>CM061263.1:102503095-103103095 GCA_030848825.1 Tadarida brasiliensis
TGGTCCCTCCACAAATGATAACACACCACACTCGCACCTCTTGTAAGCCTGACATGACTTCCCTAGGCATCGTCCTCTCTGTCCCACTCTCCAGCTTAAAGACACCGGTTAAGATATCATTTGCCTTGCAGCCTAAGTTGATAAATTTACATTTTGGAAATTGCACAGGACAACCACACCTGAAATTGAAATGTGTGGATTTCCATTTGATATAATCTGACTATAAGAACTAGTTCCTTAAATACAGTTAATAGTACATCCCACCCCGATAATATAATAATTCAAGCTGCCTTTCTTAATAAAAATTCTAATGAAATTTCAAGTCCTGCCAAGTAAAATCCAGTGGCTGTACTGTGGTAAAACACACGCAACCCCATCCTGCTCAAAACCAGAAAGTACGTTCATGACACACTCCGTCATTCTTCAGAAAATGAGGTTTCAAGATATTTTACTATTCCTAAGAAAATTTCCCACGTAAAAGTGTTCACGTGTGAAACTGGAACAGCAATATTTGCTCTTCCTTTTTTAAAGTAATGGAATTTAGTCTTTGGGATTTTCTATTCCCAAGTTAGAGTTTTATGAAGTATACCTGAGCTAAGTAAACTGTTGGAGAATAGGAATTTGAAATCTGCTATTAAAATGTAGACCTTATGTATCACTTAATATATCGAAAGAGCAATCACACTTTGTATCGAAGAATTATCATTGTGTGTGAGGTAGGACTATAAAGCAGTCAGACTGATTGACAAGCCATGGAGGAAAGTTGGTTTCATTATAGATAGGTCCAAGGAAGAGGCCAGAATTCATACTGGACACAAATGTCGTCTCCCTCCTGCCACTCCATTCATCTGGTCCCTCCACAAATGATAACACACCACACTCGCACCTCTTGTAAGCCTGACTGAAACGTTTAGGGAGTCTGGACATCAGTACACACTTGCCAAGAAACTCCTCAGTTCAAATTTGTCGCAGTCATCATTCCTCTGTACTGAGGATTTTCTTCGCTCAAATTCTCAAATTCCGGAACTCCTTGAAAGGGCACATGTCCTTCTAGCTCATCACTAAGTGTTACAAAAGTTTGAAAGAATACCTTAATCCCTCATTTCTTAAAAAGGTGGTTTTAGGTCCCTAAATTTCAGAGGGTTCTGCAGGCGATGTGAATAAAGATATCTTCTTGGTGTCCTGAGTCTTGGTGAAGCTAGAGATTGCCGCTGTAATTTGTGCCATCCATGTCTTCTGTAACAGACAAAACCAAAACCACAAATATAAATATATAAATATATAAATATATATATATATATCACATACACACATACACATAGGGACAGAGAGAGAAAGAGAGCAGAATGGAGAAGAAGAATGTTAACCTGGCAAATTTTCACACTTGGATTACTGTTTTCCTTTGTATTTATTGACTTGCTCTTTAAAAGCAAGGACTAATGAAATGTTTGCATGTTTCCCATTTTCTTTCTTACATCTAATATATCATCAATATCACTCATTATACATGAAAATGCAAATGGATTAAAGGAGTATGGTATGCAAGTGGGATAAACAGTCGTGAGTAATCAGAGACCCGTAATAATCAATGCCTAATTAGAGTATAAATAGTTTGAACGTTGAATTTCTGTCTGCTGTGGTATCATTTGAAAACCAGACTGAGGGAGATGACCCAGGAAAATGGAGTCCTTAAGAAAAATGCAATATTGCCTTTATTGTCCGGCCACCCTGCTGCTGTGACGAAAGAAAGACAAACAATGGAAACTTGCAAGATGGGGCAACCAGAGCCAGGCTTTTCAACTCCATCGCTGTGAAAACAGTGCCGCTGTTTTCAAAGGTCGAAGAGCAGACTAGACATGGTTTATTACTGCAGCGCCCCTCACGTTGACAGTAAGTTCTATTATTTGCTTTCTGGGACTCTGGAAATGGATTGGAGCACCTTAAAAGCCAACCATGCAACCCAAAGCAGCCCTTCCCCCATTTCATACAGAAACGGCAGAACTCAGAAGTCCTGGAGCTTCTGCTGCAGGAGAAAATGAGGGAGGCTGTGTCAGTTCTGCGGGTGAGAGATGTCACCTCGAGGCTCCTGAGCATGACACGGGCTAGATGTCCATCGTCCTCCCACCTCCCGATGCCTGTCCTTCCCAAAGCCGGTGAGGGAAACGCACACAACTTCCCATCCCCTTTACTGAAGAGACTTGGGGTGAAGTTTTTCCTATGTCAACTTTGAAGAATCAGAATCTACAAAATTGAAATACATACTTTGATGTTTTCCGTCTGGGCTTGCAGTAAGAACGCTGCTATGCACTGTCGATACCGGTTTTCATGTTGAATAAGGAAGGCGTTTCTCAGCCCGAAGACTAGGCAAAGACGACAAAGACAGAAAGCCAAATCATTTACTACGGAATCCAAACAGCGTCCCAGTTCTTCTCTAAGAAACTAGAGTTGTGTGTGTGTGTGTGTGTGTGTGTGTTGTGTGTGTGTGTGTGTGTGTGTGAATGAATGTGGGAGGTTTTTATAGATTACAAAACAAAATCTGATTCCAAGACCAAGACTTCACTACCATGTCCAAAGAGAGCCCAGTTAAATCCGAAAACCCTTTCTTCCTTCCCTAACAACTTCTGGGGCTTGAAGAAATGCGATTAAGCCCCGGCTGGTTTGGCTCAGCGGATAGAGCGTCGGCCCGCGGACCAATGAGTCTCGGGTTCGATTCCGGCCAAGGGCACGTGCCTCGGTTGCAGGTCGTCCTCGGCCCTGGTCGGGTCGTGCGGGAGGCAGCCAGTCGATGTGGCTCTATCATGTCACTGTTTCTCTCTGTGTATCTCCCTCCCTCCCACTCTATCTGATAATAAGTAGAAAAATATCCTCGGGTGAGGAATACAAAAAACCCCCAAAAACAACAAAAAAGAAATGCGATGATGGCTGGGGATGGGAAGTGGGCTTCTCCTGAAGGAGGAAAGTCCGCATGTTGGGTGGATTCTGTGTGTTAAAACACAGATAATAAAGTATGGAAAACGATGGGATGATTGTTTCTTTTGAGACCCCACCACTCCTTTTTAAAAGGTTTTATTTATTTCTGTATTTCAAAGGAAGCCACATCAGAACAAGGGTTATAAACAAATCATGATGTGGCAAAAATACAAAAGCACCTGACTGCTTCAGAACAGGGTTGAGAAAGCCAAAAAAATAAAATAAAATAAATAAAATCAAACATCCACCAAAGTACATGAAATATAACACAAAACAGAAAGAAACCAATGTCGGCATGTTTTCTGTGTTTGCAAGAGAAACGTCTGTCCTTTCCTAGCTGGTCTCGAGGCGACAGCGGCTCGTGGGAGAGCAGGCGCCTGTCCCAGAGCAGGAGCTCTTAAAAGAAAAGCTGCTTCTGTGAATTATTCATGCAACCCAGAGAATAAAGCTCTGCAGCCTAGACATCCTCTCCGTAGTTGATTCACGTTTAGAAAAAAATCAAAAAATCAAATCAGGGTGTGTCCTGGTCAGGTCAAGCGTGCAGAAAGGTCCTAGGAGAGGGCTTTTTCCCGGGCTGATCACCAAGCGGCTGCTTGTCCGCCATCGTTACTTCTAGTTGTTGGAGCCTGTGGCTTTAACTCAGACTCACCCAGGCAGCTGGAGCCTCCCTTCAGGGTCGAAGCAAATACAAGGCTTTTGTTTTCTTAACTGCAAGAACGATTCCAGTATCATAAGGTATACCCATAACAGCCTAAACCTCCTAACTCCGAAATCGTACCACAGCCAAGTCTGCTCGGGTCGGGGAATCCTGTCCAGTGTCTTTGAGGTCAGAGCACTGAAACTTATTAAAATGACTTTCTGGGGGGAAAAGGATGGGACTGTGTTTGTTTTACTCTCTGGGTTTTCTCCATATAAATTCCTTGTAGCAAGTGAGGCTTTAAATAGCAGGTGGTTTTTCTTGGCTAGCTTTTGGAACCCATTTTCCTCCGAAATGGTAACTGTAGTTCTCAGTTATTGAGGGTGTCCCTCATTTGTTTGGTTTGCAATGTGGGTACGAGGGACGTTAGAAGCCAAAGGATCTGGTATGGTTAGGCTTGTAAAGTAAAATGAGATAATATGTGGTCAGGAGTAGCCCTCCTTCCCCTTGACATTCTAATATAATAATTAATAATAATGAATATAATAATTGACACCATTTATAAGCACTTACTTTGTATTGGACACTGTGCTGTTTCTCTCTCTCATACTGTTTTCTTTATTTTTTTTCCGTTTTGAGTCATTTAAACCACACAGCAACAGTGTAAGATAGATCAGCTAATTCCCACTTAGAAATGAGGAAACAGATCCGAAGAGTCAAAATCAGAGACCAGAGGAATGAGGAAAATATTTTTTAAAAAGAAACGAGATGGTAGTGACAAAGCAAAAAATAACAAAAAAATGGTGGAAGTCTTTGTTAAAAGGTAATGTTCTTATTTTTCAAAAAGAAAAAGGAACAGAGGAGAAGAACGGACACCTCCCAGGGTAACCCAGTGATGTCAGATTTCCCTGAGTCCAGTCCGGCCAGTTAAAGCCGCAGGGCTGTGGTCTCCTGAGCCCAGCGCTTCCACTCATCCGCAGGGGTTCTGGCAGCTTCGCCCCCAGCCGTTCATCGTGCCACAACCTTCTAACTATGGCCACTGTCGTGAGGGAATGGATTCAAGGCCAGGATGCCCTCTGATGGGGCATTTCCCCCCGTGAAAAAGTAACCAAACAGAGACAGGGAAGCGTTTTCTGGGCTTCATACTGAGTGTCTCCATCTACGCTGCTCGGAGCTGGGAGGAGGCGCACGTCGAGTTGGGGGTACACTCACGGGCAGAGGTTTGCTCCCCTGAGACGCCCGATCTAGGCATGCTCCCGGCTGTGCAGACTTGGCCCATGTACACCGTGATTGGTCCCAGCGGGATCACCTGTAAGAGGCCCCGGGCCGCCGGCTCACAGTTCAGCTCATCTCAGTGGAAGTAGGAAGAATAGACGAAGGAGCCCTGGCCAGTTTGGCTCAGCGGTTAGAGCGACGGCCCACGGACCAGAGAGACCCGGGTTCGGTTCCCGCTTAGGGCACGTATGTCGGTTGCGGTTTGTCCCTGGCCCGGGTTGGGGTTGTGTGGGTGGCAACCAGTCGATGTGTCTCTCTCACATCGATGTTTCTCTCTCTCTCTCCCTCCCTCTTTCCCTCCTGCTCTGTCTGAAAATAAAAAAACGGGCACCCCGCCATGCCTGGTTCTCAGCAGACACTCAGGAAATGCTTGAGAAATGAATAAATCTTTCTGACCCATACACAGGACATATGTGTGTATATGTATACATATATATGCACACATATTATTTCTGGCATATGTCTTTCTATGTAGCTATGGTGATGAAATATCAGAGGCTGGCTTAGCATGTTGTGGTGAACCAGTGATTTATCAATAGCAATAGTACTAATAATGGTTATACAATGGCAACACTAATCATAGCTATCATTCATTGAGTGCTTTTCAGGCATTATTTCATTTAATGCTCATGACAACCCACTGACGTTGACATTATCATCCCTAGTTTACCGAGGGGAATCTGAGGCACAGAAATGTTAGGTGTCTTGCCTATGGTCACACAGCTCGCAAGTGGCAGAGCTGGGTCATCCCAGCCTTGGAGACCAAGTCCAACACTCTTTCCAAAACTCACTTGTCGAGTGAGTGATACAGAGCCGCATGGGAAGTCAGTGTTTTCTCTTACGAAGACTTGAATTGGATGTATGTGCTGTTACCAAAAGAGGCCCATATAGAATTCTGCGACGGTGAAGAGATGAGCTGAGTGGTGAAAGCGGACACATACCCGGTTCGTGGAGTGGGTCGGTACTTTGGACCACCAATCTGTCCAGCGGAATGGGCTGATCCAGCACCGTGCACGAACCACCCTCTTTGATTACTGTCTGCAGCTCGGGAGTTAGTGAGGGACACATTAGACCCGTGTCCAAGCCTCCAGCTTTCTGAAATTGAAGAGGAAAAGCATGCAGTCAAGAGGACATCCCTGAACTGATTTTGAGAAACAACTGCTTGAAATCCAGCTTACTACTCTTTCTGGATCTTGAAAATCATCCAAAGTACATAGTGATTTAAAGCATGGTGTTCCTGATACCCAGGTTTCATTACCCGAGTAAAGTATGTGTGATGTCTGTAATTGGGAGACATTTTAATCACCATCACATCCGTGGGAAGCCCTTCATTGCCAGTATCTCTCTACAGCGCTGAGTGGGATGGATGAGAAAGGGAGCCTCCTTTTGGCCAACTGTGTCCACGGGATCTCATCCTAAACTCTGAACAGATGCTCCATGCTCTGTAACTTGTAAATAATTGAAATTGTTTGGAATATATAAAATCTTGAATTTTTTTCAAAAGCGTGTCAAAGCTTGTGATTTGCGTGACATATAGTGTTCATTAAATTGCAAAGATAAATTTGAAACATAACATTTCTATTTTTTTCCCAAAACAAAAAAGCGAAACCCAGTGTCTTCTCTGGGTTGTTACTTTTGTGCCTATGAAGTCAGCAAAAGCCTCCGGACTCAGTAGACAGAGGAATTTAAAGCAGATAATAGTCCTTATGTGGGAACCCAGTTGTGAAGCATGAAACCAGACAGCCCCTTAGAGAGAAGGCCATCTAAGTTCCCAAACTGCGACTCTTCATATTCTCAAATATCCACTCCCTTCTCAATGACCATTCAACTATTTGTAGGTTGATCAGTGGGTGTCTGTTTTATTGCTTAAAGGGCCTTCATTATTTAGCTCAACCAACCAACATGCCATCTAGAAGCTTAGGCTCTTAAAAGATTTGAGATATCTAGTCTCATGATCTTGTATCTTTGTAAGGCTAGTTGTTTGGTAAAGAAGTGGGTGAATGAAATAACCTTAGATACCTCTGGCAGCTTACAACATTGCAGCTCCCCGGCCCCCCCAGGGCAGGTGTCCGAGTGCCTTAGAGGAGGTCCCCATAGTAGTATCACTCCCACCATTCAGGGGACAGACCGTGAAATGGGAGATTAGACAGAAAGCCTTTAGTGGCCCATGATACCCACGGTGTAATTAGTAACAACAGTAATAGTTGCCATTAATACTTAACTAGCAGGGAAGACCCCTATTCTTGGAAGAGATCCTGTGGCTTTAAACCCGAGTTGACTCATTTTGTCTGCAATGCCAGCTACACATTTGTTTGCTTCTGCAGTTCTTACATCCAAGAGAGCAGGGCACCCTCCCACCTGCAGCCCCCAAATCACTATTTTCCGGGAATGATGTGAGATTTCAAATCAGAAGGAATGGTTGCTATCACCTCGCACATGGCAGCAGACATGCCATAGAGTCCCCGCCCTGGCGGCTTTCACCGTGGACAACTGGTTGATGAGAGAGTCAACACGGACAAAAGCATTTTAGTTTCATTTGCTCAGGCAGATCAGGAATACAGCCCTGTGGCTTCTGGGACTTGCCCTGAAGGTATACAAACTCAGTCATTCTAAAAATGTACACATCCTTTGACATCCTTAAGAAACGTAACTTGCTGTTGTGATTGTTAATTTTCGGTTCAGAACTATCTGGCTGAAAAAGCCAATATTTTGTAATGTTTCCATTTTTTGGAGGGTGAATCCCAATTTGATGTGTGAAAATATTTTATATTTTTAACACAATCTATTTGGAAATATTTCTAAACGTATTTAGCAGACTTATTTAGAAAGAGCGGCATTTTACCTTTTTGTTGCGCTTAGTTTTCGTAACTAAGAGGAAATCATCAAAGAGAAACAGATAAACATCTAGGAATCTTGTACTTTCTGGGGAGAGAAAGAAGGTAAAATTGGGGCTGGAAATAGTAAGCATGTTTTTTTTCTTTTTAGAGAGAAAAGAAGGGAGAGGGAGGGAATTATAGAAACATGGATGAGAGAGAACATCGATTGGCCACCTCCTGCATGCCCCCCACTGGGGATCGGGCCCACAACCTGGGCATGTGCCCTGACCGGGAATCGAACTGGTGACCTCTTGGTGCATGGGTCGACGCTCAACCACTGAGCCACACCAGCCAGGCGGTTTTTGTTTTTTAAAACAAAGAATCCCTTAGGAAACCAGTGGAGCTGGGCATCCTGGCACAGCAGGCTGGCAGCTCAGGGCGCTTCGATGGCGTGGGTCAGAAAACTTCATGGCCGTTGGACTGATTTCTTCCTAAAGCAGAGACTTGGTGTGAGCTCGAGCTCATAGCTTTAAAGACAGTGTATTTGTGATGCATTTCACATGGATCTAAGATAACTCGGATGATGTTTGTAATGGTTGCAGCTGAGCCCAGGACACATCTATCAACTACTTGAACTTACAGCATTTTTGCCTCTTGACTCATCTGGTGGTCATTGGCAAAGGCATGCATCACCCAGAAAAGGGGCATTGTGTCATCGCTGTGGACTAAATTGTGCCCCTTCCCCTATTCACGTGTTGAAGTTCTAACCCCTCAGTGTGACTGCTTTTGGAATAAGGAAGTAATTAAGAATAAATGAACCCTGGCTGGTTTGGCTCTGTGGTTAGAGCGTCGGCCCAGCAGACCCAAAGGGTCTCAGATTCCATTCCCAGGCCGGAGTGTGTGCGGGAGACAACCAACTGATGTGTCTCTCTCACACTGATGTTTGTCTGTCTATCTATCTATCTATCTGTCTGTCTGTCTGTCTGTCTGTCTATCTATCTATCTATCTATCTATCTATCTATCTATCTATCTCTTCCCTTCCCTCTTTCTCTTCCACTCTCTCTAAAAATCAATGGGAAAAATATCCTTGGGTGAGGATTAACAAAAGAAAACAAAACAAAAAAGAACAAATGAAGGCGTGAGGGAGGAGCCCCCATCCAGTAGGATTAGTGTCATAAGAGAGGAGACCCCAGAGAGGGAGCCACATGTGGACACTGAGGCGGAGGCCACCTGCAAGCGGGCAGAGAGCGCTCACCAGAAAACGAGCTGGGCTGGCAACCTGGTCTTGGACCTTCAGCCTCCAGAGCCCTGAGAAATACATTTCTGTTCTGTAAGCCGCCCAGTCTGTGGTACTTTGTTATGGCGCCTCTAGCGGATGAAGACTGGCATTACAACTACTTGTTTCTCGGGTTTTACAATGTCTCTACACATGTTTAAGTATTCTTCACGGAGCTTTATACTTATAAACGGTTTTGATATAACTTTTGATAGTAACTGAAGGCAATTAGGGTTTTCTACTTTTCCCTAGGAAAGGGGCCAGTGGTAGAAGAGGAAAATATTAGAATAAGGCATCCCCCTCTCTAAGTTTACCACTTAGAAGTTAGAAGAAGAAATAATTAAATGTGATTTCAGTGAAAAAGGCAGTCTTCCCAGAGGAGAAGGTGACAGATACTTAGTGAATATTTTTAAAATCAGTAAATATTTTTTTATTATTCTATTTATTTATTATTTTAGAAGTTCTTTCTCATATATTTTTATCCCTGGAAACTAGGTGACGAAGGTTAAATTAATAGATAAAATATTTAGAACTCATTTCTATTTCCTCCCCTTCTTTAAGTTTAAAGGAAAGAAAGAACTTTCCATATTTGCATAGAAGAGAAATTAGATATTTTATTCAATCTTGAATTGCCCTTGAATATTTTTAAAACATTATATTCTATCACTACCAGAGACTTTCTTTTTTCTTTTCAAATCAACCTGTGGCAAAGACTGCTGATTGTCTCTCAAAAAACATTTCCCTTCTTTTATAGTAATGGAATTTCTGAGTTTTAGTGGGTACAAGTTCACTGCAAATAAATACTGCATCTCCCAGCCTCCCTTGCAGCTAAATATGATCAGGTGACTAAATTCTGACCAATGGACTACGAGCAAAAGTGTGCAAGCTATGAGTCATACCCTTACACAGCAGGGCTCTGTGCCTTCCCTTTTCTCTTCCCACCAGCTGGTGGTCACTGGTGACTCCTCTGGGACCACACAGGAGAAAGTACCCCAGGGATGGCAGAAGAAAAAGACAGAAGAAACCTGGGTCCTTAATCACACCATGGAGGAGAGCAGTCACCGAGCTCTAATCTTACAGGAGAGAGAGATAAACCTTTCTGTCTAAATGACTGTTATTTCTCTCTGTCTCCACTAAGATAGTGGTCAAACCAATATCTTAACTGAAGCAGACATGTTAACCTCCAGGTGACCTTGAGCATGATACAGAACCTCCCCGCATCCCATATTTCTCACCTATAACTTAGGATTAAGTGTAACTTCTCTGCATGACTCACTGGAAGGAGAAAATGGGTGGAAAAGCCCTTTGATGTAAAATACTGGGCACGTCTGTCTACATTCCCTAGCTGGCATTAGCCAGGTGGGGGTTACGTCCCAGCCTGACGTCGAGAGCTGAAGTAGAGCAGATTCTCAACCACCGTGGGTCGAATGCAGAATCATTGCCTGGCACTCCCCGCCAGATCTCACACCACCATCAACAGGAAACCTCACCTCCCACAGCTTTCACACTGCAGGTGCCTACCCAAGACTGTGTGTAGAAATGCCTACATGAATGAATGCAAATCCTGCTTTGGTCAGGCAGCCCTTTCTGATCATAGCATTCATTGAGCACTGATTCTGTGCCCACCGTTTTTTCAAGTGGTTGCATATTCATTAGCTCATTTAAGCCTTACAACGAAGTGGGGAGATTGCTGTCAACGGGCCAAGGTCACACAGGCAGAAAAGGCTGAGCCGGGACGTAACCTGCAGTCACCCTCCAGGGCTCGCTCTCCCGACCACTCCACCAGAGCCTGTTCTCCCAGGCGACTTCTGCCTCCAAGCCTTTCCTCCTGCCGTGCTCTCCATCGGGGAGGTCCTCCCTCATGCCCTTCCACTGACCCCCATCTTTCTATCCCCACAAGCCCACCGCTGGTCCCACGGACCACATAAAGCCCTTCCTGGGTCCTCCAGCTTCACAGTCCCTCTTCTTTTCTGAATTTATCCCGCAGGACTGCTCATTATGGGAGAGCTTCACAACTAGAGGAAAAGGATTACACACAATAACGACCTCATATCCTCCAGCGATACCTCCCTAGCACAACACCTGTTCCATAACAGACGCTCGATCAACACTGATAGGATGATCGCCCAGCTCACCGGAGGGGTAAACTGATGCTACCAGCCGACGTGAAGTGTTTATTATGTTCTCAACCTTGAGTTAAACTCTTCATGTGTGTGTTTCATTTTAACAGCAATCTTATGAGATAGATGTAGTGAATCCCACGTTATAGAGAGAAAATGAAGGGCACATAGCTAGTTACGCTGTGAAGTGTTTGATCAAGCTGGCACCTGTGAGAGTCCATAGCATGTTCTCCAACCCACGTCTTCCATGGCCTTGGCCACAGGCAAACACAGCTCTCCACACTCTCAATTAGCAACAACTGGACAAGTTGCATGGTAGCAATGATGTTGTTTTTTTTTTTTAATCCTCACCCGAGGATATTTTTCCATTTATCTTCAGATAGAGTGTGAAGGAGACAGAGAAGGAGAGAGAGAGAGAGAGAGAGACATTGATCAGTTACCTCCCAAATGACCCTGACCAGGGCCGGGGGCTGAACCGCAACCGAGGTACGTGCCCTTGACCGGAATCAAACCCGCGACTCTTTGGTCCGAGGGCCAATGCTCTAACCACTGAGCCAAACTGGTCAGGGCAGATGTTGGGTTTTTTAAAAGCAAAAATTATTTACCTGCAAGAGTTAATTTTCCCTCATAGAGAAGGTGTCTATTGGTTGGTGACAGGATGTTTTCTGCCATCTGTTCTTTAAAAATGTGTTTCAGGCACTTGCAAAACAAGGGAGAAAACCAAAGAGAGATGGTTAGTGGTTGGAGGAGCCCAGGTTCCGGGAGCTGGGGCAGTGCACTCTGTCTACGACGCTCAAGACCTTTACAAATGTCAGCAGATGGACCTGGGAGTGGGGAGGAATGAGCAAGGCTCTCAGAAGGACCCCCCAAGAACGGCGTGGTGACATCAGCCTCCCCGCACACAATGCCACGTGCATAAAGCTGTAGTTCTTGCTCATAAAACTAGATTTCAGATTCAAGTGGACAGCTGGGGGCTCTGTGAGGCCAGTGCATTCCAGCTGGAGTCCTCCAGGATCCCTTGTGTACCTCTGGAACGAAGAACCTTTTATCTCTGTCCCACAGCGGAGGCCACACTACAATCTCCTGCAGATGTCTAACTTTCTGGAAATTGTCAAGCCACTTCACTTTCCCTTCAAGATCCCCTGAAAGACAAGACACAGTCAATATATTTTTAAGGTCATGTGACATGACAGCACAGACGTTAGCCAAGATGCACAGTAATGGCTCAGAGACTCTACCCCTGGAGCCAAACCATACCTTAGGTTCGTTTACCACCTTGCTTGCAGTTTAAAGGTCTTAGAAAAACTTACTAGGTTGCAGTCAGCCTCTTCCAGAGCAAAATGTAGCTTAAATAATTTAGTTCAGTAAGCTGAAACGTATTGTGCATTTTTATTTAAAGAATACAAATAAAGTCCCTGGTAGCTCTCTTTGATTCCCTGCACCACACAGCCCGTAATTAGAGGAAGAAAAAAGCCAGACTAACAAGGACAAACGTATATTTTTGTCCTAATTATAAAACATACATTTGCTTCTTGATAATGATATATCTTTTTGGCAAAAACTCATTTTTTTCTTCTGAAGGTTTGTACTAATTTTCTAATATTTCCTAATAACATTGTTCATGAGTTTGGGGAACAAACCCTAGACCCATGGAATCACATGGTTAGGGGATCCTTGGGAATTCGGCATCTCTAAGCACATAGACTTAAAGGGAGGCCACAAGGATGTCTTCCCCGAACAATGAAAATCCAAATATTATGGAGATATCCCCAGAAAAGATGCTATTATCTTCTTCACAAAGCTATTAAAATAAGTAGTAATCTTCATATTTCTTTAAAAGTTTTTCAAAGTCCATTTTAAATTGAATTTTTCATCTTATTCACTTAATAAGCTTAATTCTAGTTCCTTGGGTCATTTTGGAATTTGAACAAAAAAATGACAAAGAACGAACTCCCACTGCACTGGGAGCATTTTACATGTAAACTTGCAGAGGAAAAATATGTCATGTCTGTACAGCTGACAATCACACCCTTGAATTGTTCCCTTTTGACACTCCCAGGAAATCTTGGTTTATGGGCATATATCATGAGCTCCTTTATTTGAATTTAATTATACAGAGCTACCCAAACAAACTTAAGTCATCAAAGGGCTTGTTCTCTTCCCATTCTCAAATTCAGTTCTAGAGATCCCAGGGGGCATTATTTTTAGATTGACCCTGGATTTCAGTGATCAAAAAATAGTGAATGGTAATTTATCCTCCGGAAAGGCCTCCCATGGTGTTTATTCCCACTTGCTTTGTGTTTGGGCTCAGTGTGGATGTTAAAAACAAAGCCTTCAGTCATCTGGGAAGTAGAACTTTTCCTGCCTGAACTCACACGTGAAAGCCTTGGAGACGGCCCCGTCACGCGTAGCTCGCCGGGGAGTTCTCACAGGGATCGCCAGGATGTGCCTGGAGCCCATTGTTCTGCGTGTGTTTGATTTCCCAGAGCCATGACCTCAAGTCAATGAAACAACCTTCTAGGATGAAGCCCGGCTCGTCCCCAGGAGCCAGAGGACCCCCAACTCTTCCATGAGGCGTGCATGGGAGCTCTGGGTCACTTATCTCAGGGACTTACGGATTGACTTCTCCACCTTTTCCTTGAGGGAGTAGATCATGATTTTCTCAGCGGAGTCCGTGCTCCTTTTCCAGATGTTCTTCAGCAGCAAGGGGTAGCGAGTCAGCCTGTGCAGGGGGGCCACCAGCAGCTCGGTCAGGTGAAGCCGTCTGCACTGTTCATTCTGCTCACACCACTGGGGAAGGCAACGGCAGGCAGTCAGAATATCACCTCTCCCAGTGAGGCCCCGAGGAGCCTGGGCATGGGAAACTCAGAGATTTTACTTAGCAACGACGTGACTCAATGGTGAGCTTGTTGGAACTGTTTCTAAGCTGCAGGCTTGACTTTGTTTTTGAAAATCCTTATTAAAGGGTCTTTAGCAAATTCAGGGTCTGAAATAGGGTTCTTAGGTTAAGAGGTATTATTGAACATTACTGAGTACCATTGTGACTTTCCAATGAGAGAAATGAGGGAACCCTTCTCCGGCTGCCTGGCCTTCCTGGTCCGGGTGGGGAAGGTAGCATCGGTATAACAGCACCTCTCAATCCTCCTAAGTGGGGAAATTCGTTAAGATGTAGAGGCACAGGAAAAGTTCAAGCTTTCTTAAACCCCCTAGAGAATACATGTTCCTTCTGTGGCAGCGATAAGATGTATTAGTATGTGTGTTCCAGCCTCGTTTACCCTGCTCTCCCTCGAGCTCGGTTGGCCCATTGGCTCTCCGTCTTCCCAGCCCTCACAGGGGTTTCTGGTCTTGCCAGCTCTATTCCCATTCTCAGTTAGGAGAATTGAGAAGCAACACATGGAGGGAAAAGGAGGAGTTTCTGCTTGCTGGATCAGTTCCTTGACTCTCTGATCTTGGAGGGAATCAGGGTAATAAGAGAAAATGGAAATAGACGTCAAAGAGGCTAAACTGAGCTACACGCTCTAGAGGAGACAGGGAGAGGGAAGATACAACACAGACAATTTCCAGTAGAGAGCCTTTGACCGAGAGGCAGGGTGTGCAAAGCCCTGGGGAACAGGGAAAGGAACTGCTGTGGGTTACACACTGTTTTCCGTAAACGGTACTTGAGCAACACAAGTCAACTTGAGATAGCTCATGAATCTGTTTCATCTGCTGGGCTGTTTCTTTGAATGCGATGTCATCTGGAACCCGAGGAGCCCTGGCTTTTGTGCGGGTGACACGTGACACGAGAAGTCAGGTCTCCGGCTACTGTGCACAGAGGCACGTCAGAAAGTATTACTAGGGGGTGTGTTTTCTTCCTCTTCTCCCACCTACTCACTCACACCTGAGTTCAGCTGAGAAGGGGTCGTGCCCTTACAGCGTCAGGCTTCCACTCACTACTTATCTTGCTATGGTCTATCCCAGTTTTCTGTCTCATGCTCAGTCTAGGCCTAGGTCATCTCCTCTGCCTGGCAACCCGGACCCTTCAAGCCACTGCAGGTGTACACTCTGGAGGGCTCCCTCCGCTTCTCCAAAGATCGCTTCGTACATCTGTATGCCCAGGTGTCAGCCCTTGCATTTTGGAGATCTAGGTACAATGGGCTCAAACCCCCACCAAGTCCAAAGCCCTCCCTTAGATGTTTGCAAAGTCACCGAGAGACAGATCTGGATGCTTCCTCTGGCCCCTGGACTCCTGCTCCCACACACACTTGCTTCCCTGAACAGCGTGGGCCAGCTGGTGCCACGCTCAGCCCCTCACTCGGCTTCCTAGGCTGGTTTCCACTGGGATCCCACTCGTGCCAAATGTTTTATGGGTGTACCTATTCATTTCACTGAAGATTTTGGGTTGTGGGGAGGGGTCAAATGCACAGCCCACAGCACCCCCTTCCCCATTTCGATGGTGCCATTCTTAGGAAAGAGAGAGCTCTTCCTCTCTCTCCCCACCCCCGCCCCCAACTCCCAGCCTCATTCTTAGCAATTTGCACTCGTCCTTCATAGCTTGACCGTGTCCTTGGGGGTTTCACCCTCCTCCACTAGGAACTTTGTCAAAGCATTTCTTCTGAAAAACATCCAGGGCTCTTCCTCACAGGAACCCTGCTGGACACGGTCATTTCCACCTCCTCCATACAGAAGGCAGGTCAGGAAAGTGAGCTCGGGGTGCATGGTGGATGCAGCTTGAGGAGCCAGGCTTCGGGGCTTTCTGGGGGACACCCACCCTTCTCTGCACTTCAGTTTCCTCTTGGTGGAAGGCACTAGATCACCTCCAATTCTCATCTGGCTTAAAATGGCTGAGATTCTCATCGGTGCTGGAAGGAATGGACAGGGAGGCAGAGAGTGCCGAGGTGGAAAGGGGTAGAAAGAAGGGGTGAGGAGAGGCCTCGGTCTGTGGTCTGAGTGGCTGGATTCCATGCTGACTCACTGGCTGCAGCTTCCAGCTGGGGTGTCTGGGAGCTCCAGTAACTGATTTCTCAGAAGCAGTTAGGTATTTCCTCAAAACATAGCCCCGGGCCACTGCCCCAAATACCCATGCTGTGGAAAACAGCTCTGCTTGCCAGCACCCAGAGTAGATGTGCAAACACCCAATCTGCTCCAGACATCCATCAGGCAAGAAGCACCAGTGGTAAATAATTGAGACGAAGACCCAGGCAGGGATGCTGCAAGCGGTTAGCGTTTTGGGAGGCAGAAGATATTCGATGATTCTAAAAGTAGATGTACGTTTTCCTTTCATCTCTCTACTGGCTGTAATTTTCAGATCCATTAAGGGGAGAAAAAAGAACATCTCTGTCAAGAGAGATTGGACATCAAAGGCTCTTTTTATGGATAGGTCTAGGTCAATGGAAGATGCTTTTGTTTGATAATAAACATCCGATATGTTTAGGGCAACAGTGAAAGGCATTCAGGGGCCCGTATAAAAACATTCTGCTCAGAAATCTGTCTTGGTGGCCTACAACATTAAGCCGGGGCAGCCAGCATTCTTGCCATTTGGGGAAATTTACCTAAGCTCTCTAAATCTCATCAGTGAAATGTGGATGACAAGAACAACTACTTCAGCAGCTTAGGAGAGGTTTAAATGAGATAATCCATACAATGTACCCAGAGCAGTGCCTGGCATGTACCCAGTCCAAGGCTGGTAGAATTCATAGCGATTGTTAATGGAACCCCACGAAGAGACCTGGTACAACGTTCCAGTCTCTTTCTTTGCATCATTTTGACTGTCTCTGAAAGAGCAGGGAGACATCTACTTCCATCAGTGTGCTCCACCATAATGTAGACATTCATAAAGCCCAGCCCACGTGACGTGGAGGGTAAATGCACCCCAGGGCATTCGTAGCCCCATTCTAGGCAGCCCAGGACCCGACAGGTTTAAATTCTCCAGCAACGTTGTTTGTATCCGTACGTGGGAGGAGAATGAATGTCAGCTTCCGCCGGTCTGCCTCTGCCCCGAACAGCCATATGTTTAGCTGGTTGCCTAATTTGTTTAAGCTCTTGAAAAATGGGCATAGTATCACATTGCACAGGGCTACGGTAGACAAAAAGATCGTAGAGGACCAGCAGTGGCTGGCCGTGGCAAGGGCTTGAGAGGCTGTCACCTTTATTCTTATTATTTCTTGTAAATTATAATTATTATATTATAATCATTACATTTATTCTATATTATAATTAAATTATTCTTAATTTTTTGTGGTTATGCTTTTGCTCTGTACTATAAGGCCGTGGAAGGCAGATTTACCTTCAATTCCTCCAAAGTACCTTCCTAATCCCTCACCTTTGACCCAGGAAATAGCCCTGAGGAGCTGTAAATGGTTTTGGTGGAAAGAGCATTTGGTTTTTCGCCCGAAGACCTTTATCCAGGTTCTTTTTTGCCACCTGTTGGCCATGTGACCTTGCAAAAATCATATAACCTCTCTGAGCCTCAGAGACACATGGGGACAATGTAACCAACTTGATGGTTCTGTGCTAAGGGTTAAGAGAGGCGTTTGAGAGAGTGCCTGGTAAAGCATTATGCATTGTAGAAGTATCACATGTTATCATTACAACATTGCATCCCTAAATATCCTCGGATGCTATCTCTATTTCATACAGAAATGTGAACCACCCTTATATGTCACAGTTGATAGGGGATTTCCCGCAGTTATTTGAAAACGCTGGCTGAGCCTTGTTAACTTAATTTCTGTCCTAGGTTGGAAGAGAGAGACGTGGAATTGGATTCTCCCCAGTTTGGAGTCCAATCCATCAGCTTCTGGGGAAAACTTTTGGGACAGGATTATTCATACATTTAGAAATCTAATGAGCTTTCAGTTTTTAGTTTGGGTAGCAAAGAAAACACTGAATGGTTGAAGCTACAAAAACAGGGCCAAGTCTCTCCCCGAACCTGACTCCTCCTCCGTGGGCCAGGCCACACCCAGGCTTCCTGGCAAACCCGGGCGGGCCCCAGGTCAGTCTTGGGAACGGGGCAGCCTTTGCTCCCACCCTGAGGGGATGCTCTGCCAGGGGGCTTTTTGCAACTGCCTGGAAGAGCTAGTTTTCTGAAAAGGCTTGGACTTTTCTCTGGATCATAAAAAGGGTTCTGGCATAATACTGAAAGGGTACAGTTCATACTAAAGAAACGTCCAAAGAGAGGTCAAAGGAACGGGTGAAGTCAAGGAAAATCCTTTCCATGTCGGCCTATTAGCAAATGCTGAAGGTCCCTAGCAGAAATCCCTTGCTCTGATGCTTTGGAACCCACAGCAGCCACGTCCTGCAATGGCAGGGGCGACACTTACACTGTGCTCTGCGATGTACTCCAGGGGGCGCCATTCACATAGAAGACAAGGTAAATGGTTCTTCAGGCTTGCGTGCAATCGAACCTTAGGCTCTTACTGGGACCAAATCTCACAAGAGCCAAACACCTAGTCACAAACAAAGCCTCGGTTCTTATTCTACCTTTCTCCTTACAGTGTACCAATTTCATCCACAGACACACCAATGAACAAATAAAACCTTGCAAAGCCCCTGCCAAAATTTCAGGAGGGACATTAGCGGATATCATGTTCCCAGATGTGCGCCATTCACCCATCCTCAGTGCGCAGGGGAAGAACTATTTATGAGGAAAGCAGATTTGCAGTGAAAAGGTATTGTTGATTATTTCTTTTTCTTCTTTCCCACTGAATGTGGGTGTAATTCCTAGTACCTGTTATGCCCACAATGAGTCTCCGGAAAAATAGCAAAGAAAAGAAAATGGTACTTTACTTTTAAATAAATCCCAAAGTCGTCTCTCTGCCTCAGGCTCTCGAGATAAAAGACAGCGGCCGAGTAGTTCAGGCAGTAGGTCTGGTGGCTCTGGCAGAGGCCCCCTCGGAAATACTGCAAGAGAAGAGCAGAGGGGGCGCGGATAGACTCCTCGTTCTCCTCTCTCATCGCTACCCAGGACAGGGAAAAGTGGGGAGCCAACCCGATCAAGCAGGAGTTACAACTGTGTGGATAGGTACAGGTTATCTTCACAATAAACATTCTTGAAAAACACAGGATTCCCATACTAAACAGTTAACTCCTCAATAAGTCACCTTTCCCCCCTCCTGCTTAAAGAGAACTCTATTTAGGGCATCTCGGTTTAATTCACCCTTTCTTCTGTTTATGCCTTGTTGGCGTCTACCCTCCCTGCATGCGCCTGATAACAAATACTGTCTTTGATTTCAGGGCTGATTGTTGGTTGATGTTAAGCTTGTTGGTTGTAAGCAACAACATTAACTTTCAGCAACTCTTCCTCAAAAATATCCATTAAACTTGCCCTGGCCGGTTTGGCTCAGTGGTTAGAGCGTAGGCCCACAGACCGGAGAGTCCTGTGTTCGGTTCCCGCTAAGGGCACGTGCCTCGGTTGCAGTTTGTCCCCTCCCCGGTTGGGGTCGTGTGGGTGGCAACCAGTCAATGTGTCTCACACCGATGTTTCTCTCTCTCTCTTCCCCCCTCTCTCCCTCCCGCTCTATCTGAAGATAAATGCAAAAAAAAAAAAAAAAAATCCATAAACTTAATTCTCCCGCTGGGTTCTAACCCTGTAGAGCCCAATTTGAGGACCTTGCCTAAGTGTGTGTATGTTTAGGTAATGGTCAAACTGAGCACACCACAATGTGCCACCACCTCGGGTAAGTGTCTTTCTCGGGAACGAGTTATTACTGGCAGTCTTTCTCTTCAGAGTTTCACGGTGTCTACCATGTTGCTAGGCTTATGTACTCCTTGATAGATTTATTGATTAATGACATGAATAGTGGGCCCCGCTAGTGAATATCTAATAGTGCCATCGTGTGGTGGAATGACAGAAGGAAGACCCACTTGTTGGTAATGTTAGAACTACACTTAGTGGAGAAAACAGGCAGCCTAAAAAGTCACTAAGGGAAGTGACGGCAATAAAAGCAGAGATAACGAAAATCTAGAAAAATATTTTGTTGTGAGACCGAGGAGAAAACACTACGGGGGTGACAAAAATGTCAAGTTTTGGCTCCAAAAAGAAGTCACTGGAAAGACGATGTAATTAATTTTCGAGGGGGTGGAGGGGCACTGGTTGGGAGTGTGGAGACAAAGGGCACTGGGTGCCTGAGACACTTCATTGCTAAGAGGCAACCATTAAGACCATATGTGGTCAGGCTTAGAAATCTGGTTCCACAATTTTTTATTTTTATCCTCACCCGAGGACATTTTTCCATTTTTGTTCAGATGGAGCGGGAGAGAGAGGAAGAGAGAGAGATAGAGAGAAACATCGACGTGAAAGAGACACATCGAGTGGCTGCCTCCCGCACGCCCCCAACCAGGGCCTGGGACAAACCACAACCGAGGTACGTGCCCTTGACCAGAATCGAACTTGGGACTCATTGGTCCGCGGGCCGACGCTCTGACCGCTGAGCCCAACCAGCCAGGGCCACTTCCACAATGTATTGGCTATGTGACCTTGGCCAAATGGTCTAACCTCTCAAGCCTCAGTTTCCTTTTCAGCGACTTGCTCACATGGCCCGTGTGTGAATAACAAAATGTTGCCCCGTCCGCCTGGTGAACTTCTTGTGAGGCTGTGTGCCTGTCCGTGTATTTCCCCTGCCCGGAGGATGATGTGAGCCTGCTCCGCAGAAGGGAAGGTGGCCATGTGACTCTCCTGGCTGATGAATGTGGACACACAGGCCGCGTGTTGCTTCAGGCAGAACGTGAGGAGTCAGGGAGTGCCCCGCCCCATCTCTCATGTCTTTGCCATGGCAACTGGAAACAGGCCAGGGTGTGCCTGCCCCTCAGCATGGGTCCCAGAGAGGACAGGGACCAAGTAGAAGTAGAGCCCAAGGGTGATGTGAACCAAGTTATTGAGATTTGGGGATTGTTACTCTGGTAAACTGAATCTAACCGGACTGATAAAGGACCTTTTAAATTTAGGGAAAACTTGTGTAACCCGTCTTTGCACACCTGTAATATGATGCATTCACATGTGGGCTATATTACAGACCTTAAATAAAGAGTCTGTTAGCCCGGCTGGTGTGGCTCAGTGGTTGAGCGTCGACCCATGCACCAAGAGGTCACCAGTTCGATTCCCGGGCAGGGCACATGCCCAGGTTGTGGGCCCGATCCCCAGTGGGGGGCATGTAGGAGGCGGCCGATCGATGTTCTCTCTCATCGATGTTTCTATTTCTCTCTCCCTCTTTCTCTCCCTTCCTCTCTCTCTAAAAATCAATGAAGAAAAAAAAAAGGAGTCTATTAATATCCCATGCTTTAGTAGGCTATAAATTCTCTTACACTATGGTATGAATGTTTGTGTCTCCCTCAAATTAATTGAATCCTAACCCCCAAAGTGACGGTGTTAGGAGGTGGAGCCTTCAGGAGATGAATTCATGAAAGTGGAGGCCTCACGAATGAGATTAGTGTCCTTATAAAGAGGCTCCGCCGTGTAAGGATACAGCGAGAAGTCTGTGCCGGGAAGAGAACCCTCATCTAATCGCAGGCTTCCACTCTCCAAAACTGTGAAAAACTAATTTGTTGTTTATAAACCACCCAGCCTGTAATGGTTTGCCTTTGCCTGAGCAGACTAAGACAACTTACGTGTTCCGATGAGAAGTTGGTATTTCACTTAAAATGAAATTCAACATTTCTCTGACTCTAAATAAATCGAGGCAGCCCAAGACTAGCCACGTCCCAACCCTTCACATTCTTTCTCTTGTTTTTCAAAACTTTTCTTATTCAAATCTCTTTTCAGAGTTCACCTAAGGATCTCCCTACTTTATACCTAGTTTTCTGCTTGTTTTTGCCTTGTTAAAATACTCCTTCTTCTTTCTGTCTCACCTCAAACATCTTTGCCCCCAGGAAGAATTTCCTGTCTGTAACTACCCACCCTCTGCCACAGCCAGGAAGCTGTCCTCGTAATATCTATGCTTCTTTTATCCTCAGCATTGATCTCCATTTGATTATATAATTATTACAGTTATTATCGAATTAATGTCTCCCCCCCTAGATTGAAAACGAGCAGGAGTGAGTCTGGTTTTGCACATTATTGTGTACAGGGTATCAGCCCCACACATCAGCACTTGGTAAGTGCTCAAGAAATCTCAATCCATGCTTTTTAAAGTGCATCTTGCTAAGTGAGAATAGATAGAAACTGGATTAAAAAGCTCAAAAGTAAATAAAGCAGGGAGGAAGCTCATATATCTCCTCAAAAAAATTAGTAGCATTTAACAAACCGGGGCTCCAGGTTTTCCTCTTCTTCTTTCACACACGGAAGTCCTAGCCAGGGTTCTGATGGATTTGCAGGTTTATTTATTTTTTGTCTGAAAGACTGGCACCTTTGCCAGAACAACCGAACCATGTAATTAGCCTACACAAACTATTGCCACGAATATTGCTTTAAATTGAAGCCATCGAAAAGACAGACCTGGAAATGGCTTTTCCAGGCGTGCACATTTCTCTGTGACTAAAACCCACGCCGCGGAGGCGACAATGGGAAGACAGAATCTGCAAGTTATTTTTGAAAATGTCGATGGGCAGAGGAAAGGATGGTTCCTCTGTGGGCGGGTGCTGGTGGAATTTTCCCAGGAACAACAAAAACAAAAAGTCAAGTAGATGTTAACAGCTGTCCAGGGGGTGGGTGAATTTATGGCGTGAAGCTGAGATCTCCCGGAAGGATTTTACCTTCGTGAGCACGGAAATGAAATCCACTGATGGTGAGGTCTCGGAAGCATCGAAGTAGGCCTTGACGATGTCAAAGAGACTGCTCACAAAACCAAAGCTTGTCTAGGGCCGGAGAGAAAGAAAACGAGTGTAGGCACACACCCAGGGCAAGGAATCAATATTTGATGAACTTCAAATATCATTCCACAGCTGTTTCTCATTTCAAATTTACCTCCTGGCCAAATTCAGATTTATTTTCCATTTCAATATATATTTTCTTTTATATATATATATTTTTTTTATAAATAAATTCTTTTTAGAATCTCTTTTCTTTTTTGGAGGAAGGATATTCTTTATTTATCATGTAGGAGAAAAGGACATTCACTTGAGAATAAACATTTATGAAGATTATGAAAATTTGGAGAACGTGTTTACGTTCTTAAACAGCCAAGTTAAAATGGAAAATGCTACTGAAGGCCAATATCTGCGATGTATTGGCAAAACGTCAATGACTGTTTAGATTTCCTTCTTATTAACCTGACCTCCTGACCATAAGATTATACTGGGCAATGAACCATTTTCTATATTGTAGTGTGGAATGCAAGCCCAGGAATAAAAATAAAAAAAAAACATGCATTTTCATGATCCCGCTGGTGAATTTTAAAACATGGCTCCTGGCATCTTTCTACTTTGGCTCACCTGACTTAACTCCTCCAGGTTTGCAAAAAGTCTCCATAAATCCACATCCAGGAGATATTCATAAGTTTGTAGGTATTTTAGTGTATTCATGAAGATCTGTTAAAAAAAATAAATGCACATTACTTTCTGCTTTTAAGTATTGGAACTTGCCCTTTTCAAGATCATTGCACATAAACCTCCTGAGTGCAACTTTACAAAGCAGTGCCAGAAACGGGTGTTTTCAAGGTTTAAGAATTTTCCGAAATACGAATGATGGCATTAAAGCTCCGTGGAACACACGGGAAATGTGCTCCTCTGTGGGAAGCGTTGTTGCTAATGTGTGCCCTGACAACATTCCTGTTCACAGAATCTGTTCAGATGGGCTTCCTCTGCCTCCAGGGTCGAGAAATCTCACAGGTTCTCCCCTTGCCAACAGCACTAACGTGAGACCAAAACAACATTCATGCTGAGTTCTCGTTTATACCTTTCCCTGCAAGGGCTCCGCATGTCTTTTACTTCCAGGAAATTAAAAATAGAGAACTAATGAGTGACTATCTGGTGACTGGTAAGATGCTTGGATTTGGATACAGGCATTAAACATTCATGGAAACACTCAGGGAGCCTCTACGCTGTCGTTTCTTGGTGTGACGCCCTCGTACAGCGGGAGACCACGGCAAGTCAAGAAAGAACTCCAGTCCTCACAGATAATCTTCCCCAAGTCTGTAAACTAAAGAAAGATCTATTTATTGAAAGAGGAATGCTTTGCACAAATATGATGAAGCATTCAAAGGGAACGATTATCTTAAGAATTTGAGGTATAAAGGGCTGGACTTTAGACACCAACCTTCTCCAAGCCCATCTCCATATTACCTAATTCATGCAGTGAATGGTCCTTGGACTTGCTTCAGAATCATCTAGAAGCCTTAACCAGAGATTGGGCTCCACCCCAGATTTTCCGACTCAGAAGGTCTCTGATGGGGTCTGGGAATATGCATTTCTCCCAAGTTCCCAGGTGATTCTGATGCTGGTGGTCCAGGGAGCACACTTTGAGAACCACTGACTAAGCACTTCCCCACATTCCTACAGTTAGTATTGGTTGTCTGGAAATCTGACATTATCCAAGCATTTATTTTTTATTTTTTTTATCCTCACCCGAGGACACTTTTTCATTTTTTGTTCAGATAGAGTGGGAGGGAGAGAGAGGAAGAGAGAGAGAGAGAGAAAAACATCGACGTGAAAGGGACACATCGAGTGGCTGCCACCCGCACGACCAACCAGGGCCGGGGACAAGCTGCAACCGAAGTACATGCCCTTAGCGGGAACCGAAGCTGGGTCTCTCCGGACCTCAGGCTGACGCTCCAACCGCTGAGCCAAACTGGCCAGGGCTATCCAAGCATTTAAAACAAACAACTCTTAAGAAACAGACGTCATGACTACTGAGAAATTTGGCAAATTGAGAAAAACGTCTTTTTGCTACCAGATTATTTTCTGCTTTACTGAAAATGTTGCCATTTAAAAAAAAAAATTGAGTACTCCAATATATTCATTTTACTATTTGAATTTACTTATTGTCAATTTCAATTTACAAGAAACTTTGGGAAACTCATATCGATTGAATAAAGGGGAAAACATGTATACTGTACATACACTAGGACATTGGAAAATCAATAAACTCAAACTGTATTTTTTTTTTTTAGACAGAAAATATTAGTTTGAAAAGCTTGTGAGGTCAACAGTGGGGTAGAAAGTTCTGTGCTATTTTTAGAGTTCGGGAGGGAGGGCCCAGGTCGTCCCTGCTCTGCAGTTGCAGTTGGTTACACCCAGTTCAACCTCCTCTTCCCTGACCTCACCCTGGTCTTCACCTCAGTGTCTGCTCTTCCCCAGGCCTTGCTGTGCCGTGCGGCCAGCAGACCTCATCCCGTGGTGGGCCTGATTGTCTTAAACCAAACAGCACCTTCTCCCCTTAAAGGAGTGGCTGGTCCAGAAGTGGGAGGGAAGGTGACTTAAGCCAGTCCAATCAGAATGAAATTCAAGACTTTTGCTGTGAATGTTGGAAAAAAATCCCATCTCTTTCTCATTTTTTTTTCCCCTCTCTCCTTCCATGGGCATAAGGAAAACAGCCATTCTGCGACTACAGCAGAAGCCAGCCATAGGACTCGGATGCCACGGACGGCAGGCATGACAGGTAGAAAATAAAACTGTCCTTGATGTTGAGCTTCCAATCAAATCAGCCTTGAAATCTCTCCCAACTCTGGACTTCACATGGGCCAATGAAATCCTGTGTTATTGAAGCTAGTTTTCTGTATCCTAATGATAGCCGCCCCCACCCCCAGTTTCCATTTCCTCAGACGTCTTGGTGGTTTACATTCTGTTGCTCAAGTACTCAGTGCTGTGACTGACGATAAATGTTACTTACAGAAAGTAACAACGGACATTTGTGTGTCACTTGATAGATTTCAAAGGAACCTAACCTGATGACCACAATGCTCAGATGCTATGAGACGGCCAGAAATGGCATCGCCATCCCTCTCATAGCTTAGGACAGGGTCGTCAAAGGACACCCTGTGGGATGAATCAGGCCTGCTGCCTGTTTTCGTAATGTGTCACTGTGACACAGCTCTGCGCATTCCTTTGTAAAGTACCCGTGGCTTCTTCTGCACGGCCGCAGGAGAGCTGAGTAGCTGCAATAAAGACCATGCAGTCTGCAAAGCCCAAAGTACGGGGGGTGGCAAAAGTAGGTTGACAGTTCTGAGTAGGCGAAACAGTTTGTTCTTGTATTTCTTAATTATTGTATTATTTTCCATACGAAGAACTATAAACCTACTCTTGCCCCTGGACCTTTACAGAAAATATGTGCTCTTCCTCCCCGGTCGTCCTGGAAGGCAATGGCTGCCTTGCCATCCTTGCCGTGTGGTTCTTCTATAAAGAGGTCTCTGCTCAGAGCCTCACCATGTCAGGGCTGCAGCACGGCACAACCTCGGGGACATCATTTACCAGGCAGACACCATGCATATACCGTGTCATCCAACCCCACTGCATTGCATAGGGATGACGGTGTCCCTGCAGCTGGTGAAGACCCTCGCCTGGCACTGTTCACCGGGAGCAGGAGCTCCCAAAGGGAAGCTGGCCGGCCATGGGATGGGTGCCTGGAGGGTGGGTGTGAGCTCCCTGACTCCCGAGGGTAAGAATAGGCAGAGGAGATTCAGACATCAGATGGGGAGTTGGACTAGTTTACTTAGAAGAAAGACCTCCTCCAATCCTGAGAGTCTGTGCTTAAGGAAAGAATGAAGAAACAACCAAGCAGTAGATAAACAATAGGTAAAAATTTCTTAAGAGCTCCTGAAAGAGGGGACCTCCTTCCCCCAACTTTCTCCCTTCCATGTGGAAGAGGAAAACAAATCCCCCCAAATCAAATTAATATTTTCCATCTACTACAAAAACCAAGCCCAGCATTACCATCTTAAGAACTAATAAATGGTCCAAGAAATAAGTGCATTCACTCGTGAAAAGTTCCCACACGGCCTCTTGCTGCTTTCTCAAGTCTAATTGATCAGTGGGAAGCTTTTGATGTATTTCCATGACTTCATTCCAGGTCTTACCCTGCACATGGGAGGAAAGAAAGAACAAAACGTTTCCACCTCGATGGGTTGACCTGTCCACCATGGGCTCTGACTTGCTCTAAGTACGTCAAGAACACGCAAGCATCCCCGAAATCACGGGGTCCTGCTGGGGCCCCGGCGTCCCTCTCGGGAGTGTCTCCCCAAGTTCCCCAAACCACAGTTCTCTCTGTGTGGCTCTGGGGTGCATGACACACGTCACTTTTAGTTCAAATAAAAAGGAATTCAAATTGATGTTGTTTTGCATTATGTTCGAGGATTTCATGAGCCTTTTTCAGTTTATTGCAAAAAACCCTCAAAGAACCCCAAACCCAGACTGGGATGTCTGATCCAGGCTCCCCAGCTAAAGCTTGTTGACATTAATTACGTGAAATGAGAGTTTCAAGGTTTATAGAGGCCTTTAGAAATGGTCTTATCAACAGCAAGTTATTTCTCAGATGAGGGCATGGAGGCGCTGAGGTGCATAAGAGCAACCACTGTAAGCGTTTGCACAAAGCCTCCGACAGCCATTATTTTAGTTGAGATGCAACGACCTTCCTGAGGTTTCCGTGTGCATGAGAGCGCATACCCGATCCGGCCCAGCTCTGTGCTTCTCCTGCACTTTGCTGTTGTTTGAACAAAGGAAACAAAATAATAACTAAACCAAAAAAAAAAAAAAAAGCCATGTCATGCAGTAAGCAATTTGTGAGATACCTTAAGGCCGAGGAACTCATAGCCCCTGAAGTCTGCAATCTTCACCGAGGAGAGGCACTTCTCCAAACCAGACACATGCTTGTGTTTGTCTTTGCCCTGCTTAAAGAGGGTGAGAAACAGGATTTTCAAACATGGACTCTTTAAGGACACGGCTCCAACATGCGTGAGAACAGACTGCACTTTCTGTCTACGAGCCACCGACAGCTGCAAAGGCGTTCCCCAGCCACAGTCTCACCAGAGGACCCAGAACGTCAGATCTGGAGGACAGAAGCTGGGAGGATGTTTGACCCAAACTCCTCATTTTACTAATGAAAAAAAAAAAAAAATCCAAGGCTTGGAAGAGTTATACAATAAATAGATGGACTGCAGGTCTCACACCCACCCTGTGGGGTGATATAATGTCTTTCACAGTTCTAACTTCAGCAGCAGAAGGTACCTCGGACGTCTCAGTTCCGCCCCTCGGTGAGTGAATGACTGGGTAACGCCCGAGTGTCCAAGGAACTGCCCAACAGGGAATCCACTGCTGAAGAAATACTAGGATATGCTAGAAACTAGTTTCCTTAGAATGGAACCACCCACTGATTTTTCTTACCATTTTTATTTTTAATAATATTAGTTTTAAAAGATCTGATTACAAAGGTAATCTGTGGTTATTGCAGGAAATCCGAGAAACAAAGAAAAACACAAAGAACATCAGTGACCTATAATCTTCACCCCCCAGATTTCCACTGAAAACCTTTCTCTGATTGTATTTATAATTCATTTTTAATGGTATCATATTTGCACATCCTTCCATAACTTGATTTCAGAACTTAATATATTGTGACTTTTTTTTTTTGACTCGGTCAGTACTCAGTTGCAACATCAATAAAGTAGCCACTTAAAAAAGTTCATTTTACCACCTATACCAGGAAGAAGCTATCAAACGAAATGCACGGCTCCCTAAAGGAACCTGGCTGCATTTCAAATGAATGCTTATCGACAAATAATTTTTTAACTTGTTCTATTGCCTCAGGGTCATGACGCTGGAGGGGACCTAAGCAGTTTGATGGGTGTTATTCAACTTTAGGTTAATGAGCAAGAGAACGCAGAGGTTATCGCTGCAGGCAGCTCCCTGTGTGTCTGGAAGGAGACCCTCTAACAGTTTCGGAATGAGCTCAAGGGCTGTGGCTGGTTTCTCTGGCAGGGTTATGGCACTGAAAGAGAAAACCTATTAGAGACTCATTAGCTTCCATAGTAGCAAAGAAATCTTGGAGAGAGTTGGGGACCGCCTACAGCCATTGGGACATACGCTTTTTGTTGATGTCTGAAACCACAATGACTGCATGTTGTGGAAATAGAAAATCAGCAGCCTGTTGGAAAATGAAGAAGCTGAGACAATGGGAGCAGCATCAGAGCTGTGGGAAGGTGGGCACCAACCTGTCTCGAAGGGCATTCACGGTGGCTTTCTGTGGGTTTGACCAGCCTCAAAATGCGTGGAGGATATACCAGTGAGAAAGGAGGGGCAGGCCTCTGAGAGATCACATTCACTCTTTAGAGCAGCAGACTCATTGTTAGAAGCCTTCCAATGTGGCAGGATTGGCAAAGGGTGGCAATGAGAAGGATTTGAAGGGCATTTGAGAGGATACCGAGCATGAAGAAGAACAAGAACCAAGCTTAATGCTGGGTCTCAAAGTTGATAACTAAGAGGTGGGTGGAGTGGAAATTTACAGTAGGGACGTGGAACTGGAGCGAAATGAATATATGCGATCTGTGAACGTGAATATACACATTTTAGAGTGGTTGACAAAGAGATGGCATTGAATCTGTGAAAACAGACAAGATCCATGAATGCTCTGATGAGACAGAGGAGGCAGGAGTGTCCAGGTCTGGTTATGGAGCCCCACATTGGAGGAACAATTCAATGTCTGACCAATCCCTGCTCTGCTGCTTATAAGCTGTGTGACCTTAGGCAAGTTATTCAACCTCTCTGAACCTCAGTTTCTCCATTTGAAAAATGGGGATAATAATGTTACTTGTCTGGTTGGGCTGTTGTGAGAATTAATGAGTTAACATATATGAACTATGACATACATACTTAGGAATACATGTAAACAGAAACAGTGCCCGATAATGTGGTAAACATTTCATCTGTTTGCTTTTATTACTAATATTCATTTGAAAAGAAGGCGAGAAGGGAGCTAAGAAAAGGAAAAATGTGTAATAGATTGGGAAAATAAATTATAACGTAGCAGTGCGTTTGTTATATTTATGTGGATTAGCATTTATATAGATATGAATTATATGATAAATAAGGTTAAAATGAGGAAGGAGAAAGTAGACATATTAATTCGAAGGAGACCAGATACTTTGTCCTGATGAAAGTGAGCCTCTGAGATGTGAATTTCCCTTCATTACCGAGAACATTTGCTGAAGCACTTTGTCATCCCACTAATTATTCCATCTTTGTGTATCTCCGCCACTGCCCACCCACCTCCAACACTGTGCAAACCATTTATCACATTTCCCCCTCCAATTTGCATGTCAGTCTGACCTTCTCAATTATGAGCTGATAAAGGGCATGTTGGCAGCTCAGAAATCTAGCCCAGTGTTTGGCACATACAGCCACCCAACACATGGAACAGATTGCTTCTTGGAGAAAAATACATTGATCACAACTTGCAAAGCGTCCCTCCCTTAGGTAAATCCTCCCTTCTGGAAGCACATTCTGTCTCCCAGGCAGCCCTTAGAGCTTTCCTGCTCTGGACGAGCCCTCAGGAGAACTGGTGGGGGATACCCCTTCTCCTGAGACCCCAGACCCAACTGGTAACTGACCCTGCCTCCATTTAAATGAGGAAGGAGCCCTGGAAAGCTTGTACCATAGGCCCTGCCTCAGACTTGCCAGGAAAACAGTCAAATCAGGTCCCTGAAGAGGGGTAAAATGAGAATGAATGATGAGAAACAGCCTTAGTGACAATGGTGTGAAAATTTTTCTAGCTTGTGATGTTTAGACTGTCACTATGGCTGAATGTTTCTGTCTCCACCCCCCCCCCCCCCAATTCATATGTTAAAGCCCTAAGCCCCAATATGATGGTGTTTGGAGACAGGACCCTTGGGAAGTAACTAGGCTTAGATGAGGTCATGAGGGCGTATGAGGACACTGACCTCATGAGGAGGAGACACGGGAGCTCCGTCTCCGTTATGTGAGGACGCAGTGAGAGAGTAACCATCTACAGGCTAGGAAGAGTTCTCACCAAAACCCCTGACCACGAAGTCCCCCTGATCTTGGGCTTTCCAGCCTCCAGAACTGTGAGAAGTAATGACTGATTGTTTAAGCCACCCAGTCTGTGGTGTTTTGTTACAGCAGCCCGAGCTGACTGAGATATTCATACAATTATTTTTTATGTTTGGAGAAATAATGTGAAAGTCACTCAGATACTTGATTATGAGAACAAGTAGTTTTCCAAGCCCTAATTACAAATAAAACCACCAATAATATGGACACTGTTGATGGAGTGTTGAAGATGTGCCTAGCTCTGGGGTAAGCCTCTCATGCATTCTTTGATTTACTCCCCACAACCCCCCTCGGGGCTGGCACCATCACCATCCAGCTGGGAAGGACCTGAGGCTGAGAGAGGTTGACTCATTTGGCCAAGGTCACAGAACAGTAAGTGGAGCGGCTGGGATTGGAACCTCAGAGAGCTTTTAATTTAGCTACAGTGCTTAAAAATGGTTTTGCAACTGGTATTGTTGGGAGAACAGAGTCAGTCCTTCCCATTCCTACAAAAACAGGAGTGAGGAGTCAGGTTGTGGTCAGAACCGCTCCTTCCCTCCGCCCCCAGCATGCCTGAAGGAAAGCCTCACTGTGGCCAACCCTTGTCACAGGCCGTGAAGAATCAGGGACCTCTGATGTCAGTTTATGACTCTTTCATAATTGATGGTATGAAGAATGAATTTAAAAAACATGCAAGGACTAATCCAACCGGCTTTCTCAGAAACAGAAGTATATTTGTGGAATCTGTTTCTGTAATAGCTCGTTGATTTTTCAATGTTCCCAATAAGTACAGCACGGACTGCAAACTGGGGCATACCCTTGTGCAAACTGACTTTGTCGAGTGAGCTACATAAGTTATAAATTTAGACTTGTAAAGCATCACGGCATTAGGATTGCTTTGTTTTTTTGTTTTTTTTTTTTTGCAGAGCTCATTAACCACTGGCAATTAGCAGTGTTTTGCTGCACAAAATGTCCTTATTTGGCATGTTCTGTAGCTGCTACTATGAATGTGATGATATAATTTTAACTTCACGTGTCATCTGCCATCGTGCAGAGATAAAGGTGCTCTTCGGCTGCTTCTCACTTTCTCAGCTACAGCAGGCATAATTGAAACAAAAATGACAAAGCACTCACCGCTCCTCTCTTGGAGAAAGGCCATCTTGGCTTTTTGGATTCTGGTGGGGAAATGAAAAAAAAAATAGAACTTTGAGTAACTAGTGACAGAGCATGGCAGTGCTTTACAAAACCTGCTTTTTCAAATGAGCCAAACGGAATTCATCCTGTTCTAACTCGCCATCTCTTGTGAATGCACAGAATGAATATTTATATGTATGCAGATGATTGAAGGAAGAGATGATGCAACATAGAAGTTGGTATTCTGTTACTACCTGAAGGTAATATTGTCCTATATCTTTACTAGAGTATTTTCCAGTAATATAAGTACATATATTCTTATATATATATATATATATATATATATTTATATATATAGATCTATATGTAAATATATATAGATTTTTTGCATAATTTAATTAAGACAGAGAGTCATAGAACTTTGGGGCTGAAAGGACTTCAGTTTTGCACTGTTCTATCAGAAATTCTTCCAGACCAAACTTGACACTTGGCATTGCATCAACCTATAATCTCCGGGTGTGGTTAAGCACAGAGTCCCAAAATAGGGGAGCATCAACATCACCAATCTTCATGTTGGGGTTTTACTGTTGCTATTAGGCACCATCCTTGAAGTCCTTAGGAGTTGCTTTGAGTTAAGAAGGAAGTCATTGTTCAATAACACTTTCTTTTGATGATCAGGAAGTAAAGAGATGGGATTTGAACTCCTGATTTTTATGTTATTTGCATCAACTTGTAATATTACCCAGAAAAAGCGAGGTGTTCTGATGACTCAGTATACAAAAGTAGATGTCTTATAGGTCTCCCTCCCTTTCTGTTCAATTCATCAGGGACTCTGCATAATACGTCAGTCAGATGGAGGCAGTTACTGAGCAGTATTTACTACAAAGGGTGTGCTCAGGGACTTTTTCTATTGGAACCTGTTCAGCTAATTATCTTGCTCACTCTGACCACCCTATTAATCTTTTCAAATGGGTGGAACCTCCTTTAGGGACAAATTGGCTTTACCACTCTCAGCCCTCAAATGCCAGGGGGTAAATTATGTTCAATTTAAACTGCAGCTGAGGTCTTTGGTCTTAACAAATGTCTCTCCTCTGCTTTTCCAACTTTGGGGGTAATTCTAGAGCCTTGGGAAAGAGTCACAAATATTCAGAAGATTTAAATGGGTCTTTATTGCATCCTCTATCTTTTATTATTTGTATTACTGGGCTCTCCCCCCCAGAATTTCTAATTCAGAAGGTCTAGAGAAGGGCCTCAGAATCCACAATTCTGGCAGTTTCCCAGGTAATGCTGCAGCTGCTGGTCTGGGACCAGCCTTCTGGAAACACCAGTTTAGTTTTAACCAGTCTAGAGCATTTGCAAAGTATCATGGAACAAGTACTAACTTCTGCTAAGGTGACGCTGTGTTTAAAGCTAGCTCTAATTTCTAGGGACCTGTCCTTGAGTAGATCACTTAATCCCTCTTGGTTTATTCATTTGGGTGATTGCATCATAAGAGACAGTAGATGTGCATTTGGATGGTTGTATCATACAAGACCGTAGATATGAAAGGGATCTATAAAGAGTGAAGAACTACACGAGTGTTAGTATGATTTATTTACTGGGTTCCATCCAATGGGGGTTGATGCAGGCTGGCCAGGAGCACACAGGACTAGCAGTCAGGACCCTAGATTCCATTTCTCTGACACAAACCAGTTGGCCCAGAGGCTGGGTCGCTTCTCCTTTCGGGGTCTCACCTTGCACGCATGTGAATGAGGAATGAGCTGGGTGAGTTGCCAGATGTCCTGGGCTCCGGGGGGAGCCTTGGAGGTGGGGCTTTGGGACCCACCCCATTTTCAAGCATTGGATCTCAGCTTGGATCTGTTTTATATGCTGGATTTCCAAGTGAGGATTCTTATGTAAAAAGGGAACAAAACCAGTTTAAGGGCTACCAAGATGGGCAATCCTTAAGTCTCTTTTTAGCTGCCAAAGGCTACCCTCAGAAGCATTGAAAACTGTTCTTTTCTTTTCCAACTGAGTTCCAAATGCAGAAGATTTACACTTAAGGCTGCCTCTCTGTAATCTCTTTGATCAGTCATCTGCTCTCACCAGGACCCTGTTTCCACATGGTGCCACCCTGGATGGAAGCCCAGGAGCAGGCTGGGGCTGTGGTATTTGTCATGTGCCTAGCATCACAGCAATGACAGGGAAGCTGCCCACCAGCCCAGCGAGAGCATTCAGCTCCAAGGTGGTGACTGTCACTGGGACCTACGGCGAATTATTTGGCAAGAGGACCTTTTGCGAGAAGGTCCAGACATGATCCGTCTGTAAGTGAGATGGCCAATACCAGAGCGGTATTCTACAGACTCCAGCAATCCATGGCTGAGCCCTGTCCTAACGTGGTGATGGATGTGTGTTAACTGTTAGTGCACATGTTGTACTGGCCATTAACTATTTTGAAAATCCCCCTGCTTATTACAATATCCTTCCCATAGCCGGAATGTGATGTAAGTATGCCAAAGGACGGGACCTGGATTCAGCAGCAGAAGTGGGTGGCACAGGTAATCGGCAGCCCCAGCTGACACCAGAAGGTCCCCGGGGAACACCTCAAGTCCAGGGAAGTTGAGCACCATGGAACTCCTGTGCTCACAGCACCTGTGCTCAAGAGACAGAAGGAGAGAACTTAGAGGCGGCATGGGGCCGGGTCATCGTTCAGACCACTCTGGGCATTCGGAGTGACTGCTGCAAGCCTGATTAATGCCTGCTTTTATATGTGTGTGTGTGTGTGTTTATTGATTTTTAGAGAGACAGAAAGGGAGAGGGAGAGAGAGATAAAAACATCGACGAGAGAGAAACACTGATTGGCTGTCTCCTGCACGTCCCCTACTGGGGATCGAGTCCACACCTGGGCATGTGCCCTGACAGAGAATCCAACCAGTGACCTCTCGGTGCATGGGATGACACTCAACCACCTGAGCCACACTGGCCAGCTGGACAATGCCTGCTTTTTTAAGGAGGGATTTGGAGGCTACCCCAAGCTTCATACACAGGAGGGCTATCATGACGCACATTCTCCATACCTTTTTGAGCTTGATTGACCATTTATGATTCTGACTCATCCAAAGCAGAAGAGCTCTCTCCAAGTGGTCAGCACAGCCCTGGCCAGTGTGGCTCCATTGGTTGGAGTGTCATCCTGTGCACTGAAAGGTTGCCGGTTCGATTCCAGGTCAAGACACGTACCGAAGTTGTGGGTTCCGTACCCCATCGGGATAAATGCGGGAGACAACTGATTGATGTTCCTCTCATGCATTGATGTTTCTCTCTCTCTCTCTCTACCTTCCCATCTCTAAAATCAGTAAAATATATCCTCGGATGAGGATTTAAAAAAAAGAAATGTCAGTACGAACATACCCAACATGTTCTGACTCAGAAGGACACTAGGAGAAAGCCCTCACACACAAGAGTCTTTGCACATTATTCACAGGGCCTCAGAGGGAGCAGGACGCATGGTACGGCCACCAGCACCCCTGAAGATCTGAGGCTGGTTACTAAGTCAGTACTTTTATTTTTTCCAGAGAAAAATGAGAACCATGATTGGTAGAGCTTAGCAAACAGACCTACCGCCTTCTCCTTTTCTCTACTCCATTTCATGGAACTTCCTGCCTGTTGGATATTCACAAAATAAATGGTTGACCTATCAGACACATTTGGGGGGGGGTTCGAATGCCACTGGTATACACTTAGTGACCTCTAAGGAGCAAAAGGGTAAGGGATCCGCCCCACTGGGAACCCGCCTGATAGCATCGAATTGGAGAGATTTTCATAGCTTCCTCATCAGAGCTGTTCAGATATTCCTTTGGTCTATTCTGAGGGATGAGAGATGCAATTCTTTCTACTTATTGACCAATGTAATCTCTAAAGCCTTTCTGCCTGTACTTCTGTCTCTTGCCTCGCAATTGTACATTCTTAAATCGCGTGCCCCTTTCTCGTCAATATGTCTGATGTTGGGGTCCGGGTTATGCCCTGTCAGGCCTGTCATGCTGTTGACCAAAGTCTGGTGTATATTAGACTACCCTGTGGAATTTATTATAATCCCCATCCCCAAGTCCTGCTCTAGGAATTCTGAGCCAGGAGGTCAGAAGGCGGGCCTCTGAATCTGTAGTTTTCCCAGCTCCCTAGATACACACGAGTTGGAGAACCACTGATTTTGAGGATACACGTAATCTGATGTAGACTTTTCTTACCTTTAGATTTTAAGAGTTTTTTCAAATTTTCAGCCTATTGCCAAAAGCAGTTCCAGATATCGTTTTACTTAAGAATAGCAGGACAAGTTGTTTAGGAATTTCTAATAATGAATAGCCCATCTCTCATAAACTCCTAAAAAATATATGAAGTAGGACTGCCTCAGACTCTGCAGAGAGATACTATAGGCATAAAAAAGTTAAATTTTAGTCATAAAAGGCTGCTTCCTCCAAGAAGTCTCCCCTGATGCTCAAAGAAGTATTTCTCACATTTGTGCACTGCTCTGCATCCTCACTAGATCAGGCCCTCGGCATCTTCCATCTGCATTAATACAGTTGCCTCTCAACTTATTTCTTCACCTTTAGCTTTATCTTTTTTATTCCGTCCTACACCCAGTCACTAAACATGAGTTATCCAAAATGCAACTCTGACTTAGTCCCTCCTGGACTCAGACCCTTCAGTGGCTCTTCATTCTGTCCCAGATAAATACCTTTTTAAAGCATACACACAAGCCTTCTATAATCTGGCCCCTGATATTCCTTACTTTGGAATTTATTCTCTGGAAGTAGGGAATGGATTATAATCACCACACATGATTTTTCACACGTTGGTGCCTTAGCTGGCAATGCTTTGTTCTCTCTGTGCCCTCTCCAAATCTTCCTAATCCCTATTTGTTCCATAAGATTTGCAGCCATGGATTACCTAAGTAACTTAAAAGGGAAATACTTAGATAAAATTGGCTTGGCTTTATTCAATTGGCTGCATTCTCTGGGGTTTTAAAGTCTGTTTTGACTGCCTTTCTCTGCCCGTCTCTTTCTTCCTCTCTTTTTTTAATTGGAAAACTTTACATTAATCTTTCAGACATTGCTAGCTACCAAACCAATGAGCATGCTCTCCATTTTTCTTACTATCAAAACTCTGCTTTGCTTGGGTGGCATGTGCTGAGGTAATACAGCGATTTGCTCTGACTCCTTTGCAGCTAGCTGAAACCATGTGACCCAAATCTGGCCAATGAAATTTAAATAGAAGTTGCAGGGTGTGGATTCTAGGAAATGTTTTCGAAGTAGTCAGAGCTCCCTAATTTCTTCCTTTTACCTTCTGCCCTTCTTATTGTTTTGAATAAGGCTTGATACCTCAAAGTATACCGGTAATCTTGCAAAGATAACAGCAGAATAGAAAAGCATAAGGACCCTTAAAGGTTGTTGACTTCTGCCCTGGCCTGGGCTCTGGTTATGTCACAAGAGAAATGTCCTTCATTTGCTTAGGCTGATCTAGTTGGGTTCTGTTACATGCAGACAAATGCTATCCTAACTGACATACATCTCCCCATCCCGGACTTCCTTCTCCAAGAATAAGGTCACCTTTTGACATTCTGCACTCCTGTGGCTTTTTTGCTACCTATTTATGACGATGTTTCATAAGATCATTAGAGTTACAGCTAAACTTATTACAACTCTTCCCTTTTAAAAAAAAATAGATATATGTATTGCCATTTTATTATTCATATTTTTTTAAAATCTTTTTTCTTCTTCTTCTTTTCTAGATTTTTTTTTTTTTAATCCTCACCCGAGGACATTTTTGCATTTATCTTGAGACAGAGCGGGAGGGTGAGAAGGAGGAAGAGAGAGAGAGAGAAACATCGATGTGAGAGAGACACATCGACTGGTTGCCACCCACACGACCCCAGCTGGGGCCGGGGACAAACTGCAACTGAGGTATGTGCCTTTAGAGGGAACCGAACCCGGGACTCTCTGGTCTGTAGGACGACGCTCTAACCGCTGAGCCAAACTGGCCAGGGCACAACTCTTCCCTTTTTGTGATTTGCCAACCCAATGTCCATGGTGGTTATGAAGATGGAGAGGGCTGAATTAGGTGGGAGTTGGAAAAGTTACAGTGATTTAGGTGGGAACTATAATTCTACTTTCATCGTCCAGGATACAGGACATTGGAACTGATATATCATGAATTAGCAGTATACAAATCCAGCCAGGAATTTTCACAGTGCTATTCAAAAGGTATCATATAACATAAAATACTGGGAGCCCACAAGAAAAATCCCCTGAAAAGGAATATTAGATGCTTTCTTGTAAAATTCACACTTTTCTTGATGCAGACCCTAGAAACATACAGTGAGATTTGGTATTTATGGGGATAGAAAATTACAATGATTTGAACGAAAAATATAACCTGGGTGAATTTTGGGGGGAAAGTTTAGTCTTTTGAGCTTTAACTCTAGATGCTACACAATCTGGTAAGTATAATGAGTTTGGTAGCTTTCTACGACTCTATAAGCGATCTCTGTATTTCCTGGAGACCACAGAGGGAACATATCAGTGGAATGGAAGGATGGGTCATTCCCACTGCCTCTAGGCTGGCTTATGTGTTTTTCTTTCATGCTTCTGTAGTTCTTTGGCGTGATAGTTAAGAATGAAAGGTCATAGACTGAGAAGTCCCGGTTTGATTCTTGGTCAGGGCACAAGCCCATGTTTCGGGCTCTACCCCAGATGGGGGCATGCAGGAGGCAGCCGATCGATGTTTCTCTCTCACATCGATGTTTCTATCTCTCTCTCTAAAAAAAATCAATTTAAAAAAAGTTTTTAAAAAAGAACATAAGGAGTCAATTTTCTGGATTTTAACCTTAGCTGAGTGACCTTGATTGAGCAAGTTACTAATCTCTCTGGCCCTAACTTTGCCATTGTGAAATGCAGGCAAAAAAATCATACCTACTTATTGTGTGAGGATGGACGAAGTTAATCAATATAAAACACTTAGATCAGCGTCTGGAACTTAGTAAGCTGTTAATAAATACTACTATGTTGATTATTGAATATATTATAATATAATGTTCTATTTACACGTCTGTTTACCCCACTAGACTGCCAGCTTCAGTGCAAGAAACACATCTTACTGTCATTCGTGTTAGTAGGTGCTCATTTAGTCCTCGATCCATTGTTTTTGCTGTCGTCCTCCCTCCCGGAAAGCATCTGACTTTCTAAGGTAGTTTTGCAGAATCATGTCTTATCTCCTCTCTCACCCTGAGCTCCTAGCTTCTGGTCCAAGTCCCAGTGTTTAGTAAGAGCTCAATAAACATTTGCTGTGTAAATGGGACCATTCAGCGTCATCGCTGTCGTTTCCTGACACAAACTCCTGCAGACCGTGTACTCCAGTAACAGCTGACCGCTCACTGCTCTTCAGATTCACCCTCCACCCCCTGGTGCGGGCAGTTCCCATCTGCCTGCCTATCTCCACTTTGTCTGCCTGGCAAACTCACACTCATCTCCAAGTTCCAGCTTAAACTCTCTTCCTCCAGGAGTTTTTCTGATCTGCTCAGAGGAAGCCGACTCTCTTTCCCTCCCTCCCCTCCCTCAACTTGGCGTTTTTATGATTTCATTGAAAGCTCATGCTGTGTCTTAAATATCATAGAATCTAACCACTAACATGGAACTTGACCTGAAGCAGGTATTTAAATAAGCTTGTTGAATAAATCAGTGTGTTGACCTACAGAAGGATAATACACACGGTCCTCAAAAGAATTTGCTTTTCCATTTTGGAATATGAATGAATCATCACATGCATATACAATAGCAAACTGCAGTTTGAGTCCCGTCTCCCCCATTAAAGGCGGTTAAATTACCCCTGTCCGTTCCTCCCTTGTCTCGGGTAGCTTCGGACATAAGGCATCCCTCCGGGAGCACAGAGGCCGGGTTTGGAGTCCAGTGTGCACTGCGGAGCAGAGCTAAGCCAGCCGCTCACACGGGCTGGGGCTGCGACCTCGGCTCTGCTGGCCTGGTGTTCAAACCCAGGATGCTCATTCTGGAAAGGTGGGCATGTCCCTAGAAGGGCATGACAGAATCTCCGTGGACATGACATTTTTATGTTCATCAGAAGAGGGTGTGGGCTCATAAAAATATCAAAATGACAACGGCAACCATATGGAGACCTAGGAAAACAGTAAGAGGGAACCCCGGCACATAGCAACACAGACAGACTCGAAGTGGCGCAGAAAGGCTGCCTGCATCTCCCAGGCCTGGCAGGGGACTAGCTTTCTGGGCCCTCTGGAAAAAGACCCCACGTCTGTGTCAGCTGGCGGGGCTCAGATCGGTGAGTTACCGATAGTAATGCAAATAGTTGCAGTGAATTCAGAATGACTTCGGATTTAGGTTTCATCGAGGGAGAGGTGTTGTTGATTCCAGATTGGTATCTTACTTTTGCTCTTCCAAATATTAAAACTGCTTCTTATAAAAAATGGCACGCACACAGGGTCATCGTGTCCGGTTCTAGATCGAATATGCTCTGGAAGCAATCAATGCAATGAATTCAGAGTTTTATCTGTTCCTCCCAAACAAAACTGTGTGTGGGAAAGGAATTGTTGGATACCTAATTTTCTCACAGGGAAATTAAGCCAGGACATGAACTAGTAATAAATGCAAAATGTGAAAAATGCTTTTTTTTTTTTTGGTTGGATGCTGTTTGGCTATTGTGCCTCTTCGCCTCAGTAGAAAACTCTGGACCCAGAAGGTTGTATAACTGGGTGCCTGACCCAGACTCCACAGCCCTTGGGCTTGCCGGCCGCCTCCCCCAAACCCCCACATTCAGAAACCCCAATACGGCCACACTTTCACTAACCCTGAGTTGCGTTGCCCCAGGCTGGTCAGATCCGAAGGGACTAGTCCCATGGTTGCTGGAATAATCTTGTCTCCTTTCTGGTCCGTCTCCGCATTCCGTCGTCTGCTGGGGATCTGAAGGTCCATGGTGTGGGCTGGGATGGCAGCAATGCAGAGAATCCGGAGAATGCTCTCCCACTGCCCAGCAGGCCGCACATCCATGAGTCAACACTCAACAATGAGCCCGCTCTCCAAGGTCGGGGCCAGAAGTTTCCGGCGGGTGGAACTGTGTCCCGGGGGACCTCAAATGCATACACTTTGAATAGCTTGGTCTTGGTGAATATTATTATAATTTAAATTCAACTGGACTTACTGAGCACCCGCTTTCACTAGAGATCCCAGTGGTTTACATGTGTTGTGATGATGTCACAGCGCCTTATGAAGTGAAAATTACTGTCCTTCTTATAGAGGGGAGGAAGCTGAGGCTTAAAGAGATAGTTAAGAAATCCATCGAAGGTCACATTGCTAATGATGGAGCCAGAATTCAAATTTCAAATACATAAGTCTGACTCCTAAAAGACTGGTAAACAGGAAAAAGAGAAAAAGATACTACAAGCCATTTTAAAGCATAAAGTGGTTTTAAACACTGATATAATGCTGGTTACTAGTTTAGGTAAAAAAAAAAAAAGAGGTAGAGAACTAGATAGAGGTCCCCCCCAAGATATGTTCACATCCTGACCCCCAGAATCTCTGAATGTGATCTTATTTGTAAAAAGGGTCTCTGTAGACGTAATTAAATGAAAGATCTCAAGATGAGATTATTCTGGATTATCTGGCTGGGCTCCAAATCCAAGGACCTGTATGTCTCAGACACCTGGAGAAAAGGCACAGAGGAGAGAGGCGGCCACGTGAGGACGAGGGCAGGGGCCAGTGAGCACCTGGGTGGAGACGTAGGGACGGGTCCTCCCGAGAACCTCAGAGGGAGCCTGGCTCTGCCCACACCTCGAGTTCGGACTTCTGGCTTGTAGAGCAATGAAAGCAGTAATTGCTGTTGTTTTAAGCACCCAGGTGGTAATTGATTATAACGACCCCCAGAAACTAATAGAGGGGGCGACACAGTTGAGTGGCCGGGCGTTCGATTCATGACCCCTGATTCCCAACGTTGACCTTTGTGTGTAACCTTAGTATGTGGCTTCCCCGGGCCTCAGTTTCCTCGTGGGGACAGCAGCGTGGGAGAGACCCTTTGCTCCCAATCTATGAAGCAAGGGTTTGGGAGCATTGCTCTCATTGTCCTGCCGGTGGCCTGTGGGTGGGGGCAGTCATTATGTGGTGACCTTTATCTGAGCAGAAATGTTTGAAACAAATAATTAAAGTTTCTCTGTTAGAAACATGATTGATGCATTATTTGCATTTTTAAAAAGATTCCTTTTGCAGAGTGGGTTTAAACCAAGGATTACTGGCCTTTAATTCCCAGGTGTAAATTTTAAGGAAAAAAAAAATGCTAGAGAATATTGGGGGGTGGGTAGCAACTGCCCTATAGTGACAAGTGTGTATTAATGGAATAAAAATCTGATTGAAGGTTCTACAGTTTGGATAAGGCATCGTTTTATTTTTTCCCCTGCTATCAATGTTGCCCAATTTTTTGTCTCTTTTTTTCTTTATTTTTTTCTATTAGGAAGGCTTATCGGGCCTCATACTATAGTCCCTGTCTGTAGTAAAATTAATGGTAAATATACCTTTTTCGGCAGGTGGCATTCCAGCAATTGTGTGACTAGAAAAGATAGGTGTTCTATTTTAAGGACCATAGTGTTTTGCCATATGCAAGAAATACAGCGCAATTGGAAATACTTGCTTTTAATTCTGGGTTGATTACACAGGAAGAATCAGTGACAACCTTTTAAAAAATCTCTTTTAAACATAATCAACAGAGAAATGACAACTAGACTGCCAATTATGAAACTGTAGCTCGCGGTTAAATCTGGGACATATTTTTTTCCATTGTGAGACTCAGAAGATCGTTGGAAACTTTCCTTTGCATCTTTGACCATAGATTCCAGTTCAACTTTCTACCAAAATATTCCATTTTCTGGAAATCCAACTGCAAAGGCAGAAAAGATGGGGAGCCTCTAGCTCACTGCCCGGGGTCTGGCACATACCGGCTGCTTCATGGGTGTGGAGTGAACAATGGATGCCTCTCCCTGACATTGATTTTGGTTATCATATCATATCATATGCCTTATTAGACGAGTATTTATTAAGTGGGAAGACATATCATTTTTAAAATATATATATTTTTTCTTTATTGATCTTTAGAGAGAGAGGAAGGGAGAAGGAGAGAGAGAGAAACATTGATGAGAGAGAACATCGATTGGCCACCTCCTGCATGTCCCCCATTGAGGATCGGGGCAACAACCTGGGCATGTGCCCTGACCGGGAATCGAACCGGCAACCTCTTGGTTCATGGGTCTATGCTCAACCACTGAGCCACACCGGCTGGGCAAGAAATATCATTTTGAACACAGAACAGAGACAGTCTTTGAAGTCATATCAGTGTAGAAAACACCTCGTGTCGTGACTTCCTGGGCTCAATAAGTAATACTTCTCAAACACACGTGTTCAGAGCAGAGTAGTTGCTGGTCCCTGCCTACAACTCTCAACGTCCTTCTAGGCTAACTGTCTTTTCTAGACAAGAGTCAAAATACTGCCCAATGGGATCAAACAACACTTGTACAAATACCCACCAACCCAAGGTACATTCAAGAGATAAACACAGAATAGATTAGGAAGGTAGGGGAGGTTGAAAGGAGCTGGACGGAGACGAATAAGTAGCTGGAGGAGAAAGTATGCAAAACAAAAACGGAGCATACAATTTCCCTATCAGGCTTGTCCTACCCTAACTAGCCAACTGACTTCCTTTCTTCTTCCTTAAGCATCTATTGAACACCTACTACACGCTAGGCAGTGGTCTAGGCACTAGGGTTATAATGATAAACAGAACAGACATGATTTCATGGAGCTTTCATTCAGAGAAGCTGATGCCAGTGGAAGACCGACACATGGTTGCTGATGCGAACGGAAGCTGCCAGTCCATACTCGACTCTCCAGCCGTGCCCAGAACAGGAAGCTTGCCCGACCCCTTCAGACAGCAGTCTCCTCTTCTGACTATACAATCTTCCATCTACCTGATCCCAAGGGAAAACAAGATGTAACCATGTGAGGTGATGATGTTAACTACACTTATTGTGGTGACCATTTTGTTATATATATCAAATCATTATGTTGTATACCTTGAACTTATACAATGTTATATGTCAATTATAACTCAATAAAAGTGGGGAGGGGAGAAAGTAATACAACAAAGTACTATTTTACAGAGTGCAGAAGTTAAACAAACAAACAAAGAAAACAACAGTATGCCATCTATTAATCTCTAGTTAACAACACCTCTCTAACAGGCTTTTAAGTTCCATGAGAGCTGGGGTAGAGTCTCCTCTCTCTGTTATTTCCCAGAGTTTACAGACAGTGCTAGGTATGTTAACAGTTTCTAAATAAAAGTTTGCAGAAGATACAATATTATATTGAATTAAAGTTCAGGCACATTGAATTAGTTTCCTGGGATCAATCTGTAGACAGAATATTTTAGAAAGAATCTAGGAAATGCATCTAGGAAATGCTTAATGAATAAATGAATGAATAAATAAATGAACGATTTGATAAAAAATAACAACACCTAGTATTTGAGTGATGCTATTTAGTCACATCAAAAGCTGTATTAGATGGATACTATTTGTATCTCCACTTCATGGAGGAAGACTTTGAGGTTTCAAGTTGTTAAAGAACTTGTCTAAGGTCACATTGCCAGAGGGAAGTACAGATAGGATTCAAACCCAGAATTTGATTCCAATAGCTCTTAACACCATGATATGGTGCCCACTAAGGGCAACTCCAGATGGCTTTGGGGATGTTGTACTGTCATTCAATATTTTTGTCTGGTTTCTTCCTGGAGATAGACTTCCAAATACCTTGTCATTGGTTTGCATGCTAATGTAGCTCCAGTTGCTAATTTGGATATATTTAGCATTTTTTCTTGTTTCCTTTTCAACACTGGAATGTTAGTCTTTGTTCTCATAGACATGGTATGTAGGTTTCCCTTCTTAGCTTCAGGACTGACCAGAAAATTGGGTGTGACAGACAACTTTCTGTGAATATAGATTTTAAGGGGTGCCAGGAAGGTCTTCCTACCCCTCAAATCTCCCCCCACTTGCTTCCTGCTGTTGAAAATCCCACCAATGCAGCTTCATTGTTTGGCTTCAAGTCATGTGCTCTCAAAATGCAATTGTATCTGGGCCAGATAAGTAACACTGCAAACCAAGAAGTCTGCCTGCTGACCTGTCTTCCTTCTCCATCCATCCCTTCCCTCAGTAAGTATTTGTGGAGAGAGATTCTAGCTGCATACATGGTGCTAGAGGTTTAAGGATAAATAACTGGTCTCCTCCCTCGGGAAGGTCTTAATTCTGGAAGCAGATGAATGTATAAGAAATGCAATGCAGTGTTTTAGATCCTGTGATGAGGGGTTTATAAAGTATAGGGGAACCCAAAAGGAAGAAATACTGCTCCACTTGGAAAGGTAAATGTGGATATCTCTTAAGCTTAAAGTCCTTCACACTTTAGCAAGAATGAATTTTAAAGATTCTTTTTCAGGAGATATATTTTGGTGATAGGAGAAGAAGATTTAGAATAAACGTGAGTTCACTAAAATATCATGGAGGGAGAGAGGGATCGACAGTGAGAAAAAAAGTTCACAAAGAAAAACCTGGAATCAAAGTCATGACACTGAGCTGATGTCAGAACTAAAAGTAAATTGGGCCCTTCTCATTTACATGAGTCTGCCCAATTGCCAGACCATTTGTTAAAACACTATGGAAAAAAAGAAAAAAAGAAAAAAAGAAAAAAGTCAGTATTCTGGAAGAGGGTTTTATGCCTGGAATTCTATAAGGCAAAATAGGTGTGATTGACTGAGCCACAGAAGCAAACATTTATTAAAATACCAGGGGTCAGAAAACTTTTCCTATAAAAGACAAGATACTAAATGTCTTAGGCTTTCTCGGCCATACAGTCTCTTTCATTGCATGGCCAGAAAAACAGTCACAGACAGTATTTCACTGAATGGGTGTGGTTGTATTCCAATACAACTTTATTTGTAAAAACAGGTGGTGGGCTGTATTGGGGCCATAGGCCATAGTTTGCTAGCCCCTGGTTTATACCATTTAACAGGCATTTTAAAGTCCTAAGTTTTAATAAGGTTTTAGAGGCGAGGCTCCTGGCTCCTGCGTGGACAGACAGCAAGTCCTCAGGTGCAACTAAGCCTTGTAAGCTATTGAAGGAAGCAGCCCTTTGCACAAATAGCAGCTGGGAGAAGACTAGAGACATGACAAAGAAGAGAGGGAGGAAGCAAAAGACAGACAGGCAGAGGATCTTTGTGCTATAGACGCTTAGCTGTTTACCAAAGATTCATGCTTAAAGTGAACCTTTTGATTTAAAAAGTGTAGCTTGGGTAGTCTATGGCTGATGAAAAAATTACTTCTTTTTTATTAGTAATAATATATGTATGTTTAACATATTCATGGATTACAGTTACTTAGTCTTTTATTTATTCATTCAACACACCTTGCTTTCTACATGCCAAGTATTCTACTAAGTCCTAGAGAAACAATATTGAGTAGTGCAGGGTCATCACTAGATACCAAGGTGTCCAAATTACCTCCCTCCTAATTTCCTCTAACCTTCCACTATGTTATAGTATGTGTTTGTGATATATTGAACTCTGCAGAGCTTTTCAAGGCCTCAAGTCCTTTGACCAAGTTATTCCTTTGAATTTACTGAGACTATTTCTGTTATTGCCTCACAAAGCTTCTGCATGTCAATAAAAACTACCGGCATGTCATCTTCTGTAAATGGCTTAATGTGTCCCATCACTTAGCCTTAATGTCTGCTAACTCCAGTTTATAATCAAAGCTGGACACAGACCTGTTCTGGGAAGTATTCCTTGATTAAAGACCTTCAGATATAGATCTCCATCCCTGATGCCATCTCTAACCAAGTATCTACTCAAAATCTCCACTCAGATGTTCCATAGGTCTTCAAACCCAACATGCCAGACTTTCAGTCAAGGCCTACACCCCACCTACCTTTACCCCCTCCCCCACTCCCCTGAAAGTTACCTAGATCAGCCAATGAAACCATTTGCCACCTGTGGTACAAGCCAGAAGCTTGGAGGTCATTCTTGACAACTTCCTCCCCTTAAGGTCTACAATTCACGTCCCTTAAAGTCTAGGTGAAGGTAGTTCTTAAATAGCTCAATGTGACCTCTTTCTAACTCTACTGCCTTCGTCAGAGCCTAACTTGAACATTCTAATTGTTCTGTTGGAGTCCACTCTCATCTAAATTTCATGTCTACCCTATATCCATCTGGTCATATCAATCCATTCAATGGTTTCACACTGCTCTTTGGGTAAGGGACAGATCCCTAAACATTCTACTAGACTCTACGTGATTGACTCTAGTCAACATCATCATCTTTCTCTCAGCCTATTCTCTTTTTCTCTTTCTCTAACATATCTGAATTAGGTGTCATTTGAGAGTTTTAGTCTTGTTTGCACCTATGGAAGATTTGCGTGAATGGCCCCATTCTTCACCAATCCTTGCATCCATACTATTTGCCATGTAATGTTTCAGTGCTCTCCCACTGCTGTTGACACATAACTTACTGCCCCTGAAGGCAGCCATGTAACTTGCTTGGGCCAACAGAATTAGCAAGATACAGAGCCTAGGCTCCAAGAGGCCTTGCACATTTCTGCTAGTCCTCTTGAACCTCTCCCTTCACCATAAGAACAACAAATATGCCTAGGGTAGACCTTTGGTCCCAGGAAAAGGATGAGGGACATGTGGGGTGGAACTACCCAGCTGAGTACAGCTTAGATCAACTGACTCTCAGAAGACACATAGATTTGTAAGAAACAATCACTGGTTGTTTCAAGCTCCTGAGATTTGGGATGGCTTGTTAGGTAGCAATAGCTGGTACAATAACTGGTACACTAACACAATAATATGCATTTTCCTGTGGTTTTGTAAATATCCTCTATCTTTGTTCATATATTTATGTCAACTGGGGTTAAAATCAACAAAGATTGCAGAGACAGACCTCATCTTTACTATTTTGAACACCAAGTCTTGCCTGGGGGTTGAGGGCCAGTGATAATACAATGGCTAATTCCTTGAGGATCCTTTGTGACTTTCCAAATGAAATGAGGCCTTTCCCACCAATCCCACAAATTGAGTGGTTGAAATTGGGCATAGAGTTTTTTTCTTGCAGCCAGAGAAGCTCTTCGTCCCTGGGAGAAATGGCAAACACCGCCCCAACCCGAGGACCATGCTGAACGTTCAGAGCTGGTTTCCGTGGTGATGCAATCCACCTGCACCCTGGATAAAGGCGCAGTCTGCCGTTAACAGGCATTTTAAAGGTTGCCCTAGATTTAAACAGCACATCTTGTTCCTTTTATCCTTGTCCTCTGAATTTCTCTTTGAAAACCTGTTTAACGTGAAATGTCCTTCCCATTTTCTCTACTTGACAAAACCTATTATTGAGTAGATAGTAATTAAGCCACAGGGACAATTCATTGACAATTCATAATGAAAACCATGACAGCATGTGGCCTGCCCCCCAAAGCCACAGCACAATGCTGGGCTCTTTTTTTTTTGTTTTGCTAATCCTCACCCGAAGATAATTTTTCATTGATTTTTAGATAGAGTGGAAGGAAGGGAGAGAGACAGAGAGAGAACCATCAATGTGATAGAGACACATCCATGGGTTGCCTCCCACTTGACCCCAACAGGGATCCAGGATGGACCTTGCAACCCAGGTATGTGCCCTTGACTGGAAATCAAACCCAAGATCCTTTGGTCCTCAGGTGGACACTAACCGCTGAGCCAAACCGGCCAGGGCAAAATGCTGTGCTCTTAAAGGAGACTCTTGAAATTAAGACTCTTTTACTTTAAATGTGAAGAGCATCTTGGGGACTGAAAAACAAGTGCCCTGATTAATAAGCCATCAGGTTTGCTGTGTCAGAACAAAAAAGTCGACGTAAAAGTCAACAGTCAATAGATTTCACAGCACTGGAGAAAATAAATGCATACACACCTGGACTGATGTAATTTTTCTCCCTGAAATCGATTTTAAAAATTCATGTTTGAGTTTTGCTTAAATGCACCCCAAATTCCAAAGCAGACATCTTGAAAGGGGACACAATTAACTTTACTAGCTAAAATGTTTTCGATTTTTTCTTTCTTTGGAGAGGAGGGAGAGATTAGTAATTTGAATATTTTGCTCTTTCTTTCCTTTGAAACCGGCTACACAATGTCATCTTCCAATTGTGTGTGCCTACAAGAGGGCCACCTTCACTACCCAATGCCCGGCAAACCATCTGTTCCAGCCTGACCTTGGTGGACTTTTTTTTATTTAAATTTATTTTTTTCTTTATTGATTTTAGAGAGAGAGGAAGGGAGAGGGAGAGAGAGATAGAAACATCGATGAGAGAGAACATCGATTGGCTGCCTCCTCCATGCCCCCTACTGGGGATCGGGCCCACAACCTGGGCATGTGCCCTGACTGGGAATCGAACCAGCGACCTCTTGGTGTGTGGGTCGATGCTCAACCACTGAGCCACACCGGCCGGGCATGAACCGTTTTTTAAAGTGCCTTCAGAATATAGAAGATGAAAGTGAGCGAGACCTTCTTTCTCCTCTTCTCCAAACTGCTGCATCCCTTTTACTTGTGGGTCAGCACATCCAAATGAGTGCGTGTCCCCTCAGCTGTGATTCCTGTGCTGTCTCCCATCGCAGGACCTCCTGGCCTTCGGGCTAATGTGGAAACACCGGGGCCTGTTTTGGTCTCTGGTCCACTGAATGAGAGGCAGGAGGCTTAGAGCTGTGTCACCTGAGCAGTGGGGCTAGGCAGGGAGGGGCTTCCTCCCCCTGGGACAGAGGCCTGAGGAAGGGGCCCCTTGTGGACAGGTGGAAGCACAGGAAGGGCAGCCTCATCTGCAGGTTCTGTTTGGGGCTCAGATGGGTCAGAAGCGTTGAGGGCCCTTTTGGGGTCCAGAGGCCATCTTGAGCAGAGTCTCAAGAGCGATAGGGAATGTGAAGAATTTGGGGGCTTCCAGGTAGACTCTTGGAAATGTCACATGGGGAGCCTGCAGGCTCCTTCCAGCCTCCCCAGGTGGGCCTTCCAAGGTCCCTTGCTGAGGCAGGGAACGCCTCCTCCCACAGCCACTGTCCCTTCATCTCCGCGAAGTGCACAAGGTGGAAATTCTGCCTGGGGCTTGCAGGTCAAAGTGGAGAAGACTCCCCTGGTCCTCACAGTGCTTCCTTGGCAGCCTCCTCAGGGGGTGCAGAGGAGCGGCCCCGAGGCTTTGGGGCTGCTCCTCTGGGTGGGTGACCCTGTTCCCCATGCAGCTAAGAGGCCGTGTTGCCGGAAGCTTCCCAGCGACACTGTCAGAGTTGCTGTTCTCTGGACCACACCGGGGTTGCTCAGTTTCCCCGTCCAAGTGCCACTCTCCCTCTGGTATTTCTTAGTCATGTTGTTGCATCTTCAGTGAGGAAGAGCAGAGTGTGGAATCTACAGCAAACGAGGGACACTGAGGTGAGAAAAAAGGTGTCTGAAATTTCACATGAAAATTCTAGTTCATCATAGGAGATCGGTAGAGCCTGGTTAACAGTAGCATGTTAAAGACAATTAACATAAGTGAAGCCAGCCTTCTCATCTGAATAGCCTGTATATCAAAATTTGTTTGCTGCTTACTTGATATCCTTTCCAGGTTCAAACAACAAAGCTTTAAAATACTTTAGTGAGCTAAGAGATTTCTTGGAAGCCAGATAGCTTATCATCTTTTTTTGTTTTTTAATCCTCACCCAAGGATATTTTTCCATTTATCTTCTCATAGAGTGGGAGGGAGGGAGAGAGAGAAACATCAGTGTGAGAGGGACACATTGACCGGCTGCCTCCTGCACGACCCTGAACAGGGCCAGGGACCGAACCGCAACCGAGGTACGTGCCCTTGACGGGAATTGAACCTGTGACTCTTTGGTCCGCGGGCCAACGCTCTAACTGCTGAGCCAAACCGGCCAGGGCAGCTTGTCATCTTTTGATTATTCCCTTTTAAGAGAATAAAATATACATTAAATTTTAATTACTTTATTTATTCATGCATATGTGTATATATGTATGTATGTATGTATGTGTATGTATACGTAATTTGGTGTACTTCAGGGATGTAAGGTTGTAAGAAAAAGGAAAATAAGGCTCCTTCCTTCAAGGTTTAAATTACAGAATGAGACATGGGTGCAGATATTAATGTAAATTATTTGGCAAAAGACCTTCTAGATTTTATCTTTCCCCAAGTTTTGGAAAAACAACTTGTGAGTCTGAATAGGAAAATCCAGATGTCACCCAAATGCCCTACTTTTCGTGACTAGGGGCGTTTTCTGGGACTCACTAATGCAAACTCACCTCCCAGCGAAGCTCCTCTCATGCTCAAGCAGCGCCGATTCTACCGCTTGATGTGGGCAGAGGATCCTTACCCATCCTGCCAGCCATCGCGTAAGAGTCAACAGGTGTGAGACTGCGGGACAGAGAGTACAACCATCTTCCCCGGCCATGGGCAATGTGGAAGGTGGTTCCCGACTGTGCATGGCTTGATTATGGAGGCAACATCAGTACTGACCACATATTCTGAGATCTCCAATAATATAATTTTAGCAAGTCTGTATAATTCAACCGTGAAACTCAGCAAGCTGGAACTTTTAAAGAATGAACACATCTAGATAGCCAAATTTTAAAGAGAGCTAATAATTTACTTTTTTTAGTGCTCTAAAATTGTAATGGTACCAACAACATTTTTTTTAGGAGAACTTTTTCTAAGGTGTGTTATTTACCTCCTCAACCTGGTAATAAAAAACACTGAACATGAATAAATCTTTCTTGATAACCTGTCCTTCTTATGTTGATTATCACTCACAGGTCTATCTGAAATGCAATGATTGTCATCTACATCTAATGTAGTTTTATGAGGAATGCAGTACAGTAATTGTTACAGGTTTTTATAGCATACGATTACTTATCCCAAACTAAGTGACCTCATACTGATGTACTCCCTAATTTTTGTTCATTGCTTCTCATTATAGTTGTGTAATTGACTATGGCAGCCGCTCTGCCCTTTAATTGGTTTCTTCTAGTCTGTTTTAAGCACAGAAATCTAAAACCTTGTGTTGAGAGAATGAGCTCTTAGACTTACTCTTATCAGCAAAGAGGAGGAGCCCAAGGCTATGACATCGTCATGACAATGCTGTGACATTCATCCTGCTGACTTTGTGTTCTTATAGTTACTCCCTGCTTCTCATCTGGTTTAAGGCCAAATGCAACTAACAGGTACTGAATTTTAGATGGAGAGTTGTTTGAGGAACTACTTAGATACCAACGAAAGTCAATTCAGCTCTTACCTGCAAAAGAAAACTGCAATTCCTAATGCTGGGTTTGCTTTAATGCTGTGCGCTGAGGACTCCAGTGTATAGAACTTTGCATGCAGAATAAAAATGCACGAGGTACCATTATTTGGAGCACCTGGGGGAAGGTAATACCAGTCAGGAAACTCACATTTTTAGTGAACTCGTTTTGTTTACAGATTGATAATTTCTGCTGCTTTAAAGGCTGATACCAGCTTCGCTGGAGAAGAATGAAAAAGCCCATCTTGACCACTGATGAAAACAGATACATTAGGTCTCTTTTTAGGCCCTAACTGGAGGGGCCAGTTCCTCACTCTCCCAACCAACAGGATGCTGAGCGGAGGACTGGAGTTACAGGTACTTTCACACACATACACACCCAGGGGATTTTTAAATGTTCTTCTTTATAGCATTGGCCAAGACCTAGGCTGCCACACCCTCACGGGAATTCAGCGTGCACAGGCCCGGGCAGAATAGCTGTCAGAATTCTCAGTCCTTGGCTTTCCCCTCTGGCCTTGTGTTTTTCTCCTCCTGTGAGGGGTTAGGACACTGCTTGGGTTTTCCTTTCCAGTCGTCCTGACACAAGGGTGTGGTGGCCAGTAGGAGGTTATTATGGCCAATAGAACTTAAGAGTCGTTGAGTATTATTTAGTGGCCAGTGTCTCAAATACTGGAACGAAGGCAGTAGTAACGGCTGCCATAACTCACCACAGAAGCAGAGAAACTTAGATACAGCAGGGCTTTGGGAGGCGGTTTGCAGAGGGGAGCAGCCAGGCTCTGGACCACCTGCTTGCTCTCCCCACCTCACCTCCCTGCCAGCTGGCCTGTGACCTGGGACACGCCACTCCCCCGCTGTTAGCCTCCAGGCTGCATTTATGAAGAGGCATCCAAGTACCTCCTCATAGGCTTGTTGCAGAGGTTAAAAGAGATAATGGCTGAGGGTCCTCCCTAAATGATGAACTTTATGAATATGATAAGGAGTCAAAAATTACAGGAGAATTCAGTCTAACTTTTCTCCTTTCCGTCCTCTAAAGACTAACTCAATAGATGATCATTATAAAGAAAATTCACCAGCCTTTGCCCTCCCAAGCTTTAAGAACCTAGCAGTCTGGCCAGTGTGGCTCAGTGGTTGAGCGTCGACCCATGCACCAAGAGGTTGCCGGTTCGATTCCCGGTCAGGGCACATGCCCAGATTGTGGGCCTGATCCCCAGTGGAGGGCATGCAGGAGGGGGCCAATCAATGTTCTCTCTCATCGATGTTTCTATCTCTCTCTCCCTTTCACTTCCTCTCTCTCTAAAATCAATAAAGGGCAAAAAAAACACAAAAAAACAGAACCTAGCAAACACCACCCGCTGTTGGGAAGCACCCCCAGTGTACTGGAAATTAAACCACACAGACCAGTGATTCACCCATTCTTTTAGATCTGGACAAGCCAGCAAGACAGGACCAAGGGGAGCTGGTAGCAACAGGATCTGAACAAACGGAAAGTGCAGAGGGACACCCAGACAGCAGCTAAAGTTTGTCCCTGGTCTGCTTCTGAAGGTGACATTGTCCAGGTGGGTCCGGACAAGGGAGTCAGCAGAACCACAAAGCCAGCTGCCAGGGCTTGGAAGGACAGGTCCACCCTGTAACAATGGACCCTCCTCAGCCAAGTGCAGGCAAACTTGATGCAAGTTGAAATGAGGAACTGGTGTCTCCCCTCCTTAGAGACCTTTCTAGATATTTGTTTATGAGAAAGCCTGCAGGGAAGCAAGTTCAGAATCTAAGATCTCCTCAGAGAAAGTCCAGTCGTTTGTTTCTGCTGAACAGTGGCTGATCCAGCTCAGAGATGATGCAAATGGGGCTTCTTGGCTTCCCCTCCAGGTGCTCGGTAATGCCATGGGTAGTTCAGGGACACACCTCTGGGTTCCTGTGCTGTTTATTTTCCTAAAGGTTGTGAGAATCACACCTTTCAACCTTACTTTGCTCACGTCTTGAAACATTTTGTGTGGATCTATTTATTGGTAGACTGTTTGATCAGCATGGAATGATAGAGAATTAATCATTGTACTTGGGAACGCATTTGTGCATTAATTTTCACATAACTAAAATGAAATGGAAGGCATTTGTATTCAATGCCAGTCTCCTGGGAGCAGTTCCCTGAAGAACCTTTGTTTGGTGTCTAGGTGGAGATAGTGCACTCATTCCCAAGAGTGCATGCAGTATTAAAAGAATATTTCTCCAGATTCTTTGTAAAAACAAATTCAAGTAAATTCTACTTAAGTCTAATTTACTGAAGTTTCCATTGCTTAGACTCGTTACATGCTTGCTGTGAAGGTTTCTATAGGTCTGTGGTTCTCAAAGTGGGGTCCCTGGACCAGCAGCACCAGCATCACTTGGGAACTGATTTGAAGGCCAACTCTGGCCCCTCCCCACCGCCTGAACCTGAAACTCGGGGGGCGGGGCCAGAAGTCTGTTTTAACAAGCCCTCCAGGTGATTCTTACCTGTGTTAAAAAATGGGAGAACTACTGCCTTAGGGGGGGAAAAGGTTTAATTTATAGCTCCTGGTCTTGTGATAACCTTTGTATTAGTCTTTAATTCTTTCGTATTAGCTTTGTTAGAATATTATTTACTTACAACATTGAAAAATGACTTGACCTACTCCCTTTACTACTGGGGCCACCATCGCTGACACCAAACCAAAAACAGCATCAAGGGCATTTCTCTATTTTGCCAGCATGGAGCCAGCATAAAATAGCCGAGCTCTTGCCAAGGCTGCCTAGAAATGAAATGCTTCACTGTAGACAGAAAGAAAAATAAAGTATTTCAGCTTTTGGCTCGTGGAACAAAGGACATGCTTTATCTTCCAGTCTCCTCACGCACTCATGATTGTAAAACTCTCTCCCCCCGGGGATAATGATAACGGGATAGTTGATCTGCAACCCAGAATTTCCAACCTTGGTTGTGACTAAAACAAGAAAATGAAGAGTCTGAAAAAAGGTCATAAAGGATTATCAGGAAAAAAAAAAAATAGTGCGACCTGTAAGGAGAAAGGGGACAGAAAGGCATTTTGCATGGAGGATGGACATCCTGGAGGAAAAGCAATTTCTCGGTCAGCTTCTCCTTGAAGATCCCGGGGCAAACTCATTGAAAGCCACCTTCTCTCAGTGTGACACACACAGTTTCTCTCCAATACTGCAGAGGGACAGCTCTCCTCATGCTTTCTACCTCGAGCTGGAGAAGCTTTGGTTGGGGAGAAAGCCATCTGAGATGTGCCCCATGCAAAATCGAAGAATTTACAGAAAGATTTAGATTGCAAGCTTTTTAAAAATAATTAACTAATCTGGCAGCACTACACTCCTATTCCCACACTTCCATAGCTACATACAATGACTAGATCTGAGGACAGGCTCCCTGCTTTAGACAGGACAAGCAGTCTCCAGTCCCCCACACCCTCTGCCTCTGCTTCGAGTTGCCCTGATGTGGGTTAATGTAGGATGCTATTTATCACTGTGTTTGTAGAGTTTTATTTCTCTAGGTTCTTGAATCATGTTGAAATATGAATTATTTAGTGTGTTATGAACTGAGATACATGATAAACTCAACTGTACACTTGTGGTCTAAAAATTAAGGTCAAAGATTCATGAATCAGATAATTTTTAATTTCTCGACTTCTTGAAATAACTCTATTTCAAAGAAAGATGGTTCTACTGAGTCACTTTAGAATTTTGTACTTTATTCTTATGACCTGTAGACAATCTGCTGGGCTTTGTAGCTATTCTATTTGCTATCCTAGAGAGGGGCATATTTACTTGCTTGGGGTTCTGATAGTGTGTGGGTTTATGTCCACATATCTCAAATAGAATGTGTTTTGAAAGGAGAAATGAGAAAAATACAATGAAATCATCAGATTGCTTGCTCAGTGACTTGGAAGACCAAGGGACATGGAGAAGGATCGTGAGCCACGGCTGTGGTCACAATGAGCACTTGAGTTTCGTGTCATTGAACCAATGCAGGATGGAACAGCTCCTCATTAGGCCCAGTCGTCTGCTTGCTGAGACTTCTTATCAGGAATGAAGTCTGAGGTCTTCCCATACAGATACTGCCAAGGCCCTGGTGCTACTATTTATCAGCAGAAATGAGAAGGTCCTATGGGCTGGGATTCCCCATGAGTTCCCAATGCCCTCCTTCCCTTCTAAGTCGCAGGACAGCGCTAACCTTACCTCTTTGAATTGGGGTTTTAGTAGACATTTGTTAGTCGCCTCCATGAATCCATGATTCACTCCCCTTTCCAAAGAGTTGTGATTTCCATTTAGGTTTTATGTGTTTCCATCATGCCCAGATTATTGGATGGAATTCATGACCTTGGCTAAGCCAAATATGCATTCCAATCCCCTGGTGCTTATAAGGACTGGCTCATAAGATGGGCATGTGAGCTAAGCCAGTTCAGTCAGTGTGCCTCTCAGGAATTTTGCTAAGAATACTAGGACAAAAAATCTTTCCTGACGGATGTGAAAGAGGAGGCAGGCAGCGCTGGGAGCTGTTGGCAGCCATCTTGAGGCGATGGGGTGGAGTAGCCAGTCTTTGGATGCATCTGACACCATGGCAAGGAGAAAGGAGTTAAAAACAAAACAAAACTGAGCTTTAGTGAGTCAGTGAGTAGCGGAATTAGTCCTTGTCAGACTCCAGAGAGACGTTTCTCTGCATTTATGTTTTCTCATCATTCAATTGTCTTTATTGTTAAGCCACTTTGAGTCATGCTTCCTTTGCTTGCATCCAAATGAATCTTCACTGATATAGAGGTGTTAGAGGGGGGTCTGTTGGTTTCTCTTCTTACCTTCTAGAAACATTGCTGTCAGGAAGAGGGCAGCACTCACCATCATCCTTTGACCTGGACCAATTAGACTGTATCCGGAGAACACAATCCTGTAGCTTTCTGGTCTGTAGGTGGCATCAGTCCTTGATTTCTAGTGATCGTGCAGCTGTTTTCCAGTGTGAATACTTTGTTAGTTACTATATTAGCTTTCTATCACTGCATTAAAAACTGCCACAAAATCAGCAGCTGAAAACACATACTTGTTATCTCCAAGTTACAGTGGGTTGGGAATCTGGGCATAATTTATCTGAGTCTTCTGCTCGCTGTCTCACAGTCTACAATCTTGGTGTTGGCTGGGCTGTGTTCCTTTCTGGAGTCCAGGGTCGTCTTCTGATCTCTCATGGTTGTTGGAGGAATTCAGTTCCTGTGATTGTAGATCTGAGGCTCTCAGGTTCTAGAAATCACCTGTAGTTCCCAGCCACATGGTCCCCTCCGTGGGCAGTTCACACCATACTTGCTTCTTCAAGGCCAACAGGACAGGTTTTCCCTCCAGTCTGGTGAAACGGAGTCTAACAGATACAGTGTAGCATGATCCCAGGAGTGGCATTCCATCACCTTGGCCATATTCTATAGGTTTGAAGCATGCAGGTTCCACCCACACTTGAATGGGAGGTTACGTAAGAGTTTGAGTTGGGGATCACATTAGGCTGTGTCTACCACAGTCATTTTGATCGTAATTTAGTTTTCTTACATTTGGTGTGTGGCTAGAATAAGATATGTCCCCAACCCTTCACATCACATCTTTCTTTCACTTTTTAACTTCAGAGTGGCCTGAAGAATGATTTTAATGTTTCTGAGGAATAGAAGCCAGTGTGGAAAAGTGGAAGTAAACCAAACCATCTCACACCATTGAAACCCACAAAGTGGGCACAGCTAAGGTTTCGCAGCAACCTAGGCTGCCCCTGGCTCTGCACCCACCCATCTATGATTGCCAACACCCAAGAGACATTGTGGGGTTTATTCCTTCTGTTTAATGTGTGGGCTGCTTTGAACTGAGCTTGATGTTCCACAGGGGCTCACAGCAACACTTAGACTTACGTGAACGAATGTGGTCTGATGTTGACTGAACCAGCAACAAATTGCCTACCTTGGAAAGTGTGGAGAGAGATTTAGGTGTGACATTTATTTCTGAATTGTGCTGAAGTCCTAAGTTGCTGATAATCTATCCAGCACGTTTCGTCCCGCTCAACTCAACCAATTTTGAGTGATGACATTTTTGAAGTGACCGAGTTTGCCTTCCTTTCAGAATTCTCACAGTGAAGAACTTAATGACTGCAATAACAACCCTGGGAATGAGTTTTAAAAGCCCGCTAGGAGGTAGAACAAGCCTGTGAATTTTATTTTTAAATGTAGCAAAGCTGAAACAGATAATTATCCTGTTTCTGGCTCTTCTTTGTGACTTAGGACCCACTGTTCGATTTCATTCACTTCCCCATGATCTCTGTCCTCAAGTAATAATTCTAGCATGATTATGTCAAAATTATCTCCACAGTAGCCAACTGTGGTGTTGCAAACAGAGAATTAAGACTTCAGGTGGTGAATAAGCAGAAGCAGCAGGAGCCCTAGACACGGAGAGGCATAAATCTGCTCTTCTGAAAATGTTCCTGAGGACGGCAAAGGAAGTGGGGAAGAAAGAGAGAACACGGTTTGTTACGTAAGCCAGAATCATTTCTACACAGACGAAAGGTGGATCCAATTTTCTCCAATGACGTTCAGAAATCTTTCTCAAGCAAAAGGACACTGTGAGCAGGGTCGTATTACTGTTGCATTATATATGGAGGTAAAGTTTTCTCCAAATACAATACATATTATTTCCTACACAACGTACCGTCATTATGTAAAGATAGTCGTCTTTAAACTTTTATAAGCAAAATGTGCTGTACCTGAGTTTATTTTTTATTTTCTTTGCACGCAGGAATATTTCTCAGGTTATCGTTGAAGGGATTATATAATCAGAAACGGATTTGTGCATGGAATCGCCTGGTGAGTGTATTTGCTGGGGAGATGATGAGTGTCCAAGGCTGATTATAGTACATTAGAAAGTTAAATAATCACTTGCAGTTCACTGGTTTTATTTTTATTTTTGGCAGAGTTTGCTATGTTCAATGGCTGTACATTTTGTTTAACCCCAGGCGTGCCCTTGTGCGTGGTTAAAGACTCAGCATCTCACTGGGTCAATCAAATCAACTCAGAAGACAGTCCGTGGGTCCACATGGCCCTATCTGAAAATGAATGCTTTATATTCTTATTTTCTGCTTTTCATAGATAAGGAGACTTTTTTATATGCAGTATACATTAATTTTCACAGCGTATCTAACAAAGATTCTCCTGCTATCTTTCTGGCCGAGACGCGCAAGTGTGGGCTAAATTAGAGTTCAGGTAGGTTAATGGGGGTCAACTGTAGCCTAAAAGCTCATGATGGTTAAGTGTGGAGAGCAGGCTAGAAGAACCATTTTCTGCTTCTGGTCTGTGTCGATCAACATTTTAATCAATGTTTGTATGATAAAACAGAAGTACTGCTTATCAGATTTCTAGATGCCACAGTGATAGAGCACGTGGCCAATGAAATAGACAAATGAATCAGAATTACACAAGACAACCTCCATCATTGATTGGAATAACGAGAGAAATCCGGGAAGGTGGTACATGATTGGTATACGCATTGGAAGAGATTTAAGTTTTGATTTATTGATTGAAATGTTAGAGAGTAAAACATTTAAAAATTGTACAAAAAGAAAATTAGAATGTCTTGAGTACTTCCGTTCTAAATGCTAACATCGTGGTATGTTTTCTTATAGATTTTTAAAAACTGAGTGTCTGTGTGCACTTATATGAATATTTATATTTAGCCCTGGCCGGTTTGGCTCAGTGGTTAGAGCGTCGGTCCGCGGTCCAGAGAGACCGGGGTTCAGTTCCCGCTAAGGGCGCGTACCTTGGTTGCAGTTTGTCCCCAGCCCCTGGTTGGGTCGTGCGGGTGGCAGCCACTCGATGTGTCCCTTTCACGTCGATGTTTCTCTCTCTCTCTCTCTTCCTCTCTCTCCCTCCCACTCTATCTGAACAAAAAATGGAAAAATGTCCTCGGGTGAGGATAAAAAATATATATATATATATATTTATATATTTTGGATGCATATAATAGAAACTATGTTGTTCTGTGAAAAAACATTACATTTATTATTAAATCCTGCTATGATCTGCATATGCCCACCCCCAATTCACATATTGAATTCTAACCCCCAAAGGTGATGGTATTAGGAGGTGAGGACTTGGGAGGTGATTGGGTCATGACCTTCATGGATGGGATTAGTGCTTCTATGAAAGAGTCTCCAGAGAGGTCCCTTGTCCCTTTTACCATGTGAGGGCACAGTGAGAAGGTGCCAGCTATGAACTAGAAAGTGGGCCTCACCAGACACAAGATCTGCCACTGTCTTGATCTTGGATTTTTCAGCCTCCAGAACTGTGAGAAATAAATTCCTATTGTTCATAAGCCACCCAGTCTGTGGTTTCCTGTTATTTAGCCTGAATGGACTAAGAGAAATCCTCCTTGACTTCCCTCCTGATTCTTCATTTCCTACTCAACACCCAGAGTTCACTTTTTACTTTAAGATCTTAAAAAAAAAAGATTGGTATTGTTTTACATGTTTAAACATTTATAGGAATGGCATCATGCTGTGATCATTATTTTGCAGCTGGTGCTTTTCACTCAACAGCCTCTTTGAGATATTGCATGTTGATATATTCCTTCCAACTGAGAGTAAGAGCCCAAGTCCTGACATATGAGCCCCTCTGTTACTTCTAGGTCCTCACCTCCTGCTAGTTTGTCCCTCCTGCCACACTGGCCTTCTTGCTGCTCCTTGAACACATTAAATGTGTTTTCACCTCAGGACCTTTGCACGTGCTGTTTCCTCTGTTTGGGCTGCTTTTCTATTAATATACATATGTCTGCCTAACCCACACTTTTCAAGCCTTTGCTCCGATGCCACTTCTCAGTAAGGCCTCCACAACTCTCAGACTATACTGTTTAACATCGCAAACCCTCCTCCACTCTGCTGTTTTCCCAATAAGAGTTATAATTTTTCTAACATACTAAATAGTATTCATTATACTTATAGTGTTATTTTTGTCTCAATTCATTAGGAGATAGGCTTTCTAAGGGCAGAAATCTGTGCATACAAGGTTTTTTAAACAATAAAATTAATGTATTTTATGTAATTAACATTAACAATAAAGATGAATCATACAACATGGTGCAATTGTTTGTTGCCAGTGTTGTTCCTGTTCCATTTTCTCTCTCTCCCCGATTCTTCTCGACTCCAGTCATAGATGTTTTGACTATGTCCTACATGTCTGTTATATTCTATTCTGTTATTTCTATCCTTTTCTCCCCTGCCCCACTCCCATTTTTAACTTCAGTTTGGAAATTTTCATTAACCTATTTTTGATTTCACTAATTCTGACTGTAACTTCTGGTCCACTGTCAAAACGAGCTCCTAATTTCAGATATTTTATTTGTTCAGTTCTACAACTTCCATTTTAATTTCTTTATAGATTTTAATTCTGTTATCTTCTTTTATTTTCCCCATCTTTCTCCCATTTGCATGGGAGAAATAATAAATACAATAATAAAAGTTTATTATATTTATCATAATTAATTTAAATTTTTGTCTGCTAACTCCAACATAGAGATCAAATGTAGTGGGCCTAATTCTTTTGTCTCTTATTTCTCTTGATTAGGAGCCACTTTTTCATGCCTGGTCTTGAAATGTTTTGTAATTTTTGATTGGGTGTCACATACACATTATACAAAAAAGAAGCAATATTATTGCCAGGGTGTTCTCACCCTTTCCTTTGTCGGGCAGCTGGACTGCAGTGTTACTCACCTCAATCTAATCCGATTTCTACGTAAGGGCTGGGTAGCAGCTTTGGTTCAATTCCGTCCACTTCTCGTCTGTGTCTCAAGATCTGTGGTATGCTTGTTACAGAGAACTCCCTCTGGTGGAATTCTGCTGCCTAAGCATTGCGAGACTGGGAAATTGTATTGTCTTTCCAGCCCGTCCCAGCTTCCTGCGGCCTCAGCACTTAGTACATGCCTGATGGGAAAAAATGGTCATGCCTTTGGGACTCCTCTACATTTCATCTGCCATGACAATGCATGTACCTACCAGAAGATTCCTGGCTTTTCTTGCCGGCTAGCAGTGTTCCTCTGCCTGTGTCAAGCCGGTCCTCAGCTCTTTAGCATATGTCCCCAGGGAAGAAAACAGCTAACACGCTCGGTTCACATGGGAACGACTTTTTATTTTTCCTAGTATTGCAGCTGGAATGATGGCTTGCTGTTATTACCATCTCCTACCTGGATAAAAAAGATGGCTTGGCTCCAGTAATTCATAGCAGCTTTGCCTAACCCCCTCTCCTCGAATTCATAGAGCGCCCACATATTTAAACTTCTCTAAGGTACTTGGAGCTCATGGACAAATGGATATGCAAACAACTTTTTGGCACTTAAAAAAAAGAAATATCCCAGGACCGGCTACATGTAGGTTATAAAATCAATAACCATCACCACCACGAGATAAAAATAATTTATTGAGCATGTACTATATTTTCGGTGTTGTTCTAAGTCCTTTCTCAAAAACTCCGCAGGGAGGGCATTATTATATCCTGCTTAACAAATACAGATTTGAAGTTGCAAGAGTTCAAGTACATTTTCCAACGTCACTCAGTTCTCAGCTAATAAGTGGCAGAGCTATAATTCAAACCAGGTCTGTCTGACTTCTGTTCCTCTTAATCAGTATACTATAAACGTCTGTCAAAAGAAGGACACAGGAGTTATGTCAGATGGCATAATCAGGGTGTCTTTGTTATACATAGCAAACCTGTTGCCCCGAAAAGCAGATGCACTACAGTGACCACCCACTCCCATAAGGAACTCTTATTAAAGCCATACTGTGGGGAAAAAAAAAAAAAAAAAAGATGAATACTGTCTTGATATTTATCAGGACAGATCTTCATATTATTTATTTCCAGTATGATTTCAAAAAGACTCTTGCTATTCCCCCAAATGATTAAATTTCAAAATGTTTAAGGGCCAGTATTTTAGCACCAATTTGATTTTTATCACAATTTGTCATCTGCAGAACCATGCATTTTGGAATTTATGAAAAGAACAATTTAATTCACAGTATCCATGGGGTAAAACTAGCTTTGCTAAATTTGCCGAGTTTTGTGATTAGCGTCACCCGGAGATTAGGGAACAGAAGCATCCTCCACGCATTGTTCCTACATGTTTTCCTCGCTTCTAAATGCGGTTTTACCCCATTGTTTTTCAGACACAATGATCTCATCAGAAGGTCCAAGGCTGTGTTATCCTGAGAAATATATATATTTCTCAGCTTTTTATTTTTAAGCTTTTAGATGTCCTTGTCGAAAAATCCCATGAGTGCTTCCTTCCTTTCTCATGGTTCCCGCGGCAGGAGAAGGAGTCTCAGAAATTTCCAGGTTGCAGAGAGCAAAGACAAAGTCACAGAAAATATAGATGGTCACAATATCTGCTCCTCCTGGCACACGCTTCTCAAGGGAACTATCTTCGTAAGCCTCACAGACGGCAGAGCATCAAAAACAGAGGAAGGTACAGAGTCAGCAGCCAAATCCCTTCCTTTTGCAGCCTCAGAAACAAAGCCCAGAGAGATTAAACGATTTGTCCAAGAGAATTCAGTGTGATGCTGGGATCCCGGCTTCTGGTGCAGCGCCCTCTCCAAAGCCCGTCAGGGGCCATGCCCTGGCTACAGGGTCACTCAAGGTGATGCGGAGAAGGGGGACACCACCAGCTATGTTTTGTGACTTATTGCTCCCTAGACGAACAAGTCAGGAGTTCTCATTTTCACCTGTGTCCGGTCAAGGCCAGACATCCAAGAACCTTTCCACCATTGTGTGTGATACCAGAGAACTTGATGACGGAATTTGTTCCGGCAGCTTGGTCTTTGACCGTTTTTAAGGAATTTTATATCGCGGGGAGGTCTGAACAGCAAAGAGGGATCATTCTCATCTGAACTAGAGGGTTCCTAAGCGACCAGGCTTGTGGAAGTCCTCAGCTAAAGAAGTAGTGGGAAATAGCGTTTGGTGTGTGAGAAGCCAAATGAGCGCTCAGTCATACATATCTGAACTTCATGGATTTATTTATTGTTTATGTTTATGATTTATTATTTATTTATGTTATGGATTTATTTGATGGTTTTTAATTTGACCTTGCTCCCCCACTTCTTCCATGATCTCTGAGATTTGGCTCCGATTATATTTGGCTCATTCGCCACAGCACTTCCTCATGAAATCATGCCCCTAACATATCCCAGTAAGTCCTATTTAGACGCATAGCTTGTGCTTTGCCTATCTGCCTTACCCTTTTCCCCAGTGTTGTAAGAGTTCCATACGGGAGGTACAGCTGTACTAAAGTTACCATATTAATTTACTAGGTAAGTTTAACAAACATTTAAATAATAAAGCCAACAATAACAGCAACAATCACAGAGTTCTTATTTTGTGCCAGGCTTGGGAGGCAAAAAGATGAAAGGCACTGTCATTGCTAATTTGCAGGCCCCCTAAGCTTAGGTCTGGGTCCCATTTGTCTTCCACTTTATCTCAGCATCTGGCCCAGTTCCTGGTCACAGCAGAATTGGGGTTTGGCTAAGCAAAGAGGAGGTAGAAGGGCTTTCCAATGAAACTAGGAGTTGACTGTGAACGGAGGGTGTTGGGGAAGGAGGTGGGTAGACAGAAAGGTTATGCTGCCAGGGAAGGTGTAACAGAGGAGGTGGGGTCCAGCATCTCTCTTCACTGACAAGGTCAGGAAGACGCAGCACCCCGAGGTGGTTAATGTAGGGATCCTGATGCTCAGAAAGCACAATAGGAAAGACAGACATGGCATTTCAACACAACTCCCCAGTATCTTGGAGTAAGAAGAATAAGATGATGAAGATGGTGATGATGATGATAATAGTTTTTATTTATTGAGCATTTAATATATGCCAGACACTTTTCATATGTCATCTTTTGGAACCTGCTTGACAGAGGCTCCCACACTTAATCTGGGCTGCCACTGTATTTTGTTTGGCCCTCACAAAGAGGTTAATCGATTTGTTCAAGGTCACATGGCTAGGAGATTGCAGAAGCAGGTTTAACCCCAAATCTGTCCAACTCCAAAGTCTGTGTAGAAATAGTCTGAGTACAAATAGCCAGGCTGCACTCCCTCCCTAGGTATTCTCCCTTGGAAAGTGGCTCAAACCAACCGCATTTAAGTTGCAGGATATATTTATCTGTGCACCTGTCTTATTTTCTTTCCTAAATGACATACTTCTAAAAGACAGAGCTCATACATATTTTGTTCACAGTTAGGGGGCGTTCTCGTCTCTATTCCAAATTGGAAGAAAACCATCAATGATGAAATCTTAATGAATAAATCATCAGAATTGTTGGCTCTGATATCCCCTGGCTGTGCTCAGGTTGAAGGGTATCTGCCGGGGGTCAGCTTCCTTTCTTTCCAGCAACAGCCATGAGAGGGTGCTCTTCCTTTCCCCTGCTTTCTACCCTCCGGTCACAGCACAGTAAAGGGGCTTCCTCAAGAGTCAAGGAAATGGACAGCAGAAACCTTGAACCTGAACTCTGGTGTTTCTTCATTCGCATACACATCCTTTTGCTATTGAGGAAAGTTGTTTCTGTGCTGGTAATTGATCTTCCATATGTCTCGTCTCTACGTCCAGACCGGAAAATCATTTCCTGCTCAGAAATAGCTTCCCACTTCCTGCAGAATGAAACCGAGGTCTCTTTGGACCCCTTTACACCCTGGCTTCAGCGTGCTTCCCTGATCTTTCCCCCATTCCTGTCCCTGTAATCCTGGTCCGGGAGCAAACATCTTTCCTGGACGTACCTGTCACTCTTCTTCCCTGTGCCCTTTGCCCGGAATGCCCTAAATCTAACCTCCTTACTTAAGGTTTTATCAATATCTATAACTGGAAGTGATTCTTTTCTTTCTATCGAAAACTTTTACTTTATCTTGTTGGGCTTATCAGATCCACCTTTTAGTAACACAGTCGTAGCCAGGTATTTAGCGGGTATTGTAACAGCTGGCACTGGACTAACACTTGGGGAGGAAAACTCACTGATACGCTGATAAGGTGCTTGTAGGGAAATAGGGTGCTGGCTTCAGCAGGAGCCAAGAGGACAATGGTGACGGTTGCACTCCTCCGAAGGACACAATGGGATGAATGTCTTTGTGGTATTGATAAGAAAACTTGAAGGAGAGGAGAGAGAGTATGCATGTGTGCAGGTAGAAAGAAGCCAGCCAGATGTTGTCTTCGTCTGGGTTGACAGGGGTGAAGTGGCTAGTCGAAGAGCCTGCATCCTTGGTTGGCTAAAAGATGTCTTAAGAACAAAGAAATCTCATGTCTACCCTGAACCCACAGTTCAATTTGAAGTGGAATGCACCACAACTGTTAACCTCTCCTTTGTGAACCTTCAGTAAATTGAACTATAACCAGAAATATTTTTGGTGTGTGATCCTGTGCACATTTGGGTGTATATGTACGTATGTGTGTGTGACGATATCAGGAGGGGCTGTTTCGTGTTTCCGCTGCAGTGGTACCAAGCTGAGTCCGCACAGGCAGCGAAGAAGAGCCTGGAGCCAGGCAGGACCACACCAACGACCCACTGGAATGGGCAGAAATCTTGGGATCGGCATTGAAGCTTGGAAGGTGGCCCAAGCCAACCTCATTTAGGTCGCAGGAGAAAGTTAACCTGTGTGCTCATTTGCTAAATGCCATGCTCCTAGACGGTAGAGTTCATACATATTTTGTTCATCTAAAAGATCTTATAATGTAATTTTAGTAATAATAATAACAATCACGGAAACCACGATACCATTGCATCATCATAGATACAGTACAGGTTCCATCTACTTAACAAATGATAGAAAGAGGCACGAACTCAAAAGTAAAAAAAATCTAGATTGATTTTCAAAATTTCTATATTTTAGTTATGTAACAGTACGGATTCATCTCTATGAACCTCTAACTTTCACAGATGCAACATGAAAAAATACCAACTCTAACTCATTGGCTTGCCACGAAAATCAAATATAGTTGTCCACTCAGCAAGTGATTCCTGAGTGCCTCCTGTGTGTGGAGTCTCCCTCTTCAGCCTTTCAGGCCTCTTCCACTACAGCCACTCTGCTGTTTTGTCCTATCCTGGGGTCACGCTTTCATCGCTCTTGACCTCACCTTGGATTACTTGGTTGTCTTAGCTTGGTCCTGCCTTCTCTCTGTTCCACTGGTTGTCTCACAACGGCAGTGGTAATAGTTCTCATTTAAAAATTATTGAGCCCTGGCCGGTTTGGCTCAGTGGTTATAGCATTGGCCTGTGGATTGAAGGGTCGCGGGTTCAACTCCTGGTCAAAGGCACATACCTGGTTACAGGTTCGATCCCCAACCCTGGTCGGGGTCTTGCAGGAATCAATCAATCGATGTGTCTCTCTCACATCGATATTTCTCTCTCTCTCTCTCTTCTTCCCTCCTTCCCACTCTCTCTAGAAATCAATGGAGAAATATCCTCAGGTAAGGATTAACAAACCAACAAGCAAACAGTATCAAAATGGTTTTTCTTAAGTTTCGAAACCTGGCCAGCACACTCTTATTTTCTTGCTGTGCTCTTAAAGTTATGATCCTTGTATTTTATCAACTATTAATACTTGATACAGAGTCCGGCTAAGCTGCATGCAGAAAGAAGTTCAGTGACACTGTGGTGTGGGACTCAAAGCTCCAACCACCACCGGTGTCCCTGGAACTGCTCTGGTGCTCCTGTCTCCCTGGGCAAGTACCTCCCCCCCTGGGACAGGGCCCAGAGGTCACAGATTCAGGTATTTTTTCCTTCCATTTCTGGGTATCAGTCTTGGAGACCGAATACCAACTTTAACCTGCCACTGATTTTGCGTCTATGACAGTCTTTGATATGCCTGATTCTGGAATGGACACAGAAGATAGACTTCTTATAGGATTCTTGTCACACCTGGGGATTTATTTTTTCTTCAAAGTAAAATTGTCAGAAAGCAAAAATAATTACCAGGTAGGTCTTTGTTTTCCTTAGTGAACATTTTGTTGAACATTTAATTTGTCCTGGACACTTTGCTAAGCATTGTACAATATTATCTCAATTAATTCTATGAAAACCTTATGAAATAAGTACATACCCTTATTGTCCTCATTTTACTGGATGTCAATGAAACCTAGAGAAGTTAAGCTACTTGCCCAAGGTCACACAGCAGAGAGTGGATTTAGGATTTGAACCCAGGTCCTCTGACTACAGAGCCTCTTAATCACTTTGCCCTTCTGCCTGTGGCCCTGGGCTCCGGACCTTTACCTACAACTTTCCCACGGGGGCTGGACAGAAAGTGACAGGACTGAGGCCCAGCACTGCGGTGATGGTCTTCCCCTAGATTGTCTGGAATGCCATTTCTAGGAGTGCTCAGCCAGCGTGATGAAATCAGGGAACTTCTCTGCGGACTTGGGGACAATCAGGTAGGCCTTTATCACATGACACGCAGAGTTGCCTGGCGTGGACCTTTTTTTATGACAGTTTCTCCTTGGGTTTGTTGACCCCCAAGTTCATGTGCCTTGAATGTTGGGGCTGGGTCCAAGGTCTGGGGAGGCCCTTTGTGTGTGCAGCAATGTGGACAAGGCCAGGCGGGTCCCAGTTCTGTCGAGGTACAAAGTCCTCTTGGAGATGGCCAGGCCTCACCACTCTGCTGTTCCTGGTGTGCCGCAGAGGACTGCTGGCCGACACACCCGGTGGACCGCCTGCTCCAGCCGCTCCTATAGCAGCCACACGTAAGCAAGCAGGGCTCGGCCTCCTTGGTCCCGGGAACCTGGCTGGCTGTTTTCCATCGTGTTTGCATAGAGGGCTCCAATGAGACAGAAACTGCACCAAGTGGAAGAATCGTGAGGAAAGGGTCAATCGGGCAACATTTTTGTTCACAATGCTTGTTTCTGAAGTGTGCGGATATGATCTGTAAAGCAGGAAAGCAGTGCTCCATCTGTCTGTGGATCTGGATGTCGTACCTCCTTTCTCCTCCGGGGAAGTCAGCGCTGTGCTGCCCTGGGCACACAGTCTGTCCAGTTCTGGAAAATCATTTGTAGTTCAGGATGTCTTAAGCATCACCATAGTGATCAATTATACTCTGAGATCAAATCTTTATCATTGTTTAATATTAGCCCGGCCGGTGTGGCTTAGTGGTTGAGCGTCGACCCATGCACCAAGAGGCCACCAGTTCGATTCCTGGTCAGGGCACATGCCCAGGTTGTGGGCCTGATCCCCAGTCGGGGGCATGCAGGAGGTGGCCAGTCAATGTTCTCTCTCATCGATATTTCTATCTCTCTCTCCCTTTCTCTCTCTCTAAAATCAATAAAGAAAAAAATAAAAAAAATATTAGTTGAGAAAAATATAGCTATTTGGAGGGGAAGGGTACTTGTGTGTGTGTGTGTGTGTGTGTGTGTGTGTGTGTGAACAGGAATATACTATTCTTTATTCATAGTGGTAGTCATTACCCTGATCCCCGATGGGAGATTGGTTAATTGCCTTTTTATAGTAGGGTTAATCTAGAGAGGATCCTCATTTTCTCTTTTCCAGCGCCAAATGTGGTCATGAGCTTTTCAGAGTTTGTGTCCAATTTGAACAAACAGGAGAGAGGGAATATTTGTCTGCAAATAATATTTCTTTATATGGAGAAAATAAATTTATGGAGAAGCCATTATCATGGAGAAGTGAGAGATGCTGAGATAACTCTGAATGAGTAACTAATGACGAAGCAATGATCTCTGTTTTTATTCTGTTAGGAGAGAAATTGTTACACGTGCTGAAAAGCCAGTTTCATTCCTGTTCTGCCATAGCATTGGACACAATGACTCTGAAGTCCCTCTGCATAAAGGCACATCTCTGGGAAGTACATTTTAACGCAATCCTCTCCATTCATGCCTATCGCCGAGCTGACAGGTGTGTCAGCATGTCCCCATGGCTGTAGGCCCCCCGCTGTTGAAACCTTGTGTACTTATCTTCTCATTTCAGGAAAAACACAAAAGAAGGAGGATGGATAGAATAATAAAAACTGACCAGAGCCAGCCTGAACCAAGATGGGGCTGAATCTGACCTCCAGGTGACCCTGAACCTCGTTACACCCTGATTATAAGACATCAGCATGCTAACCGGCACACCTGTCTGTGCCGTGACAGGTCCGGCTCGTATGATATAAGGGAAGAAAAGGGCTGGTGCCCCAATTCTGGGAAAAGACGGGCCCATTCCCCCAAAACTAATGCATATGCCTCCCCCTCATTATGCTGCTCCCATAATACTCTTCCCCAGACTTCTCCAGACTGGAATTGATCTGTGAGTCTGAGTCCCGCTCTCCATTCTCTGGCCATTGAATAAAGCCCATGTTGCTCAGCGCTCAGCTTCGGTTTAGTTTTTGGCTCAGAGACACTGAGCCGAGAAAAACCCTTGACAAGGCAGAGGGTCCTTCCCGGGGACCAGGTCACCACAGCTGGGGCCTGGATGATCAAAACTGGTAACACATATTTAAGGAAAATGTATATGTTTATATGTAGATACAGAGGTTTAAAGAACAGAAACACACACAAAAAGATATTTAATAATTTAGCAGAGGTCCTCAGATATGAAGATGACGAGACACTGATTTGTTCTAGGAGAGGCAGGTGTTGAGCTAGACACAGAACATACAAGGGCGGTGAAAACAGAACTCCTTACACTAAAAATCTCAAGTGTGCAGCTCACACAGCCCGGCTCACCCTGCGTCACAGGGTTCCACAGATCCTCCGCGGGAGTGGACCATTAAAGGGTGAATCTACCCTGGCCGGTTTGGCTCAGCGGTTAGAGCATCGGCCTGCAGACCAGAGAGTCCCGGGTTCGGTTCCCGCTAAGGGCATGTACCTCGGTTGCGGTTTGTCCCCGGCCCTGGTTGGGGTGGTGTGGGTGGCAACCACTCTATGTGTCTCTCTCACATCGGTGTTTCTCTCTCTCTCTTCCTACCTCTCTCCCTCCTGCTCTATCTGAAGATAAATGCAAGAATGTCCTCGGGTGAGGATTAAAAAATAAAAATAAAAATAAAGGGTGAATCTGCTGGAAGAATTCGAGAGCACTATTTGGTGCTCCACCGTGGACTTGTTTCCTACTGTTTCAATTACCTGTTGCTGCAGAACAAATAATCCCACAACTTAGTGACATAAAGCAACACGTTTGTTATGTCACAGTTTCTGTGGGTCAAAAACCCAGGTGCAGCCTAGGGCCTCTGAAGAGACTGCAATCAAGGTCACCTGCGGCCACCGTATGGCTCTGTCAGGAGGGATTCTGCTCCCATGCTCACTCTTGTGGCTGTTGGTGGCCTCAACTCCTTCCTGGCTGTAGGCTGGAGACATCAATCGGTTCCTTACTAAGTGGGCTTTTCTGCAGGGCTGCTCACAACAGAGCAGCTGGCTGGCTTCACTTAGAGCGAACCAGGAGAGGGTGAGTGTCCAAAAGAGGTCACAGACATTGTTACCTACTCTTGGGTGTGGCGTCCCATCTCTTTTGCTGTATTCTAGCCTCAGAAATGAGTGAGTAGGTCCAGCTCACACTCCAGACGCAGGGACTACACTGGGGCATGAACACAGTCGCAGGAGGTGAGGATGACTGGGGGCTGTCTCAGAGGCTGTTTGTGGGTGCATCTCTTGCTTCATGTACTGAAGGGGGGTGTTGGTCCCCAAGATCAGATAGTAGGGGAGCTCAAGGAGGGAACAGACACCCAGAACCATCTTCGGCTCCTGCTTTGTGGGCTCCTCGGAGAAATGGCCTCTGAAACATTTTAAGTATAGCAAACATGGGATTTACATGCAGCTACTGCAACTGACGTCTGCAGTGCTCGGCTCTCAGTCCACTCTGAAGGTCGCGCCTGCAGTGCTTGGCTCTCAGTCCACTCTGAAGGTCACGTCAGCAGTGGTCCGGGCAGCTGGCACAGCAGGGCGTCAGGCGACGGTGCTGCATGTTCCTCTCGGACATAGTGTCCAGAAACCAGCCACACAGCTTTGAAATGTCTCCTAACCCAGGGCCAAGCCACTGCAAGGCTTTCCTGGCCCTGGATTCAGATGCACAAACCTGTAGATAGCTTTATCTTACGGCCTATAATGACAGACAAAGGGATTTCTTTAAAAATGAACTAATTCTTATGGATATCAGACCTCTGGGTTTACTTACTGGCACCATTTTAAAGTAGGGTAGCTAAGTGGTTGAAAATGGTCAGAGCTGCCCTGGCCGGTTTGGCTCAGCGGTTAGAGCATTGGCCTGCGGACCAGAGAGTCCCGAGTTCGGTTCCCACCAAGGGCACGTGCCTCCGTTGCGGTTTGTCCCCATCCTCGGTTGGGGTTGTGTGGGTGGCAACCACTCAACGTGTCTCTCTTATATTGATGTTTCTCTCTCTCTCTCTCCCTCCCTCTCTCCCTCCCGCTCTGTCTGAAGATGAATGCAAAAATGTCCTCAGGTGAGGATTAAAAAAAATAAAAAGAAAATGGTCAGAGCTGGCCTGCCCGGTGTGGCTCAGTGGTTGAGTGTCGACCCATGCACCAAGAGGTCGTCCGCTGGATTCCAGGTTAGGGCACATGCCTGGGTTGTGAGCCTGATCCCCACTTGGGGGCATGCAGGAGGCGGCCAATGGATGTTCTCTTTCATCGATGTTTCTATCTCTCTCTCCCTCTCCCTTCCTCTCTCTCTAAAAAATCAATAAAGAAAAAAAATTACGAAGAAAGAAAATGGTCAGAGCTGAGTTTGAGTGCTGGCTGAGTAAGCAGGTCACTGTAAACAAGTCAGCTGACCTCATGAAGTCCCACTTCTCTCACCTGTGCGCGGGGACCGTTAGCTCTGCCCTCCCAGGGTTGATGTGAGCCTGGACGTTGTCCGTGATGCCCCGTGGGAAGGGTTGGCCCACACTGCTGTGGGTATGATGACCACGGCCGTGTCTGTGGGAATGTAGTCTCCACCCTTCTGTTTTGGTAGAAGGACTAGGATTTTACTCCAATTCGCAGAAATAAAGAGACCAGTTAAAGACTTCTGCCTTCCCGTCTCCCTCCCTCCCTCCCTCCCTCCTAGGAGGGAGCATGCTCAGTTCCCTCTTGCCTGCCTCTCTGAAAGCTTCCAGGCAGAGTTGGCCCTGTCAGGGGGCAACCAAACAGTTTTGAGGGGTAAGTTCTCTTTCACAGGGGGTATTCAGGAAGCCTGATGTGGCCACATTCTCCAAGTCAGCCTTTATCAGCAGCTATAAAACTGCTAGTCTGATCTTCGTCTGTATTTTTGCAGTGAACTTCACACAGATAGGAGTGGTATCATCTCTCAGCGCCCCCACACCCCCACACTTATCGTTGTTATTATTTAGTCAGCTGTGAAAACTGGCCCAGACATTAGTGAAGGTAAAAATCAAGGTGAAAACATCCAGTAGTTTGGAACCATCTCAGTCTTTCTCTGCTTCTCAAGAGATCTCTTGGACCTTTTGGGATGATTTCGACCAGAATACGAGGTTAAATTATCCATGAGGTGCTTTTCTCCGTTTCGATTTGGAGTGTATAGTGGGTCTGACCCTGAAGCAGCCCGTGTACTGCGCGCAGGGCCTTCCCGGCAGAGACGCGTGTCCCAGGGCTGAGCCGGGGCGGGGGGTGCGCGGGGTGCGCGGGGTGCGCGGGGTGCGCGGGGTGCGCGGGGTGCAGCTGGGCTGCGGGCAGCTGCACTCGGGGCCTCTGCTGGGCAGGTGGCCAGAGGGACTTTAGTACTTGATCACTAAATCTTCTCGCTGCTGGTTCTCCAGTAAGAGTCCTTAGCCTATTGAATCATCTGTGAACAAGCTCTTGTTCCACTCCTGCTTTGTAGAATAAACTATTTTCTAAAATTAGCCATTGAAATTTGTCGTGATTATAATGACAACATTACCAAAAAGCCACACCTGACAGGAGCAAAGAATACTACACAGGGCTGAAAGGTGATTGACGGGTGGGGTGAGGGGCTGCCAGCTAAGAGCCTGGCATCCTTTCTTTTCATTATTAGATAAACCACACTACTATCGAGGGGGAAAGGGGGCAGCACATGCAGAGAGCAAAGGCAGGGGTCCCTCTCCAACCCCAGGTCAAAGAGTTTCACGGTCAAACAAATTCATGAAAATCTGCATCCTAACTGCTCCCTTTCCCAGATTCACAATGCGTGTTCATGTTTATAGCCTTTGAGAAGTCCCATAAGAAAGAAAGAAACCTTCGTTCAATTCCCTTTCCTAAACTAGCACAGACCCTCCATTCTCTACGCGGTTACCAGAGGGATCCTTACCACCTCCCTGCTCATGGCCCTCCAGTGCCCACCCGCTGCTCTCACGGTCCATTCAAACCTCTTCAACATGGCCCGTGAGGCTTGGTCTGTGTGGCCCTCCCCCGCCGGCTGTCCAGCTTCACCTCACCCCGCGTTGTCCTTTGCTCTGGGCACTGTTACTCAGCCATCCCCTTTCAGATCCTTCAACGTGACGTGATCCTTCGTGGTTCGGGGTTTTTAGACAACACTTTCCTCCCACATTCAGCCCCTGCCCCTCCTCACCTTCGATCTGCCCAGCGTCCTCTTCTCAGGCTTCGGTCTCAGCAGCCCGGTCCCTCCCAGCACTCATGGCGTGTGTCTTCCCTGAGGGACTCTGCGCACTGACCCCCTCCGCCCAATACTGTGAGATCGAGAGGGGACCCTGCCACCGAAGTCATGCAATCTCAGAGTAACACAGGCTGCCCAGGGGACCCTACGTACCAGGCGGGGTGGACCAGTGAAGCGCACGTCTGTTGTTCTGTTTGGTATGTTTTATTACGCTCAGGGTTTCATCCTGGGAAACTGTGCAGCACGGAGGAGAATGTGATAAGGTTCCTGTATGAAAAGCAGGGCTGTGAACGTATATGGAAAGATGTTATCTATAGTAATATAACTCACCTTCATCAGGTACTCTCTGTGAGCTAAGCACGATTCCGTCTTTACTACGTTTCAGAGCTGCTCTAGGAGCTTTTCCAAATGGGGAAACCGAGACAGAGAGAGGTGAGATGGCTCAGAGCACGCCTCCTGCGAGAGGTCGAGCTGCGGCCCTAACCCGGGCACCTATCCCGGGGACCGCCATGCCGGCAGCAGACGTGGCCTTGGAGGTGGACCTTGGACATTAGACTAGATTTGGATATTGGGAGACGGGTGCTACTTGCAGGGGAGGCTATTAAAAGTGAAGGCACAGGCCAAACATTGGGGAAGGAAGAACATAGGAGGGAGTGGTGGGGAAGGAAGAAGAGCAGAGAGAGATCATGTTGGGATGACGGGCTGGGGCCAGAGCTGCGAATGCTGTGTTAGGAAGTGCAGCGTCTATCTGATGAGCGGCAATGAGTTAGTGAAGGTTTTCATTCCAGGCTGTACAATATCAGAGTTCAGCTTTGGGAAGGTCAGTCTGTCAGAGGGGGTAGGATCAGTGTGACCAGAGACCTTGATCATACCCACTGTCCTGAGGTAGTCATGAATAGTGCCCTGTTTCACTCTTACCAGGGTCCTGGTTTGGATGATCAGTTAGATGGTCACCCTCTCAAGGCAGTACTGGAGTTGGGAAAAGACTGCAGGCTGGGAAGGAGATTGCTGCGATACCCAAGGGAGAGGGAGGGAGTTCTGGGACTATGGGAGGGATTGTAGAAAGAGAGAGAAGGAGACGGATTCAAGGACTTGGCAGCAACAGGGTTATGGTATTTCACAAATATGTGAGTATTCACGGACAAGAGAGACTGAGGACTCGTAGGCAGTTTGGAGCTTTGGGTGGCTCAGTGGGTGGACGGTAATCATGTCAGGAGCACAGGGACAGGAGCAGATAGGGGTTGGAAGAGTGGAGAATAGCTCTGGGGTCCCAGCATGATTTCCTCACAGGGAATCAGATACCAGTGTTGACCCATGTCTGATGGTGGGGCAAAGGCGTAATGGCCACCATAACGAGAAGGTTATCTTCAGACTGAAAAAACTCATAGATTATAACAAAATTTATTATAGGGTAATTTACCTACAGGAATGTACCAGCAGTTTTGTGCTAATTATTTCTTGTTAACAGACCCCCGTTATAGTACTTTTAAATAGTAAAACTTAGGTACTAATGACTGACAAGACGAAAGGACAAAAATGTAGTACTTTCTGGTTGTCTTGTGATGAATGATTGTTTATAATCTATATTTATATTGATATTTATCTTGGTAGTCATGCCAGCCCACGTTATTAACAAACATATTTATGGCTACATTTTATGGAACACAGATGATCATCAACCAGAGGCTCTGATGTGTTTGTGAGGGACAGTGAGGTTGGTCCCAGGTCACAGTATAAAAGAAATTGGAACACAGAGATGACATTAGTTTTGTTCTCACCTACATCTACACAACCAGAGAGCTGGGCCAGTGAACCAGGCGGTGGCACAGAAGTCTCAGGACCCACTCAGGTTTGGGGTTCTTTTCACAGAGATAGTTAAAACCAGGAAAGTGGTTGCGATTAAGGCCAGCTTTGTTTAGTTACTCATGTGTGTATTTATTTATTTACTTCCACGACTTAGAAAAATGAGCTTAAAACAATGAATAGCAAAACTCCAACCATTCAAACTAGAAAGAAGAGATAAATAATAAAAGAAAAGGGGAAAGAGAGTTTGCTGAGGTTGCTGAAAGTATAGTAGGAAAAAAAAGAGGGCCAAGAACAGAACATGGAGAAGTTCTTAAAGGGGGTCCCATGTGGGCTGGCGGGTGGAGAAGGAGCTAAACTTCTTTTTTTTTTCTTTTTTATTAATTTATTTTTGTTACAGATGTTTCTCCTTTTTCCCCCCATTGACTCCCTCTTCCCCATCTCCTCCCACCCTGTCCTCAGCTTTGTTGTCTATGTCCATCGGTTATGCATACATGCATATAAGTTCTGTGGTTTATCCCCTCCCCCCCCCCCCCCCTTCTGAGGACTGTCCGTCTGTGCCCTACTTCCATGACTCTGGGTCTACTTTGTTCATCAGTTTGTTTAGTTCGTTATATTCCACAAATAAGTGAGATCATGTGATATCTGTCTTTCTCTGCTTGGCTTGTTTCGCTTAGCATAATACTTTCCAGGTCCCTCCACATTGTCTCAAAGGATAAGAGATCTCTCTTTCTTACCACTGCTATCTTAGCTATTGTAAATAGAGCTGCTATGAACTATGGGTACATATTTTCTTTCTGATTGGTGTTTCAGGCTTCTTAGGGTATATGCCTAGAAGTGGGATCACTGGGTCAAATGGCAGTTCAATTTTTAATTTTTTGAGGTAACACCATAGTGTTTTCCATAGTGGCTGCACCAGTCTGCATTCCCACCAGAAGTGTGCTAGGGTCCCTTTTTCTCCGCACCCTCGCCAGCACTTGTTGTTTGATTTGTTGATGGCAGCCATTCTGACAGGTGTGAAGTGATACCTCATTGTTGTTTTAATTTGCATCTCTCTGATGATTAGTGATGTTGAGCATTTTTTCATATGTTTCTTGGCTATTTGTATGTCCTGTTTGGAGAGGTGTCTCTTTAGGTCCTCTGCCCATTTTTTAATTGGGTTCTTTGTCTTCCTTTTGTTGAGTTGTATGAGTACTCTATATATTTTGGAAATTAACCCCTTACCTGATGTATCATTGGCAATTATGCTCTCCCATATAGTGGTTTCCCTTTCCACTTTGATCGTTGTTTTGGAGCTAAACTTCTTGAATGCTTTTAGTTACCACCTCCCTCACTGCCTGTTTTTCTCTGTAAGTCTGGAACTGCTCCCAGTTTCTCGCTTACATTCTGCAAACTCTCTCTGGAATCTGGGCTCCAAGGTAAGTTTGCTGAAGGCCACTTTCCTACCTAGGACTCCCCTCCAATCTGTGACCTGACCGCAGAGCATGAGGAAGAGCTATTGAGAGTGGGGACAAGGACTCCCCAGCTCCAAACAGGGGTCAAAGCACTCGGAGCAGCAGCACTCGAAGGGCATTGCTTTTCATCTTTTAATTCTTACCTTGTGTCTGGCTTACAGCACTGCTTTCTCTTTTAATGACTGGCCATCACCTCTACTACTCCATCAAGAAGCCATGTCACTGAACTGCAAGACAATTTTCTTACAGTGTTGCCAATAGATGACTCTGCTAATTTGAAAACTTTTGCTTTTCTGGTCCCCTGCCTCCTTCCTCCTCACCTCCTCTTCCCCTCCCCATCTCTCCTTCTATCCCCCCAACCCTGTGGACTAAACATGCTTTAATGAATTAGATCTTACATGTCTGCCCACCTTCACTCCCTCCACACTGGAAGATCATCATCATCTTCATGATTATATATGTGGTTGAGGTGTTCTGGCTAACTGTCTTTGGGCTGTGTTTGTGACCTGGCCAGTGCTCACAGCGTCACAGTCCATTTGTGAGACTGATGTTGCAAATTCTGAAGTCTCCCTGGAGTTTTTGGCTTTGCAAAAGAGGTTAGATCTAGCTGAGATCTGCCAACGCACATGGCAATGGAGTGCCAGCCGAGTGCCAAGAGCTGGAGACTAGAGTTTCTGATTTCTCTCCAAGGACTCTGGGCTCAGAATCACCCGAGAGTGGTAGAGGTTCATTTGGAAGAGCCTGTGGAGGGAACATGCCACTGAAGTCAAAGGTCAAAGCTAATTTTGATACGACTCCCCCTCCCTCCCCGACTCTTCCAGGAATTGTCTTGATTTAAAAAAAAAAAAAATCCTTACATGTTAAAGGACATCTTTTTCCTGACCTGTATTTTCCCTTTCCAAATTTTAATGTCATTAGTTGGACTACTATGTTTCTAACCTACATTCAGGTCCTGTCAATACCAGAAGACAGCAGAGCCTTCTGAAACTCCAACCGAATGTAAACTCTCTTCCCAGGTCAAAGGACTGATTTTCACTTCACATGGAAATCTACAAATCAGCATCCTCCAGCTCAGTGGCGATTTAAAGGAAAAAGAGAAGGCCTTCACTTCCTTCTACCGCCGGAGTCCAAAGTGATAGTGGGAAAAACAGATGCTCATCTGAGCCACGTTAAGTTGATTTGGGAGATTCAGGGAGCAGGGACTTCTGATTTCCTTTGCAGTCCCTTCTTTCTGAGCTCACGCTCATCCATCAGCTGCTGTCAGCTGCATATACAGGCTGGGAGTTCATTTCAGCCTTGCTGTTACTTTCTAAAAGCTATCAATTCTTCTGACACTTAATAATTGCATAATGGGGTGGCATCCAAGGTCAAGGCTCATCAATATCCTAAAATATACCGCTAGGGGATCATTAATAATAATGAAAATGATCATAGAAAAGTACTAAAATATTCACTTGCCTGTAGTCTGGTTTCTTTTAGACTCGGTTAATCTCTTTCATAATTTAAGACCTATTAACTTATGTTAATCCCAACATAAGTTGGGATCCAACTTATTGTATTTGCAAGAGACCTGGATTTGAAATCCAGGGATTGGATTCTAATGACAGTGTGACCTTAGAAAAGTTCATTCACCACCATGTTCCTCAGTTTCCTCATCAATATAAGGGGGTATATTATCTCCCAGACCTACTGCACAGGGTATGGAAGATAAAAAGGACTTTGGCAGGTATAAAAACCACATATAAATGCATTGCATTATTGCTGTCTTCTCTTGTCCTATGTTGAGAATTTTAAAAATTCATTTAAAAAATGCATTCCAATATCAAATACGAGAAGAGTCAGGTTCTTACAGCAGGGAAGGAAGCATACAGAAGCCACATGTCTCTTGAGCTTGTGAAGGAGATGATGGGTCTGTGGGAGGGGCCTCTACTCATAGTTGATGACTGACAGAAAAGCAAACACCAAAAGAGGCCCCCTTTAAAAAATTTATTTACTTATTATTTACCTATCTATTTATTTTTAGTGATTAATTCTTTTTGTGTGTGTTTCATTTATTTATTTTTAGTTAAATTTATTGGGATGGCATTGGTTAATAGCATCATATGGGTTTCAGGTGTGGATTTTTCTACGTTACGAGATCTGTATATTGCACTGTGTGCCCACCACTGGAAGTCAGATCATCTTCCCCCTATCTGCAGCTCACCCTTTATGCTCTTTTCTGTGATGATATCTAGTACATCTTAACAAGAATTATGTCACCCTGTCTGGTTTAAACATTTTGAAAAGGCATCAGTTTGAAGAATGTGCTCAAGTTGAGGTCACATTTTTGTTCCAAACCAACCCTTCCCTCTGGCTCGGTCACTACAGTCACATCCTTGCCTCTGGATCGTATGTAAACAGAGGGTCAGCCTGGGAATAGACAGCCATGAAGAGACAATGGCCTTCCTCCAACGAGGAGAGCTCATGACACAAGTCACACGAAGCCAAGGATAGCGACATTTACCAGTCTGGGAGTTTCTGGCAAGCAGATGTTTACATGGTTCAAGTCTACTTCCGGGGGAGAGAAACCAGGGAACTAGAGATGGAAGGTGGATGGCAGAGGATTGGAGATAGGATAGGAAAAAAAGAGGTGGAAAGAAATCAACACATTAGATCTGCATGGGGATCACCCTCTGAGAGAAGGGCGGGACTGGAAAGTGGAGAGGGAGAGAGGCCATGAGCAGACGGGCTCATAGACCAGGCGAGATGGAAAGTCATTTTTTTTTTTAAGTGATTATTATCCCTTAATTGTTATTTTGGCCAGGTTTGATGAGTTGTTATAGGGCAATAAAGGTCTTCAGAATCACAGATTTGATCACTGAAATCACAAGCAAACAGCATAATCAAGACCCACAATCCAGGCGCTGTGCTGGTGCAGGCTGTGGTCTGTTAGCACTTTTGCAAGTCCTCCTTCAACAGAAACTAAAGAGATTTTGCAAATGCTTATAGCATCCCAACGATTGTATTTGTCTCGTAGCTAGAATCCAGACCAAGCTCGTTGTCTGGTATAACAATCTACGCTGAATCCATTTCCCCTATTTCCTTTTCATGTTCTTGAGTGAAAAGCAGGTGAACACATATTTGTTTTTGCAACTGTAAAGATAACAACATAAAAAAAGAGAGAGAATCCCTTAATTTATGTATGGCTATAATGAATGCAAATTTAGATGGAAGCGGAAGAAATTGAATGTTATGTTGTAGATATCATGCTTCTATTAATAAAAATGTAGTGATTACTGTTCTTTGAGTTATCAAATACAGGGATGGGCAAAAGTAGGTTTATAGTTGTTCATACGAAAAAAGACTTGCAGGTTATGATTATTAAAATAGCTCTATTAACTCCGTTTCACATACTCACAAGTATATTATCTCCTAGAATATTCTCCAGGAAGTTTCATGAGTTCTCTTGCTGAGTTTTTACTTTTAACAGAGCTGGATGATCAACACTTACATAGTGTGCTAATTTCCAGGGCTCAAAAATATATATTTTTGTTTACTCTCACTCCATTCTTATGTGTCATATGAATAAAATGTATACAGAATATAGTCAAGGTAACGAGAAAACCATTATGACTTTCCCACGTTGGAAACAGACACTGTGGTCCGACTGGGAACCTTTGCACGCTCAGGAGCAATGTGGCTGCGCCTGGGCGATGCCAGGAGCCTTTGCTCCTGCCCAAGGAGCACGTGCCTGCTGGCCAGGCCCTCTGCTGGCACACCTTCCTGGAGTGCTCCTAACAGCTCTGCAAGGCAGGTATTATTTCTCTCTTCCTCCCATTTTATAGATGGGGAAACTGAGTCCCAGAGAGGGTCTAAAGTCACCATTACAAGGACACACAGCAAATGGACTTAAACCAGGTCTGAATTCCAACCCCAGGTGCCATTGGCGCTCAGTAGGGGGTACTGAGAGCACTGGCTGTCTGCACAGTTCCCTCACACAGCAGGTGAGGGCCACAGGTCTGCAGGTTTCGTGCGGTGGAGATCTTGAGCCAGTATTACTTAAAAGAAAAGCCACCCATTTTTTAAAGCAAAAACAATAAAAGCCTAAAATAATCTTCTGGTGATATTCACCTTGTGAATGGAATCGGCGCACCACATGGAGAGGTAGAACTGTGGAATTCCGGGACGTGCAAAGGATTCAGGAGGTAGATATTACGTTGCCAGTATCATCATCCTCTCGACTTCTCCCCAAGTTTTGCACTATTATAAATAGTACTAGAACGACATCAACAGAAGAATTCATTCTTCTTTTTTATATTGTCCTTCCCATTTTACAAAACACTTTCCCCTTAACCGTCTCATTTCATCCTCACGCAGACACACAAACCGAACATCTACTAAAGACAAGCTTTCATGAATCTGAATTGCAGAGGGACAGAGGGTTTCAGTGACTTGCTCCGGAATCCCTTAGACAGTAGGGGGCAGAGGCAAGACTGTCCATCCAGGACTTTGGAGGGTAGATCCAGGGCTTTCTGGGGACCTCCCCGCCTCCCACCACTGCCCTGCAGCTCCCAGGGCAGCTCTGTCCTTGGGCTTTGCTTGTGGGGGAGGAGGGGTAGGTCATTCTTCAAAGCTGGCAGGAAAAGTGTTTGCCCTCCACCCCCATCGTCTCCTGTGCAGTGCAGAGCTGACCACAACCCGGGAACGGGAAGCTCCTCACGATGAGAATTCTGCTACTGCATTCTCAGCATTTAACATTCAGAGATAGCAACTACGTGAAATTAGGTAACGGTGCGACGTATCCTGTTCTTATTAAACACGTATAACATGCTGTGTATTCAGAACACATGAAGACGTAATTACTTTTTCTGAATAATTTTGAAGAAGTAGTCTAGTTTCTCTTGGCTCAATTCTGCCCCATTCAGTTGACTCTGGGGGAATATCAGACTTTTATATCGTTTTCCAAAATGACTTTCAGGATGAAGGTGTCTTTGGACCGTTTTCTCTATTCTAGTTCCCAATATGCATGGTAGACATTTAATCTCTGCCCTTTGCTACGAGTCTCTTAAAACATCACTAGGCAGTTCTTGTGTACGGTTCCAGGTAAAGTCATTTACAAAGTCTCCATTGAAATGTTCAGCCCTGTGATTTGTTTCCTGTTAAACATTCACAAACTAAAACTACCGCAGGCAGTAGATAGCATAATTTTATGGACTCTCCTAGTTCTTATTAGGATTTTAAATGCAAAAAAGAAATGAACATTTTTCTTGAAAAGTACAGTGTTTTTGTATGTATATGTGTTCGGTTCTCTAAACTGAGCAGATGTAGGGAGATCAAAGTTGTTGACTTTGGTTCCTGACCTTGGCTTTCCTTTGGAAACACCATATGCACTCTTTAGCCATCACCCTTTATATGGTGTAACTTCTGCTTGGTTCTGTCATTGCTTTCAAACCCTCTGATACCCGAATCTCTTCCCAGCGAACTTTTCTTTGGTAATTTTCTTCCTATAGCATAAACATGTGGAAATAAGATTCAAATGAATTATATTTCTATTTTGGAGCAGCACCGCCATGGGGTATCCCGTCCCTAACCCCATCTGGAAACCCCAGCTCCTCCGTGTCTCTCATGGCGCTTGTGCTGTCAGTAGCCAAATCCTGCAAATTCTGATTCAGAAATGTCTCTCATTTTCTTCCTCACTGACAAAGGCTCAGCTTCGACCTCGCCTTCCCTTGCCTGCAGTATTTCCATCAGCTTCCTCTCTGGACTTCAGGTGTGTGGCATTATCTGCTCCCAACCATCTCCGCACCCATCATGTCACTTTCCCACAGACATAAACCAACAACTGCCCAAACAGACAACTCCCATGTGGTTATTTTCTGATCCAAAGCCTCCGTTACCTATATGGAAACTGTCCAAGTTAAAGCTGGAGGCTAGTTAACATGGGAAGGGCAGATTTTAATCAGTGATATACCATTGCCACGGGGGAAAGAGCCCAGTGGGAAATGGACTCAATTTTGGTTTATACAGGGTGTCTGGGTGTTTTATGGGGAGAATGAGAGGACGAGCGAGGGGGCCGTGAGCAGGGGCTCAGTAGAGTCAGGGAAGTGAAAAACCACAAACAGTAGGAAGAGGGGGAAGGTTGGTGTTTATGAAATTGGTCTGTTTTGCTAACAGGCACTCATCAAAGTCAGGCTTCTACCTCCATGGGGGCTGAGAGATGAGCTCTCTCTTCAGGTGTTGGCTGAACAAACAGTAGATTCCCTTAGTGGCCTTGAGTTTCCTAAGGCACCATTTTAAGGGGCTAGGGTCATCCTAGGGACACAGCCCTGAGCTGTCAGAAATTACATTAGTGTTTGTTCCAGCTTCCATAGGCCAAAGTTGAGGCCTAGTTGAGAACGGCTCGGAGGAGCCCGGCTAGAGCTGGTCAAGGAGAGAATCTTTGCAAGAACAAGTCCAGAGTCTTGAGCTTGGTGGGTAAGACTTTGTGTATTGAGACTTCCTTAGATCTTGTTGGTGCCCACTTACCCCATGGCCTTTGTGCTCCAACCACATTGATTTTCTCCTTCAAATGCATGTACTGTCTCCTCTCCCTAAATATCCCTCCTTCTGGAGAGGAAAGTGAAATCACCTCCCACAAAGTTTTTCCAACCCTGGGGCCAGGCGTCGACTCTCCTTTGCACCGTAATTCTAGCATGGAACTCGCTACCTTGTCCCATTTTCTCTTTTCTTGTATGTCCTTCCTATGCATAGAGGGGGAGGGGCCACATCATTCTAGCTTTTCCTAAATGTTGGTATTTAGCAAACCACCTTTGCAATTTCTACTGGAAACAGCGATGCTTCAGTGAATGCCCAAACTGAAGACTGGGAGAGGCAGACGTCAGTACCTAGTCCTGCACACTAGTTACATTTCTAAGCAGTACGATGCCCAAGCGTCATCATAGTAGATGAACAAGAGGCCAGCAGACAGAATAAGGCAGAGCTAAGACGGACTGTAATAGAGCCAAGCAGGGAAGGGAGAGTGGAACCCCGGACTCCGCTGTGCCTGGCATACCTCTCTGTCTTACTAGGCATCAAATCCGGTTATGCAGAAATTGCACTATGTTCACCAAAACCCATTTTCCTCCTGTGCACACAGCTAAGCTACAGTTCCCAGCCTTCTTTGCAGGTGGATATGGCCTTGAGTTCTCACCAAACGTGGCTGGAACACATATAACCTGTTTCCAGGCTTAGCCCATAAACACATCCCACGAGGGATCTTTCATTTCCTCTCCCTCTTCATTGGGTAGGAGGCTGAAGACTCAGAGGAGGGTGGATTCTGCAGCCATCCGACCAGGGTACCAGCATGGGACAGCGGTGAGATAAAAAAATAAACGTTCATTGTGTTAAGACAGTGAGATTGGGGGCTTTCACTTTTTAAGCAACCAGTGATGAATGCCTTAACCAATCTGTCTAGTAGTTAACCTTTCGTGGCTTAAGCTAATCTAGGCTTCATTTCTGTTACTTGCGATCAGAAGAGCCCTGCTTACACCATTTGGGCCCTTGAATAAAATTAAAGTGAAGGAATAGCAGGGTCGCAGTGAACTTAAAGTCAGCGTATCCAAGTTCCCTGTCCTTGCCCCGTTACCCTGTCATTTTCATTACGTGCAATTTGGGTTGACACTGCTGCACTGATTTCCTTTCTTGGGTTTGACTTTTACGGTGGCTTTTGAGCTAATCTAATCTCCACTTCCATTACGTGATTCCTTTCGCTTCCACAGTGGCCGTGTGAAATGTATTGATTATTTGAGCAGACGGCCTAGTGATTGTATTACATGGTCTTTCTATTTAGTGATTGCTTTCTTTCCGGATACTTGGAGAATTCGCAGAAATAACTTGAAGAAACTCTTCCCAGGTAAAGTATTTTTAAAATTATTTTGAAGATTTCCAAATGCACACCAAAGTCAAGAGAATAGCATGACAGATTGCCATGTAGCTATCATCAACCTTCAAAAATGATCACCGTAACATTTTATCTTCTATTCCTTGCCCTCTCCCTTTTTCTTTAAACAAAAAATTTTTTTCTTTATTGATCTCAGAGAGAGAGGAAGAGAGAGGGAGAGAGAGATGGAAACATCGATGAGAGAGAACATCGACTGGCTGCCCATCCCCCTGCAAACCCCCCACTGGAGATTTGGCCCACAACCTGGGCATGTGCCCTGAATCGAACCAGCGACCTCTTGGTGCATGGGTCGATGCTCAACCACTGAGCCACACCAGCCGGGAGCCCTCCTCCTTTTTCCTTGCTGCAGCACGTTAAAGGAGATTTCAAGCATAATGTTTTTGACCCCTAAATATTTCTATGTGTATGTGTATGTATATGTGTATATTTATTTTATATATGTATGTATGTAAATATGTATTATATATGGATACTTATATACATATTTATGTTCCTAACAGATAAAGACTTTTTTTTTAACTTAAGCATGACGCCAGGATCATATCTCACAAAATTGGCAATAATTCTTCAGTAACATCTACTATTCATTCCCAACTACCTAAGTAATGTCCTTTTACAGTTGGTTTGATTTCAATCAGCATCAAGAAAAAAAATCCACGTAGTTCACTGGGTTGGTGTGTTTTTGAGTGTTCTCTAATCTATAAGTACCTCAAACCATTAGTTTTAGCTGCAAAACCACCGCAAAACTTAGCTTAAATAAACACTATTTATTTCGCACCCGATTCTGTGACTTGGCAGCTGGGCCGGGCTCAGGTGTGACATTGCTGGGTCAGTGAGAGCTTGGGTGGGTGGGGGTGGGGGCCTCACCTGATGGTTCCTCTTTGCTCTACGAGGCCTCTCACCCCCCAGGCCAACCTGAATTTGTTCACATGGTGCTATATCTCCCTAAGCCACAAGGGGGAACTCCTGCAACGCCTCTGTAGCCTAGGCGCACACGGCACATGCTACCTGGAACTCTAGTTGGCCAAAAAAGTCGCGGGTCCAGCTCACATTCAAGAGGTAGGCGGGACACAGACAATAGTGTGGTGAAGGCAGGGTGGGGATGGGCAGGGAGGAGGGCATCAAGAGGGGCAAAAGGAGGGACATCTGTAATACTTCCAACAATAAAGTTAAATTTAAAAAAATAAAAAAGAGGTAAGAAAGTAAACCTTACCTTTTGATGGGAAAAATTGCAAAGTCACATTGCGCAAGACACGGCCATACAAGAAGGGGAGTCATCTGTGGCCACTTTAGCAATGTACTTAGAGTCACCTTCCATTTATTCCGAGGTGAAAATGTTTGAACTTTTATGACCCTTAAAAGCTGTCAAAGAATATGCAATTCCTAAGGTGTATAATTAAGTTCAACCTCACTGTTCTTAAACGAGTAGAAATGGATCACTTACCAAGCTTTAAGAAACACTGCATCAGAAGGCATAAGGTCTTTTTGTTCCTATATAAAATTTTATCTCAAGTTTCTTTCAAATAGCAAGTTCCATTCACGAGTAAATTTTTTCAAACATACCTTTACAATGTTTGAAAAACAAATCTAGAGATATATAACTGGAGCATAATAAAAGGCTTTTAATAATTTTAATTTAAGCATGAGTAGCAGATATGTTCCTCTTCCAGCAGGTTACCAAATGCATGGGAACCATCGGGAAGGGAATTCTGTTTCTCTGGTCCAAGGCAATTATTCAGCAGTAGACAAAGAAACCAATTTATCAATGCTATCTGTAGACCAAGGGCCGGATTTATGTGATGGGAACATTTCTGCCAAATACTTTCTAATAAAAAAAAAAAAAAAATTGCCCGCTGTTAAAGACCTTGCCAGGTCAGCTTAATTTGGTAGCAAAGGAGATGATGAGAAGTTGACAAAACAACTGCAAATCTTTACTGAATATACAGCTCTAACTGTCTGGCTTTAAATTTATAGAGTTTACTTGTCATGTGCTGAAGCCAGCTCACACCAGCTTGTACTCACCTCTTTCTAATTCCATGTTCAGTGAAATCACCTTGGTAGCTTGAAATTGGCCAGAGTGGGAGCATTTTACACCATGGCAATTGGCAAATGCTGCAAACCATGCCCTCTTTTTTCTAACAGTCAATTGTTAAACATTCACAGCACACCACTGGCCTTGACCCACAGGAAAAAATGACGGGCACCACTTCCTAGGAATAGTCAAAGAAAGTTCTTTTGTGATGGAGAACAGCCATTGTAGAGGAGAGGGGAGGGCTTCCCTGGGTCTCTTTTCCATCCACCCGTGTCTCCTGGTTCCTGGTAGCCTAGTTGGACATCAGCAAAAAAAGAGCCCCTTTGAGAATTGAGAAGAAGCAGAGACAAGAGAAAGGAACAGGTGTGTTGGTCCTTTGCTTATCCCATTGTCTTGGACTTGCATCAGACTCAAGCGAGACGTGCTCTTTAGATTGTTGCTAAGTGTTTAAACGTAATCTGAGTCTGTTGGCAAGAAGGACAGAAATTCTACATCAGCGAATTCTGCCATTCAGCTCTGTGTGAGTCCCTTACCTGCCACAGCTTTCCCTATCTGTAGGACAGAGACAGACACCTGTTCCTCCCTGCTGGGCACGCAGTTATGGTTAATGCCATGTTGCTTCTCCCTGTAGAGTAAGAAACGTAATAGAAGGGGATTTTTGAGAAGAGTCATGGCTCTCTATGGAGTAGAGAAGGGAAGTCATCAGATAAGATCTTGCTATTGAAAGTGTAGTTTATGGACCAGCAGAATCGATATCACCTGGGAGCTTGTCAGAAATGTGAAAATCTCAGGTCCCACTCAGACCTACAGCGTTAGAATCTGCATTTTAACAAGGTCCCAGGTGTGTTTTATGCATGTCACAAGTTTGAGAGGGATTTAAGTGGTGGTTTATTCATCGGAGCAGAAAAATGCCATATGTTTTCTGTGAAATGCGTATTTTAATCCTACTTCTAACTCCCTTTTATTTCTTAGCCTTGTTTTTCTACATTTAGTTTCTCATTTACGGTTCATGGTTAACAAACTGCTTGGCTTTTCCAAGAACAATATTTACATAATCATCATAGTAGGAAAACGTATATTGATTAACTTAAAATAGTGGTACCTTGGGTGGCTGGGGAAGGTGAGCATTAACTCCTTACCTATAATAAAAGAAATCCATGCATCTGGTAAAAAAAAACGTAAAAATCAAGAAATAGTAATATCAATATATTATTCAGAGATACAAAAACAGTGACCAGGACTAGAAGGAATGGCTAAATGACTCAAAGTAGTTGGCTCTGAAAAGTGGAGCTATTTTTAAAAAGTTCTGTTTGGACCATTTATTTTTTTTTAATGTGTGTGTATATTACTTCTGTACCATTAATAAATGGCACACAGTCTGGTATTTTATGCATTCCTGTAGCCTACCTTGGATCCTTTCTGAGAACAAGGTGGACTATAAATCAGCAAACAGACAGAACCAAAAATCTTCCCCAGGCAGAACAAGCAGCCTATCACGCCGGCTAGCATAGGAACTGCAGTGGTTTACACAAGGAAAAAACATCAGGTATGGTAACCTGGAGAGGAAACCAGCTGTTCATACCTGTGATGACCTTCTATTTGAAGGTTCAGAAGAGCAATCTGGGAGAAGAGGAGAGATGGGGAAGCCATACAAGGATGTGGTAGGATAACGGTGATGAGAGAAGTCCATGTCACCAGGAGAGGAACCTCTGTTGGAGAGAATTACCCATTGATTTGTCTGCCGGAGAGGAAAGGCTGATACACGCTCCTAGAGACAGAAATTATGCAATTTGGTAAAACAAACCACAGAACAGGAATGGACTTTAAAATCATTTAGGGCAGTATTTTTCAAACTTAATTGTAGCTGCTGAGGGTTTTGTTTTTTTTACCTCCTAAATGAGCTTTTACTCTGAATTCCAATGTATTAAACAGAAGCAAGCCCGGTCGGTGTGGCTCAGTGGTTGAGCATTGACCCATGCACCAAGAGGTGGCCGGTTCGATTCAGGGCACGTGCCCAGGTTGTGGGCCCGATCCCCAGTGGGGGGCATGCAGGAGGCAGCCAATCGATATTCTCTCTCATCGATGTTCTCTCTCATCAATGTTTCTATCTCTCTCTGCCTCTCCCTTCCTCTCTCTCTAAAATCAATAAAGAAGGAAAAACCCGAAGCAAGCAGAACCGCCGAGGGTGAGGTGGAGGGTGGAAAGCAGAGGCCGGCCTGGCCCTATGAACTTTGTCTCTGAGGAACACAAGCAGAAAGTAAACTCTGTGGCAACTCACAGACATCTCTGATTTCACTAAGGCATGCGGAGGCCCGTGGTCATGAATAAGGTCAATGGCACAGCCAAGTCTTGACCCTAATTTTCTTGACTCTGAGTCCAGTGTTCTTTCCAATGCACCTTACTGCTGCTTGACGGGGCTGGATGGCTGTCGACTCCAAGACTATAAGCTCTGTGAAGACTGAGGCTGGGTTTGGCTTCTGCTCTACTATAGAATGCCTGGTGTGAAGTAGGCCCTCGAGAAATATCTGTTGTGTAAATGAAATACACAATGTCATGTTGGCTTATTTCTTTGACGCTTTTAGGGAGTTAAATGATGTGAAAAGTACAGTTAATTCTTTTCTCCAGGAAGAGAGGTTAGTGCCTTGAAGATAAATGATTTACTATTTTTACCTTCTTAAGTCTTGCACGATCCTTCCTTTATTTCTCTCCGGTTTGGTACTCTTTAGCAGAGAGTTTTCATTTGTTTGGGATTAAGATCTTTTTGGTCTTCTTGTCTTTGAATAACCCAGAATGCAGGTCAGTTCTGAGAGCAGCTCTTTTTTTATTTTATTTTATTTTATTTTATTTTATTTTATTTTATTTTAAATATGTTTTTACTGATTTTTAGATCGAGAGGAAGGGTGAGGAAGAGATAGAAACATCCATTGACTGCCTCTTGCATGCCCCCTACTGGGTGGGGTCAAGCCCACAGCCTGGGCATGTGCCCTGACTGGGAATCGAACCAGTGACCTCTTGGTGCATGGCACAACACTCAGTCCACTGAGCTGCACCAGCTGGGCTAGACCAGCTCTTTTATAAGCTTTGTTTCTATGCAGATGGACTTTGGCTATAGCGACACATAAGTTGGATCTCTTCTCACAGACCCACAGGTGGTGTCAAAGGCTTTCCAGCAGTGGCTTGTCTCAGAAAAGTCTTCATTCCGTTGAAACCAAGTCTTCTTCAGCTTCGTCTCGCTGCAGACAGATGGCAGAGGCAGCGCCTGGACATAATAACTCAGCTGCGATCACTGTGACTGCCTTGTAATACCTTGTCTTGAGAAGCGGGCTTGTGCAGGAAATGCGTATCTTGGTGTCAGAGTTTCCACTTAGCTCAGGTAAAGAGGGCAGCTGAAGGCAATCTGTCTGATGACTTCCACCTGTGTCTTCATCGCTGCCTCTCCCTGTCAGGTGTCCTGGGCAATTGACAATGAGAATGAACATCAGAAGAGGTGCATCGACAGGTTAAAAAAAAAAAGTGTAAGCCATCGGCTCTTTCGATGTCAGAATTACAGGCAATAGCTCAGCTTGACTGCTAGCACACTCTCCAGGGCCCTGAGGTGTCCACGTTCCCTGTGTTTTTCTTTGGAAGAATTAGCAAAAGGTATGGGTTGGCTGACCTACCAGCTGTACCCCGTGGGTGAAACAGCCTGTTTGGGCCAGAGTGAAATGGTTAGTTATTCCTCCATCCTTATTAGTTATTCCATTGCGCTTAAGTTACCTTTCCAGAGAAGCAGCTACAAAGATCATTTTATCCTCCGTGCCAAGGGGTGGGTCGGAGAAGGGGCTGCCAAGACTTGGAGTGGCTGGGGTTGATGGGCTAGTTATTATGCAGGCAAATTGACCAGAGGGACTTTTCAGAAGTTGGCATCAGTACTTTTTCTCCTTTTTCAAAATTCTGACAATAATGAATGATGTTAGACTTGTTTTCAATTATGCAACAAGTCCCCATTCATTAGAAACCAAGGCGGCGATGCCAGTGACTTTGAAAGCGCAGTTCCCTGCTTGGCTCAAGGTTGAGCAGTTTCAGTGTTCAGCATCCGTGCCGCCAGCCCAGGTGTCCCGGGAGCGATTCAATGTTTGCATATTCAGGAAGGCGCTGACTCTTTTCCACTTGAGCTTAGAGGGCTCCGCGCTTATCATTTGCTTCTGGGATGTGGAGAAGCGGGAACTACAAGAGTTCCAACCTCATTCTGGGTTACAAGAGAAGGGGATTGTCAGGTGGGTGGGACCCTTGGATGACCCTACTCATTGTCTCCTCACCGTGATTATTCCACATACTAAAATCATTGTGGGTTTAAGCCATTTTCTTATGGCTAGGAGCATTCAAGGTATCACCATAAATGTAGGCTTTTAGATAATGGGGTGGGTGAAAGCAGAACCCACTTATATTCCTTAGTCCTAGATTGTCATCAAGTTTAAGATATGCCCTGATTTAATAACATCTTTTTTGAGGGAGAGTTGGGGGCTGGGGAGAAGGATCAGGAACATACAAATATATATTTATTATAAAATATACTTTGATACCAAAAACATCGAATGTGAAAAAATTGCATTTTAGCCTTGAGAAAAATATATTGTGAAATCCTGGAAAATAATGTTTTATTATAACTGCATAGACATCACAAGGACTGGATCTTTCTCTTCCAATTACTCAATAGATCTTTTTTTTTCCCTTTGTTGATTTTAGAGAGAGAGAAAGGGAGAGGGAGAGAGAGATAGAAACATTGATGATAAAGAGCATCGATTGGCCGCCTCCTGCACGCCCCCCACTGGGGATCAGGCCCACAACCTGGGCGTGTGTCCTGACCAGGAATCGAACCGGTGACCTCTTGGTGCACGGGTTGATGCTCAACCACTGAGCCACACCAGCCGGACTCAATAGATCTTTTTTTTTTTTTTTTTTTTTTTTTTTTTTTAGAGGGAGAGAGAGAGAGAAAAAAAAAACATCAGTATAAGAGAGAAACATCCATTAGTTGCCTCCTGCATGCGCTCTGGCTGAGGACCAAAACTGTGACCTGGGTATGTGCCTGACCTGGAATCAAACCTGCCACCTTTTGGTATATGGAACAAAGCTCCAATCAACTGAGCCATACAGGCCAGGGCTCAATAGATCTTTGAAGGCTAGGGCAAGCTTAAAAATTTTGTTGCTTCTTGAAGGATGAAGGAAGGATTAAAGAATTATAATGAGCAAGTGTAATAATGACAATGATAATAATGATAACTATATAGAACAATGACTATGTGTAAGACACTGAGCCAGACACTTTGTACACATTATTTACAATACATTCTATAATCTGTAGACATGGGTATTATTAACCCATTTTACAGATGAGGAAACCAGGGCCCAGGACGTTTACATGACTTGGCAAAAAGATCACAAAACTGCTAGAGGATAAAGATGAGATTTAAAATATGCTCTGTTTAACTCCCCCAAAGCCATGCCTTACGACAGTGGTTCCCAACCTTCCTAATGCCGTGACCCTTTTTTAATACAGTTCCTCATGTTGTGGTGACCCCCAACCATAAAATTATTTTCGTTGCCACTTCGTAACTGTAATTTTGCTCCTGTTATGAATCGCCATCAGAAATATGTCTTTTCCGATGGTCTTAGGCGACCTCTGTGAAAGGGTCGTTCGACCCCCAAAGGGGTCGTGACCCACGGGTTGAGAACCGCTGCCTTAAGAGCAAGGAAAGATGAGCCCTGGCTGGTGTGGCTCTGTTGGTTGAGTTTTGTCCCGTGAACCTAGAGGTCATCAGTTCAATTCCCAGTCAGGGCACATGCCCAGTTTGCAGGCTCCATCCCCTAGTGCAGCCAACAGGTGTTTCTTCCTCTCTCTCTCTCTCTCTCTCTCGTCAATATATATATAAATAAATGGCAGGGAAAGATGAGATGTTTCCATTTTGAATCAAAGCACAGCAAAGCGGGAAGGGAGAGTCCTAGGAAGTGACAGGTAAGAGAGGGTCTCTTTGGGGCTTTGAAGAGGAGAGCGTGGTTCTTTTCCCAGCCCCATGACGACAGTAAAGCTGATCATGTGGCAGGCTCAAGTACTTTGCCTGCATTGTCTTGTCGAGTTCTTACAACAACCCTGAAAAGTCATTAGTATTCCCATTCTACAGATAAGGAAACTGAGGCCCAGAGAGGGACTTATTTAGTCGGTAAGTTTAAACTGTGGTCTGTCTGACTCTAAGTCCTGTGCTCATGACTAGTAGATTATTTTGTGACAAATATGAATTACACTTTCTCTGACAAGGTAGGACATTTCTTTCATATTCTTTCCCAAAACTCCATTTCTCCTTCAGCCTCTGCTCCAACGCCACTGTGCTTTCCCTGACTGACTTGATTCCACTGGGCTTTGTTTCTGAGTTCACGATGAAGGACCCACAAGGTGGCAGTATAACATTGCACAGCTCAAGCATGGGGGGAGAGAGAGGAATCTTCCTGACTGTACTGGCCAGAGCAGACTCAAATCTCAGACACACAAACCATTGACAGTAAGGCTGGCCATAGGAGTTCATTCTGTTGTATGAACAAACACATGAAATTCATTCCCCACTAGCTAATCCGAGAAGAAAGGATCCAAGAGACCCCAGCTGAATGATAATGGTGGTCCCAAGGATAGGGGGTAGTGGGTATAAGAGCTCCATCAAGACCTGAAGGACAGGAAAAGCTATTTTTATTTTTAAAATATTTTGCATCCTGTCTCTGGCCGGTTTGGCTCAGCGGTTAGAGTGTCGGCCTGCAGACCAATGAGTCTCAGGTTCGATTCCTGTCAAGGGCTCGTATCTCGGTTGTGATTCATTCCCAGCCCTGGGTGGGGTCGTGCGGGAGGCAGCCACTTGATGTGTCCCTTTCACGTCGATGTTTCTCTCTCTCTCTCTCTCTCCCTCCCACTCTATCTGAACAAAAGTGTAAAAATGTCCTCGGGTGAGGATAAAGATAAATACATAGATAAAAATAAGATAACATATGTTGCATCCTGACCCTCCAACTCCCACCTCCCTGTTTAGGTTCTATGGAATCTGTGTTTGAACAGTACAGAGGTGGTGGGAAGAGCCAGGAGAACAGCAGAAAGGCAGAGGATGAGGCTTTATTGTCAAAGGACAGGGACTCAGAGCTGGGCTCCTTGCTAGTGTGATATTAACCAGGACACCCAATTCCCCTGGTCTCACTCGCTCATGCTGACATTGGAGGACTGTGTCTGCATGCAAGTTATTGGGAATATTTGATGATGCAGGAACTCAAAGTCATGAAGTATTTTTAGGTGCTTAATCGTGGACACTGTTTTCTTTAGATGTTTGTTTCCTTCGCTTAGACCAAGATTCCTATCAAAGAAACAGGACCGCACAGATGGGGTAGAAATTAATATACAATCTATGAACAAAGAGAATTCCGGTTGATCTAATAACATAAAAATATTTATGAGGCAGACAGAACAAAGGGACTTCTGTTGGCATTTCTCCGCATCATTTCATAATGTGTGTAGTGTAGTGACAATAAGAAATAATCACGTTTTGCAGAGGAGTAGGGAGAGATACGTATGGAAATAGGTTTGTTTTCTGCAGGTTCTTAGGCATAGGTAAGTTTTATAGATGTGCATCTCACAGATCATTCTTCACTCGTGCCAGCATCGTCTGAATATAAACCAGGGTCAGAAGCGGAGGCACTCTGGTTTCAAACCCAGCTTGTTATTTACTGGCTTGATGATTTATTTGCTGAACCTTGGTTGCCTCATTTAAAAAATGGGGAAAATTAGAGTAGCTTCTTCATAGGCTGACATAAGAATTATATAGCATAATACATGTGAAAAAACCCAACACAATGTTATTGTCATCATTAGCCGGTTAATATTAATAAAGGAAAGAAAGCAAAGGGAAGTCAGATGTTGTAAGCATGGTCGCCTGGGAAGCTTCACCAGGAAGCCACAGCTTCCATCAGCATTGTTCCTCCAAGGGATTAACACCGCTCCCTTCCCCCATCTGGCACTGGATTGTTGGAGGGAGCAGGGGAAGATGCACAGTAAGAGTGGGGGTGACACAGGGGAGGTGCCTGCCTGTCACTATAGCTTGGGGAACAATGTATGGGCGAGGGGGTGTATCCCATCAGAAGTGTGTAAAATCTTGGAAAGTGAGCTGGTCAGTTTGAAGAAGCTCCTGGTTAAAATCTCCCTCGCTCCTGTTGTCTCTTGTTCTGTCTCTTGCTCTGTGACCCACACGTGGCCGAGAATTCTCACATTCTCTCTCCATAGACACGTGGCCTTATGCAGCGCCTGGCCCGTGGCTGTGCGGACTCCACACCACGATGCTAGACTTTAACATGGAGCAGAAACTCTGGGCAGTGGCCTTTATTCTGGTCCTGCTGAAGACAAGATGGGACTTTTTCCACGGCAGGATGGAGGGAAATGGGACCTTGGAAACCCAGCGGCTTATTTCCACCCAGATAAATGTTACTCATCTTCTCGTGGGAGTCTCAGGAAATTCTTTTCCTTGCGACATCAGGCAAGGACTCCGCTGCCACCGGTAACAATAATGAGCCCTCGATAAGTGCTGGTCATTGTTATCGATAACTTTGCCCAGGTACGATAACAATAATGCTTTTCATGCTCCAGGAATTCGATTGCAGCTGGGAATCTGGCAATACCTGAAATTGCTCAATGAACAAAAAACAGAAAGGACAAAAGCTGGGCTGCTCCTTACAGCTCTCTGCTGAAAGACGCCCTCACGTTCTGCACCTTCTCCCAGGGCACTTCCAGCAGTGCCCGTGATCGCACTGTCACATCAGGCCACATTGGCTCTCCTCTGCACTTCAATTGAATTTTGGGGAACAGCTGGGAGTTTACCAGTTCTTTGAACTCGAGACTCCAGAGGGAGAACCACACCCGCGACCTCTTTAGTGGGTGCACGTGGCGACACTCCAACCAGCTGAGCCCCCCAGGCCAGGGCCACACGATAAGAAAATGAGATCTTAACGAAATTGAATACATACAATAGAGTGACGTCCGAGGAATGGCAGCGTGAGAGATTCCCGTGGTCTCTGTCCTAGAAGTTACAATGCTCTGTGCAGCCGTATCTCAACAGAGGAGTCCCTGCTCAACACAAGCACCTGAGAGGTCTGCACACTGAAACATCTCAAGATGGGCAGGTGGGTCACAAAGGGGAGGTGAGAAGGGAGTGGGCTGATACCAGGCAGAATCGCAGCTGGGCAGGCTGGAGCTCAGACAGGGCTCAGCCCAGAGAAGGGAGGAATCTGGGTGTTCCCCCTTCAGCCCAGGGGACAGAGATTTGGTTGGCACTCCTGAAGGAATCTGTAGCAATGGCTGCGGCTGAGCCCAGGGACCTGCACAAGAACACAGCAGGGGACAGTGGCATCTTTGCAGGGCGGTGGGCAATTCAGGCAGGGAAACAAAGCCACCTCCCTTTAACCTCCCGTGTTCCCTGATGCCCAGGAGATGGCAGGTTGGGGAGAGAAGGGGGCAGCTGGGTCCTGCTGATGGAAGCACACCTGAGGGCAATTCAAGAACTCTTGCTGCAGATGAGCTGGCGAGAGGACTCGGCCCCTGGTGCCCAGTGGCTATCAGGGCGCACTTGTCTCTCTTCTATGGCTCCTTTTTTTTCCCCCTCATGAGATTTCCTTCTCCTTTGTTATCAAGAGTTATCATTTTCATAAAACCCCATTTCCATTTGTTGATGTTGCTTAAAGCTACTCTTTGTTTTTTTGCAAGAAAAACTCTACAGCAAAGAACACAATTCCTCACACATCCCCTTCACATTTTTTCCTTTTCCTTGCACAAGGGATGAGGTTAACAACATTCAATTCCACCCGAGAGCAATAGCTTGTTCAAAATCAAAGCGGGGAAAGCTAAGGTTTGCCTGGATTTTCTAACATCGTAAGTGATGCAAATTACCTTTCAATAGTTTCGTTTTCTTTCTTCTGTAAAAACTCGAGATTGATCAGGCATTTGCATGAATGGATAACTTATTAGACTAATTTATAAAATTTGTCTCACATATTCTCTTCCACTGTCAAGTATGTGCCTCAGGAACGAGGCTGGGGGCCCGTTTCACAGAGATGCCCACATCCTCCAATGTTTTCCTTGCTATCCAGTCTTGACTGTGAATTTAAAGGATCAGCTAAGCACCACGTAGGGTGTGCTTCATGGAGAGAACACAAGATTTTGATTCCATAGTCCTGATTTTTAATCCCAGTTTTGCCATTTTTTTCGATTATAATTGCAAGCAAATTATGTAACTCCTCTGCACAGCAGTTTTCTCATATGTAAAGTGGGATAGGTAAAAGTAAATTTAGTATTCATTACTTAACAGGATTTTTGTGAGATTTTGATAATGCCCTATAAGGGAAACCATTAATGTAATAATTATAATAATTATTTCAGATATTCTCTTAGCATTCATTATAGGCTACCAGCTGTTCCAATTTTGCTTTATTTATATTTATTATACACTTCTTTATTTACCGGCCGGAGGACTTGGAGCAAGGCACTTAATGCCCTCATCATTGTTCTTAGGACAAAGACCAACATCTGCAACATGGCTTGTTTGTCAACTTCAAGACCACTTCCTTCCCGTGCTGCCAAAGCTCGAGACACAGTCGCCTTCTTTCAGGTGTGTGAGCAGCCACCAGCCTTCTGTCCACCCTAGAGCTTGCACGTGTGGTTTTCTCTGCTGCAGCTGCTCCGTGATCTTGCTGCACCCCCTCTTCTCAGAGTTGATGCCTCCGGATCTCAGTTCAAATGTCACACGCCTGGGGCAGACCTGGCCACCCTTGGGCTTAACTCAAGCCCAGCTGTTATGGGCATGTGTACCACCCTCTGTGTCTCCTCCCTTGTACTTTTCACTTCATTTTATTTGTGTGGCAATTGCATTGTTTTCCTGAAAGCAGAGACTCTGTGAGTGTTGCTTCCAGTGGGAGCCCAGCACATAGCCCAATACCTGGCATATACTAGGCACTTGATAATTACTTGTCGACTGAATAAAGGAAAAAATAACTTGAATATAATCAATAAAATCCATAATGCAAAGTAAACATATTCAATAGTCAATGAAAATTAATATGCACGGACAACTATATCAGGTACCAGAGAGAGTGATCCAATGCACGCATAATTATCTACTTTACGAATTTACTCAGGAATTGGGTTCGGCCATAAGCAGATACAATTTATAAGCTAATATAAAATAGTTAAAAATTGGAAATTCAGACTATACAGGGTAGGACAAAAGTTGGTTTACAGCCTGGCCGATGTGGCTCAGTGGTTGAGCATGGACCCATGCATCAAGAGGTCGCTGGTTCGATTCCCAGTCAGGGCACATGCCCAGGTTGTGACCCGATCCCCAGTGGGGGGCATGCAGGAGGCTGCCAATCAATGTTCTCTATCATCAATGTGTCTCTCTCTCTCCTTCTCCCTTCCTCTCTCTAAGATCAATAAAGAAAAAAAATTTTTTTAAAGTAGGTTTACAGTTGTTCATATGGAAAATAATATAATAATTAACAAATAACAATACAAGAACAAACTCTTGTTATTTGTGTACTCAGAACTGTAAACCTCCTTTTGCCCCACCCTGTATAAATATAAAAAGGCAAGGCCAGGTAAGAAGCTAGAATAAATATTTAGACTATAGACTTCTGCAAGGTCAATGCATTTGAGCTGTGTGATCCTAGGCTTTCTGAGGGCCAAAGGAAATGGAAATATGACGGGTTATGTGATGGTCATTGACCTGAGGAAAACAGCACCGAGTATTCTGGGAAAGAAAGCTGTTCATGACACTTTTTCTTCTGGAAGAAGTGACTTAGAAGAGCTAGAACTTGTTTTCTCCGTGGCTTCTTGCTCAGCTTGGCAGCCTTCCCAAACCGACCAAATAGACGGTCAGGGGTTCTGTTCCCAGGTTCTGTTCTCCCGGACTCTCCTCCCTCTCCTCTGCTCTCCACCTTTCCCTCCTGAAATTTCTACCTCGTGGCAATGAAAACATAAGCTTAAAGTGTGGTCTTTCCCAGAGCTGGGGCGCAGGCGGGGGAAGGGCTCAGGCTGGCAGGTCCCAGTCCCCTGTGCGGAGAAAAGTCAGGCAGACCCTGCTGCAGCGCCCACTGCGCTCGCCTGGGCCCAGCTCCTTGATCTCGCTGAGGTTCAGCTTCTGTGTCTGCTCGCGCTGCTGGTGCCTCCTTCGAAGAGCAGCCCAGAAGATGAATGAGAAAACACAGTGCCAGTGCCTGGCAGAGCCCAGGTCCCATAAACGTTTCTTTCTTCCTGCATCTCAGACCTGGCATGAGAATCAACGGAGATATTATGTGTTGTGTGAGTGAGTGTGTGTTTGCATTCCAGAGGTCCAAGGAAAAGCCCACTCTAGTAGTTTACTAAAAAAAAAAGGGGTGGGGGGATTAAATGTATTTCTGCTTACGAGTGATTTCCTTCCCATGATTTTTATTTTTTCTATTTTTTATGTATTTTTTTTTTTTTACATAAAGCAAGAAAACAAGGAATGGATTCATAGCCTCTGATTTCATTTATATATATATATATATATATATATATATCCCCTCTCTTCTCTCTCTCTCTAATATATATATAATTTTAAAGTATATGTGTATGTAATTTAAAAAGAATATTAGCCCAGCTGTTGTGGCTCAGTGGTTGAGCATTGACCCATTCACCAAGAGGTCACTGGTTCAGTCAGGGCACATGCCAGGTTGGGGGCCAGATCCCCAGTGGGGGGCATGCAGGAGGTGGCCAATCAATGTTCTCTCATGGACGTTTCTCTCTCTCTCCCTCTCTCTTCCTCTCTCTCTGAAATCAATGAAGAAAAAAACTTTTTAAAAGAATTTTTTAAAATCCCTATTTCTGCAAATTAATAAGGCATTGCATCAGTGATATATGCAAGTCAAAACAAAACAGGTGTCAACTATAATTTTAAAATAAATTAAAAACAGCCTGGCCAGTGTGGCTCAGTGGTTGAGCATCAACCCATGCACCAAGAGGTCGCCAGTTTGATTCCCGGTCAGGGCACATGCCCAGGTTGTGGTCCCGATCCCCAGTGGGGGGCATGCAGGAGGCAGCCAATTGATGTTCTCTCTCATTGATGTTTCTATCTCTCTCTCTCTCTCTCCCTTCCCTTCTCTCTAAAATCAGTAAAGACAAAAAAAATTAAATTAAATTAAAAAAACAAATTAAAAACAAACACAAAACCCCCAGGAAGTTGTGGGACCAGATGTACCTATGGCCAGGAGTCAGGAATGAGCTTAAATCGGGGTTCCACACCTTCTGCCTTTGTACTGAAAGGCTGGGCTCTGGCTTTGCTGAACTTAATCACGACCAGAGATTCTCTTTCTATAAAATTCTCAGGATGTTTATTTGATCTCTTGTGTCAAATTTCTGCATTAAAAAAATAATAATAACTCAACCTAGATTATGAAGCCTATGATCCCTGAGCAAACACTTCTAACTCATCCAAATGAGTTTTTTCCATCTGGGAAGGTCATGAGGAATGTGTAATTGCTTTAGGAGCTACCTCAAATATGATGGTGTCCATGACAAAGTCTCAGGAGGGACAAAGTGTATTGCCCAGTAGTTACCAGCTCTGTCAAGAGAGGGACATGATTATTTGTACAGCAATTTCCTCTCGTTTTTTTCTCTCTTGAAAAATAATATCCTGGTAACATACCAAATCTAAAATTGGATACTCTGTATGTGTCTTATTATGATTTTTGTGGACAAAGGAACTAAAAACAATGGTTTTAAAAATAAAATTGCTTTGTTTCCTCTGGCAGTGTCAGAAATGAAGACTCACCAGGAGACAAGGGTACAAATTGTGTGTTTGTAACACACTAGCAAAAATGTATCTGCCATTAAGCAGTAGAACGGGTAAAGGCTGAGTGGAGTGATACACAGAAATTCAGGATATTTATCTGTTTATGTCTATTAAAAATATTTAGATTTAGTAATTTATGGATAGTATTGAGAACGGTTTTAATGACCAATATCCATCCTTAAGTGATACTGACTTGTTTTAAACATCTGGCATTTCACTGGGTTCAGCAGTTTTTCATGTTTAGATTTACTAAACCTGGAATAGTAACCCTATTGCAGCCACTGAAGTCAGCCCTCTGTGGCCTTTGACACTCTATTGCACAATCCAATACTTCCCGCTGCGTGAAGCTACCATTATATTTACTACAGTGTCTAAATAGTATCTACATAACCTAACAAAGATGAACATGTCATCTTCCCTTCATCAACGTACTTACTATGTTAAGTACAACTCAAGTTCCTCACCGGTATTATCTCATTTAATTATGATTTGGTATCGTTATTATTCCCATTTTACAGAACAGAAACTGAGATTCCGAACGTTTAAGTGACAGCTGGTGTGTGTCATGGAGTACACATTTCAATCCAGGAGTCTCTGGCTGTGGATTTTCCCCTGTGAATTGCCAATGTATTTATTGCTCTTCAAATAACTAGTTGATAGTTACTGAATTATTAGCAGGACAGAAGGATGAAGACTAGTTTGTGGTCCTACTCTCCAGCTATTTCCTATGTGACCCTGGGTGTGTTATTTATTCTTTGGCCTTGGTTTCAGTCAAATGTCAAGAGAGTTGAACTAGATGGTTTTTAGGATACCCCTTATCATTCTATTGAATGAGACTAGGATTAATGTGAATTTTTTAAATAATTTGAGAAAGTGGTGACTGTGATTGGCATTATAGCCCTACATTTAAAATTTTTATTTATTTTTTGTTAATCCTTCCCCGAGGATATTTCTTCCATTGATTTTTTTTTTTTTTTTTTTTTTTTAGTGAGAGTAGGAGGGAGGGAGGGAGAGAGAGAGATAGAAACATGGATGCGAGAGAGACACATCGATTGGTTGCCTCTCGCACATGCTCCAACCGGGGCTAGGGATCAAACCTGCAACCCAGGTGCATGCCCTTGACCGGGAATCAAACCCATGACCTTATGGTGGATGGGCCGACGCTCTAACCACTGACCCACATTGGCCAAGGCATAGCCCTACATATTTTAAAGGATAGTTGCTTTACAATAATGCAGGGCATGATGGTATAGTAATAAAGTACCCCGGACTAGACATCTGGTGACCTTTGGGAAGGTCAGATCTCGGTAATAACCTGTGCTGTCCCCAAAATTCATATGTTAAAATCTAACTCCCTAAGTGATGGTATTAGGAGCTTTATCATGTCTTCCTTTGGTCTTTCCTCTGTGTGTGCTCACATGTCTGTGTTATAATCTTTCTTTCTTATAAGGACACCAGTTGTATTGTATTAGGGCCCACTCACATGACCTCGCTTTACCTTAATTACCACTTTAAAGGCCCTATCTCCAAGTACAGTCACATTCTTCTGAGGTACTGGGGATTAGGACTTTACCATATAAATTTTGGGGTAACATAATTCAGCCCATAACACTATCACATGATCCAAAGTTGATGACTCTAAACTTATTTTACTATTTTTTAAGAAGGGAAGAACTTATGTTGAGAAAATAAGACAGAGTGAAGATGGCATAGATGTTCATCACTGGGGGATCAACGTGGCTCGGAGTACCAGTGACAGAGTAGCCCTGGGAGGTTAAAAGTTTCTTTCTCAGGAGGAGGATCCAAGATAGCGGTGGAGAAGGAGGAAGTTACACTCATCTGCTCCCAGGACCAAACTGGAATTACAAGTAAAATATAGAGCAATCAACCTGAATAAGCAACTGAAGACTAGCTGAACTGAAGTCTTATAACCAAGATTTACAGAAGAAGCCACATCGAGACTGGTAGGAAGGGCAGAGACATGTAAAGGACTAGCCCTGCTCCCACAGGGTCATGGCTGAGAATCTGGAGGGATATTTCAGCTGCAAAGATTCCCCTAGAGAGTGTGGGGGTCTCACCATGGGCTCCTCAGCCCAGAGCACCAGAGCCAGGAAGAGGTGCTCACATAACATCTGGCAGTGAAAATCAGCAGGGATTCTACCCACTAGGGAGAGACTCAGGCACCCTGTTAAAGGGTTATGCACAAAATCTCATTAGCAGCCACTCACCCTGGGCTCCAGTGGAGCAGACCAGAGTTGTGTAAGGAGAGACTGGGTCTGTGGCTCTGGGGCGAGAGCTGAAGGGACAGCTGCCAGGGTCTCTGTGCTGAGTCCTTCTCCCACACCTCAGACACCATCTTTCTTGGGTGGAGCACTCCCCTCCATACAGCATCAGCCTGGGAGAATGCAATAGCCCAACACTCTTGACTTCCTCTCGCCTCACCCTGTGAAGCTCATGCCCTGTGGAGGAGTCACCTACCTAGGCCTGAGGTGTAGAGGTCCAGGCATACTCAGTATGTGCCAGTGACTGAGTTGTGTGGCGCTGGTATGGAGGCCATTCCCCCACCTCCAGTGAGCCTGACCAGTGCCTCCCCCTCACAGGAGATCCACTAGCCCCACCTTCCAAACTCCTGGCAGCCCAACGCTGTGGAGTTTGAAATCTCCAGAAAGTCTGAGCAGAATCGGGACAGATTGAGTTGTGTGGCTCTAGGATGGGGGCCATGTTTCTCTTGCATGCCCCGCTAGTGCAGAGACCTCTCTTCACACCACCAATCTTGTTCTATTTGGGCCTGATAAGCTCTACTAGTCACACCTTGATGACCCCATGTAAACTTACCCCACCACAAAGGTCTGCAGGCACCTGGTGGGTGGCAGCTAGCCTTGGTATACCCTGGAACTTTTGCTGAGTGGCCTCAGACTTAACACTGGCACATACTTTGAACCTGTGTCAATCTGGTGAACATCTCTTGCCCCTATCTGGTGACTCAGTGGGTACTTACCTCTTGCAATTTGTGTACTACCAGATGCTCTTTTAGTGACTGAACCTAATAGGCAGGTAAACTTGGGGTTCCTCGGGCTTGCTACTAGTGGAATTTGGCCTTGGTGTGCAGCCTGGCCCTTCCCAAACACAACCACCAGCAGAGAGAGCCATAAACTATGGATCGCTTTGTAGCTCCAAACAGGTTGCCCAGGGGAAGTCACAGACAGCATCTGACATTGACCTGCACCACAGTCCCACCCAACAGGCCCCAGAACTAACACACCCAGTGGTGAGATTCAGACATCAGAGCACGATCCAGTTAGCTTCACAAGTGGTACATCCAAAGGTAGGTCTCAGCAGGCAACAGATCCTGCTGAAGTGAATTCTGCTTTGTGTGGTCAGTACCTACCCAGAAGCTCATATACTGTGGTTGAGGTCATTCCTCACAGTCAGCCAGCCTGAGGGTCGACCCATGCACAAATGAACAAATAGCAATCAAAACTCAATTACAACAGGGGGGCTTGCATGACCCACACAAGACGCATTCCTGGAGCACTCAGAGTAGGTCATCAAGGAGATTGTACCGCTAGGTTCCACAGAACACTTACTACATAAGACCACCTTGGCAAGACTGGGAGACATACAGATTTACCTAATACATAGAAACAAACACAAAGAGACAGTCAAAATGGGGGAGACAAAGAAACATGCCCCAAATGAAAGAACAGGAGGAATCCCCAGAAAATGAGCTAAATGAAATGGAGGCAAGCAATCTACCAGATCTAGAGTTCAAAACAATAGTTATAAGGATGTTCAAAGAACTTAGTGAGAACTTTAACAGTTTGAAAAAGGACATAGAAACCATAAAATATGAACTAGTCAGAAATAAAGAATACAACATCTGAAATGAAGAGTACATTAACAAGAATAAATAATGGGTTAGATGAAGCCAAGGATCAAATCAGTTATGTGGAAGACAAGGTAGCAGAAAACTCCCAAGCAGAACAGCAAAAAGAAAAGGAATTTTAAAAAATGAGCATAGTTTAAGGAATCTTTGGGACAAAAAATGAAGCATGACAACATCTGTGTCATAGGGGCACTAGAAGGAGAAGAGAGAGCAAGGGAACTAGAACCTATTTGAAGAAATAAGGACTGAAAACTTCCCTAACCTGGTGAAGAAAAAAGACACACAAGTCCAGGAAGCACAGAGAGTCCCAAACAAGATGAACCCAAAGAGGTCCACATCATGAGACATCATAATTAAAATGACAAAGGTTAAAGACAAAGAGAGAATCTTAAAAGCAGCAAGAGAAAACCAGTTACCTACAAAAGAGCTCTCATAAGACTGTCAGCTGATTTTCCAACAGAAACATTTCAGGACAGAGGGATTGGCAAGAAATATTCAAAGTGATGAAAAGCAAGGACCTACAACCAAGACTAGTCTACCCAGTATGGCTATCATTTAAAATTGAAGGAGAAATAGAGAGCTTCCCAGACAAGAAAAAGCTTGAGAGGTTATTACCACCAAAGCAGTATTATAAGAAATGTTAGAGGGTCTTCTTTAAGAAGAAAGAAAGAAAAAGGAATATAGTTATAAAGAATAAAATGGCAATAAATATGTACCTATAAAAAAATCACTGTATTTTTTTATTTTAATTTTTTTTTTTGGATTTTTATGAGTTTATTTGAGCCAAACTGACATATGCTGGCGAGCAAGATCTCAAATTCTCTCTATCAGTAATCACTTTAAAGCTAAATGGCTAAATGCTCTAATTAATAGACATAGGGTAGGTGAATGGACAAAAAATCAAGACCCATATGTATGCTGTGTACAAAAAACCCACCTCAGAATGAAAGACACATAAAGACTAAGATTTAAGGGATGGAAAAAGAAATTTCATGTAAATGGAAATGGGAAAAAAAAAAAGCTGGAGTAGTAATATTTATATCAGACAAAAAAGAATTTAAAACAAAGACTACAACAAAAGACAAAGGTGACTATTACATAATGATAAAGGGATCAATCCAACGAGAGGATATAGCCCTTGTAAACATTTATGCACCAAACATAGGAGTACATAAACATATAAAGCAAATCTTGATGGACATGAAGGGAGGGATTGACAGTAATATAGTCATAGTAGGGCATTTTAATACCCCATTGACATCAATAGATAGATCTTAGAGACAGAAAATTAACAAGGAAACAGGGGCCTTGAATGACACACTAGATTAGATGGATTTAATTGATGTCTTCAAAGCATTTCACCCCAAAGCAGTAGAATATACATTATTTTCAAGTGCACATGGCATATTTTCTAGTATAGACCACATGTCAAGACACAAAAGAAGTCTCAATAAATTTAAGAAGATTAAAGTACCAAGCATCTTCTCTGACCATAATGGTATGAAATTAGAAGTCAATCACAAGAAAAAAAGTGAAAACCATACAAACACATAGAGGCTAAATAACATGCTACTAAACAATAAATGGGTTAACAATGAAATCAAGGAAAATAATCAAAAGATACCTTGAAACAAATGAAAATGAGCACACAACACCCTCAAATCTATGTGAAACAGCGAAAGCAGTCCTAAGATGGAAATTCATAGAATTGCAGGCCTACCTCAAGAAACAAGACAAATCTGAAATAAAAAACTAAACTTTACACTAAAAGGAACTAGAAGAGAGCAACAAATAAAGCCCAAAGTGAAAAAAAGTAAATAATAAAGATCAAAACAGAAATAAACAAAATAGTCTAAAAAAAAAAAAAAACCCAAAAAACAAACACAAAAAATAAGAAAAAAAGACCAGTGAAACAAAGAATTGGTTCTTTGAGAAGATAAAGAGGATTGATAAATTTTTAACCTGACTCATCAAGAAAAAAAGAGACAGGACCCAAATAAATAAAATCAGTAATAAAAGAGAAGAAATAACAACTGACACCACAGAAATACAAAGGATTATAAGAAAGTATTATGAACAAATATATGCCAACAACTGGACAACCTGGAAGAAATGGAAAAATTCCTAGGAACATACAATTTCCCAAAACTGAATCAAGAAGAAATAGAAAATCTGAACAGACTGATTACAACAAATGAAATTGAAAAAGTAATCAAAAACTCCCAATGAACAAAAGTCCTGGACTGGATAGCGTCACAGGAGAATTTTACCAAACATTCAAAGAAGAACTAACCCCTATTTTTCTCAAACTATTTCAAAAAATTCAAGAGGAGGGAAGACTCCCAAGCTCATTTTACCAGGCTAATATTATCCCAATTCCAAAACTAGATAAAGACACTACAAAGGAAGACAGTTATAGGCCAATATCCCTGATGAATGTAGATGTTAAAATCCTCAACAAATACTAGCAAAGCAGATCCAGCAATATATTAAAAAGATCATACAATGATCAAGTGGGATTTATTCCTGGGATACATGGTCGGTACAATATCCACAAATCAATAAATGTGATACACCACATAAACAAAATGAAGGATAAAAATCAGATGATCATATCAATATATTCAGAAAAAGTTTTTGACAAAACCCAGCACCGATTTATGATAAAAACTGTCAGCAAAGTGGGAATAGAAGGAGCATATCTCAACACAATAAAGGCCATAGATGACAAACCCACAGCTAGCACCGTATTCGTGGGGGAAAACTAAAGATCAGGAATGCAAACTGGTGGGAATGCAGATTAGTGCAGCCACTGTGGAAAACAGTATGAAGGTTCCTCAAAAATTAAAAATGAAACTGTCTTATGACCCAGCGATTCCACTTCTGAGTATATTCAAAGAAACCCAAAACACTGTTTTGAAAGAACATATGCACCCCTATGTTCGTTGCAGCATCGTTTAAAATAGCCAAGATATGCAAGCAACCCAAGTGCCCATCAATAGACGAGCAGCTAAAAACGTGGTGGTACATATACACAATGGAATATTACACGGCCATAGAAAAGAACCGAATCTTACTATTTGCAACAGCATGGATGGACATAGAGGGTATTATGCTAAGTGAAATAAGTTAGTCAGAGAAAGATAAATACCATAAGATTTCACTTATATGTGGAATCTAAAGAATAATATAAATGAACAAACAAACAGTGACAGACTCATTGATACAGAGAACAGACTGATGGTTGCCAGAGGGGCAGGGTTCAGGGACTGGGTGAAAAAGGTGAAGGGATTGAGAAGCATAGATTGGCAGTTACAAAATTGTCATGGGATGTAAATTACAGCATAAGGAATATAGTCAATAATACTGTAATAACTATGTATGGTACCAGGTGGGTACTGGAAACATCAGGGAGAACACTTTGTAAAGTATATGGCTGTTTAACCACTATGTTGTACAGCTGAAACTAATAAAAAATAATATTGAATGTAAACTGTAATTGATAAAATTATAAAAACAAACAATGAACATTCCAGACATAAGAAAATATTATAAGACAATAAAAAAAGTTAATTTCTTGGAAGCAATGTTGATAGAGTAAAACAAAGCAAAAGAAAAAAGTCTTGTGGCTTTAAGGGGCTAGTTCATAGAACTAGGCCAAGGCCCGATTACTGCTCTGGGCCATCACACAATGGCCGCTTCACCGCAGAGCAGCTAAGGTGTTCAGAGAGCTTTCATCAACCTAATGAGGTCATCCCTGGGACTTAAAGGGGTTCTGGTGACGAATCTTGAAAAGCTCTGAACTAATTTTGTATCCACAGGCTAAAAGGGTTATTAAATTCACTGTACAAAGAACCAAAATTTATGTTACTTGATTGAGCTAAGATCATCATATTCTAAAATGCAATTAAAATAGTTTGACCTTTAAAAAATAAGTCACTAAATTTTTATATTACATTTAAATCTGAGAAAAAGCAAACAGTGAATTTAATAAGTATGAATGAGTTATGTAACTGAAGAAGTTTTGCAAGATTTTAGTACAGAATTTTCTTTAAAAAGCAATTTAGCAATAATAAAATCCAGATTTTTACATTCTGTTTTATGTTGAAGAAGACTAATACTTCATATCTGTGACATATATCACAAGGCATATTTTTGCTCATATACATATCGAGTCATATATATTCTTATATACATGAATATATATACATTCATATTTATATTCATATATATTACCCAACATTTCATTAGTAGCTCATTTTTCCAAGTGTTCAGAGTCATATATCTTGTCATTTTAATTGCCTGCACAGCAAAACTTGGAAGCAAGCAGATGAACTTCTAAGAAGCAAAAATGGATGTTGAGTTCTGCTTGAGTACCGAAGTATTCGAATTTAACTTACAGGAGAATCCCTTAGTTGTCATTCAGAGCCAACAGACTCACTCTAACAAGCTTAATAAGTCTGACTCTGAACATGCAAATTAGAAAAGGGATTCACCAAAATAAGCACAAAAGAACAGTGAGGGAAGGTAGAGAGAAATGATAATAGCAGACACAAAACTTGGTGAAGGCAAAATCAATTTGATAAGCTTTGATAAGCTTCGAAGCTGTCACTGTGCAGGGACTTAGGCTGATATCAATGACTCAGGGTCATAAAGACAGAGCTACTGCTTCAACTGATTGGGTGAGGCCCACCCACACGAGAGCAGGCAATCTGCTTTGCTCAGTCTGCCAAGTCAAATGATAATTTCATTCAAAAACACCCCCACAGAGATTTCCAGACTAATGTGTGACCCGATGTGTAGTTGACATATAAAATTAACCATCACAACTATATTACAGTTAGAAAGCTATTTTCTCATCATAAAATTAATACATGTTGTTATGGGATTTTGGAGAACTAAAAAGAAAGTCTTGCCCTGGCCGGTTTGGCTCAGCGGTTAGAGCGTCGGCCTGCAGACCAGAGAGTCCCGGGTTGGGTTCCCGCTAAGGGCACGGACCTCGGTTGCAGTTTGTCCCTGGCCCCGGTCAGGGTCGTGTGGGTGGCAACCACTCGATGTGTCTCTCTCACATCGATGTTTCTCTCTCTCTCTTCCCTACTCTCTCCCTCCTGCTCTATCTGAAGATAAATGCAAAAAAAAAATGTCCTCGGGTGAGGATAAAAAAAAAAAGAAAGTCTCATAACTCCATGCCTGACATAGTACCTGGGAATTAGTAAATTTTCCAAAAATGTATGGTCAGTGAATGAATAAATGAATGAGTGAATAAAATAAGAAAAACTTCTTTGTTCATATCTGGGTGTTCGAATTTTTCTTTTCTTTTTTTCTGTGCATCTTTTTGTTTTACATAGTTTTGTTTCACACTTATTCTTTGGGCTGTTTGACTTCCAAAGTGTTAAGTCACTTCTTTCTCTTAAACAAGTACTACGAAGATTTATCATCTGGGACATTCTCATCCTCCAAATAACAGGAGTGGGATGAGGCACGTGCTTTATCAATGCCTCTTGCATCAAATATCTTTATGATAAATATAAAACAGTCCTGGATGCATGTGTATGTTTGTCTAATGGAAATTAGCTGAGGCATGTGATCAAAAACATTTTTTTGAAATTTCTTTAATTATTGGGAAAACACAGAAATTACCTTTGCAGCTAGAAATTAGAGCAGTGTGAATGTGGGCCTAAGAAACATCTATTTCAATTCATTTGACTTTGGCTTCAGTTCCAGGGGATCCGGGCTTCCTATGATTGGGTCTAAATAAGGAAAATTGTATAAAAAACTGAGAGATCAGAATGCAAGCCTCAGCACCTTGATGGACAAGAGGCTGAAGCCAAAAAGTACCAAAGGCAGAAGAGCAATTCATTAATTACTTGTAGAAAGAAAACTTGAATCCAGGACACTGTTTTTCTTGATGAGATGTAGAAGGACTTGGCAGTTGGAACAGCTGAATAGGAAACAAAAATGTACATTAAGATATTAACTTTGTTACCAATAGTCTGGGTTAATAAGACATGTCATCTTTCTTGACCATAGTTTGCCTGCTGTAAAACAAAGACATTAGTGGAATTTAGTTTTGACATTTAAATTGTGAAATCATAATTTTACAATGTAAAAATGATGGACATCAGTTCACTCAAAATATCCATTGGACAGCTATGATGTACATAGTACCATATCTATTTTTGTAGACTGCCACAGAAATATGACTTTCCTTCTATGGTCTGAACGTTTGTGTCCCCCAAAATTTATCTGTTGAAATCCTAAGCCCCCAAGGTGATGGGATTTGGAGGTGGGGGTTTGGGGAGGTGATCAGTCATGAGGATGGAGCTGTCATGAATGGGTTAGAACTCGTGTAAAGTAGGCTCTCCAGCCTCTTCTGCTTTGTGAGGACACAGTGTGAAGTCTACAGCCTGGACCCGAAAGGGGACTCTCTGCAGAACTGAGCATGCTGGCACCCTGGACTTCCAGCCTCCAGACTGTGAGAAAAAATTTCTCTTGTTTGGAAGCCTCCTAGTCTGTGGTAGTTTGCTGTAGCAGCCCGAAGGGACAAAGACACCTCCCTATCTTTGTGGCATCTCAAGGAGGGCTTTGCACACAGAAGAAAGTCCTTAATAAATGTTGCTTGAAGGCTCCTACCCTCGCAAGCTTGCATCTCTTTGGAGAAACTAATGGACACATGGACAGATGCCACAGTGGCTGGCCGTCCTGCAGCCAGGTGACGCACCACTGAGCTGAACAAGCCCTGAGGGTCCAGGTGGGGAGGACCTGTGGGCAAAGGTGGCTTGGGAGGCTCTCTGGGTCTAACAGGGAACTATGACGTCAGTAGGTGGACAGAGGAGGGAGGTGTTGCAGGCAGGACAGGTAGCAACCGTCCGTCTCGCCCTCCACCTGCAGCCCAGGGCTTGTTTTGAGAGGTAGTGGAAGATGTTGGGGTGCCTGCCTTGGCCCTGGGCTAAGAAATGGGGACTTTGTTCTGTGTCCTGTAGATAGGGGCTGCGTTTGTTTTTGAGCAGAGGAGTGACAAGATTAGAGTCTCATTTTTAGAAAGATCTACCTGGTGTCAACAAAAGGAATGAGCTGGAGAGGAACCCAACTGGAAGCAGGAAGTTATTGAGAGATGTTTATCAGAGTCTAGGTGCAAGATGAGGGTCTGGGTCTGAGAAATGGGAATAGAAAGAGGACAGATGGCTTACAGGCCATGTTAGTGGAAGAACTGAGAGGGAAGGAGCTGAGTTTGCTCCCTGGAATAGGTGATTGGGGAACAGGCAGAATGGAAGACAAGGGCATGCGAGGCGCAGGAGGCTGGAAGGATAACATGAGCATTTGACAGAAATAAAAGAGAAGAATAAAGATGGGATGTGAGATAAAAGGAAAAAGCGGTGAATTCAATTTTACGGTAATATATGATTAACGGCAGAACACCTAATCCACTATACTATAGAATGCCTCATTTTTTCCTGGGTGCTTTTCCACGTGTGGTCTGGAAGGCACTTTCGATGAAGCTAGAATAGCCCACTGGACTTGCGCAGGTGCTTAGACAGATGCACACAGGGCTGGAGTGAGGGAAGGCTGTAGAAATAGCTGAGAAAGCCCTCCCCGTGGCAGTGTGCGGAGCAAACGGCACAAAAGGACTCATTTTACTCTCCTGTTTAATTCTCATGTGTGTTACTTAGTTCAAAGTCATGTATCCGAGATGTTCACTTTTCCCCCACCACAGCTAGTGAGCTGTATTTAGAAATGTCATCCACCTGTGTTTTGAAATAATTCTTCAGATAATGTTTGTATCCCATCTTAGCATACCTTTTCCTTTAAGAAACTTTTTTTTATATACAATTTCCCTGTGCAGATTCAACGGCGCAGTGAAACAAAACAAAAGCAGGACGTCCTGTCGCATGTTTTGATCAGCCAGTGCTGGGGAGCGTGATTGGCAAAGCGAACTGCAGTGGTATTATTAAAATTCATAAACTGGAGAATTACCCATGTGTAATATTAAAAAATGCAATGGGTGCTAAGTATCTTTGACACGTTCCCTAAAGCTTTAAACCATCTTGGGGGGAAATGTTAGAAGTCTGTCAGAAACATATTGGATTTTCCTAAAGCATATGGTGATGAAATAGAATATCATTTTATGAGAGAATATTGTCAGACTGGCTTCCCAGCCCAACATGTCACAGTCATTTTCTATTTCTATTGTGTCGCTGTCTTTCTGTTGTGCCCTTTATTTCTAAGCTGGATTAAGTTCCAGGTCTTGGGAGAATATAATTGTTTCCCCCCTCTCTCTTTCCTTTGGTCATTTTTTTTTTCTTCCCATTCTTTCTTCTAGAGTGTTTTGTTCTCCACAATAAAGTCTTTCTGCTACATTTCAAGACGGGGGGATATGTGCTTTGATCAAGGTTTGGTTTTGACTGTCCTAAGAGAGTTTTCCTCTCCCAACCCTTTCTCACCTACATGATTGTGTGCTGGGGTCTCACCCTTTACAAAAGGAGTTGCTTGCATCCCAGACCCAGCTAGAATGGAAGTGGTTATTTTCTAGCTTGCATTAAAATAAAAATCCATATTTATTTTAAGAGAATGATGGCTAGGGGGGAAAAAAAAGCCACATTCTCTGCTTGGTCCCTGGGGCTCTCTTTACACACTGAATGTGTTCCCAGAGTTGGTCTAATCCCACATCACCCTGTCCTTGCAGGCGGGGTTGTGGGTTGGCATCCCCCGGTGGTGGCTGGGTGGTTGGCTCAATTTCTAAATTCCTGAAATTGTCACATTAATCTGTTTTCTAAGGCAACTAGGGAGCAATGCCGTCTTCCCCAAGGGCTTTTATTGCTTTGGAGTTTTAGAAGCCAAGTGGGCATTTCCAGATGCTTGTGAATTTCCAATTCTTTGCTACATGCCCTCAATAATTAAGACCTGGTGAGCTCGGATACATTGTTTCTCAACACAGCTTCCTAGATGAGGCGGCTGTGACGCAGCTAGCAATCCCACCCTGTCCCCCAGTGAGGGCAACGGAGGCCTCTCCCTAAAGGCATCTGAGACACTGCGAGTTTTAGATTGCATACTGGGAAGTGGGCTCTGGAGACATGGCTGGAGTCAGGCAGCTACGCGTCTGCAGCCCGCCTGCCTGGGCTCCCTCCCAGGTGTAGAAATTCACCCCGGAGCTGATGGATCAGCTGTAGTGCGGGGGAGACACATCGTGACTTGCAGTGCGGTCGAGGTGTGATGTCCCGGCCTGCTCAGGGCAGTTAGGAACAGCACGGTAAACGAACATTTCCTGCAAGCCAGTACATTTCCAGAGGAATGATGTGGATATAAACCATTCAAACAAATACGATTTAAGAAGCTATATGTGTTATTTTGTTTAAATCATCGTTAGGTTGACACATTGTGGCGCAGATATTTGGAAATGGAGAGACAAAGTAAAACATTTGGTTTTCTTCAGACCTATGAATGAATCACACTGGAGATGATATTGGGTTTTTCTTGATTTAAAAAATATTTTCCATAAATGATAGAAACTTGCTGTGTAATGTCAAGGCCGCCTCTCTTTGTAAGAGAAGCTTGCCCAAACTAAAATGCCTCCCCCAAATCTCCCGTCTGTTTTCTCTAATGTAATAGTGTCACCAGGTATGAAAACCCAGGGTGACAGTCTACCACAGATGGGGACATTGGCGTAGGGTAAACAAGACTAGAAACCCAGGTTTCTTAAAAACGAGTGCATAAAATAACACAAAAGTCCACTTACGACCAGCGTTCTGGCTTTATTCTTCCTTCCCACCTCTCATTCCTTTCCTTCCCCGGCTTCCACACCGTCTGGACTCCGTTTACTTCCATGATATGAGCAAATATATTGTTACTTCACAGTGTATCTCTGTGGGACCTGATCACTCTAAAAGTACTTAGACTGGCCTACAAATATCATCGAAATATCTAAAATATAATCTTGGTGATGAAAAAATAATTTCTTTCACAAAACTAATTTAAAAGTAGTTAAATTTCACCCTGGCCCGTTTGGCTCAGCAGTTAGAGCGTCGGCCTGCGGTCCAGAGAGACCTGGGTTCGGTTCCCGCTAAGGGCACGTGCCTCGGTTGCAGTTTGTCCCCGGCCCCGGTTGGGGTCGTGTGGGTGGCAGCCAGTGGGTGTGTCTCTCTCACATCGATGTTTCTCTCTCTCTTCCTCCCTCTCTCCCTCTCACTCTATCTGAAGATGAATGCAAAAGTTTCCTTGGGTGAGGATAAAAAAAACAGTTAAATTTCAGCGTGCCTTCATTTGCCATCTTACAGCCACTTTATTACCTCTGTTATACTGCACTGCTAGAGACAGTTCCCCCTTCTAGAGTGTTCTTCCCCCCTTTCCACTTACGGAAATATTCTTCTTAGTCAAAGCGGAACACAAATGCCGCTCTTTTTCCGGAAGACTTGCTTTGAACAAGTACTGGCTGAGGGCATTGTCTGTGCCAGGGTACGTTCTAAGGGCTGGGGACCCAGCAGTGAACAAGACAAGGTCCTTCTCACATGGACTTGACATTCTGGGAGTTGGAGATAGCCCTTGATAAATAACCAAAAAGTAGCTGTAACATGTCAGGAGAGGTAAGACAATAGGGTAAAATAAAGGTTCTCGGGCAGGGGACTAGAGAGTGACGGGGCAAGACCAGTGAAGGAAATACAACTATTCTTCCCTTTGTCCTTCTATAGAATAAACATTCAATACCTTCTTATGAGAAAATGACATAATGCCATAGGTGTTTTTTATATTTTTTCCCCCTTTATTGATTTTAAAGAGAGAGAGGAAGTGAGAGGGAGAGAGAAATAGAAATATCCATGAGAGAGAACATTGGTTGGCTGCCTCCTGCATGCCCCCCACTGGGGATCGGGCCCACAACCTGGGCATGTGCCCTGGCCGGGAATCGAACTGGCGACCTCTTGGTGCATGGGTCGATGCTCAGCCACTGAGCCACACCGGCTGGACAGCCACAGGCGTTTTAAGCTGCTTGCAGACAGGAAGTTATTTCGCTCTGCATTCACTAACGCCTTGTGTACAATCAGCAGCTGATCAGTGGGCAGTGCACATGATATCAGTAGCACACAGGAAGCTGACAGCTTATCCATCACACCATCCATACATGCTGGTGTCCTATGATCCAAGTCATGTCAAGAAATGGAGAAAGAGTGTCCTGTCAGTTGCCTGGGGAGCAAGAAGTGACAATAGATTCAAGAATCAGTTTTCTAAGGCTGGGGGTGTATCAGTGGTGGGTGCCAGAGAAATCCCAAGAGGCAAGCATGCAGCTGAGGACGTGCTTGGAAGCATACAGGTGGAGGAAGGGGAGAGAAGGTTGCTACATCAGAGAGACCACAACAGAAATTGTTGGCGATGCGAAGCTAGAAAAGGTCCCTTGCTTTACAGCCTCTAATCGTGAGCCTAAAGACCCCCAGTGACTGGAGTTTGAATAGCGCACTGGATTTCAGCTTCCACGTGGTACCCCTTTAATTAGCTTATGTACCATTTAATATTAAATACTATTTTCCATGAACTAAGCCTCTTTTTGGGACAACCTTTGGTAAGAGTGCTAGCAAGACCAAACCTGTTCTGCCTTTCAGCCGTTTCTGGAAGAGTTAGGGTGGCATGAGAAGTGGGTGGGGACCAGGCCAACAATGCAAATATTCTGTGTAGCTAATTACTGAGAAATTCATAATACAGTGCAGTACCATGGATATTAGGAACATTTTTCAAATCAACAGGACATATGTAAAATTGACAATATACCAGGTACTACCCTAAGCATTTTCTTGATCAAAGGACGTCTTGCCTTTGTAGTGCTTTGAACAGTGTTCAGATATTTCCATTGACAATCTCTCTACCTGATTTTCCAATAACCTTTGCAGGTAGATCTGGCCTTCAGATAAGGCCCGGGGTGTGATCACGACCAGGCAGAATCCCACACCTTCAGAGGGCTGTGGACACCAAGCTCGTCTGCTCAGGCCTCATATTAAGCAAATCCATGAATCCACAGTTTTGAAACCGGGGTCAGATATTGGCCCAGGTATTAGGTGATTTCCTAACTTCAACACGAGCCAGAGACTTCCAGCCCAGCCGCTGTCCACAGGAACAGTGGGGCCATGGTGTATTCACTGGGAGTTGTGTGTAGGGAAGTTCTTAAACCTGCAGTGATCCTGCCTTCCTCTAGAAGCCTGTCTTCATCAAATCGTCAAACAGTTATGCTGGAGAATGGTGATTTCTTTATACAACTTTTTCAAAAGTTAGAAAATTATTTGTACCTTACAGAAGGCAATTAATGCCTTTTTTTTTTTTTTGGCCCCCTGATATGAATGTAATGTTGTAGTTTTGACTACCTAGATGGAAGGGGAAAAAAATCTGAAATAAAGTATTATATTTTAAGTGAGAAAATAGAATCTTAATTAAAAAACATGTGTATTTATAGTGATCTGAAAATGCTTTCAAAATGATTCAAAACTATTTTCTTGATTTCTCTCTCTTAGGTGTAACTGAGGCACAAGAAACTGAAGATCTTTTTTTTTTTTTTTTAAGCAACTTCTCTTTTATTTTTATTTAAAAAAATTAATTAATTTATTTTTGTTACAGATGTTTCCCACCCCCCCCAGCCTCTCCACTCCCAAAAGAAGATTTTTTTTGTAATCCTCCCCCGAGGATATTTTTCCATTTTTTGTTCAGATAGAGTGGGAGGGAGAGAGAGGAAGAGAGGGAGAGAGAAACATCGATGTGAAAGGGACACATCAAGTGGCTGCCACCTGCATGACCAACCAGGGCCGGGGACAAACTGCAACCGAGGTACATGCCCTTAGCGGGAACCGAACCTGGGTCTCTCTGGACCGCAGGCTGACGCTCTAACCGCTGAGCTAAACCGGCCAGGGCCCAAAAGAAGATTTTTACTGATCTACCCAGGTTTTACTGAGCTGGTAATAAAATTCTGGACGCAGAGCATCCAGGTTGGAAAAAAACACACTCTTTTCTCCGGTTTCTTTACTTTATGTGAATTCTCTACTGCTTCATTAAAGTTACTAGTACAGCCTTTAGAAACGTCTTACTCATGAAATGGGGTACTGATTCCTTGGTTCACCCTTTTTCTCCTTCTGACTCAGATTTCCACAGTAGGGAAGGGGAAACGAACCGCTAGGACTGAGTACTGAAATGGGGAATAAAAGCAAAGGGTGACGTATACTAGCTTTAAATTTGCCTGCTTATTATGTAAGATTTATTTTCATAGAAAATAGTCACTTTGTATTCTGAAACCACCCTGTATAGTAGTTACATATCATCCATGCTAAACAATATATTTTCCCACATCAAGATGACTCCCAGGCTTTAGGGAGATGGGATCACAGACTCAAAGGTCAGTGTAGCCGATTCCCAGACGGGAGTGCAGCGGCTCGGGTGCGAGAGGTACTGCGGTTGGCCTGAGGGATCTGGGGTCCTTGGCAGCTGATTTCCCAATTTTTCAAGCTGGGCAATTGACATTTCTTTTTAAATTAAAAACTGGTATTCAATTCAACAGTTGGTATCCAGTCGCAGAACACACATATGGACTGGCCTCAGCTTGGAAGGGGCGGGGTTTCTGTAAGAAAACGTGTCCTTCCACGTTGTTTCATTTCATTGCAAAACCAGAAATGACAACAAGGAAGCCCTAAGAACATGGGAACAGCCTTTGAGACAATTCTTCCTGAGAAGTCTGTTCTCAGAGGAATGCTGTTTTCGAAGGGAGACTCAGGAGGCACTTTGTATTCAAAGGACAGTAGCCACGGGGTTTGGCAAGGACAGAGGGAGTAGGCTATGCAAGCAGGAGAAATGAGCAAAATCCTTCTACTCTTCCAAGACCATTCTTTTTTATTTTGTTAATCCTCACCTGAGGATATTTTTCCATTGATTTTCAGATAAAGTGGAAGGGAGGGAGAGAGAGAAACATCAATGTGAGAGAGACACATTGATTGGTTGCCTTCTGCACGACCCTGACTGGGGCTGGGGATCGAATCTGCAACCCAGGTACATGCCCTTGACCAGGAATCGAACCCGAGACCCTTCCATGCACAGGCTGATGCTCTAACTGCTGAGCCAAACCAGCCAGGGCTCCAAGACCATTCTTACAGGTTGCTTATTCTATGACCCATTTGCCCTAAAACCAAATGTAACATTTATGCTGTCCACCACAGCACCATAATATTTATATCCAGAGGGAAACTCAACAATAGTTTTTTTTTTTTTTTTTCTTTATTGATTTTAGAGAGGAAGGGAGAGGGAGAGAGATAGAAACATCAATGAGAGAGAATATTGATTGGCTGCCTCCTGCATGCCCCCCACTGGGGATTGGGCCCACGACCTGGGCATGTGCCCTGACTGGGAATCGAACTGGTGACCTCTTGGTGCATGGGTTGATGCTCAACCACTGAGCCACACTGGCGGGGCTCAACAATAGTTTTTTATTGACTATATTGCAGTGACCGTGGTTAATACAATTATATAGGTTTCAGGTGTACAATTCTATAACACATCATCTGTATAGGGTGTGGTGTGTTCACCACACCTAGTCAAGTCTCCTTTCATCACCATTTACCCCCCTTTACCTTCTCCTATCCCCCCTCACCCCCATTTCCCTTTGGTAATCTCCACACTGTTGTCTGTGTCTATGAGTTTTTTGTGATTTTTGTTGTTGTTATTTTTGCTTAACCCTTCACTTTTTTCACCCAGCCCAGCCAGCCCCTCCCCCTTTGACAGCTGTCAGTCTATTCTCCAGGAGTTTGTTTCTATTTGCAACAATAGGTTTAATAAAAGGTTTGTCATGGATAATGGCCAATCAGAACACAGACAGCCTTTAAGAAACCAGTACAGATATGACCATGTACAGAGCTAAATACATCCCTGCTTATACCATACTGTAATATCCTAGAACTTTGCTAAGGGTACAGCTCTGACTGGCAGCATCGTCACCTGGGTGCTTGTTAGAAAGCTAATCTCAGGTCCCACCGCCCCTGACTCATGGAATCAAAATGTGCATTTTAACAGAATCCCCAAATAACTGATATGGCCAGCGGTCCTGCTGCTAGGAGGACACTGCTTCTCAAACTGCACTGGCCATATCATAGTGGCACTGTTTACAATAGCTAAGATCTGGAAACAGCCCAAGTGTCCATCAGTAGATGAATGGATAAAAAAGCTGTGGTACATGTACACAGTGAAATACTATGCAGCTGTAAGAAAGAAAGATCTCTTATCCTTTGAGATGACATGGAGGGACCTGGAGAGTATTATGCTAAGCGAAACAAGCCAAGCAGAGAAAGATAAATATCACATGATCTCACTTATTTGTGGAATATAATGAACTAAACAAACTGATGAACAAAATTGACCCAGAGATATAGAGGTGGGGTACAGACTGACAAGCCTCAGAAGAGGGGGGTTCAGGGGGAAAGAGATAAACCACAGAACTTATATGCATGTATGCACGACCAATGGGCATAGACAACAAAGCTGGGGGTGGGGTGGGGGGGATGGGGAGGAGGGTGTCAATGGGGGAAAAAGGAGAAACATCTGTAACAAAAACAAATTAATAATAAAAAAAGAAGCACTGTCCTGGATTCTTGTTGTCATCTATCATATCTCGCCTTGTATTAAAGTCATTTAAATTCTTTGTCACTACTAGTAGACTATTAATTAGTTGAAGGCAAAGGCTGCCTTAAAAAAATTCTACTACTCTGCTTAGCATCTTAAAAATATGGCATTGAATTTATTTATTTATTTATTTATTTATCCTCACCCAAGGACATTTTTTCATTTTTTGTTCAGATAGAGTGGGAGGGAGAGAGAGGAAGAGAGAGAGAGAGAAACATCGACGTGAAAGGGACACATCGAGTGGCCGCCACCCACACGACCAACCAGGGCCGGGGACAAACTGCTACCGAAGTACATGCCCTTAGCGGGAACCGAACCCGGATCTCTCTGGACCGCAGGCCGACGCTCTAACCGCTGAGCCAAACCGGTCAGGGCAAAAAAAAAATATGGCATTGAATTTAATTGAAATGGTAAAAAACAAAAAAAGGCCATAATTATAATCAGAAAAGCTTACATTTGTTGGATGCTTTCTATGTGCCTGATGTGAGGTTAAGTATTTTAAAAATCTTATTTTATTTAGTCCTCACAATTAGGTAGTTGGTATAAATCATTATGTTTACGTTAAAAATTAGGGGCTGAGGGTTGGAAAGGTTAAATGAATTGTACTGGGACATGAAGGGGCAGGCTGGGGACAGCGTCTCCGGATGCCAAGTTGAACCCGGCACTATTAGCTGACTTGGGTTGGTGGGAGTCACTAGAAGACTGGAAGAAAATGATTTCAAGAGTGTGAGACTAGGGGAGGATGTTTTACTCTTGGCAGTGCTGGAGGGTTCACCAGTGGCTGTCTTGGGGACCTTGTCTCAGAGATGAAATGCTTCCTTTACAACAGGGACTATCTCTGACGCACACTCGTCCTTGGCCAGAAGATGGAGCACTTTTGTCTTTATATTTTATTGATGCATCTGCCTGGAGATGAAAGGGAGAGAAAGAACATTTTTTTTATTTTGCCTGTGACAGTTGTTTTTTTTTTCTTTTCTCCTAAAGGAGCGAGAGGGATCAAGAACTCAGGTAAACTTAGGAAACATGATTGAGAGTGGGGAGAGGCAAAGAAGAGGACATGTCCCTTGGCTTTGCAGAACATTCCAGCAGGAAGCAAAGAGCTGGGGAGATTCTGTGGCACAGAAAAATCTAGTAACAGTTTAATGGGGCCACCAGACAGTACTATTATGGGGTGATAGGCAGTATATAATTATTTTTAACATGCATGTGTGGTTAGGGCTTGAAATGTATCATAATGCTGTCCAATACTAAAGAATCACAGATGAAATGAATAATTCTCCCCATGATTGGGAAAGAAACCAGCCTATGTAACCCACTGGGGGATAAAAGCAGAAAATAAAGAGCTTAATGAAATTAAGGCTCTGCAAGAGAAAGTGGGATTCTCTTTTAAATAAACAAGCTTTGAAATATTTAAAAATGTTCTTAGGAGGAAAATGCATTAGATTATTCATAAAACACTCACTTGGAAGGAATTGTCTCAAGCTACATTTCCACCCTGTTTTAAGAACTAACTGAACACTACTATGATTTTTGCTGCTTTCTAACAATTAGCTCCAGGAGATATTTATTTAGTTAAACATCACTGCAAGCCAAACAGACAAAACATATTGATGCTCATTTCATAACCATATACACCATTGTCCCTACAATTTCAGGAACACTTCCAATAACATCCTAGAAGAATATTATCTGCAGAATCTGAGAAACTGTTAGCAGCAGGTTAATTGAAAAATATCAAAAATTTTATACATACAGTATTTTCAAAAGTGGTTGAACAGGTATCATGAGCAATTTCTTAGATGTCAAGATTAATTAATGTCTTAACATGATTTATTTAAAAATCCATATGAAATCACACATAAGCTTCCATAATTACCTCTTCTAGGATAATAAAAAAAAATTTCAGCCTGGCTGGTGTGGCTCAGTGGTTGAGTGTCATCCCTTGGACTGAGAGGTCCTGGTTCGATTCCTGGTCAGGGCACGTGCCTGGGTTGCAGGCTCGATCCTCAGTAGGGAGCGTGCAGGAGGCAGCCGATCAATGTTTCTCTCTCACATTGATGTTTCTATCTCTCTCCCATCCTCTCTCTCTAAAAAAAAAAAATCAATAAAAACATATTTAAAAAATAAAGTAAAAAAATAAAAATGTTCTCTCCTTAAACTCTTCCCTTTGTTTGAATAGAATCTTACATCTCCTTATTGGATGCTTGTACTTAAATGACTGCTTCAAATATAAGATCTTAGCATATATTAAATTCCATTTCAGGATGAAAAGCAAAGATTTGTAACTTGGCATACAGAATAACTTAAATCATAGAAACATTTTTAAAACCTAGGGCTCTGTATTTTATTTTATCAAAATGAAACAAAATTTATTAGAACATACTGACAAGTACTTTAATCATCAAAGTATTTCATGCATATGAAATGCTGAAGGTTGGTCAGAATGAGCTTCCTACATAAAGAGAGCTCGAAAATGGCTTCACATTTTTCTTCTTAGGACATGAGTTGAAAGAAGGACTCCAACTGTCTAGCCTTGAATTCAGACTGTCACCAATTCTCCTTCCATATGTCTCAGTCTCCAAATCCAGGGAGCTGCCTGGCCTGTTCCCGAGCTCCTGCTTCATGGCAGAGACCGTTGTCATGGTGGTGAGGTGTCTAAGCTCTGGAGGCTGGCTTCAAACGCTAGCTTTGCCATCTATAGTTAATGGGACCTAACGCAAATCACCCAAACTCCCCGTGTCTGCCTTTGGGCAGCTGTACAGGGAGGATAATAAATAACATCTACATTGTAGAAAATTGGGACACAGTACAGTGTTCTTCCAAAAATAAAGGCCCCCAAACAGTTAGCTATTTTTATTATTAATAGTGGGAGAAGAGGACCCACAGTCTTCATTAGTCATTAAATAAATCAACTTGAATTGTTACCATTTAATTTTATTCTTGAAATAGTATTTCATATTTATTTTATTACATGAGCAATATACAACCATTATAATGATGAATTATGAATTCACATAGAAAGAAAAAGAAGTCTTCAAAGTCTTACCATCCAGAGAAGACATCTATAATGACATAGTTACACACACACACACACACACACACACACACACACACACACACACTTTTTTTCCCCATGCAAATATGTGTCTCTGTGATGCATAAATAATCACATTTAAACCAAACTGGGATAAAAACTGTGCATATTTGTTAAAAGCACGTGTACTGGAGTAAAACTGCCCTGATATCATTCCTGACTTTGCCACTCAATCAACTACGTGATCTTGGGCAAATCATTGACCTTTTTTATGCGTCCATTTCTTCATCTGTAAAAGGAGAATAACTAGAGGATCTTCCCCCAAGCGTTGTGAGGGTTAAATATGAATTTTATGAAGTGTAGTGCACTTTGTTGTAGAAATCTCTGAGTAGGATGTGTCTTTTAAGGATCCCATTTGAAGGACCTTTCACTGGCAAATGTCAGGGTCTCACGCAGGTATATTCCCACTACTACTTCCTGCCACCCTGATTTGCTATGCCTTTAATCCTTCACATGCCCAGTGCTGAAATTCCACTGAATTGTAGGTGATTTATTAATGAAATCTAGCTCGGTAGAGACAAAATGTACCTACAGTGAGATTATTTTTTCCCAACAGTATTTAACCAGGTTAGGAGTACCTTATACTTGTTCATATTCCCCATGTCTTTACATACAATGCTTTGAATATTAAAATTTTGACGGCTTTTGAAAGGGTGTTAGAAAAGTCCATAAAGTAGCATTAACCAACTCAGAAAATGTTTACTTGGTGTCATAAATGTTACTTGTATTTCTTTTTCTTTTTTACTTTAGAATAAGCAATTGATGAGCTGATAAAAATTTTCATATATAATATTGCTTGAACTGTATTAGAATTTTTTTTGGCTTTGTTTTCAGGCTCTCAGGCCCTAATAGCATTAAACAGCTTTTCTTCGAGTTGGCGTTTGCTCTTTGTTATTTGTCTGTACAAAGTGTAAGGCAGAAGATTAAAGGAATGTTCTAAAAAACTGAAATATCTCCAAAGATGGTTGTAACAAAAATTATCTATTGCAACTTTATAATTAAAGCCTTTGATGAAATGCATATGTCAAATGAGTTTATTGGAGAAGTTCCCTTTCTGCATTATCCCTTTTAAAAGAGTAATTCATTTAACTGAAACCAACCAGAGGAAGGAAATCATATGCAGGCTTGAAATTTTGTTTGGAAACAATTAAGTTCTGTCTTTCCCAAATATAGATTGTGCAATTAATGGGGAACTTGGCCAGAGCAAGATTGTTGACAAAATGTAGATAGAAGATTTGACCTATTTTTAGTTATACTGTTTATACTCAACAGCATTTAACATGAACATTTGCTTACATGGAAGTTATTCTTTTCAAATATAATGAGGGAATAGTTGGCCTTTGTTTGGGGGAAATATCCAGTTTTTAGTAAAAAAAAAATCTACATACAGAAAAGATAAATTATCCTCATTGACTTTAAGTAGAGGGAAAATTGTTGGGATAATAACATTCCACTTAACAAATTCATTACATGTAAAATTTATTCTGAAAAAGTAAAAAATGATCATCTATAAAACATTTTAACACTTTTTTTTTTTTTTTTGCTTTCAAGTATATCTAGTCACAGAAAGTAGCCTAATAAAAATTGTGTCTGGTAGAGAAAATTAGGGGAATTGCTTTAATCAATAAGAATGATTTTTAATAAACATGTTAATAAAAAGAGTTCTTCTAAAGTCCTTGAAAATACTTAAAATAACTTCATCTCTTCATAGATTGTTTCAATTATAATCTTTCTCTTACTATTTTTCTTTCATAGGTAGTAAAAGATAGTTTGACTTCTGTCCTTGTTAAGTATCACCCATCTCCAGTGACTGGGGGTGAAGTCATGAGATCTTAAACACCTAAAGACCTTTGCTGTAACTCTAGCGTCTTGTGAGTCCACCTATTTTCCACAAGTGAATGTGTCAACCAAATCAAAGAGAATGGGTGCTCTGTCCCTGGATCTTGCTTCATCTGCCTCTTATGCGGAGGGCTTTCTGTGAAGACCTTAAGAATTCCCAACAGGTCTGCTTCACTGGGACCCTGGTCTGTGCGAAGGATCCATTAAATGGAGCCAACTTGGGATCTCAGCAGATAACGAGGGGTCCCCAGCACTGCACATCCAAAGGCTGTTTGGCAGCCCAATTCATGACATCTCCAACAAACACAAGGGCAGATTTCCTGGGGGTTTCTGCGCTTGATAGGCAAATGAACAGGGGAGTAAGACTCATCAGTAGAACCAACTGCGAGAAGGCCAGTAGGGGGCGTCATGAGTGCTTCCCTCTATTCCTTTCTGTTTAGATTAGTATTTGCACGTGTGTTTAATTTATACTTCTGTCAAAAACTGCTCACCTATACATAGTTCATAATCACAGATATAAAAAAATAATACATATACAAGGATTATAAGAAAGCAAAAGCAGTGCCCACCCCCACCTTACCCTCTCCCACCTCCGTTTTCTACATTCCCTTACCTCAGAACTGCTTACAAATCTTTCAACTCTATATTCTGGTATTTACTTTCATATTTCTAAATGATGCATTTCTACAGGTTATTTCTTTTTCTTTTTTTTTTTTTCTCACCCGAGGACATTTTTTCATTTTTTGTTCAGATAGAGTGGGAGGGAGAAACATCGACGTGAAAGGGACACATCAAGTGGCTGCCACCCACACGACCAACCAGGGCCGGGGACAAACTGCAACCGAAGTACATGCCCTTAGCGGGAACCAAACCCAGGTCTCTCTGGACCGCGGGCCGACGCTCCAACCGCTGAGCCAAACCGGCCAGGGCTACAGGTTATTTCTTGATTTTCCAATTTTAGATCTTACCTATTGACTGCCCACAAATCTTTCAAATATAGTTATATCATATATTTAGTAAAATTCTTTTATTTTTTTAATATGTATTCTATATTATATGTTATGTATTATACACACAAGTGAATATTTTTCATAGCTGAGTCACACAATGTACTGATTACATTTCCTTTCTTCTACAATTTTTCTCCTCTTGATATAGATATTGTCTCAGTTTTTTCTTTCATTGCTTTGCATTCTGTAACGAGCATCTAACAGTCCCCAACATACATGTAAGAAGTGCTACAGACCCAGTATTGTTGGGAACAATTTACAGGGAAGGGGTGAGGAGAGAGAGGTCAGGCATGTCACGCTCTGGTGTAAAAGGACAAAGTTCAAGTTCCTTGCTATGACACCTAAGATCTGGGTCCCTGGCTATCCCCCTAGCCTCAGTCATTGCTTTCTCCCCCCGCTTCTTTTGCATTCTTGCCTCACTGGACATTTTTAGGTCTGAGAATCTACCCAGCCTGCTCTTGTTCCCTGGCCTTTTCAACATGCCCCCGCTGCCTGAATCACTCTTCGGTCCCATTATTCGACTCTCGTCCATCCTCAGGTGCCAATCTTCCTGACCCCTAAAATATGTTCGAGCGCCCTGGAATGTGCTTCTGTAGAGCTGTGTTCTCTTCACTCAGCACTCATGCCTCCTGCTTGGTTAACACCTTTTCTTCTTGCTGAACCATAGGCTCTGGGAAGGCAGGTCTGGGTGGTCTTGCCACCTGAGGGGGCCCCAGTGTTTGGCATCTAGATTTTTAACTGTTTGTGAATCGTAGCTATTACATGATGGGGGCTCTAAGGAGAATGACGGTGATGCAAACGCACCTCAAAACATGGCCATGATTCAGGCTGAGAAAATCCCGAGTAAGGGTAATGAATTGTTTACTTACATGAAGTAATTCTGTTTCTCCTTTGCAAGTTGCCTAACCTTAGACGGGCTGAGACTTGTTGCAGCTATGAAGTGAGAGACTATTGACTTTATAGATTGGGCAACCTGGGTCTGGGAATCCAGTTCTTATTCAGATTTTGCATATTATTTTAGGAAACCTTGAAGAAATAAACTAACATCTTGGAGTGTCAGCCTGGTTTTTTTTTAATTAAAAAAATTTTTTTTTCTTTATTGACTTTTAGAGAGAGAGGAAGGGAGAGGAAGAGAGAAATAGAAACATTGATGAGAGAGAACATCGATTGGCCACCTCCTGCATGCCCCCCACTGGGGATTTGGCCCACAACCTGGGCATGTGGCCTGACTGGGAATTGAACCGGCAACCTCTTGGTGCATGGGTCGACACTCAACCACTGAGCCACACTGGCCGGGCCCAATCTGTTAATTTCTAACTTTCCATTTCCCATCACGCATGCCAGAGCAGTGGTTCTCTGAGCAGGTCAACCAGTGGGGCTCTGCCTTCACAGGGCCTCCACTCTAGTAAGGAAGACACACAATTCGCAGCTAAACACACGCATATATATGTGCTTGCAGACTGCAAAAATGGCATCAAAGTCCAGACCAAATAGTGCTGGAGGACAAAGAGAGAGCACTGCATATGTCGTCAGGGAAGGAGGGCCTGAGGAAGTGTCACTGAAGTAAAAAGTTAGGGACAAGGTGTTCCTGGCTGAGGGAAAGCAAGTTTGAAGTCTCTAGGACAGATGGTGGTTACGGTGCTTACGTCTGAGACGGCATCTTTATGTGTAGGACCTGCGAGGGGTTCAGTGGCTGGAACAGAGGAGAAAGGGCTCGGAATGAAGTGTAGAGACAGGAGCCTCATTATTTGGGGTTGTAAAGTCAGTGCTTCTCAACTTGTCTGCACATGGGCTGTTGGGCTGCAAACTGTTGGTTAAGCCTATATATACATGCACACACACACACACACACACACACACACACAGACATGGAATCACACACACAAGTGGCAAGCCTCTCTCAGTGGAAGGAGTGTGCTGTTTTACAGTTACGTTCTGATGTAAATTCCTTACCTGTTGCAGACCAAACAGGGAAAGATTCTCAGTGCATATGAATGTGTATTTGGTGGTGAGGCAGTTGGGAGGGAAGGTTATGGCACGATCAAATTCACTTTTCAAAATGATTTCTGTGACTACAGAATAGAGAGTGAGAGGGAAGAGAGAGCAGAAGCAAGCTGTCAAAACCAGCGTCTAGGGAGAGATGACAATGGCCTGGACCAAGATGGTGGCAATGGAAGTGGAAGATCAGTGGATGATCATGATAAATTTGAAGATAGAATCTTTAGGATTTTCTCATGCATGGGGATATGAAGCGTTAAGAGGGCAAGTCAAACTTGACCTCTAGGTTTCTGCCCTGAACAACTTTTTGGATGTTCATCTCATTGATTGAGATGACAACGTGGAGAACGAATGCGTTTAGAATTGAGGAGGTGGAATGCATAAATATTTATAGTAGTGGTTATATAATAGTGCACTTTTAAATAACAAGAGCCTTTATGAAATCTCCAAATTAATCAGTGCTCGCATAATTTATCTTTTTTTCCTCATAAAATGCTTTCTTTTTTTTTTTGAAAGCAGGAAAAAGAAACAGTTGTGTTGAGATAGAGATGCTAGGAGGGGGGTTCGGCTCACTCATGAAGGCGGGAGCTTTCATCACGAGTGATTCAGCTCTGTGACTAAGTCAACTTATAGAGCTATCATGCACTTGAGAGGAATAATTGAAATTGTAAATGCTCAATTCATGAATTCCAAGGGTACGTCCAGGGTGAGGAATACGTTTCATCTTAACTGTCAACTCTGACTAATTTTTAGTGGCTGCTCAGAGAACTCTTTTGGGGCTGTATCTGGACTGAGTGAAAAGGGTGCTGTCATCGATTTTCAGTGTGTACCTTGGATCCAGGAGGGGTGTGGCAGCCAGCAGGACAAGTGTTTGCTGACCCTCTGCATCTTTCAGGTATAGAAAATGAACTGGATAAATGCCCCAACACGTGTGGCGCGGAACAGAGCCAGCACGAAACTTTGAAGGCAACTGCCCATGTGATGAAAACTTGGAACAGACTTCAAGAGTTGGAATACAATGTGGTCACTGTTCCTTCCTTTGACCATGATATTTGAACCAAACCTGACTGATAACAACTGAAATGCCTTCTGGGATGTCAATGCAGTTTTGCCCTGAGATCCATTAGGGAGGGCAACGCAGCCTGATGAAGGCTGGGCACATCCCTCAGGTCTGGCTGGGCTGATTGCCATAGAGTCACATTATATGGCTGCACCTGGCGATAGGCTAGGCAGACTTTGCTTTCTGTTTACTCATTTCAGTTTAACTTGGCTCTATCATCCCTTTCGCTCTCTCTGGACCTTTCTCAGCAAATGGAGGCCTTTTGCTCTCTTATTCCAAAGAAGATTCAGGTGCCTGTGTGAAGTATTTTGGGTTCCCAGGGGACTGAAGACCAGTTCGGATTCATCAGAGAGTGGCAGCATTTGGATGGAACACTGGGAAGGGTGCTGCCAACCCCTGTGCAGGTTGTGCAGACAGGAAGGTTGATATATGACATTAGAGATGATTTGTCAAGGACTCTGCCAAGGCTCCATGAATAATAATGACAATAATTAGTACCATGGTGAAGCAGAAGGGGAATAATGATTCAGGAAGTTGATAGAACAAGTCACATCAGTTTTATGGGCAAACACCTTGAACAGCCTCATTTTCTAAAGAAGAGAAGACACTGGTGATTTTTATAAATTAGATACTTTTGTCAAGGAGCTGCACAATCTGCTGCTGGGCAAGAGGATAAAGGGGTCAATTTCAAAAGAAATACTTTTAATGTACCCTCAGGTGTTTGCCGTGGGCGTGAACACGAATTGAGATGGCAAGTGTATGCCTGTTTATTTGTATGCTTATTATCTGCGTGGACTCATAGAAAGAGTTGGAGATGTTTGAGGTCATCCAGTCTCAGTGGTTTCAAACTCTTTATTCTTTATAACAGCACAACTTTTCAAAATAAACACTTTGTTTAACTCCAATGCAAAACAGGGAAAAGCAAAGATGATTGCGTAGGAGTCGAGAGCATGACCCACTTGTGTGCGCCTTCCTCCACCCACGTGATTTTTCCACGAGACACCTCTGTTCCAAAGGGGCTCAGTTAGAAAACCACTAATTTAATGCAATCTACTTATTTTATGAAAAGAGGATAAGGTGACTTACTCAGAACCACACAATTAGTTACCTGGGGAACCAGCTCCCTGTACAATGAGATTTCCACGACGTCATACTTGGAGTGTCAATGATGATCCTTCCTGAGCCCCGCTCTGATCCTTTCTACTTTTCATGTCAACAGAGTCCTATTCATTACTGTCTTCTTCCCATGTGCTATGATAGGCTTCATCCCCGTCACTGCAATTGTCATGACGGTTCAAAGAAAAATGTGTGTGACTCCAAGTCCCCAGGAGAGTGAAGGAGGGAACATTGGATTCGCCTCCTCAGTTAAAGTCCACAGTGGCTGCTGCTGTTGAATGTGCCCCGTGAGTGAGGATCCCAGGCCATGAGCGGTGCTGGGGCGGCGGGGGGAAGCTGTCTTGTCATTTCTTACTGCATTCCCCTGCCCTGTGAAGGAAAGGAGTAATGAGAAATTCTCTGCAGGTCTTGTGGTTTTTGAATACCGCTTCTCTTTCTCGGGACTGACATTATGTCTGGCCTTTGATAAATGATAAATTCTCATATTGTATTTTGTGAGATTTTTAATCTGGTGCGGTTAATAGACTGTTAAAAAGCATCGTAGTATCTATCACCTGATTAAAAGAAGTATTAATTTTAGATGGACTTGGATTTCTAGGGATACAAGCTCAATTTTTAGAGCTAGATGCGATCTTAGAGAAGTTCTCATTCAATTTTCTTTCTCTTGGAGGAGTTGAGGCCCAGAGCGGTAAGAAACTGTGTCTGTGATGAAGCAGCTAGATTAAGACACGAACTCAGTCCTCCTTAATCAAGACCCAGTGCTTATCTCAGTCTTTGATTGGTTTGATATTGAAAAAGATACGCATTGTGTGTCCTCTAGTTCGGAATATCCACGAAAGAGAGAAATTTTCCTATTTCCATGATGGGGAAGGTACACAATAAAGACCCTTTAAGATCTGGGGTCTTTACTTCATTTAGACAAGATTTACCAGTCCCTTTGGTATTTTTTGGTCTGAGAGAGAAGTCAGGTTTTAGGGTAGGCGCTTAGGCATGGTCAGTGGTACTGGTTGTAATCTTCAGATTAGGGGCTGCATCTTCTGTCTTTTACACCAAGTAACATACTATTTGATCCAATAGTTCTAATACTGTCAGGGCTACGGGTTGCAACTCCCTTGAGTTAACTTGCTCGGTTCAGAATCATGACCACTAATTTCACCATCAAATATGGGCGCCCTCCAGGCACATCTGGAACAATAAAGCTATGCAAGTCTATTATCTCTCTTGGAGAGATGAAGTGACCTACATATGATAATGATGAGAGGAAAGAGCCTTCATCGTATCAGCTTCCTCTTTAAGAGTAAGTTGTTATTTTTCCGTGTTGATGTCAGGCTAGTAGAGATGAAAAGCATGGGCTCTGGAGCTGACTGCCTGGTGTGAATCCCAAGCCTGCCTGTTACTGGCAGTGACCTTTGTTGAGTAGGTTAACCTCACTGTGTACAAACTTTTGCATCATAGAATAGGTTAGTAAGAGTAAATATCTCTGTTCTGAAGACTAAATGGGTAATACATGCAACCATTGGAATAGTCTGGCACATAGTAAGCACTTAATAAATATTATCTTTTATTATTCTCACATGGATTAAAGACACCCACAAAATTCTAGGTAGACATCAAACATTTTACTGCTTAAAATTGTGACATGAGAAATGCTTGTTTGAAGCAGCTACATTTTGGGATCACCTGTTATGTGGCCATAGATAACCATTACACACAGTCACCATGTTTGAAAGTCACAACCAGTATGGATATAGTCTAGACAGAGCATGCCCGATGTCTAATTCTTGCTATTTTTGCATACGCATTTGCTATGTGCTAGGTTTTGTGGACACAAACATTAACTTTTTAAAAATACACTGTCTTTACCTTCTAGGAAGAGGCAATCTTGAAAAATGTGTGGCAAACCTACATATACAATTTCACTAACTGATATTAAACTATGACTTATACATGTTTAATTTGAATAATTTATTCAATATGTAATTGAATGTCTGCTACATTAAGAAAATGAACCAAAAAACCCCTTCTCATTGTTTAAGTGAATTCCGTCATCTGCCTTACTTTCTACGTTAGGAGACCCTAAGACACCACCCAAACACCGATAGTTTCTTCTGGGCAGGGTTTTCTTGACATTGAAGGCCAGAGTTAGTGGAAAGTCTATTTTCCTCTGGCTTATTCAATCAGCTGTGCATTCTTGGGTGATACATTCTTGGCACACCCCGGACCAGGTGAAGTAAGGGTGGGTGGATAAGTAGGGTGAAGACACAAACATGATTAAGACATTGCCTCCGTTCTCAAAGATCTTCAGGGTGAGAGGTGGGGTAGGGTGGAGATGCAAAGAAACAAGCCTTGCCTTCAAAGGGCTCACTGTCTTGAGAGAAAACTATCAGTAAACAGATCACTATTTTGTGGTTTTCCTCTCAAAGCTGAGAGAGATGAGCAAAGTCCTAAGGGCGCACAGAAGAGGAAGTGACTAAGGTGACCAAGGAGAGCTTCAGCAGGAAATAACATATAAATGGGAACAAAGGATGAGTAACTCGTTGTCAGATAAAAGAGAGAGGGTGGGTTTAAGGCAGGGGGAACTGCCAGTGCAAAGGCACTGAGGCACGACACAAAAGTGGGCAATAGCAGGGCAGCCTGAGCTGTTCAGAAAGTGCACAGCACCACCCTGCTTCGATGACACGTCAGTGCTCAAGTTCCTTAGCTCAGCTGGCACAGCCTGGCATGCGGCAGTCTCTGCCCACCTTCCCAAGCCATATATTGCTTCACAACCACCAGCCACACCAGCTCCTTTTTGTTCCTGGATCATCCTTACCATGATCACTTCAGAGCCACTGCACTTATGCTTCTTTTTCTGGAACATTCTTTTCCATCTTTTCACATGCCTGACCCCTTCTCACTCTTCAGGTCTTAGCTCCTCAGTGAGACCATCTAGGGCCATTTTCTCTGAAGGAAGTCACTGCTATTCCCTATCACAGCACAGATCACATAGAACACGTTGTGACTGTAATTAATTTTTTCTGTTAATATGTTCATTACCTGCTCTGGAATGTAGCATGAGACGTGAGGGTAGGGACACTAACTGTCTTGTTCCTGCTGTATCCCTGATGCTCAGGTCAGGCTCTGACACTGGGCTTGATGGAAATTTGTTGTATGAAGAAATGAAAACATCAATGAATGAATAAAGGAACGAATGAATGCATGAAAAATTCCGAATGAGATTGGTTTGAGTATCTTCCATTGGTTTTCCCAGGTCCCATCTCTACCTTTCTCCAACTGTGTCATGGAAGGCTGACCTGTATGAACCACCTCAATATCTACCTGCTGGCTTGACTGCAGCCAGGAGGGAGCAGCTAAGGGAGAGCGACGAGTTGGCTGGAGTGGCTTCCAGCTGGCTGCATCCCTGCCCTGACCGTCTCTCCAAGGGCCCTCTCTCCTTTTGGGGAAGGGTAAGTGCTCCTTTCCTCCATCGCTTTAGGGGGAGTGACTCTTCCCTTGTGGTTTGTCTACACTTTACCTACATCTTCGTAGGTAGTCCCTCTATTAATCTCTCTTCCACATACCTAGGCCAATCTGTTTCCTGCCAGGATCTGGAGAAATACAAGAGGGCTGGGACCAAGTTAGGAAAGGCTTTGCATGCATGTAAGCAGCTCAGACCATATTCATTTGGAAATGGAGAACCAACCATGAAAGACAGAGCTTTGAGCAAGGGTATGACATAACCCAAAGGGGGAAGCAAACACTCGGGGTCAGTGTAGGTCATGTTCTCCAAACTTCTGACAGTGCATTCCCTACCAGTGAAAAATGCTAATATATGCATACTGTTTCTTTGCAAATTATATACACACAGGCTTGTACTAATAACTTTTGCATAGTGTCAAGTACAAAAGTAGATATTAAAAAGGACAAGATAAAGATAAAAGAATATATACTTACAATATTTCAAATCGACTTTTAAGTTTTTAAAAATTTTTTTATTATTGTTCTGGTTGCTTTGTTTTTAAGTGATATATATATAATTATATAAAAATTATATATATTAATCTTCACCTGAAGATATGTTTATTGATTTTTAGAGAGAGAGGAAAGGAGAGAGACAGAGACAGAGAAACATCGATATGAGAGAGAAACATCGATCAGTTGCCTCCGTCACGCACCCTAACCTGGGACCAAACCACAATCTAGGTATGTGCCCTGACCAGAAATCAAACCTGTGTATAGGACAATGCTCCAACCAACTGCACCACTTGGTCAGGGCAAATTATCACTATATTTCAATATACACTTAGAGTGGCATTCATTATCAAGGGGGTGCATACCCATTCAAATTCCAAATCATCTTCTTGATGGCTTCAGTTGGGTAGAGGCAGTTTAATCTCTTGTCAGATCTAATTATATTATAATTGGTTGGACATGTAGTATGGTGACAAAGCGCTCTACCAAGTGTCATTTGCTAATTTTCTTATTCTTTTATTCTCTGGCAAAGAAAACAAAGACGTTATAATAGTGACCATTTATTAAACACATACTTTGGTGCAAATGATTAAATATAGACTGAGATCCAGGAATTTTCTGTACCATTTTAATATTATGCTAAGAAAAAGACCAGGGGCTTTTGATGCGTGGCTTAAATAAAACTTCAGAACAATCCTGCAAAATCAGTCTCATTTTTACCCTTTTATAATGAGGAAACTTTTTACAAACATGAAAAGATCAAAGAATTTGCCCAGTAGCTAGTTAGTGCCAGAGACATCTTCAATTTAAACTCAGGTCTGCCTGTGCCCACAGGACTCGGGGAAATTTAGGATGCTTTTATCAGATGGCCTTGATTTTCTCAGGAAAATAGCAGAAGAGGCTAAGTGGACTTAAAAGGCTACATTCAGATAAAATTGGGGTGGAATGTGCTGATTACCCAGCTGGAAGGCAGAGCACCTGGGAAGCTGTTCTCTTTGCTCTTCACATTCAGACCAAGAATCTGACATTCTCTCCATACAGCAAATTACTCTTATACCTTAATGGTTTCCTTGTGGTTTCTTCCTTCCCAGCTGGAGGTACCCTTGTTTGGCATTTATAGTTAATGCTACAAGTGAGCAAGGATTTGTTCGGGGGAAAAACAAAAACAAAAAAACACCCCAAATCCCCAATTATTCATATTTCCTTTATTTGTTATTTTTGGTTTATTAAAGCATCCAAGTTGCAAGATGTTGCACTGAATGTCAAATAATATTAAGGAGGAAATGGCAAGAGACCACTCAAGAAAACACTTGACGAAGGCCACAATTATAAGATGTACCAACCTTAACGAGAACGTCCGTTTTGTTAGCTGGGCAGATGTGCAAATATCATAGCACATGGAGCTGTGGGCTCCATCATATCCATAAAACTTCCTGAGAGTCTTGAGTCTGACCAGCCTCTATCTTCTTTTACCGAGCACCACCCCTTCAAAGAGCCATGTGTATTGAAAAAGGTACAGGGATGGGGGTGTCCTAGCACAGGTAATAGGAAGATGGCCCAGGAAGTAAGTGGGGGTGCAGAGTGAAGTGGGGACTAGATGGATTTTAGAAGAGCAGCCATAGGGGTGGTAGGTAGACCAAGAAGTCAACCAGAAAGGGACAGGTGACTGCTGAGTTATACATGTAAAGAGCCCTTCAAATGCCTTAGCTCTTTAAACACTGGGCTTTCTACTTGCTGTTATATACAACCTGCAGAGAAGGCTAGTGGAGAAACAAGTGACTTCAGCTCTCAATAAATACATTTTCAAAGATTATAGCCTAGGGTGGGAGAGAAAAGCAGAATTTTGTGCCTGCAAAGTAATTCATAGCAATCCACTGGGGTGCCGTGAGGAATTCAAAGCATCATGTTAAGAGCGTGAAAAGGTAGCATTTTAAGTATATTTGCTATTATTTCTGGCCGACTAGTTTAAGCAGTTCTCATTGTTGAATACTGAGCTTTTATTTGGGCTTGGGCAGTTTTGGAAGGCGTTAGATTCTTTCATAAGCCCATGGAGTATGTTTCTATTGGGACATACACTTGTGGGCCTACACACACCAAGGTGCACACCTTTGTAACTGGGGACAAAGAGGCACCACTGTCTTCCTGCCACAGCCCTTGCAATCTCCTGCCAGCAATGAACAGCGCATTCACGTGCATTGGGCGAGGGAGTGAAGGAGGGGGTGAGGAGAAGACCCTAGTAGTTAAATGCTACTGGAAAAACTCACTAAACCTGAGACGTGTCCACTCCTTCCCACACCAAGCCCTCACCACAGCTAAGCACTCCTTCTGTTTAACTCCTGTGGACTCCCTCTTCTATTGCCTCGGTGGCCACTGTAATACCCTTAACATGAGTTTTCAACTCAACATCATACTTTTCCCTCCTCCTACTTCCACTCCTCTCATCACACATTACTGGCCTTCTTCTTTCATAGAAGATGATCATTCACCGGTTTTCCTGGGAAGATTTGTTTCAATGTAGCTTCTTTATTTCCCCATCAAATTCTTCTGCTCCCTCCCTTGCATTCAGCATCTCTCTCTTCCCTCTGCCTGGTACTCACTCACGTTCCATTGCTCCATCTCCCTTCCTGTTGGTTTCACTTCCTCTAGGCAGTCATGTGTTCATCTTTCCCTTTCTACTCAATTTCTACTGAAATTTCAACTCTGCTTCTCAAGATACCATCTCAATGCACAACTAACCTTTACTGCTAATGTTTTCAGAGCATATATTTCATACGTAGCCACTCTGTGGGCTCCTTCTGTTCTCTTAGCACCACATGTGAAATGGTTGAGGGACAGAGGGATGCTTGGTTTGGAGAACACTCAAGTTTACCATGCAATGTGTGTTCAAATACATGAAAGGCTCTTGGATGGGAAAAGGATTGCTTTTCTTAGAAGCCTAAAATGCAGATTTTTGAATTAAGTAAAAGCCACAGTGAGACAAAGTTTTAAGACAAATCAAGAGGAATTTTGGTACCACGGAATCATCCGGGGATGAATGGGTTGTCGTGGGTAGCAGCGGGTTTGCCACTGGAGGTTAGGTTGTTGTAGAACAGAGTCAAGCATCAGACACGCTCTTAGAATGCTTCTGAATCCTGAGGCCGTGTGATTCTCACAAAGTCATTTCCAAGTGCTTTCTCATTGGACTGCTTTGCAGCACCAGCCATCACTGTGTTCATGTTAGGTCTATTTTTTGTTTTGTGTATATACAAAAAGAATAGTCATTATAAAAAAAACTTTAAGGAATACAAGGTGTACAAATGCCTAAGCCTGCCTAGCTCTTCCCCATTCCCTCCCATTCACCAAGTCGTCACTTTTAACAGTTTGGTGAGGATTGGTAGTAAAAATGTAAATATCTTTCTGTCTAGCTGTATATGCATTTGTAATAAAATGGGCTTATCCTTTATCTAGTGCTCTGCAACTTACAATTTTTGTTCACCATGAAAGATGGTGGGCCACCTTCCGGGTCAGTGTATGGTTCTACCTCTCTGTTTGGAAGGCTGCACAGAATTCAATAGTATAAATCAGGGGTCAGCAAACTTTTTCCTTCATGGAACTAAAAGGATTTGAGTGTAAGCTTTTATTTGGGAGGTAATCCTAGGAAATGTTGTTAAGGGGTGGAGGCAATGCACCCAACAATGAGTGCACTAGTGATGAGATTATTGCTGTGCACAACTGGGATTCAATTCCTTTAGGGATCTGTGGGGAACTACAGACCACAGACTCCAGAATTATTCCATCTTGGGATAAGGGAGCTGGTGTGTTTATCCAAATTCTATTATTACTTGAGGGAGGGCTCTTCTGGACTGCTTCATTGTTGGAAGGGTGGGCTTCTGCCTGCAGAGAAAGCTATCAGGCAGTGGGAGGTCAGTGATGTTTCTCTAGGCTTCACCCTAGATTTGTGGTCTCGAGTGAATGAAGTTTTTGAAGTGATCTGACAAATTCTAGGCACATTATAGGAATCTTCTGAGCATCACAAGAGACTTTCTGCTTAAATGTCTGGGATCCATCCTGTGACCTTCCACCAAAATACTCCAAACAGGGCATAACTATGACTCATATAGTGTCTACAGTGTATAAAGATCAATAGTGAGAAAATTAAGAAGACATTTCTTCTGATGGGAGAGATCTAAAGGCAGAACATGAGGCAGAGAGGGGACTCTCATTGATTACATGCCAGTTATGTACCAGGGGCATGCTAAACAGTTTTGTATGCCTTGTCTAATTTAATGAATTTAATCATAGCAGCCACCTTGAGAAGAAGTCATTGTACACTTGTTTCGCAGATGAGAAAATTAAGGAAAACTAAGGCTGGTAGGGTAAAGTGATCTGTCCAGTATTATGCAATGTATCAGTTATCTTTCTCCACAATAATACTGTATAACAAATAACCACAAAATCTAGTGCCTTAAAGTAGTGTTTATTTAGTTTACAAATCTGCAGGTTGGTGACTTCGCTAGACTCAGCTGAGCCCTTCTTCTGGTCTGAGCGGGGCTCCCTTACATGCCTGGGACTCAGCTGACTGTCAGCAGGTTAGGATTGCTTTGGCTGGGATAACTAGGAGGCCTCAGCTATGTTCCATTTGTCTCACCATTCAGGGGGCTAGCCCTGGTATGTTCTCATGGCAATGGCTGGGACAAGAGCACAACCTGAAACATGCAAGCACCTTTTTAACCCTCTGCTTGCAACATACCTGGTAACAACTCATTGGCCCAAGAAAGTCACATTGCCTTGACCAGCATCAGAACTGGGACACAGGAGGAGTTGAAGAATTGGGGAATTGATGCAACCAATCAACCAACTTGGCTACTAAATGTCAGCGGAGGTTTAAACCCCAAACCCTGCCAACTTTTGTGCACCATGATGGTTTGTAAAAGGAAGCCCCATCTGAACTGGACCTAGAAAATGTCATCACTGTTTTCAGAGAAGGTGCAATTATTTAATCCTCTGCATCTTTGCATTGTTTCCAATTCACTGTCTGGCCCAAGATGAATTTGACTCAATTCAATTATTTTTATATTTTATTTTGTAGAGAGGGAAATGGTAAGGAGAGAGGAACTCCAACGCCATTTTACTCGTAAGAAACTTAGTCAGTGACCACTGGACCTGATAAACCTCCATAAAGAACCATGTTGGATGTGTATTGCTTTATCTTGTCACAGCCACTTTGATATTTTCAAGAGCAGATGGGTAAAATGAGATGACTATGACTAATTTGCATTTCAAAGGACTTTCTTAACATGGCAGCTCAGCCCAAGAAGACTGCAAGTTCAACACAAAAGGTCAGAAATATTTGTCCACCCACCAAGATCATGTCACTAGGAGCGCCGGGACTGCTCTGCTGCCCCGGGGAGACTTGATTGAGGAATGCATTCTTCTTCTTCTTCTTTTTAAAGAAAAGTTGTGACCAATGCTTTGTGTCCTGGCAGGAGGAAAGAATAAGACTTGACCCCCCTTTGTTCCAACAAAAGCCTGCCACTGCCTCATTCCATTGTCCTAACGTGTATCATCTGTCAGTCGTCAACCTCCTTCCAGGACAGAGCTGCATTCTTCCAATGTTATCACTTTGCTATGTGGTGTCCTTTCTCATCTGGTTTTGGAATTTAAAGGGGGGGGAAAAAAAGACCATGAAAAATGTGTAAGTTGGATGCTATTCTTTCATTTATTTATAAATAAATGGAAACTGACAGACACCTCTTCAGAAAATGTTTACTATATGGACAAGTGTTGATGACATGGGCTGAAAGACACAGTCTGGTGCTACCAGGACCAGCTGCTCCTTCAGTAGTTACCATTGTGCAGCCTCCCTTTCGTTTTGGCTGGGCACATGCATTTTCAGCCTGCCTGACATTGTGTCTCCAGGGTACTTTATCTCTGGCACTGTCTGCAGAGACAATAGATGGGCCTTTTTACCAGGCTGAAAGCTCGGGCTTTGTGTGTCCTTAATCTCTGGTGTTACCGCTGCTTACGTAAGGAGCTTGCCTGATGCCAACGGCTGCATCTGCTGTTGGCCCAGTAACTTTGCTTCAGGGAAATGGCACTTGATTTTTTGTTCTTCATGGTGCCGTGCTGACATTTGCTAAGTTGGACAAATGTTTTTGTTTCTAGTAGGGAAGAAACACTTCTTGTTGCTTAGCTAGTGGAGGAGTGGATTAAACTGTTGAATTTATGGTAGATCTCAGACTGACTCAAATCACAGATCCTGGGGGATCCCTCCTCAAATACTCCAAGGGGTGCATTTAGGAGGCTGTTGGAGAATTGGTGGTTGAATTCCATGGAAATCCAAGAAATCTGCTTTCCTGTATGAGTTCTAGATTGTACAGGCCCGCTATATAGTTACAACAAAAAAGTTAAGCCTTTATCTATTAATCAATCAATCAATTGATCAATCAACCAACAAAAATATATTTAGCAGCTATTTGAATGCATTGTGTTGGGCTCTGAAAACACAAAGAGACATTGGTTATAATCCTTGCTTTAGTGGTCTAGAATTTGATTATGAAAAATTATGTATGTACACAAATTATACACATACACATGCACACACAAGGCATTGTTTAATGTATTCAGAGCAGGGAATTTCAGAAAGGGGGGGGGGTTACTGTGAGCGGAAATGCCTGAGGAAGACTTCCTTGGGAGAAATAAAATTTAAACCTAATGTGAAAGACTAACTGATACATAGAGCGTTGAGTGAACCCAGATGAATAACAACGTAGTCGTAAATAGAGCTATTCTTGGATGTGCAATGATTGTTTTAGAAACTAAGACACCCTATGCCTTTGAACATCACGTTTTTGTCATTTGGATTTACTTACTGTATCCTCCAGAGACCTCACTAAGCTGAGGGGAAAGGGCTCACATTTAATAACCACCTTCTGTTTGCTATATACTGTTCTATCTGCTGGGCATCCTTTTCTCGTTTAGTTCTGCTGCAGTTCTGTGAGCCAAGCATTGCTGCTCCTGTCTGTGTGAAGACGCTGAGGCTGAGAGAGGTTCAATCACTTGCCCAGGTCCCACAGTCACCAAGTGATAGCCTTGAGCATTACTTACACACAGCTGATATCTTTTATTTTTTTACTTTTTTTTCTTTATTGAGTTTAGAGAGAGGAAGGGAGAGGGAGAGAGAGATGGAAACATGGATGAGAGAGAACATCGATTGGCTGCCTCCTGCATGTCCCCCCCTGGGGATCAGGCTCACAACCTGGGCATGTGTCCTGACGGAATCAAACCAGCGACCTCTTGGTGCATGGGTTGATGCTCAACCACTGAGCCACACCTGCCAGGCATAGCTGATATCTTAATCAGTTTTAAGGTGGTCAAGAGAGTAGAAAAATTCAATATCAATGCCTTTTCTAAAAAAGAATATTTAAAATGCAGCTTGTTAGATGAGTACAATGTCAGTAATTACAAAAGTGGAATAAAATGAAAAAGGAGAAAATAAAAACAAGGAGAAATAAAACAGTTGATGTATTTCCTTTTGAAACAGAAATGTCATCGAGTATGTCATGTGGCACAGGTAGAACAAAATGTGTGTGAGTGTGTTGTGTATGTGTGTGTGTGTGTGTGTGTGCACACGCTCGCACGCAGGTGGGTCGTGCCAGGCTCTATTCCGCATTCGGTGCCCTCTGCACATTTTAGGTACTTCCTAATAGAGTCAATGTCCGATGTATTAGAATTCTGTTACAAAATGATGAAGAGTTCCACTCTGACTCTCAACGTGACAGATGTTCTATGGCTAAAACATGGCTTTGGGAAAACCAAAATAGACCCACTGCACCTAAAATAGTCAGACAAAAATATTAGAAGAAACCTAGGAAGTGGAGACTGCGGCAAGGCAGCACATTGTACTTGAGCGATGGTTCTCAACGTGTCCTCTGTGAGTCGTGCTCCAGCCCGGACCATCGATACCCCCCCGGGCCCTCTTGCAGAGTCAGGACCCTTTACACCCTTGGCCATCCATACTCTGCTGTCCCGCATGAATGGAGTAACAGCGAGTCCTGTGTCCCCAGGGCGGTGGCTTGGTGAGAGAGCAGACTAGGGAACTTGAGCAAGCAGTTGCTTGCAGACTGTTATTTTTTCCAGTATCCCTCAGTTATTCTTGGTGAATTTCCAGAGGCTCATTCCTTTCAATACAGCTGCACTCCATGACCTCTGGCAGGAAACATCACCTGGCCTCTGCGTGCCTGGCTCTTGCATTTTGGGCTCCTATCCTTGCACCCTACAACCAGGGTTAGGAGAAGATGACGTGTCTTTGTAATCTACGGTAGGCTGTATTTTGCTAGAAGAAATGCCGAGACGTTTCTTTTACTACTTTTTCATGATGACATATCACAGACACACAGAAAAGTGCACCAAATAAATTCCTATCTTAATAAATTATAAAGTAAACGCTCATGTAATTGCTACTTGGGGCAAGGAATAAAACATTGCCAGCACCTCACAAGTTTTCTGAGTGTCTTTCCAGCCCACCCACCTGTTTTCTCTCAAGATAACTTCTGTTCCAACCTGGGCTCAGTCCCTGCTTTGCCACTTTCTAGCTGTATGGCTTTGGCAGGTCACGTACACCCTGTGAAGTTCAGTCTCCTTATTTATGCAGTTGGAAGATAAACCCTACCCACAGGGCTATTGTTCTGAGAGCCAGGGAACACATGAAGCCACCCAACCCGTTGCAAGGTGCTTGGTTGTGCTCAGGAGCCCTCTTGCTAGAGAAGAAAGATGAGATGTGCCATCCGATGACATGCGTGGAGTCTTCCTGGTTCCCATGAAATCTTCTGGCTTCCTTCTCCTGCCCCAGATAAGGCTCTCTGAGTTGTACAGTGTGATCCTTACCTCATTATCTCCTCCAGTGTCCTGTGGTGGGTCATGGAGGTACATAGTTCCTGGCCAATAGTAGTCATGGAGGAAGTGTTGGCTGGCTGAATGACTAAGGGAAGGGGTCATCTACCCTGGCCCCTTCTCTCTGACTTTACCATCTGGTAGAGAAGTTAAGACTTGCACAAAATTGACTAGGGAAGCCTCGTGAGGAGGCCGTATGGGGCACTGGTTACGAGTGCCAGCCCAGTGGCTTCATTCATTAGCAGGAACTGGGACAATTACTCAATGGCCTTTGCTTTCGTGTATCCACCTGTACGATCAGGGTGATGACAGTAACTATCTCCTAGCTTTGCTCTGAGGGATAACGGGGAAAGATGGGCAAACTGCTAACAGGAGAATGGCACATTGTAAGTCCCAATGAAATGAGACTGTTGCTATTGTTGTTATTGTTATGAAGGACTTCATAACCGAATCCTGGGAGAACTTTCAGAAAGGACGAGTTAGACTGAATGTCTGGTGGGAGATTTCCAGAAAGTTTTCAGGAGAAAACCTTGCTTCTGTGGAGCTTGGAGACGACCTAGGATTCACATCTAACTTCATCTTAGGGTACTCACAGATGCCCCTCCCACAGCTGAGGTGATCGTTCCCCACCTTCCACGCCTGACCAACCCTCTCGTCAGTGTCATTTTCTCCAGGAAGGCTGTTCCTGGTCTGCCTGACAAGGTGTAGGCAATGTCGATGAACTCATTTATGTAATTATTTGTTTAATTTCCAACTCCCCCTCTAGACTGTAAGATTTTTGAAGAAAGTGTTTGTGGCTTTGTTTTCCTGGCTACGTTATCCTCAGTGCCTGTAAACTCTCTAGTAGACCCCAAGAAATACTTGCTGAATGATTCCATTTACATGTTTAGAAATGAGGGAAGTCATTTCAGAAAGAGAGACAAACAGAGTGAAGAAATAAAGAGAATCATAGATTTAGTTTATTTAATTGGAAATAAATCTAAGTAATGACTAAGAGAGAATATTCTCTCTTTTGTTTTATTTTTAAATTAAATTTGTTGGGGTAACATTGGATAATAACGTATGTTTCAGGTGGATAACCTTATACTACAATATCTCTGTCTTTCATTGTGTGCTCACCTCCCAAAGTCTAGTCTCCTTCTCTCACTATATTTGACCCTCTTTACCCTCTTCATCCTTCCCTGCCCCCCTTTCCCTCTGGTAACCACCACATTGTTGTCTGTGTCTATGAGTTAGTTATGTTTAATCATTTGTTGCTTTTTAAAAATATCCCACATATAAGTAAAATTATATTGTCCTTTTTCATCTTATTTCACTTAGCTTGATACTCTCAAGATCCATGTTGTCACAAATAGCAGTCTTTGATCCTTTTTTATGGCTGAGTAATATTCCACTGTATATATGTTCCACATTTTCTTTATCCAATCACCTGTCAAGGACATTTAGGTTGTTTCCATGTTTTGGCTCTTGTGAGTAATAATGCAATGAACATAAGGGTACATATATATCTTTCCAAATAAGTGTTTTCAATTTTGGGGGATAGATACCCAGTTTTGGGTCATATGTTAACTCTAATTTTTTGAGGAGCCTCCATACTGTTTCCCATAGTGGCTGCACCAGTTTACATTCCCACCAGCAGTGAAGGGAGGGCTCCTTATTCTCCACGTTATCTCCACAACTTGTTATTTCTTTTCCTATTGATAATAGCCTTTCTAAGAGATGTGAAGTGGTATCTCACTGTGGTTTTGATTTGCATTTCCCTTATAGCTAGTGAAGTTGAGCATTTTATTTTATTTTATTTCAGCTACAATTTTACAGAAGCCCTGCCCCACTGCACTTTCGTGTCCAACAAGAAAGTCCAGAGGGAATTACAGAGGAGCTGGGGTAGGGGAGAGGAAGTAGAACAGGCCAGGGGGGAGTCATCTGGGAGTAGGCAAGTCCTTTGGGCCCTGTAAATCCCATTTATGCTGAGGACAACCCAGATAAAGGGCAGTGAAGTGGTTTGGGAATGGAAACGTGAGCTATGCACTGGGGAGACAGGGTGCCCAGTGACTGGGGCCCTGGACCTGGGAGTCCGGTGCTCTGCTCTACGCCCATCTGACCTGGTGTTGTCCCCAAGGGCCCAGGGTTGTTATGAGGATAAATAACATACACAAAGCCCTTATCCCAGTGCACAGTGGATGCTATTGGCCTAGAGTGTCTAGCTATGATTAGCATTTCCACATTTCCCTTGCTCTATGATCTGTATCCCTTCCTTCCCTTTTAATGTTTCTAAACTTGGAACCAGCCTTACCATCTATGTGCACTTTATTTTTCTGTTTCTTTTTCACACAGCAAAGTTATCTTGAAGTTGGTGATAAGTTCTAACATCAACAGTGTCTTAGAATCGAGGATACATAGTATCACTATATTTTATTTTTCTCAGGAAAGTGTCTCATATAGAGTTGAATCTTAATTTAAAGGAATAAAGAAGCATGTTTAAAGTTGTCCCAGAGACATGTTATAAAGAAGTTTCCAGGTATCTATAGAAGGAGCCTGTCCTGAGGAAGCTTCCCAGAAACCAGTAGATTAGGAGAATGGACAGCTTTTGTTTCTCTTCGATCAAGTCACTTGTGTAATGCTTTTTTAAGAAACATGAGAAATTTACTTAACTAGTGAAGTATCCCACAAGCTATTTATAAAACACTTCTCTTCAAGGAGCTCCAAGTGCTTGGCAGACATCTTCCAATAAACTCTTACACAACGAGGCCCAGGGTGTAAGAAGGGAGGAATGCAGGAGTCGTTGCTACTTCTCTGTTTAGAACACATTGAACTGACTTCTCGAAAGTCAGAAAATCAGGGACAAGGCTGCGGGGAAACTCTGTTTCCTAATGCCCGCGTGATCTGTCTGTTGGCTGACTATAACTTTCAATCATCAGGTATTTTTTAGTCTCCTCTCCATCCTACTTAGTTGGATATTCAATGAAAAAATTACAGTTGACATCCAATATTATATTGCTTTCAGGTAAACAGCATAGTCGTGAGACATTTGTAGAACTTAAGAAGTGATCCCTCCGTGTACCCCCTTAACACCATACATAGCTATTTCAATATTATTGACTATATTCCCTGTGCTGTACTTTATATTCCTGGGACTATTCTGTAGCTACCAATTTGTACTTCTTAATCTCTTCACCTTTTTCATCCAGGCTCCCAACCCCCAACTCCCACAACCTTCAGTTTGTTCTCTGTTATGAGTCTATTTCTCTTTGGTTTGACCATTTATTTTGATTTTTAGATTCCGTGTATAAGTGAAATCATAGAGTATTTGTCTTTTTCGGTCTGACTTATGTTACTTAGCATAATACCCTCTAAATCCATCAACATTGTTGCAAATGGTAAAATCTCATTCCTTTTTAATGGTTGAGTAATACAGTTCCATTGTATATATGTACCCCCTCTTCTTTACCCAGCTGTCTATCGATGGACACTTAGATTGCTGTCATATTTTGACTATTGTAAATAATGCTGCAATGAGCATAGGGATGCACATAGCTTTTCAAATTAGTGTTTTAGATTTCTTTGGATAAATACTCAGAAGTTGGATTGCTGGATCATAAGATAGTTACATTTTTAATTTTTTGAGTAACCTCCGTAGTGTTTTCCACAGTGGCTGCACCAATGTACAATCCCACCAACAGTGCACAAGGGTTCCCTTTTCTCAGCATCTTTGCCAATAATTGTTGATTTTTTTGATAGTAATCATTCAGACAGGTGTGAGGTGATATCTCATTGAGGTTTTAATTTGCATTTTTTAAATATATTTTTTATTGATTTTTTTTTTTTTTTTTTAGAGAGAGAGAGGTAGAAATATTGATGTGAGAGAGAAACATTGATCAGCTGCCTCCTGCATGCCTCCTACTGGGTATCAAGCCCACAACCCGGGCATGTGTCCTGACTAGGAATCGAACCAGGACTTCTCAGGTCATGGGACGACGCTCAATCCACTGAGCCACACTGGCTGGGCATTAATTATATCTTTGATAATTAGTGACCTTGAGCATCTTTTCATATGTCTATTGGCAATCTATACTTCTCTTTGGAGAAATGTCTATTCAGGTCCTCTGCCCCACTTTTTAAATTGGATTGCTTTTTTTTTTGGTGTTAAGTTGTATCAGCTCCTTATATATTTTGGATATTTACTCCTTATTGGATATATCGTTGGTGAGTTATCTTCTTCCACTCAGTAGGTTTTTTTGTTTTGTTGATTTTTTTAGTTTTATTTTTGCTGTACAAAACCTTTTTAATTTGTTGGTAGTCTTATTTATTTGTTTGTTTATCTATTGATTGATTGTTTCTCTTGCTGAGGAGAAATTTATTTTAAAAATTACTAAGAACAATGCCAGAGAGTTTACTGTCTCTGTTTTCTTCTATGAGTTTTATGGTTTAGGGTCTTACATTGAAGTCTTTAATTCATTTTGAGTGTATTCTTGTACATGATGCAAGAAAGTGATCTAGTTTTATCTTTTTGCATGTGTCTGTCTAGTTTTCCTGACACCATTTATTGAAGAGACCGTCTTTACCCCATTGCATATTCTTGCCTCCTTTGTCATAAATTAATTGACTATATAGGCATAGGTTTATTTCTGGGCTCTCTATACTGTTCCATTGATATATGTGTCTGTTTTTATACCAGTACCATGCTGTTTTGATTAGTATAGGCTTGTAGTATAATTTGATATCAGGTAGTGTGATCTTTCTTCTTTCTCAAGATTATTTTGGTTACTGGGGTCTTCTGTGGTTCCATATCAAATTTAGGATTATTTGTTCTAGTCTGTGAACAAATTCTGAAGAATTTTTTTTCAAAGAAGAGGTGGTACATATATACAATTTGTTATAGCTGGGATATCTATAAAAATAATCAACAATTTATTTAGCTAATGAGCAAGTTAAAACCTAAACATCAGAAAGTAACATAAATGTCAAGTTCTTGTTATTAGAAATCTATTTTACAAACTTAAAAATTGGACACTGAATGTGTGTATCCTTAGGTATAATTTTTAAGCCAGTACTTTAAAAGTATCTTTTGCTAACTGATGTTATAAATACAGAAAAAAAAAAATAGAGGTAGACAGAAATTAGGGAGAAATACATGTGTTGGGTCATTTAAATAGTGAGCATTTTCTTTAAAATATTTAAAATTAACATTATGCATCATTTTCACTACCAAATTGTCAACAGCCACAAGCACAAGTGTTGATCAAAAATTGTAGAAGCTGTGAGCATGTAAATAGTTACACCATTTCTGGAAGGTAAATTGGCGATATGCATAACATTGCAAAGGTGGACAGTCTTTGACCCAGTAATACCATTTCTCAGACTCTATCCTGAGAAACTAAGTATGGACGTTCTTCAAGTTGTAGCTAAGACTGTTCATCACAGCATTGTTTATAATAGCAAAGCAATTAGAAATAGCCTATGTGTCAAACATATTGATTAAGAAGGTATGGTACAATCATATAATGGAGTTCTGTGTTGCCATGAAAAACGATGCTATTCTATGCTATGCCATTTGATGAAAAATATATTTTGACATATATGTGTAGTGAATAGAGAAGGTTACAAAATAATGCTCTGTATGATTATGACGATGTGTGTATACAAATGTATGTGTGTATGTGTGTGTGCACACACGCATAGGAAATATCTGCAAACATATACAACAAAATGCTAACAATCATTATTTCTAAATGGTGGATATTTATTGTTCCACTTTTTCCTTACCTAGGTTTTCTCATTTTTCTCCCATGAACACGTTAACGTTGCAACTGGTAAGAATTTCACTGTTTTAATTTAAAAATATTAAAATACTGAAGAAACTTCCCCAGGACTCATAGGTGTGTGCATGTCCAGTATCAAACCAGCATGGGGCCGTACACCCCAGGAGAAGGGTGCCTGACCCCGGGAGACAGTGCTTAAAGCCAACGCTTGGGAAGAATTTCATAGCATCACTTGCTGGGCGCTCAGGAATTTTAATAAACCAAAGGGGCAAAGTAACATGCCCTTTGACAGCAGGTGGGTAAATGGTCTGTTCCCTCTGTGTCTTTCTTTGTATCTATATCCAAGAAGTAAAATGTTTCATTTCCAAGAATTCTTCAAATCTGTGCAAGTTGCAGGTGATCTTGCCTATCACCTTCTGTTAGTTCTGCCCATGTTTCTCTCCTCATTACTCAGAGTGTGTGACGTTATTGAAAGATTTATTTGCTCCTTTTTAGGAGAAAAACATGGTCTTTAATCTGGAAGATTTAGTCAGTCCTGTGCCCTGTCAATGTGTTCTAATTTCTTCTCTTTTGGCCACAGTGTCTTCAAATTCAGGACTTTTTTTTTTCAATGTCCCACAAATGTTTCCTGTATTTTTTTCTCTCTCTCCCCACCTCTTCCTTCCTTCCTCTCTCCTCCCCTCCCGATAGAAGCAAGTGTATCCTCTTCACACGAACCCACCAACCTTGTGTCTCTGGAAAGCTCCAACGAAGGGGCTAGACAACCATCTTTCTTGAATAACTCCTCGTTTATATTTTTGGCATTCTAGAACTTGGACATCCTCTGCATCGTGAGATGGTAAATAGTAGACCTTCTCCAGGGCACAGAGGCTAAGGGAGCCCGTCAGAGCCAGGGTTAGACAGGGAGGCAGGCTCCTGGGAGCAGTGGGAGCTGAGGAGGCCCCTCTGACTGGCTCCCTCAGCCACAGCGCCCACGCCAAGCTGCAGAGAACCCTGGTGGCCCGCTCTCGGTTCTGCCACTCACCGGAACCATTTGCTGAGCACTTACCGTGTACAAAAAACACGGCACTGCCCACATTTCTTTCTTTAAAACAGTTTTTTTATTGATTGATTTTAAAGAGAAAGGAAAGAAGAGAAAGATATCAGTTTCTTGTTCCATTTATGTACGCATTCATTGGTTGATTCTCTTGCATGTGCCCTGACGAGGGATTGAACTAGAAATCTTGGCGTGTGGGGAGGATGCTTAACCAGCTGAGCTACCCGGCCAGGGCAATGTTTCTTAAGGCAGGTACTATGGTTTCCCGAAATGGCTGCTGTTGGCCAGATCACCTTTACTGAGGCTCCCCCATTTACTGGCTGCGGTGAGAAATGGCTGACAAAAACTTAATACCTTTGGGGGTGGGAGGGGGGGGGCCCAGCAGCTTCTCGTGACCAGTGCGAGCTGCCTCTCCACCTGGAACTCAACCGATGCCCGACTGACCTGGGTCCAGAAGGCCAGCTCCCTCATCTCAAGGCAGGACCTACTCTGAGGTCGCCCATGCTCCACAGTTGTCTTGTCCGGCTTTCCCCCTGTCCCACCCTGCTTCCCCCACTGCTCTTCTCTTGCGAGTACTCTCCCAACAAATCACTTGAGCAGAACTCTCCAATTCTAGCTCTGCGTCTAGGGAGCCTGACCCAAAACACCTCCCGTTCTACAAATGGAGAAATTTGAGTGCGGAGTGACTGAGTCTGTTTGTCCACATCACACAGAAGAGTGGCAAAACAAAGTCCAGTTCTATCCGACTCTGTTCATTATTGGATAATTCCACCCAATGCTGATTTTGATCAACACGCTTTCTTCCTCTAATGCGGTGTGGAAGTCTAATGTCTAGGTGGACAGTGAGCTGGGTTCAGATCCCAGGGTACTGACCTGGAGTTTGTTATCTAACAGGGAGGAGCCAGGTGGTGAGTCTGAGCAGAGTCTCTATGGAGCTTCTATGGGGGGGGGGGGGGTCATGCTATTCCCTGACTCCCCATCACAAACTAGGGAGTTTGTAGAGATGTATCTACTTTTTGGTTGTTACCAAGACTCTAGGTCAGTTTTAACATTTAATGAGCACGGCCAGGAATGTTAAAAAGTCCTGCAACATAAGAGGCAGTTTCGCTCAAGAGGCTTGTTCTGTGCCACATGCTAATAGTGCCCCTGTTGAGAAACACAACAAAGCGCCCAGGGTCAAAAAGTAAGGGAGCCAAATGCAGTCATCGAGTCCAAAGGGCAAGGCAATGATGGAGAAGAGAAAACAAGGAGGGGGCCAGCCAGGCAGCTGGTGCGGGAGTGAGCCGGGATGCTGTGCCCATAGCCTGCTGTTCTTCCCACCCAGTCTGTGGGGCACAGTGAGTCTGGGACACTTTAGGAGTTCAGGACAAAAGGAGGAATTGAGGTGGATGTCATGGGAACCCAGGAAGAAAGACACTGTGTGGCATTCGATTTGTTGTGCATTTATTTATCCCCCCAAACAGGCAGTGAGCCCTGTAATTCCTGGAGCCGTAGGGAGCACCGAGAAAATCAAAACACACCAGACCACTCGAACTCCAGTCAGTGCTGAGGAGTAGGTGCAGGGACGATTTGCTCTATTTTAACTTTGGCTGCCCAACATTTGAACCTCATCCTATGTAGGAATTCTTTACCTTTTAAGTCTTGCTGGGCAAGAGGCCACCTCTTATGTGAGACACTGAAAATGCCAGATATCCACATCTCCACCTCCTCTGCAGGCAGGCTAGACAGCTGTCCCGGATTTTTAACTGGAAAGCAGTTACCCAAGAGCAGAGGGAGAGGGACCTGTCTTTCTGCCAGACAAAAACTGGGTGTTACTTGGGGCCTCCTTTCCAGCCACAGGGAGCTGGAGTCTGGGTCTCTAGGATACCTCCGGGACCTACCCAACACCCTTTGAATAAATCCCATTCTTGCTTAAGTCAGCCATATTTTATTTCTTTTGTGGGCAGATAAGAGTGCCTACTATGTACCAGTAAACAACGATAAATCAAAGGTTCTGTGTTTTCACTCAGGATGACAAACGCGTACCCTCGTCAGACTCAGGGAGTGCTGCCATGTGGGTCGAACCAAGAACCATGGACTCTCTGAATAGGAAACTATTAATAATTCTTATTGGGCTCAATTTGTGGGGGACACTAGTGTGGGACATTAAAAAGCAAAAAGGTGAAGGGTGTAACTCATGGATCTTTTGTTACCAAGCGGTACGAAATGAGTCACAGGACACATCCAGACCAGCTGGATCGCAGAGGACAAATTCTGGAAACAGGGATTGTGGTGGGACAGTGACTATAGCATGCTGGTTCCTTGCCAGCCTTCCAGGGAAGCGCCATCCATGACTCACGTTTCTCTCTGCTGTTCTGTGAAAATAGAAGACAAAGAGCTGTCATAGCAGTTGAATTCCTGGCCCAGTTTATCCATGATCCTGAACTTCCCAAAGATTGTCTTATTTCTTCCATTAAAATCTCTCTCTCTCTCTCTCTCTCTCTCTCTCTCTCTCTCTCTCTCCCTGGAGCACTCCTGCACACCTTTCCTTCTCTCCTTCCCCCAGCTGTGCTCTCTCTGAAGCTCCAAGGACCCTTTTTTGCCTCTGTAACTTGCTTCCTGAGCCCACGCAGCCCAGCTGGCTCACTTCTTTCATGGCCAACGTCTACCTCTGTGACTTTCTAAATAAACGTTTACTTGTATTTGGGAAAAAAAAGTTTGAAATCCTATGATTTACAGTATACTAGCCAGCCTGCTGTAGTTTGTGCTATCTTGTATAAATTAAATAGAATTCTATGTTAGGGAGGTGGGTGTGAGGAATGCATTTAATGCTCTGATTCCCTTTTAGTACATAACTGTCATGCCTTGAGCATCTCTTTCATGCCAGGCTCTTTCCCACATATTATCTTTAATCTTCAAAATAACCCTCCAAGCAGGCATTATGAGGTTAGTTTTTTAGGTGAGGCCCAATGACTTGGCCAAGATTACAGAACTGATTGGTGACAAAAATATGGAACCCAGGTGAGTCTGGCTTGCATCTTACCTGTTTTTCATGACACACACCTTGGTGCCTCTTTCCCAGATATCACTCTAAATTTAAGAATCATGTGTCTTACCTTAGGGATGATATGCCCATTGATCCATTTTAAATTCACAATTCACTCCTACCAGGTGTGCCTAAGATATGTACTAATCATTCTTAAGGTGTTGATTAAGATCATTTACACAATCAGGAAAGATCAGTGGTGAATAAGTCTTTCTCACTTAAAAAAAAAATTCTATGATTAAGACACTGGATAGTAAAACCTCTTTCAGGCCTGTTTTCTCTGAATACTGATTAGCTTGGTTGGTGGGAAAAGGCTGTTGTTAGGTCAAAGGCCTCAGTGGGCCTATTATGACACTCAGATTAGTCAAATGCTTGCCATTGTGCTCAGCAGGGATGTGGGTGAGTTAGTGTGAGTAGACTATTAGTACCAGTGGCAATGATAATAATTAACGTTTTTGAGTACCTACTATGTGTTAGTACTATGCAATGCATCATCTTTAGTCCTGTGCACAAACCTATGAGATCCCACTTTTTAAATGAGGAAACAAACTATTGTAGGTTCAGCTACCACTGAACATGATGGACTGCAGGTGGGCTGTCTGGGGTGCAAACCCAGGCTTCCTGCCTCCAAAACCCAAATCTAAGGGTTCAGTGATACTAACCATAGATGAGCAATTCTAGCTATACCAGAGTTACTGTAAAGTTATTACTTATTTATTTAATAATACTTATCAGTACCTGCTTTATGATGGGCAACATGCTTCTGAACAAGAGACATGGCCTCTGCCTCCATAGTGGAGGAGAAAAATAATCAAATACACCCTTCCCCCCAAAACACGTATAATTATAAACTGTGCTATGTGTGGTGACAGAAAGGCACAGAAAGGTGGGGGGAGCCTATCACAAGGGAACCTAATCAAGTCTGGCAGATCAGGGAAGACTTTCTGGAAGCAATGGCAATTCAGTGAATACCAGAGAGATGAGTGCATTTAGCTGGAGGGAGGGAGGGGAAATGGGAGAGGAAAATTACTGGCAGCATGAAGGACATGTGCAAAGGTCCTGAAGCAAAAGTCTGTGGTTGTTAGACACTGCAGGCTTGTGGGTAAATTTAGTTTGTAGGTGTTTGCTTTGGCTCACAGGCTCTTCTGGAAAAATTTGAGCCTCAAAGAGGAAATGTTGCATAAATATTCTGACTTTCAGCTCCTCTCAAAAAAGCATAAGATCTGGCAACCCTTGGCCCTCAGGGCTTCACGGCAACAATGACAAGCGCTGAGTATCGGACCAGTCTTGGTGGGGCACGCATTCTCCATTTCGTCAGTCTCCCTGCTCCTTATTGCCTTTCCAATGCTGAACTGAGGCTTCAGCAACCACTTCTGATGTTTGCACTGTACTTTTCTTATAGTGGGGAATTAGTTCTCTGTATCCCTGCCTTGATCACAAATGAAAGATAGACCAAGAGAACCATATGCTTCTCCTCATACTCAACACGTACAACTCATGTACCATATTTCTTCGGGTCTGTGGGCATTTAAATCCCCCCACTCCAAATTAGGATGCAACAGAATACAAGCCAGTAGGGTATACCACTATTTAACAGGCTAAAATATATTGATTTTTTTCTCAACTGCAAATGCTTAGTGAGAATGGGATGTGAACCCACCACCATGGTAGGCACGGAAGGCTGAAAATACAATGGATTTTTGGTCAAAGATATAAAAAGTGCTGGTTCTGTGCTTCTAAAGGTAGCATCTGTTTTTAATTGCTACTCAAGTAATTAAACAGTTCCACTGTATTAATCAAAATAGATCATAAGATGGTTCCTGAACTGGAGAACATACTCATTCCTTCCTTGGTCAGATAGATTAATCTTGCCATCTCCAAACCACTGTAACTTACGCAGTAGCAAGATAGCAAAAATTAATTTTGAACTTTTCCTAAACATTTATAAATATGTCAAGTCATACAGACGCCTTCGATATAGTGTAAGAGCCCTGGGCTGTGTGCAAGAAGCCACTTTATTTTACATAGTTAATATGTCCTTCCAAACAGAGTGAAAATCACGTCACATGTTCAGAGATCTAGAGAAACTCCCTTGGGAAACTTGCGATGAATCATTTTGTAAAGCAGAGAATTTGAATGCAATATGCAACATTGCTCATCAATAGATAACTTTTTATAGTAACAAAGTATTCTACACAAATTTAATAAAATAAATATGTGATCACAGACACATGTGATATGAAGCCTAAAAAGTCAATTTCTTTACATGTAACTAAAATGAATGGATTTTCATTTGTGTTTGCCTTTTCCGTCCTGATCTATAGTTTCCACCTTGCTGTCATCTCTCCATCCCGTACGTTGTCAGTGTGACTAAGCCTTGCTACACATCAAATCTTCAGCTCAAACTTGACCAGCAGAGGGTACTGTTTGAGCACTAAAGTGGACTCCTCATCTTTGTCTTACCCATCCAAAGAGAACAATATCTTTAAAGAATAATAGCCAGAGAGGATACTCAATAGGCAAGGTGCTGGCAAGATAATACACATCAATGATCATGTTTCAGCATCATTTTGCAGGAAATTTCTCTTTGTTCTCGGCTGCTCACAAAGGACATGCCATGCAAAATGCACCTGTGGTTCCTGGTGATAATGTATTTGAAGGTAGATAAAGAGGGTGGTGGTAGCTGGGGTGAAATCGGCTTCTACATTTACCAAGTTCCTATATCCATTTTAGGTTTAGGGTTCTGCATCAGAATATTAGCCCCAAGTGTTCTCAGCTTGCTAGTGAGTGGTCATGAATAATTCCTGCAGTAGCAAATAGTATAACAAAATAATCAGGCAGCCTGTGCATTGCATGTCAACGAGCACAGATGTCTCTCTCCCGATGGAGGGGATGTTTAAAGATATTTTGCATTTTGTTGAGTTTGGAGCACTTGAGTTAGTGACTCTTTATCAAAATAAAGTGAGCATCTCCCTGTCCTGCAATCACATTCAGCATTAAATATAATTAAATATACTGTAGAATATTGTGCCACTTAATTTTACATAAATTTGATCAGTTTGTGTATAATAGTGGATTACACATTTCTTAGTAAAATGTATACACTTAGTAAAATGTATACACTATATGATAACAAAAAAGATAGAAGCCCTTATGCTGAAAAGCAACAGTTCCCTGTCCCACTCCTTATCTTCAGTCTCTTCTCAGATGTAACTTTTAACTCTTACAGCATTCTTTGTTACTTACCTCTATGTTTTTAAAAAGTATTCTTATACTGTTACTTCTTGGGTTAGTAGTACTAGATATTATATATCATCTTCCTATGCTGATAGATGAGAATGTAACTCAATGAAGTTACTCAATACCCACCGTTAGTCCTATCTTGATTCAAGGTCTTCATTGGTTACCTATGCAACTTTAAATAAAATACGTATTCCGCCCTGGCCGGTTTGGCTCAGCGGTTAGAGCGTTGGCCTGTGGTCCAGAGAGACCCGGGTTCAGTTCCCGCTAAGGGCACGTATCTCGGTTGCAGTTTGTCCCCGGCCCTGGTTGGGTCGTGCGGGAGGCAGCCACTCGGTGTGTCCCTTTCACATCGATGTTTGTCTCTCTCTCTCTCTCTTCCTCTCTCTCCCTCCCACTCTACCTGAACAAAAAAAAAAATGGAAAAATGTCCTCGGGTGAGGATAAAAAAAAAAAAAAGAAAAAGGAAATACGTATTCCTTTAGCAACATTAGGTAAAATACGTTTCCCTTTAATAATAGACAATTTAATTTGAGTCCCATCTTTTAGTTCTTCTCTCTCATTTCTCCTTCCTAATTTTTGTAACCTGTACCTCTACAAATGTGAAGGGTATTACCATTCACCCTCTGTTCGTCAGTCATAATTCTACCATCTTTTTCTATAGGTTGATTCTAAAACTATAAACCAATAAATGGTGTTTACATTGGGGCACAATGTTGTTATACTTCTTGTACAACTTCTAATTGTTCTGGAGTTTCTAATTGCCTTTTTTTTCTTATACTAGTTGCCATTCTTTTGATCTTGATTTTTAACATTTTTTTTCGAGAAACTCCTGACTTCTGAAGCTTTTTATCTGGCTACTCTTGTCTGTACGTGTTCTGCAAGCTTCCTACACAGAGATCAACATTGGTGTTAACTTTCTGTGCTTTGTTTCCCCCTTTCTGGAACTCAAGTCTTTCGCTGTCTTTGTTTATTTTTTGCTGCAGCGCAAACTGAACAAAATTCTGAAGAAATTATATGTGTGATGCCATTTTTTTCGGATTCTTTGCATGTGTGAAAATCAGCACATGCAGGTGTGATCTACATTCACACTTGCATCATAATTTAATTAGGTATAGAAAACATAGTTAAAAAAATTACTTTTCCTCCGAATTTTAAAGCAGTTGTTCCTTTTCCTTGAGTCTTCAGTATTGCTGATGGTGTATGCCAGCTTGATTCTCATTCTTTGACGATCTGCATTTTCTTTCTGATTTTTTTCTTTCAGCAATGATCCTAGATGGAGGTCTTTTTGCAGCCACTGCTGGACTATTCCAATCTGAAGTTTTACGTTTTTCAGCTAGCCAACATTCTCTTATATCACTCAAGTGAACAATTTCCTCCCCTCCATTTTTGCTACTCATTTTCCATAATTCCTATTAATTATCTAGTAGTCCTCCTGCTTTGATCCTTGGGTCTACTTCTATTTTATTTTCTGGGAGATTTTTCCTCAATTTCATAGTCTAAAATATACATAGTTAATATGTCCTTCCATATATATTTCTTTTGTCAATCATATTTTTTAAGCCAAGTTTCTTTCTTAGTATGTTTGTTCTTTTTTTATAGTATCCTCTTCTTGTGTAATGGGTGCAATGTATTTTTGAATCTTTCTAAGGGTGTTAGAATTTCTGTAAAAACTCTTGTTCTTCATATTATCTCTTTTTATTTTGGAATCAGTTATTTCCCATTTGTTTATCTTGGTCAGAGGTTCCCACTTTAGGGACTTTTTCAAATACATGGGAATCTTGTAGAATCACCGTGTAGAGGGAGGTAAATCCTGTGATTAGGGTCATGATTTGAATCAGCTGTCCCATAAACAGAATTTTGATTGATTTCTCTTATTTTTCAGTCTGATATTTCACTGCCACCCCTACTGCATCTAAGTTCATAGAATGCTGAGCATTTCAGTATTTCTTCTAGGCAGCTCGTCTCCATCCCCCTTACTACACCACCCGCTTCCCCCTTTTCTTCTCTCTCAGCTCATCTCTTTGAATGTCTTCCTTCTGTTAGCATGTCTCCAGCACTTGTCATCTTCCAAAAATTTGTTGAAATCTTTTATCAGCTAAGGATCACTTTTTATTCTTATTTTATCTTATGGGTTTATATCTATTTGAATTTCTTTACTGACCTTTTAATGGGCTTCTGGATGGAAGAGAAGTATGTTTGCACAAATTGCCATCTTTATCTGGAAGTCCATGTTAATTTTTTTCCAGTTTTGTATGTATGTATGTATGTATGTATGTATTTCCTCTGAATGTCAGGTGTATATATTTTTTCAATTACAATTTACAGTCAATATTATTTTGTATTAGTTTCAGGTGTATGACATCATGATTAGACCATCATATACTTCACAAAGTGTTTCCCCTGATATTTCCATTACCCACCTGGAACCATACATACTTATCACAATATTATTGACTATATTACCTATGCTGTACTTTACACCACCATGACCATTTGTAACTACCAATTTCTACTTCTCAATCTCTTCACCTTTCTCACCCTGCTGCCCCAACACCCCTCCCCTCCGGCAACTAACAGTCTACTCTCTGTATCTATGAGTCTGTGTCAATTTTGTTTGTTCATTCATTTTGTTCTTTAGATTCCATATATAAGTTAAATCATATGGTATTTGCCTTTCTCTGACTGATGTATTTGAATTAGCATAATGCCCTGTAGGTCCATCCATGCTGTTACAAATGGTAAGATTTCATTCTTTGCATAACTGAGTAATATTCCATTGTGTATATCTTCCACCACTTTTTTATCCACTCATCTATTGATGGGCACTTGGTTTGCTTTCATATATGTGCTATTTAAAGAATGTTATAGTGAACATAAATGCATATATATTCTTTCAAATTCGTGTTTTGGGCTTCTTCAGATATATACCCAGAAGTGGAATCAATGGGTGATAAGACAGTTTCACTTTTAATTTTTGAGGAACCTCCATACTGTTCTCCACAGTGGCTCCACCAATCTGCATTCCCACCAACAGTGCATGAAGGGTCCCTTTTCTCCTCTCCAACACTTGGTATTTGTTGGTTTACTGATGATAGCCATTCTGACAGGGTGAGGTGATATCTCATTGTAGTTTTAATTTGCCTTTAATTAGTGACATTGAGCATCTTCTCATATGTCTTTTGTGGTTCCATATAGATTTTTGAATTATTTGTTCCAGTTCTGTGAAATACATCATTGGTAGTTTGATTGGAATTGTGTTGAATCTATAGATTTCTTTGGGTAGTTTGGACATTTAATGATGTTAATTCTTCCTATTCATGAGCACGGTATATGCTTCCATTTATTTGTATCTTCTTCAATGTCTTATAACTTTACAAGTACAGGTCTTTCAATTCCTTGGTTAAATTTATTCCTAGGTATTTTTTTTGGGAGGGGTGGTATTATTATACATGGGATTTCTTAGTTTCCCTTTACTATAGTTCATCATTGGTGTATAAAAATGCAATTGATTTCTGAATATTTATTTTGTATCCTACTACTTTACTGAATTAATTTATCAGTTTTAGTAGTTTTTTGGTGGAATCTTTAGGGTTCTTTATATACAGTATCATGTCATCTGCAAATAATGACAGTTTTACTTCTTCTTTTCCAATTTGGATGTCTTTTGTTTCTTCTTTTTGTCTGATTGCTGTGGCTAGGATGGAAGTCCCTGTTGATCTTTGAACGCACATCCGTATAACCTGAAATTTCTTGATGCATATTCAGTATTTATTTATAGCTCCCATAATTTGTAAAAATATATTTTCAGTGAACATGCTTAAGATATCTTTTAGCTTGTGTCATTCTCTATCTATTTTCTTAATATTTGAAGGCATGATGACAAGTCAAACATTTGTTTAATCCTTTTGAGGTATAATTTACTTCAAATGATTCTATCTTATCTTTGATACAGTACTGTGAAATGGGTATTGCCCTTGTCCCATTTTACAGATGAGAAATGGAGTTTCTGAGAGAGTTGAGTAAGACTAAGATCATAGAGCTGGTGAGTGCTGACCAGCTCAGCTCCAAACCTTTCAATGCTTTCTCCCCTCAGCCCCAGCATGTCTCGGAGGTCCTACTCAATAAAACCCCAGCAAAAGCAACAGCCTAAAGAATTTGATGTTGACAAACTAGCTTCACATTTCCACAAAGCTTTGTGTGTAATGCTTTCATTTTAGTCTTGCTTGTACTTTAAAAATAATATTCAAAGCTATTCCTGAATACTTGGTGAGGATGCAGCTTTTTGCACCCCTTCTCCCAGTGAATTTAAGGGTAAGGTCCGCTGATGAAATATGCCATGTTGCCCAAAAGGAAAAGCTGTTGTTTCAAAACACCGGGGGCGGGGCTAAGGTAGAGTCTATTCTAATTGTCTTCAACTATTCTCTACCTTACTGTAGCCTTTTAGGTCAGATCATTTGGCTCATGATATTCAAAACTGTATTAATTATGGGATTTTATAACAAGGTTATGCAGTATATGTTTGCCAACTGGGAAAAAAAAGATAATTATGCTTGAATGTAGGTCACATTTAAGAAACTCTCTTAGGCCTAATGGGAACCATGTTTCCTTAAAAACCAAGAATTAATGATATTCAAGAGAATGGTGTCTCTCTCATCTTGTGACCCAATTCTTCCGGTCAAAGATTTTTTTTTTTTTTTTAACTTTTTTGGTGGCTGTTCTTAGGAAGAGAAACTTGCATAATTTCCTGTAGGGCAGTATGGGCTGTTGTGCCAGCTGCTGAATTGGACCTTGGTTGTAAGTGTTACCGATAAGGATGTTTATAACCACACGGCTATGATTGATATTATTAGCAGACAGTTCTCCGAACTCACCACAAAGTGTTTTCTGCTGACTTTTAAATGAGAAGAAGGTCTTTGCCTATCATGTGTTTATCTTAGTCTTTGTTCTTAAAAATTGCTGATCTGTGTAAACTGTCAGTGTTTTTTTGTTTTTGCCTTTTTTCCGACCTTTTCTGGTTTCAGCATTACCAAATAGCAAATCTAAAGAACATCACTTAAAATGGGAATGAGCTCCCCCTCAGAATTAAAGAGTTTGATGTAATTTTGTAGCATCCAAGGAATCTCTGAAGTACCTAACTGACCGTTTCCACTGAGGCATGACAAAATGCTCTGCTCACAAATTTCCCAACCTCTGCCCCACCCTCCCCAAACCTACTCCTCGCCACAGGAGAAAGCTCCAACAAAATAACAGACTGTTTTAAATCCATTGCACTGGCAAGGGAGAAGCAAAGTGTTCTGATGGCGTAGCTGCATCTCCTTGGAATGGTGGATGATTTCTCAAGCTATGTAGTACACTAGATCTCAGCTCCCAATATCCAGAGCAAAGGTTTGATTTCACCCCTGTAATTTAAGTGGTTTTGTGGTCTCACTTGGATTGGAGTTGAGGCAAAATTGCTTTTTAAAAGAAGGGGAGGGGATCTAAATTAAGATCTTTTATCATTTTGAAATGAGCCCATTTTCAGTTATTGTTTTTATCTTTGCCCTATCTCATTACTAATGGGATATCACAGTTAACCCACCAGCCAATGAAATATTTTGAGGATGAATTTTATAACCTGTATTTCTCTTGATCTCTTTTCCATCTTTAAAGAATTAAGTTACTTGAACAAGCTGCTTTAAGGAACTAAAAATATTATGAAACACACTGTACTTTAACATTATCAGGCATTTTTCAGTATAGACACCAAGACCTGGAAAAACCTAGGTCCTGAAATACCAGTCCTGATTGGGTCCCCCATCCCCTCCTCCCAGCAAACACATGGCCTGCAGGACTGGTGCTTAGCTAGCCATGTGGTTTATATTTATTTCCCAGTTTTTCATCCATCCCACCTCCCTGTGGATATTGGTGTGCAACTAGCTTCCTCAGACTAGTTCGATTATAAGTCTTCCAAGGGGGGCCTCAAATCTTTTCTCCACTGATAGCTCCATGAAATGCACTTGCTAATTACTGAACACAGTGAAGGCTCACAGCAAGCTGTAGATGACCTGGGTGCATTGCTCAGCTGCATCTTACATATCAGGACTGAAAAAGGGATCCTGGAATCCAGAATTGAGAAAATGTAGTCCTTCTTTGGCCTGTGCAGGCCCAGCTAGCTGTTAATTTCCACTGCAGAGTTTGTTTTCCTGATGCATGAGTGGTGTGTGAATTCCTCAGGGTTTCAGCTTGCCCTGAGATCAGCTCTTAAGAAGAGGTGAGCTCTGGCCCAGTAGTCAAGCTGCTGCTTGTCTCTGGGGTGTAGTATGTTTAGCTAATCCTATTGACTATAATTCTAACGTGGTGGCTGTTGTTAAATCTTTGAGAAAAAGATGTAATCTTCAGGCCAAGGGCACATGAAGAAAATACTCCAACTATTCCTGACACTCCCCTGATCTCAAAGAAGAATTTGATTTATTTTTAAAACAAGATTGATAGGCTGCCCTGAATGATCTCCACTCAAAGGCTGTGGTTGCAACTTAACCAGGAGAATAGAAACCCTGTTTTCATCAAGCCGGGCATTGTTCAAGGCTGTGATGCAGAATGAAGGAGAAGTAATGGATATCATGCTTTAAAGACATGTATAATTGCTAGGAGATCATTCAGGTAGCAGACCAATAGATCTGCCCGATGATTTGTGGAAAGACAGTTTTAATGCTGGAAAAGAGTGGGGCTGAGAATAGGAAAAGGATTGTGTTTAGCTGAGTCTCCTTAAATTCTTTTTAAAGCCTTAGGATGACTTGTTAGGGTGTGCAGATGAAAGAATAAATGCACCTGTTTCAGAGACTCTGCAAATGAGGACTTTTAGGTGGATTTAAACGGATTTGAAGTAGCAGAAATGGTGGGGGCCGAAGAAAGAGCGTCACAGGATGAAAGTCTAAATCTGGTGAAAGTTTTCTCTGTTTGAATAACACTCACTGGTTTGAAATGATAATTGTGGGGCCTTTGCAGAAAACTTTAGACTCAAGAGCAAGGTGTCTGTTTTAACACTCAACATTGCAATTTATTTCTATAAGGAGATAAGTAATTTGGGGGTGATTTTTGATTTTTCAAACACCGCATTTGGTAACCCTACAGTAAACTTTGGAATATATGTTGCACTCCGTAAAATTGCTACAACGGTTTAGTTTTTTTTTTTGTTTTTTTTTTTTTTTTTGGTGTAATGGCAGAGCCATTATGTGTTGCAGCACTTGGATTTGATCCACAATGCTTCCCGGTCCAACGGGAATCTCTAGAGCCCAGAGCCCTGGGACTGAGTCCAACAAATCAGTAGGGCAGCGTTGGAAGAGAAAGAAGTTGTTGCCCAGATTGCCACAAATGGAAATGAGAGAAGAGAAATGCTTATCAGGGTAAACAAACTCAAAGTCTTATTCTTCGTAAGGGGGCAGTGAGTGGGTGGAGGAAGAAAAAGGCACAGGGCTGACAGTTACTGAACTGTTACTCAATGTCTCACATGCTATTAGACACTTTCATACCTTTTTATTTTCATCTAGTCCTCACTAAATCTTAAAGGTTTTATTATCTTTATTATTACAGATAAAGAACCTGAAGGGAGAGATGAAGTAAATTGCCCATGGTCACACAGCAAGCATATGGTGATGTGTGTTAACTCAGGTGACTGACTCCAAAGCTTATGTTCTTTCTACGGGGCCACTGGTAGGTATTGCTTAGATCAGTTGTTACTAGTGTCTACTCCAGATTTATAATTGTTCAGATCAATATGTAGTGGCCATGGGTGATCAAATCATCCTGTTTTTTAGGGCTTTAAAAAGTCAAGGTACAGCCTGGCTGGTGTGGCTCAGTGGCTGAGCGTCGACCCATGCACCAAGAGGTTGCCAGTTCGATTCCCAGTCAGGACACATGCCCAGGTTGTGGGCCAAATCCCCAGTGGGGGGCATGCAGGAGGCAACCAATCGATGTTCTCTCTCATCTATGTTTCTATCTCTTTCTCCCTCTCCTTTCCTCTCTCTTTAAAAACAATACAGAAAAAAAAAAGTAAAGGTACAGATTCACGGAACCTTGAGAAGCTGCATTAGTCAGACATCTTTGGCTTCATTCACTAATTCAATGAATATTTGTTGCACTCCAACTAGGTTCCAGGTACTGAGCTAGGTAATGGTGCAGCAGCAGGAAATAAGAGATGTAATTCCTGTCTTCATGAACTTACACTCTGGACATAGTGAGCAAGGAAGGAAGCAAACATATTCGAGTCCATGGAGGGACCAGCTTAGTAAGTACAAGCACAATGTTATTCCAATACTCCAGGTTGCTGTGGGGATGAGGGACTCAAGTCAACTGAATATTCTGGTTTTCTAGGCTTTATCAAGGACTAGATCTGGCCTGACTGCACGGCAAATCCCTAGGTGAGGCTGTTCTCATCTATGGATTGTTTCACCTATAGATTAGCTGTCTTAGCTGCTTCTTTCATCCTTCCCAACTGGTTGTGCCTTTACTTTTTTTTTTCCTGGCCTTTTCCTTTGGGGAGACTTTGCCTGATTCCACTGATACTGAATGGGGAGAAGAACAGCCCTTCAAATAGGGTTATGACACCTCTATTTTGGAATGGGGATATTTTATCAAGAAAGGAAATGAGTTTTTCTTCTTTTAAAGGTCACATTGTTTTGATTTAGCATGCTCTCAAAGACGTAGAGATGAATAACAAAATTTGCAAATGAATGATATGATAACAATGATTTTTTTAAGTATCAAAAAATGTTGCAAAAAATTTAAAGGTGCATACATATGAAGAAAAATATCGAAGAGGAGACACACCAGACCCTGGTGAGAAATTTGGGATTGCAGCTGGTGCCCAAATGGGATTTTGTCTAATTCATGCTATAATAATATTTTACCTGGAGGATGTACACCTATATTCTTTCTATAATTAAAAAGCAATAACGTAAAAAGGGGTAAATTTAATGGAGTCCAGCTGGGAAAATGTTGTAATGTTCTAGAAGAGAGATGATTCTGGCCTGAAATATAATGGAGACAGGATAGCCTAGTGGTTGAGAACAAAGGCTCCGATTCTAGACTCTTAGGGCTTGAATTTCTGCTCTTAACCTCACCAGCTGTGTGTCAACAGGGTAAATTATCTAACCTGTTTGTGTCATGGCCAACTCATCTGTAAATGAATACGCAAAAAATAGCACCTACTCCTAAAGTAGTTGTGATAATTAAATGACTTAATGCATGAAAAGGGCTTGGAACAATGGTTACTCCTTAGGAAGAGCTCTACAAATACTAGCTGCTCTTTCAGGGGGAAAAAATAGGATTGGGTTGGGGAAAATGCGAAGTGGTGAAAACTGAAGACGCTAGTACATTGGGTACCAAATTGATGCTGAATATATTGTCAGGCCTCATGAATCATCACACTTTTGCACTCCCCCCTGGATGCCCTGAGCTCACAGGGGCTAGAACATCATGATGACTCTACAGACGCATTGCAATCTGGAAGGAGATGGTTCAATCACTTAGCCTCCTGTCTAGTTCTCTAATTAGTAAGTTGGGAACCATGTCACTTATCTTTAGCGCTTAGGTATTTTTAAAATTAAGGTGACTATGCGCATTTCAACAGATATAAAATGCCTCTTCTCCACGTTTCCCCGCTTACTCCATTGCATTTTTAGTCACTGAGAAATCTGTTTCTCTGCATAATGTTGTGGGAAACAAGACCGTTCAAAGGAAAACTTATTGCCTCTCAGGATTTGTTTGTGTGAAAACACAAATATAAATATCACCCAGGGGGTAGTGGGGATAGAGATCCCGGTACACTGCTTACCCCTCAGAATTATTTTAAACATTCTACCAAGAAAAGTGTGCTTTCACAAAATGTGAAGCACTATCCACATTAGTATTTAGTTTATTGGCCTTTTGTTTCTCTCATGTTTTTCTATTCTATGTGAAAATACTGTATAGAAAATTCTAGATGGCTCATTCTGAATAAACAGCATTCACTGAGTCAATATTTATGTCTCTTTAGTTTCATTTACCTGTCTCATCTTTGAGTTTCCGAACTGTTGGGAAATTGTTTAAACCTTGGCATTCTATTCACGTCAATCTTTAGGACCCTGGTAAGATAATTGCTGAAGCTTTGGAAAAGAATATTTCATTTAGCTGTTATTCTCCTACTCTACCCAAAGTTCCCCTGTACACTTTTTACCATTAGGACCCTAAATGAAGATCTGATGACACGAAAGCCTGTTCATTTGTGCTCAGGAAACACTTTGAGTCCCTCCTGAAGGTCTTACTTTGGCTTTTATTTGCCTCAGTTTGGGTCACAATCTCGTTCAATGTCTAGCCTCTTAGGAAAGTCTATAGGAACCAATAAAGTGCAGCCATACCTGCGGTCCTTTCTCTCTGCTGGCCCGCAGTCCAGGTCCTAATGCCTTACTGCTCTTTACCGTGAGGAAAACAGAGTGCTTTGGTCACTATTGGTCTTGTTCTTATTATTGTTTATAAATGAGGAGTATTAGTTTATATATTTCTGAGTCTTTCCTCATTCTGGATTTTTCTCATTCTTATATCAGAAAATATCTTAATATGTTATTAATTTGGAATTTGACTCTCAAATGAGAAGATACTAATATTTTATGAAATTCTAAAACATGCTTTTAAAAATTACCACTTTATTGAGGTGTAATTGGCATACGGAAAACTGTACACATTTCAAGGGCATAATTTTAACCTATTTTTGAGTAATAAGCATCGATTCTTTTCCCACAGAATCTCCTATCTATGTACAGTACCAGCCTATTTTTCTCCTTATCTTCAAGGCTAAGCTTGTCAAGGGCCCTGTGTTAACTCACTTTCTTTAATTACTCACCTTCCAGAAAGTCCATTTTCCATCCCTCTCAATCAGGCTCCTGTTCTCATTACTCAGGAGAAACTGCTGTGGCAAAGCTTGACTGCCAAACCCAGTGGACACTTTTCTAGCCTTTTCTTCCTTGGATCCCTCGTGACATTTGCTGCCATTGACCATTCTCTATCATCTTGTAAATTTCAACTTTCTTGGCATCCACAATAAAACACTCTTCTGGCCCTTCTAGTCCTGATGAGGTTCCTTTGCAGTCTCCTTCCTCCACCTGGCCCCGAATGGTTGGAAGCATGGCTCTGCCCTTCATCGCTCTTCTTGCCATCTCCACATTCTCCCCAAGTGAGCTCATGCCCTCAACTTGTTAGTCAGACCAAACATATGTTGATGAGTCACAGATAAATGATTTCAGCTTAGATGTCTCTTCTGACATCAGGTCCATATACATAAACTGCTCTTTGGACATTTCTACCTGCATTTACCATAGGCATGTAAAACTTGGTATCTTAAAAACTCACTTCATTATCGTTCTCTCCAAAACCCTCTCTTCCTTCTCTAGTCCTTGGCCCAAGACATAGGCCTTCCCTGTGGGAAACAAAATACAAGTGCATGAAGTAATCACAACCGAGCCGGGCTGTTTATGTCAATGTGTGCAATGAGGCAGGAAAGGGCTCAGGAGAGTGATGCAACCATTTGCAAGGAGAAACTTAGAGGATAAAGTCCTGGTGATGGGGGAGAGCTGATGGATGCATAGAGTATCCGGGAAAGAGAGACGTTAAAGTTAAGTGGGAGTTGCCCAGAAGCTTCAGAGAACTGATGTGACATTATTCCTTCATTTATTCAACAGATGCTTCTGGAGAATTTTCCATGTGTCAGAAATTTTTAGCTTCTGGAGAAGTGTCGGAGGACAAGAGACAAAGCTCTTGTTCTCATGAAGCATATATTGTACCAGGAAGAATCACATAATGAACATGTAAAACATTAATAAAAAGTGGAATTTTAGAGAGAGATGAATATTGCAAAGAAATTGAGTGTAATAAGCTAGAAAGTGACAGAAGGGTGGGGGATTCCGTCAGATGTTCCAGTGAAGGGAAACTTTCAGCAGTGTGACATTTGAGCCTCTTGTTGAGTGAATAAATTAATCGTTCTCTCTTTCTTAGCTTTGAAGAAAATAAGGTTTAAAAACCAAACTGAGCTATTAAAAGGAACCCACAGAGTGAGTGAGAGGCACTGAGTGTATTAGAATCTCTCCAACAAATCTGGAACACATGTTTCTCTGTTTCACTTTCTTCAACATTTGAGATAAGACGCAGACTTGCTGGACTTTTCTTTCTCACCCAAATAGTGTGGTTGTGCTTATAACACAGAGAAAACAGAAAAGTTCCGAGTGAGGAGACCCGTCTCTGCGGTTTCTAAAGTGAAAAATCCTTAGCCATGAGCAAACTTTGTCTCTTATTTATCTTTAATGCCATCCCCAAATCCTGCATATCACTGTCGTATAAGTGGTGTCCTAAAACTCACGCAGGGAATTGAATTCAGGATGCTGGTTTCGGGGAAAAATGACAAAAACAAAAACAAATTTCCATAAAGGTTTCATCTTCCAGTAGAAGGGAGCAGACAATAAGTAAGTAAACAGATAAAAATATAACACGAGAGAGACAGTGATAAGTAATATTAATAAAATAAAGGGGAGGAGGGCAAGGGGATAGAAAGTAATGGGGGAGGAGCAATTTTTGGAGGCATCTCCTGGGAGGTGATATTTGAGCGGAGACCAGGAAAGGCAGAAGTCACCAGCCGTAGGAGGGGAGGCAAGTGAGTCAGCTAGCAGTCTGCTTTATTCAGCAGAGGGGCCATTTCTTACTTTGATACTTCACTATTGACTACCCCATGTTCACAAACATGACATTTAGACCAGGAAGGGAAGTCCGCTTGGCCTATAGACCTCTTATATGAAAGGATAATTTTTTTTTTTCCTAAAGCTGTCCCATCCTCCTGAATGAATGAATATTCTCAAAAGGTACATGCTCAATTCTCTTGATGGAGACAAAAATCATAAGAGCTGATGCACCCTGGATGCAGTTTTGCAGCAGGAGGATAAAAAGAAGTCATCGTCAAACTGGCCCTTTTAGGTCTCATGGACTTTACATTCAGTGAAACAAAATGCAGGAAAATGAATGTGTACATAGCACTTCCTTCCATATAAGGAAGGAAAGACCATGTAATTCCTGAAAGTTTCATTTCCTAAGCTCGTGTCTCATTGCTTAACCCTTGGAAAGCTCACAGCGCCCCTTGGGAATTATCATTTTTCACATGGAATAAAAAGAAAGAACTAAGACTCGCCACCATTGAAGAGACGCCAGAAGCCATTTGTACTTGGTTTTCATTGTTTTGGTTTCTATTTGAAGGTGCTTGCTCTTGGAGAACACATAACGCTGACCTGGGGGATTTCTGCTTGAGGTTTTCAAATGACCCAGATGAGCTGGCTGATGAGACAGACATCTGTATTTTTAAAAGGGTTGTAGGAAGATGATGGGGGATTTGAAGTCAGAGCCAGGGAGTAAAGTCCTGCCATTATTAACTTGTGTGTCTTTCAGCAAGTCACAGAACTCACAGGAGAGTGAGGACCCAAATGAGTCTCGCATTTGGTAATTAATTGCAAACCATGTTGAAAACATTGGTTACTGGCCATTGGTTACTGTTCTGATTATCATTGTTTGTATTCTCTTGTTAGATTTCTCCTTTTGGGGACTTGATTTTCCCAACCAACTCACTAATTTGATTTTTCCCATATCTCTCTTGTTTTGAAGGAGTGTGTTGTAATGACTCAATTCAACACAACAACTATTCAAATTGAGGGGGGAGGAAATGACATATTAGCAGGGGTTGACAAGACAGGTGTGGCACTGACTTATTCTAACGTAGGTTGAGGAAAGAGCCAGAAAGAGAGCATAAGCCTAGAGTTAAAAGATTGCAACAGGAGGTATGAAGGATGAATTCTTCAGGGAGCACCAGGGACAAGACTCCGTGGAAGAGGGGTGGTAGAGAGAAAACTCAGTTACTTGCACAGGGGTAAAACAGACTGAGAAAGGCCCAACCTGGAAGTAGACCAGCCCCCTGGGCAGGGGCAGGCAAGGGACAGAGTGGGCAGGAAGTCCAGGGTAGCACACACAGTCTGTGCCTGGTGAACATGGCAGCAGCCAGCATGTGACTTTCCAGTACAGCTGTCAACATCAGAAGGCTGAGAGCAGGAAGGAAGGGCAAGTCCCCACAGGCCCAGTGACAGGGGCACAGGAGTGAGTGATAATAACAGCTCCGGGCAGCCAGGCTAATCAGGACCAGAAAATCTGGCATGAGCAGCAGGATCTCAGAAAGTTTTCTCACCATCACCCTTCCACACACGGCCCTCACTCTTTCTTCTATTAAAAGTCATAACTGTTTATTGAGCATAGCCTCTAGAGTCAGAAGGCCTGGTCTGACTCTTGATTCCACCATCTATCGGCTGTGACCTTGGGCAAATTTCTCAAGCTCTCTGTAACACGGGCTGATTGACTGTGGAGTGCTTCCCAGAACAGGATGCTGTGAGGAGTAAATGAGATCATGTGTGGGAAACATATGCCATTTAGTCTGGAGTATAATAAATGCTCAATAAATAGAATGAATATAAATGGAACCAGTGCTGGAGCCCAAACTGGGCTCACACATGAGATTCAAGATGGTTTTCACAACAGAGATGTTCTTGAACTTGAAACAGCAGCAAGCCTTAGGTAATGCTGCATCTCAGAGGGTAGAGTGAGTTACCTTTATGTCTCCTCTGTCTGACTCAGGGTGGTTCTATGGATTGGCACAGGGTTGCACTCAGGTGAGGTCGAGGAGAAAGATGCAGGGTCTGGAACCCTGGCCGATGCTGCCAGGCAGAGCTATGAGAATTTAGAACTGAGGGATGGTGTAGCAGGGGCAAAAGCCTGTAGTCAGGCCAGGAAGCCAGGTAGCAAGGGCTGAGGGGTGACTGAGTCACTAGGAAGTGAAATCAGTGGTCCAACCAAGAGGTCCTGACATAAAGTTCCAGAGAGTTGGCGGTTGACTGAAAAGATAAACAAGATTGAGTGAGAACCCTTCAGGGGAGGGGAGACGGCAGAAGCGAGGGACAGATTAAGAAAGCAGAGAGCATGATGTAGAACAAGTATATGGAAGAAAGAGGAAGAGTGGGACCAGGCGGTGAGGTGGAGTTACTTTTGAAACCAAGGAGGCATCCCTGTCTAAAAAATGGAGGGTGAAGATGTAGAGAAATACGAATATGGGAAAGAGAAAAGATGAAGGGGACTTAGTCTGGTGGCCTCAGTCTCAGAGAAGGAAAGAAAGTCATTGGGGCAGGGGGTGTGGAGGGGACTTAAGGAAAAGGTGTCAAATGGTGACTGCGGGGAGTTTGGTAGGGAGCCAACTGGAGATGAATCACTCCACTGTCGTGATTTCTGTACCTCTGGAAGGCACCTACCGGGCTGGCTCAAATGGAAACTGAAAGTTGCCTATGTCTGTGGCCTGAAATAGCAAAACCAAGCTCATCCTCCCCTCCTCCAGCTAACACAAATGGTTTTCCCCCCTCCATCCCCACTTCCTACCGAAAACTCTCCCCTTCACACCCACTCCACCCTGCAGACACTGCTCGCTCAGAGGTCGCCTAGGCAACCTGGAGGAACTGCTGCCTTTTCTCAGTTTCATTCTTACAGCCCTCCCTAGAGAATAAATACCCTCTTTCTTCTTGAAACCCTCTCCCTTACCCTCTCTCCCTACATTTTGCACAACACATCTCCTTCTTATTTTACAGGTCGCCTTTTAAAGGTCACCAACTCAGAGCAGGCGTTCCCGAGACCTTATCAGAAGGTCCTTTCCTAGCCCACATTCTTAGAGCATTTCCCCTCCCATCCCCACAACACATAAAAAGGAAGAAAGATCTGCTGCTTTGTTCGTTTTCTGGGTCCCAAACTACATGCCTTGTCTTGCGGCTGTGCCCAGTAAATATTTGTGGAATTTATAACAAATATTTACAACTTCTCCTTCATGCCAGACTGGGCTTATGGAGAGCTCACCTTCCTCCTTCCCTTGCTTTTATTGGCATCTCATCTCACTTTTGCTAAAACGTGTAACTTCAACCGTGGGCCCTGTCTCTTACCAAATGAAAGCTCCTTTACACTAAAATGTTAATAATATGAATTATTACCCATCTTGAGAATATTGGAAAGAAAAAAGATCACCCGAGAGGTCAGTATTTGATATGTACAATACATTATGGTCTATGCAATGCTTTTTTTTTTTTTGCTTTTTTTTTCCTGTATTGATTTTAGAGAGAGGAAGGGAGAGGGAGAGAGAGATAGAAACATCAATGAGAGAGAACATCGATTGGCCGCCTCCTGCATGCCCCCCACTGGGGATCGAGCCCATAACCCGGGCATGTGTCCTGACCAGGAATCAAACCGGCCACCTCTTGGTGCATGGGTCGACACTCAACCACTGAGCCACACCGACCAGACTATGTAATATTTCTTGTGTCCCCCTAGCCTAGGTAATCAAGTACATAGCATCTTGCTGAGTGGCACAGCTCTTCTGGGTGCATCTGAACTATGGAAGAAGTGTTCATACCACAGAATGTAATTTAGAATTTTTATAAACTCAAAATCCTTTGTTATATAGATATCAGATTTTACAGGCACATAATTCTTCTTCTGCCTTGGCTTCTGAACACTCACCCATGTGGTAACATGGAGAGGGTCTTTCTTTGTCATCCAGGCTTCACAGTTTCCCACTGTCCTGGAACATCAGTGAGCATGGTGAGTTTAGTCCCCTCCATGGTCCACATAGTATCACATGATATGCTCAGTCTTGGAAAAAGGAAAAGAAAAAGTCTTGGGAAAGGAGAAAAAAGTCCCCTTTAATCCTCCCTGTGTTTGTCCTGGGGGGCGGTGCTGCATTCTGTTGCAGCTGCTGTTTCTGAGAATTGATAGACCTTGTGGTCAATGCACAGCCAGCTCTCTGCTCATGGATTTACATCAGCAAATTTGTATGCTTCTGGTAGGAGAGAGAGGAGGTCACTCATTTTAATTTTCTTTATCATCTGAACTTTGATGGGGAGACTTGCTGGACAGACCTTTCTGACCTCTAGTGGGGCCTTTTTCATCAAAGTGTCTCTCTGCCCACTCAGCCCTCCAGCCTATGTTCTTCCCTGTGGTACTTGCCTCTATGGCAGTAAGAGCATAAAGGAACTAGGTTCTCATGATGGGATTCCAGGGCCTTTAACACTTAAGGACATATGTGAACATAGGGGACTTCCCAGATCCATAGAATTCATTCCACGTAGCCAATCATTTCCTACACCTATGCCTAAATTGCCCTCTGACCAGGGGAGGCCATCTCATTGAATGACTCATAACTTTGGGATCTACTTTGTCATAAGAAGCTCATGTAGGCACAATAAAGTCTCAGAATGTGGCCCTTTCTTAAGCTGCTTACAACCTCCCACCTTTAACCACTGATGTTGAGCTGCATGTGGGACAGTTTGCCAATAGAATGTCCAGGATTGAGACAGAGAGGCCTCCAGTGCTCTCTTTTAGAGGGATTCCTTGCCCACGGTCTCAATCTTCCAATGTCAACCATGATTTTTATCATGGCCACTTTAGTAACCACCCACCCGTACACAAAACAAATGCATTTTGGGGCATCAACATCACATTTTAGTTTCTTTTGTGGGGGAGGATGAGGCTGTCACTCAGAGTCATTTAAAATGACCCGTCTTTAAAAAGGACATGTTTAGGGTGTGGCCAAAGGCTCATCTGAAACCCCAGAAATTGGAGGTGGAGAGCATTTCACGTCCTGTTTGAGAGAGGCCGCCCTGAGGTAGCTATTAAAGGTCTGGAGCAATAAATATCATGTAGGCTGTTTCAGAAATTAACTTAGTGTGAAAATAGGAATCATCTGACTTGTTTAAGTGTAAGGACAGGGAGCATATGGGCCCAGATTTGGCTTCAATCTCCCTTTGAAGTTAATGGGCGTTGCAGGTGCTTATCTAATCATGGCATTTGGACCAGTATGTTTTGCACATTCAGGTCTTTATAATGAGATGCAATGTTTACTTATGTTCCCTGCTCTTCCCCACAGACTGCAAAAATACCCTTTGCTCAACCCTGTCTAATCATTGCAAGTGTCAACACTGAAAGCTAATCGCAGAAGGTAGGTTTATGGGGCTGTAACCTTGCCCAGTTGGCATAAAAGATCTATTCCCAGAAAAAAGATGTAAGCAGTCAGGTGAACTTCAGCCTGCCGGAGGGAGCCTCAGTGGTTTGGGGATTCCAACATAGCAATCTGTCCGTCAGGTTGGGAGTCAGGGTAGAAGTGAGAGGTAGGTGGGGATGGTTGTTTACTATGTAGAATTTGAGTCTCAGCCTTATCTCTTTCAAGGTCAAGCTTAAATCCCTATGTCTGGTGTTTCTGTCCACCGAAACACTGGTCAATCTCTAAATTAAGTTCTATTTATTAAACATTTACCAAATATCTACGGACTTCCAGAGGGTGGTTTAGGCCTTGGAGAGTCAAAGATACAAAGATGTGAGGCCTGGCTTTAGGGATTCTTTATCTACTTCTGAATCCCTACATTATAGTTTGTCTGGAGTGTGATTCCCAAATCTGGCTACTCAGGGGAATCACCAGTGTAGTTTAAAAAAAAAAATGCTGATGCTCTGATCCCTCCCCAGATATTATCAAATCAGAGTCTCTGAGATTGGGGCCCCAACCTGTATATTTAACAAGTTCTCAAAACAATTCTTATGCAGGCAGCTCTGCATGCATAACAATGTTATATATATATATTTGTTTATTGCTTTATATATTAAGCTCATACAACCTGATTTAAAATTCCTTGAAAAACTCTGACTTCTTATATTTTCAAAGTTAATCATGGTATTGTGTGCAAGCCTTTGACAAATCAACATTTCTTAATCTTAAGTGCAAGTTAGAATTTTTTAGAGCTTTTAAAAAAGTGCTGATGCGAGGTCCTCACTGCATACCAGTTAAATCAGAAACTCTAGACAGTGCGTCCTGGGCACTGACATTATCATTAACAAATGTCTCCATGTTGCCCAGCTGGTGTGGCTCTGTTGGTTGGAGTGCCATCCGGTACACCAAAAGGTTGTGGGTTCGATCCCTGGAGCATATGGGAGCAACCGATCCATGTCTCTCTCTCACATCGATGTTTCTCTCTCTCTCTCTAAAAATCAATAAACATATCCTCAGGTGAGGATAAAAACCTTTCCCCCATATTTCTGGACTATATTAATCTCGAATTGAGACCCATTGGAAGAAATGTTTGCTGGTGATGCGAATGAACGTGTGGAACGGCTGTCTTCCCCGAGCCAGCCTGCACCTTCGGATGATTTCTTCCGTTTGTGCAGGTTACCTTCCACCTCAAAGTGCTTTCATCTGTCTGCATATAGTCTTGTGAACCCTGAAGAGACCTTCTAGAATCTAGATGGTCTATGCCAGGGGACAGCAAACATTTTCTGTAACGAGCTGGACAGTAAGTCTCGGCTCTGTGGCTGCGGAAGGAAAGCAGCCGCAGCAGACAGCATGCAAATGAGCAGGAAGGCGTGTCCCCGTCAACTGTATTGACACAGAGGTTGGCGCTGGACTGGGCCCACAGGCTGTTATTTGCTAACCCCTCATCCACACCAACACTCTAATTTCACAGATGAGGAAATGGCTTTCCAATTGGTGATGTGATCTGACTCGGATCTCATGGCTGGGGAAAGGCAAACACGGGCCGAAAGTTGAGGTATTTAGACTCAAAACAAAGATCCACAATTAGTGAGGAGTGGTTTTTCAAATTAAAGCATTGAGGAGAGGGTTTCCTCGTCCTTGCCCGCTGTGTGTTCCTGGATTTGGGTGGCTGTGATGTTGATCACTGTCCCCAGGCTGCAGGCTCCTGGAGAGGGGACCCTGAACTTGCTCAGTGTGGTGAGCCCCTGGGCCTGGGACAGAGTAGTGCCCAGCACACAGAAGTGAGCTGAATATATCAAAACCAGGCATTCGGAACTCAGTCTCAATGAGGTGAAGACAATCTGAGGCTGGCTGGCTCTGATTTCCTTAGCTGTCTTTTGTTAATATCTAGCGTACTAGCTGTGCGTATGCTCTTTGTAACTTCAAATAATGTTTATATAATGACAGAAAAAGTTGTGGGGTGGGGGCAGTGGGATAAAGCAATGGTCAGAAGTCTAATTCTTTTTTAAAAGTCAATTCTCATGGTTGCCAGAACACCTCTAAGAAATCAATTTGCGCACTTTTCTCCTGGATATTGTTTTCTCTTCACTTTTTTTCTCGGTCCAGGCAAGCGGGGTAGTGTATATGCAATGCATCACTCCCATTTGTTCCATCCAGAAGCCCTACCCCCTGCTCTGTGCAGACTCCAGTTTGACCTTGGGAGGCACTGTTTATAGTTGGGTGAACCTGGAACTCTCCCTTCTTGATTCGAGCTCAGCAAGTGAACAAGAAAAACCTGCAGAACCTGTTCAGCAATTTCGTGCTGTAAACAAGCAATCCTAAGGGAATAGGGGGTAGCTATTACTTTATGACTGCAATTAAAGTCTTCTCTCCCAAGGTTGTCAACACACCAGGCTGAGCCGAGGCCTGAGAAAGCTGCTCACTTCCCAGGCAGGTTTGCTGGTTAGCGAGCAAGCGATGCCCTCCTGGGTGCTTGCTTAATGCAAAGTACAATGGACTACTATCCCACATCTCTTGCTTTAACAGAACATACATTTTTCGCACACACCTTCACATACATACACACATGGTTGTTTTCTTATAAGAAAAGAAAAAAAAAGCTTTTAAAGGATAATTCACTCTGGCGCAGAGTTGGTCAAATGTTTAGGGAATAAATTAGGAAGACATTTAGCCAACAAGTACAAGGTGTAGCATGAATGTAAGATAATTTTCACATCCACTGCACAGAACCACATTGTTTGATTTATAAATTTCGTACCATAAAGTTGGGAGATACAAAAGAAATAGCCTAGTTCCTGCACTTTACTGGTTGACAGTTGAGGAGAAAGGATAATGAATGTGTATGTATATCACTGAATGAATGAATGAATGAATGAATGAATGATGTATATATTTTTAAAAATGAAGACCTCAAATAAATAGAACTGACAACAGTTTTTGTTGATGTTAATACTCACCCAAGGATATTTTTCCATTAATTTTTAGATAGAGAGAAACATCGACGTGAGAGAGACACATTGATTGGTTGCCTCCCCGGGCTGGGGATCTAACCTGCAACCCAGGTACATGCCGTTGACCGGGAATGGAACTCAAGATCCTTAAGTCTGAGGGCCGACACACTAACCACTGAGCCAAACCAGCCAGGGCTTGACAACAGTTTTGACATGAATGTAATGCAGAGGATTTTCTGTGTGGAATGGATTGGGTAGGAAAAGAAAGTGTTTGAGTTAGGGTTTGAAGGACCAATTTGGAGAGCAGAGTGGAGGGTGAAGACCATTTCAAGCTAGAGGCTGAACGAACCAGTAGGAGCAGAAGTGCGGTCTAGCGGGCGTAGTGCATTTTCCTGGGGCGTGGGAGGGCCTTGGCTACAGAGCAAGGTGAGAGTGGCTTGTGAGAAACCAAATAATGTCGTGGTAAAGTCTGTGGGCTTGGGTTCAACTCTTAGCTCTGCCACTCTACCTATAACTCGGGGAAAGTAGCCGAATTTCCCTGAACCTCAGGTTCTTCTTCTGTAAAGTTGGGTAATAAAAGTGTCCATTTCATTGGTTACTTTGAGGATTGAATGAGCTAATCCATGTTGAACTCTCTGTGCAAGGCCTGGCACACAGATAACACCCAACAAGTAATTTCTATTAAATTATGGCATTTGCTGAAGGTCTAAGGGAATTATAATTTTTCAGACATGTTAGTTCTCACCCTTTTTAGGCCTTTCCTTGTGACTTAAACATCTCTTCTCAGACCATGACTTCTTTCCTCTCTTGTCCCTGATTCAGGCAAGGCTGCCCCATCTCGAAGACTGGCTGTATGAGCCCATGGCGAACACTCTGAGGTCTAGCTCGCCAGACTAAACATGGTGAGTCAGGACTTTGGAGTTCTAATCTGAGTGCTATGACTGACATGTTCTCTGTGCCACTGGTTACATAGCTCTTGAATCTATAAGATGGACTTTAATGTTGATATAAGGAGAGAATAATCAGAACACTATCACCGCCTCCCACTCCCTGAAAGATACATAATGCTAAGTAAGATAATGTGTCTCTTTGTACACTGTACTGCATGTGAGCTAAGTCTCAACTAAACATTTTTAAAAGAAAAAAAATAGTAAATTACCGTAGGAATATTCAGAAAAGACCACAAGATGTCGCCTTAAAGAAAAGGTTTACAGATGGGGAAATTGAAGCCTAGATGGCTGACGTATCACGTCAAGGTCACTTAGAGCACGAGGTCACCTGATGCAAAGTGGAGGCCTGCTTGTCCATCCTACCAATCCATCTTGCTGATTTATAGAAATATTAACAGCTTAATTTTTCTAATAATAAGAACCTTCAGTTAGGACAGACAGTAACTCTCATGATTGAGTCCAGAAAGAACCATACCAACTAAAGATTATGCATGGACCTTTGTTATGCAAAATGCTGCTCTTCATAAATAGGGAGACCAAGACCACATGAACCGTCTCCCCCTTCCTGGGGCTGTCAATGTGTCTGAATTGCCAAGAGAATCTCCCACCCGCCTACATATATGGGCTGCTCCTTTGATGGGCCTGTCATGGCTGTTTGATGGCCATGAAATACCATTTAAGAGAGGGGTTAACATCTTTTTGTTGTTGGTGTGCTTTCATGCCATGAACACAGAAAGGTTCTGCTCAGCCCGAGCCAGGGTGTTGCTGGCTGCCAGGGCCAGCGCACTGACTGCCGCTGTGTTTCCCAGCAGTGCCAGGGGGTCTTTTTCTTCATACCCCCCCTCCCCCAGAGACTTCTTCCATGGTGGCTTTGTGTGTGCTGCTCGCTGGGGTTGAAGAGTTGGTGGCTAAGGGTGGATGTATCCTGCCTTCTCCCTTTGTGTCTGAGCCATTGGAAGCTGATTCCCAGGGCAGCTGGAGCTTGGGCCCCACCCCAGGACATCCTCTTGAGGTGTCTTCTCTGTCCTGTGCTATTTGGAGGGCCCAGAAAAGTCCCCTGGGAAACTCATCAGATGGTCTGGTGAAAATGGCACGGGTCTCCCGTGGTCAGTGTCTTTTTCATCATCATCTTTGCCCTTGGGCTTCTCTTTTAAGGAAAACTGTAGGAAAAACATACTCCTTTGTAAAGAAAGACTTTTATCATGATGGTTCAGAGGAGTCTCACCGTGTAAATACCTCTCCTCTCATTCTCCTGTGGCAACTTCTTTGTTTGCTTTGAACCTGGGTCAGACCAACTGGTGTTATAACCTCCTTCTGCTCCCCCATCCCTACCTTCTCACACTCTGGTCTCCTCTGACACTTCTGATTCTCAGAGGGTGGCAAGACAATGCTCCCAGAATGGGTTGGGCCAGGTCAGCTTCTGAAAGTACCCGCAGAGCGAAAGCCCCTCAGTGGAAATGATGTCTCTGAGAGAAACTGACCAGGCCTGAATTCTGGGAGAACTTGACCCAATAATTACCATTAGCAGTTACTACGGAGCATTTGCTGTTGGTAAGGCCAGAGGTCAGCAGTTTACAAGGGTTGTCTTATCTGGTGTTCACAACATTCTAAGAAATTGTTTCTTCTGTTGTTACCATTGTACATAGTGAGGTTCTGAGAGGCCAGATGAGTTGCCTGAAACCACATAGTTTGTGGCAGAGTCAAAATCCAGTCTCCAGGGCTGTTGGACTCTGAAGGCCATACCATTAATCACTAGGTTACCCTGATTTAGTTGTGGTGCGTGGAGACTATTGCCGGTTTTAAAAATAAGCTGTGCCTGGATATAAATAAAACACAAATATGGGTGTGCCCAGTTCATGGACACATTCCTTTCAAACTACAAAGGACAAGAGGTTATCCTCGTGACTTTGATAGGAAACAGAAGACAGGTTGTGAAGTTTCTTGGGTCATTCTGGCTATTTGGACACCTGTTCGGCTATTCTGGGTTTCTGTGGTGGGGGTGAGAGGAGTATGGGGAGGGTGAGCTCCTCATCACAGAAACCATTTCCTGAGATCTCCATTTCAGGAGATGCTGGAGCATTAAAAATACCAGTGTGGGAGCAGGGCTGGGAGCGTGACTCAAGTCCAGCCATTGTGTCCATAGGTCACAAAGCATTTGGAGAACACAGAAGATGTTCATACAAGATTGTGTTTGTAGGAGGTTCATTATGAAATATTTAATAGGTTGAGCAGCGTGGTCAAATTTTGAGAAGAGTGACATTTAAGATTCTCCATGGAGACTGTGAAACTTGACTCATCCATTCACATAGTGATTCACAGACATCAATGTCCACCTACTATGTGTAGGGCCGGTTGCTTGGGGGTCATGCAAGAAGAATAAAGCATGGTCCTTGCTCTTTAGTGCAGAACTGATGAATTGGTAGCAGTGAAACAAGCTGTTTTCTTTAATTCTTTATTCCTTTTCCCCTTGAAGCTTTGGTGAAAGGAGGACTAATCCTTAAAGAAATACATTTTGTCTTATTTTCCAGCACAAATGATTTCCAAAAACCTGGTCTGGTAACTCCCAGGCCTTCCGATCAGGAGGAAGTGATTATCAGGAGAACAGAATCGGGAACTTGGCCTGGCTCAGACATTTTTCATCACTGTAGAATGAGGCAGAGTAGAAGGAATAGGAATTATTAATCAACTGTTCATGTTCTGTGCCTTTGAAATGTGCCCAGAGGATTCTTTTGGCTTTGTTTAATAGTTTAAAATTGTATTTTATATAAAATGTGATGCATACTAAAATAGAATAATGTAGTGATGACTTGTGAACCACCACCCAACCTGCGTACCAGAAAAGTATCCAGAACTTGCATCTCCTTGTGTGTTCCTCTTCCAGCCCAATGCCCACCCAGAGACAGCACTATGTTGAATTTGCATTAACCAGGTAGAGTGTTCACATTTCAAATTTGTCGATCTCTGTGTGATGCTGTACATAAGGAAAAGATGGTGTGTTCACAGGGAGTTAGCTTAGTGATGTTAAAAAACAAAATTCAACTGAGTAAATTTTGAAGATCTGATTGGCTTTGTTCAATCACTCATAAACTGGGTAGCATCTCATCTAAGAATTAGAAACAAAGGACCTCTGAGGAGCTGTACAAAGGAAAGACTTTTACCTGCAGAAGGAAGTGGGCACAAGGAAAAAGTTATACCAGGCAAAAAGCAGATTGGTTGTGGCAAAGTCACTTTCCTTTAGGGCGTGGCCGAAGTCCATCAGGTAACTCACTGCTGACAAGGTCATTCCTGATTGAGGTCAAAACCATAATTAAGTCTTGGTTTGGTGACATGGGGCTTAGCACAAGTGACTCCATTTTGGGCCTGTTGTCTTGTTTTTAACAGGGCCCAGGGCTTATTGCACCACTGCTGATAGATCAGTGACTGTGTTTGTTTCCATTCAGGGGCACAGCTAACACACAACTGCTATTCTTCCTCAAGAGGCTGCAGAGCACGAGGTTATGATGATGGACCCGAAGATCAGTAGATCTGGCTCCAACTCTTACCTCCATTGGTATGAATGAGCTGTATGACTTCAGGCTCATAAGTTAACCTCTTTGAGCCTCAGTTTCCTCATCTTTCAAACAGAGATGAAACAAGTAATACCGTTTCATAGTGGGGGTAAGACTTGAAGGAATAAATGTATGGAAGTTGTTTGGTACATGATTAATACTCAATGAAAAGTAGCCAAATTTTCAACTCAAAATAGAAAGTGTACAGTGCCTTAGCTGTCACTAAGGAAATATGTAGAATCTAAATCTGGTAATCTCCATTCTTTTTAATTTTGCTTTTTTACTTTCCCCCTTTTCTCACTCTTCACCCCTGGATCTTAACACGTTTGCCAATATTATATGTAGGTCATCAAGAGAAAGTAACGCAACCAGTAGCTATTTTAAGCAAGATGAGATACGATGGAATTCTAGGTTAAAAGTGTAAATGCTTATGGTGAGCAAAACTAATGCAAATTAAATGTAATCATAAGGGCTGACTTAATCATTTCTCTGTGTTGGTGGTACCTGATGAACAAAATTTTGGTGGTTAAACAAATTCATTAATTTTTTCAATTGCATTAATTTTTAAAACTTATAGGTATCAGTGCATAAGAATAAAACATTTTTTAAAAAGTCTTATTTCCCCCCTAGTTACAAAGCTATCTATCCTTCTTAGAAAAACTTTGTCTCTGAATAGTATATATAAATATATTAATATATGAATACACGTATGTGTGTGTGTGTGTGTGTGTGTATTCACTACATTTTCAAGATATTTTTATTGGATTTGATAGAGAAAGAGGTATTCAGATGTGAACTGCTGCCTATGAATTACCTACAAACAAATCTTAGGGTTTTTAAAAAAATTAACTGAGCTCATTCATTCAATAAAATATTTAGTAAATATTTATTGTGTAGGTATTAAGAAATAGGTGTATTTTTTTAGGAGCTGGAGGGAAGTTGTAAGTGCTGAAGATGCCTTTTTTCCTTTCTGTGAGATAGTTTTCCAGTTGGATTTTAATCACAAAGTCAATACATTTAAGAATTATTTATTTGGCCCTGGCCAGTTTGGCTCAGCGGTTAGAGCGTAGGCCTGCGGTCCAGAGACACCCGGGTTCGGTTCCCGCTAAAGGAACGTACCTCGGTGGCAGTTTGTCCCCGGCCCTGGTTGGGTCATGCAGGAGGCAGCCACTCGATGTGTCCCTTTCATGTCGATGTTTCTCTCTCTCTCTCTTCCTCTCTCTCCCTCCCAGTCTATCTGAACAAAAAATGGAAAAATGTCCTTGGGTAAGGATTAAAAAAAAAAAAAAGAACTATCTATTTGGATACACATTTATAATAAAAACATTAGAAATTTAGGGCTAGAACAACAAATTTTCTTAACAGAAAAAGGATACACTCTAGATGGAATTAAAATGTATTAAGCATCTGTCGTGAGTACTAGGCACTTTACATGTGGTATCTCAGTTATTCCTCCAACTCTGGGAGATACGTCTTCATATTCTCATCTTACTGATGAGGAAGAAACTGGGGTTCAGAGAGATTGTGGATTTGTCCTGGATTTCAAGCTAGTAAGAGACACCATCAGTATAAATTGACCATCAAGTCTTATTCCAAAGCCTCTTTTCTGTTATTAGAAATGTTCCATTCCAAATCAGTAAGAAAACAAAGACAACCATTTTCATATGTGTTAAATACTGTTTTGGAAGTATTTTATAAGGGAGATGCATATCTTATCTATTATAAACAAAAGTGTAATATTTTATTGACTAATTATAGAGAAGACAAATGGAGAGGTATACTATTGTCCTTTAAAATAATGATAAATAGGAAAGACTTCTATTTTACTCAATCAAATTAGAGGTTATACATAATCCAACTCAAAAATATTAACAGCCCAGCTGGTGTGGCTCAGTGGATTGAGCATCATCCCATGGACTGAGAGGTCCTGGTTCGATTCCTGGTCAGGGCACATGCCCAGGTTTCACGGTCAATCCCCAGTAGGGGGGTGCAGGAGGCAGCCAATCCATGTTTCTCTTTCACATCGATGTTTCCATCTCTCTCTCCCTTCCTCTCTCTCTAAAAAAATCAATAGAAAAATATTTTTAAAAATATTAACAGAACTCTTTAACTTAATGATTATAATTTATATTGAATTAATCCATATTACTTAGTGAGCACTTATTATATGGCAGGCATTGTTTAAAGCCTTTATGTACAGTAAATACCTCACTTAATCTTCGCACATAACAGATAGGTATTTTTATTATCCCATTTTACAAATGATGAAACTGAGACCCAAGGAGATTAAGTAACTTTCCCAAATCCACACAATGACTAGTAAATTGCTGAGCCAGGGTTCTAATCGGGGCCATTGGGCTCCAGTGCTCAACTCAGAACATTAACTAGTATTTTGTAAAGTGGAACTTAAAGCAGAGCTAAGTCCTCCAAATAAGCATGCAGATAAATAGGATAGCGTCGTCCGAAAATAAGGATATTGTGTTTAAGGATACAATAGATAACAAGAGATGTCTCACAAGAATGGTGAAGAAAATAGTTATTTAATACACTTTATTTAGGATATTTAGTATTTTTTAAAAGAATCAATTTAGAACCCCAATTTCATACCCCATGATCAAAATAAATTTTGGATGGCTAAAATGATAGATAACAGAAATGTAGCAGACAATGTAAATTATTTCCCATCAGATCTCTGGAGAAACTATTATTTTTTGCTTTGAAGTGACAGAAGAAAAAACAAAGGAAAAGACTGACAAATTTGACCGCATGAAAATTGTAAAGTCATGTACAATAAGAAGAACCAAATAACTTAGGTCAGAAGATGTGAACGGATCACGTTAGACATGACAGACAGAGGCTGTGACCTGTGATGAAGCCCTCAGAGGAGAAGGGAAATCAATGAACCAGCTCCTTTCCATGTGTGGGGCTGTGGGAACACAGCAAGACCTGCTTCCAGGTGGGAGCAGGGCTGGCGTCTGGGGACCTGCCTGGGGTCTTTCCACTGCATTCGGCTTGTGCACAGGAAGAAGGGGGCTGACCTGATGCTTGCTTGGGTCTGGTGAGGCCCTGGGACTGAAGAATATAAAAGATCCCAGGGTAGGGCAGGAGGTGGTCACCCAGGAATTTTGTCTTTCTAGGAGGGTTCTTTACTCCAGAAGGAAAAAAAGGAAGGGCAAACAGAGAATACAGCCCTGGATGTGGAAAGAATTAGGAGAGCTATGCTAGAAAAATCAACTTCAGTGACAAAGAGAGAAACTGCTTCTACAGGCAAAGAAGAGCTATTGGAAAAATGGAAGGTCTCCCAAAGACCTACTGAAAGAAGGGGTCTGCAAGCAGGAGACAGAATTCCATGGCAGGCCAATTCTTCTTAGCTGTGAGTTACTCTCTGTGTGGTAGTGACAGGGCAGTGATTTCTAAGGACAATCATCCCAGGAATCAGGAGGCCATGTAGGAGCTTGGAGAGAAATAGAAGCTGCAAGGCACCTCAGGAGGCTTTGCATTATGAAGACGGGAAAAAGCAGTTCACATATCTGCAGTGACAAGCAGCAGAGAAATTCAGCATGGCGATCACCTTCACCAGTGCCAAGAACATTAAAGCCAGAGCAACACTGGCAACAACTTCATGTTTAGTAAAGCTGATTCTAAGCTTCATGCAGGCAGAGAACTGTGGTTTTGTTCACTGTTCTTCTGTACCCAGAAGAGTGGTCAATCATAGTAGAAACTCAATAAATATTTGTTAAATGTAAAAGACGACACCTAGGCCCAGCCAGTGTGGCTCAGTGGATTGAGCATCGGCCCATGGACTGAGAGGTCCCGGTTCGATTCCCAGTCAGGGCACATGCCTGGGTTGTGCGCTCAATCTCCAGTAGAGGGCGTGCAGGAGGCAGCTGATCACCTTGATGTTTCAATCTCTCTCTCTCCCTTCCTCTCTCTCTCTAAATAAAAATCAATAAAAATATATTTAAAAAAACACACGACACCTACCTAGCTGTCTTGTTTATGACGAAAGCTTGATGACTCAAACATTGCTGATAGCATGCTAAATCAGTTGAACACTTTGGGGAACAGAAAACAAGAAGGTGGTGTTTTACTTTACATATGCGAGTGTTCAAATTTTTTAAACCCAGCAGTGTTTGGGAATTTATTCTAAGAAAAAAAATTGAACATCAAAACAAAGCTATATGTGTGAACTTCTATAATACTAGCACAGAGTCAAAAACAGAAAGGAAGTTAATAAACTACATACCATATTAGCAAAATATTATTGATCCACTGGGAATGATAATTGAGAAGACCATAGAAATGGAGAGAGATTTTATAATGTTAGGTGAATAAAACAGAAGGTCCAGGGGCCGCCACATAGAAGGCATTCAGTGCCCTTTACAGAAGCACATCTTTCTGCTGCCGAATTCTGCTGCGAAGCATCCAGTGTTCCCTGGACGCTACCGGGCTCACCCACTGACTGCTGCTGGTACCCCTGAAATCCCACCGGGTCAGCACCCACCTTAGTACGTCTCCTCCACTGGTCTCCTCATTGTACAACCTTCTTTTTTGTGTGTGCAATTTTATAACTTTATTCGACAATCAACAGTTCTCATCCACATGAACTGTTTGTAGATTTTTGAAAGGGGTAACAGGTACATAGGTGACCCATGTATGGAGCTTGTTTGGTGGATCTTCATCCTCATTACGTTTTCTGGACAACCGCACCCGGATACGGTGTGGCACATTCCTTATTCCTTTGGCCCAGACAGCTTCGTTCAGCCTGGGGTCAACGCGTACACCTGGAGTTCGCCTCTCCTTCATGGCAAATTTCCTGATCTCCTCGAGTGCTCGGGGGGCACGCTTCTTGAAGCCCACTCCATGCATGCGCTGGTGAATGTTGATGGTGTACTCTCTGGTCATCACCTCGCTGATGGCAGAACGGCCTTCTCCCCGCCCTTCTTTGTGGGAGCCACTATGCCCACCCGACAGCCTCATCTTCTCAACTGGCTCAGAAAACATGAAGTAGTAAGGATGTTACGTTTATTTTCTGTCCTTAGGCTGTGCTCTAAATCATCACACCCTTCCCAACACTGTTTGATCAACAGTGTGTGTCCAGTTCTGACTTGTCCAAGTTAGATTTTCTTAGGAGGCCTCGCAGTTCCTCATGCAAATCGACCCCTCGTGGGTCGACCGCACGCTTGCCCCAGCTTGTCTGAATCCTGCAGGAACTGCTTCCGCGCGAAGTACAGCCACTGATAGGAAAGTCATATTTTCTGTTAAGTAGTTAGATATGATAGTTTTTTACTGGAACAATGTTTTACTATTTTATACTTGTATTTTAATGTAAAATATAGAAAAGTGAGTCACGGATATATGTTAATTTCTTGACAGTTCTTAGTTCCCATTTTGTGCTTTAAAAATTGGTAATTTTAAAAATTACTAATATAAAGCATGTTTGGAATCATCCAAAGATTTATAAAGGAAAAGTTAATAATCTTTCCTTATTCCACCCAGCCCACTTTTAATTCTCTTAAAAACAAAGATTCCTTGTGCTTATTCACCCTATACACATAAATTTGAAAGTTTTTTTTTCACTTATTGATTTATCTGGACATCTTTTCTGGTCAATGAATACAGATCCCACCAATTATATTTATAATAGCATAATATTCTGGAGAATAAATGATTCAGAGTTAAAGCAACAATTTCCCCATTTGGGGACAATCAACCTATTTTTGCAATTATTTAAAAGTAGTACAATAAACATTTTTATAAATGCATATACAAATGATAAATATATAATTACAAATACATACACACAGAAAATGTTGGTGCTTTTCTCTCAAATGTGAGATTGACATTGCTTCATCATTTAATGTCTTCTACATTTTAATAGATGTTTCTGTGTTTCCTAAAATGATAGGGCAACTTACAAGCCCATTAGCCACATACTGAGGGGACACTCATTCTCTGCTCTTTTCGTGAAATTGAACATATCTTAATATTTGCCAGTTTGATGGGTGAAAGATGGAATCTCATCATTCTCATCATTATTTTTATTGTCATTTCCCCAAATATATTGTTAGGTTGTATTTTCATCAATTTATTGTCCTTTGAATTTTTTTTTTTGTAACGTGGTTTAATATTTGCCCATTTTTCCATTGGGATGTTATCCCTTTCTTATTAATTTGTAGGAGCTTTTTATCATATGATTATATAGTCTGTGATATAAAGTAGGGAAAACTATTTTCCCTCTACCCACACTAGGTTCACTGACTGAGGCCTTGTAAATTAAACTGATAAAACACGGGTCAATAAGAGAAAAACAGACATGTTTGTTAACATGTGCATTGCACGTATGTGTGGGAGTGCTCGGTGATGAATAACTCAAAGAGGTGGCTAGAGCCTGGCCTTAAATAGCATCCTAGCAAAGAACAATGCCTTTTTACAGAAGCGACAAGACAAAGGAAAAGGACTGAGTTTCTAGGTGGCAAATATGTGGCGACACTAACGGGAGATGAGAGCTGGTTAGTAAAGTTGATTATATAAATTTCTCTCGTGCTGTCTCTGGGCTGATAATGGTCTAGAGGTGTCCCAAGTGATCAACTTCTGTCCTTTCTGGGAGAGAAGAGAGGGAGATGCCTTTACAAATTTATGTCCGTCTTTTACACAAATAAATAGGGGACGCACAGAGAGCTTTCTTGTATGGATCTGTTGGTTTTCAGTTGCCTTCAGCTCCAAGTAATCTTATGCCAGAGTGGCATATTTTGGGGTGGCATATTCTGCTACCCTTCAGTTGTTTACCTTTTAACTTTGTTTAATGGTGTTATTTGTCATGAAAAGCTTAAGATGCATACAGATAAGTATATTTATCATTTCCTGTTTGACTTATGAGTGTCTTAGTTTTGCTTTTAGGAAGACTTTCTTCTCTAGATTATACACATTGTTTCCTAAATTTTCTTTTTTTGTTTTGTTTTATTGTTTACTTTTAAACTGTTTTCTAGATATCCAGCCTCAATTTTCTTTTTCCCTTCCACACGGTTCTTAGATGATCTCATCTACTTCTATGACATTAACTCCTGACTGTACACTGATGTCTTCTAAATCTATATTTTTATCTAATTCCATAACTCTTACCATACCTCCAGAGCCAGCCCCATATATCCCCCAGTCTACTGAGCATCTCCCGTGCACCAAACTGAACTCAAGACTGCACAGCCCATCCTCTGACTTTAGGTCCCCAGCTCTCTGCCAGGAGTGGCACTACCATCAACCAGTAGCTCAAGTCCGGAAACCTGGGAGGGATCTTGCAGTCCTCCTTTTCATTGAACTGAAATGTTCAGCCAACTTTTATTTCTCATTACTTTATTCTTGTTCATTTCTCTTGAATCTCTCCACTTCTCTCTGTTCTCCTTTTAACTACCTGGACTACTGTAACAGCCAACTGTTTTTCTGAACAAGTACTTCTCCCATTCCATTTAATTTCAAAATTGCCTTTAGAATAGCCTTTCTGAAATGCAAATCTGATTAGAGCTATATCTAAAATCCTTCAGTGACTTCCCCTTTCGAAGAAAAGTCCAAATTTCCAGGCATGGCCTGAGAAGCTATTCATGATAACAAACTCCTTGACAGGTAGTTCACATCGTATCTATCTGGGTGAAGTGCTGAGTATGTATGAAGGGGATAAAGAAACATATGAAAGAACAAATTTCTGGAAAAAAGCCATCACATTTTTGTATTCCATTCATGTCAAAAGCTAGAATTAATTTTATGTCTCCTTTGTAATTAGAGTAGTTTTCTGTCAAATCATAAATAAGAACTAATGTTACACTGGATGCCATTAAAAAAAAAAAAAAAGAGGCTCAGATTGAGGAATGAGAAGACACTATCTTTTGAACAAATGTCTAGGTGTGAAATCATGATGTTGATTTTATATCTTGAAGGCCCTGGTGCATCTTTCCAAAATGGTTCAGAAAGATATTGTTCATGTTTAAAACACTTCTAGCTGTAGGTTAACATTTTTAATATAGTTTTTTATTCATTTTTTGGAGAGAGAGAAAGGGAAAGGGAGAGAGAGAAACATCGATGTGAGAAACATCGATCAGATGCCTGGGGTCGAGCCTTCCACCGGGGACATGTGCCCTGATGGGGAATCGAACTGGTGACCTTTCAGTGCAGAGAATGACACCCAATCAACAAAACCACAGGGGCCGGGGCAGGTTAAGGTCTTTGAGCCTGAAGTATCATGATGTCTGCACCAACTTTCAAATGGTTCAGCAAAAAAAAAAAAAAAATATATATATATATATATATATATCATATATACACACGCATGTATGTGTACACATAAACACATAGATATACATGTACATATATGGAAAGAGAAAGAGAGAGACAGAAAGCAAATGTGGCAAATGTTAACAATTAATGAAAATAAATGAGGGGTGTGTGGGTATTCATTGTACTACACTTTCAAATTTTGCGAAAGTTTGAAAATTATCAAAGGAAAATATTAAGAAAAAGAGCTCCAGCAACAGTGTTTGAAAGCATGCACTTTAAAGCAAGCTCAACAACCCTAATACTATAATAAATTTGAAAAATACCTTTGTTGATTCAATAGAAAAAGTTGTATACAATCTTATTTTTTACTTATTTGGTATAAAGATGAATGTTTTTCACGTGTGTATAACAATTTTATTTCTCCTTTTATAAATGGTCTTTGTTCGTGTTTCTATAGAAGGTCTATTTATTTTTTTGCTTTTTGAAAAAAAATTTATTATTGTTGTTGAAAGTATTACAGATGTACCCCCTTTTCCCCCATTGACCCCCTCCTTCCTGCTTCTGCTCCACGCCCTGCCTTCACCACACTGTTGTCTGTGTCCATTGATTATGTTTATATGCATGCACATTCTTTGGTTTATCTCTTCCTGCCCCCGTTTACTCTGAGGTTTCTTCAGTCTCTTTATTTCTTAAGAGTCTTTTATATATGATATAGTGTTTTTAGACTATGTAATATATTAACAGATAACCCTAAAATAGTTGTCATTATATAAACATTTTACATATTATTAAAAGGTACCACAAACAAATGGAGAAGAGATAAATTGGGAAAGTTGCAAACTCTCTCTCGCACACATATGTGCGATTTTTGCTGTACTTCACACTTGGATCAGTGCCAAAATTAATGCTATATGATTTAAAAGTTAATCGCAAAACAAATGTAAAATCTTAAAAATGTTAAAAAATATATAGATAATTATTAATTGATCTTGGGATTAAAAAGAACTTTCCATAAAAACAATGAGAAAAATAAAGAACAAAGAAAAATAACTGGCAATATATTTGATTTTATACAAACCTAAAAAAAAAAAGTACAAAAACAAACCCCAGAAAGTAGAAATTCTTAATATAAAGAGAACTCTTGAAATCAATAAAAACAATAATGTCCCATAAAGAAAAAGATTAAAAACAACCAAACAGGGGGTAGGAAATTCAAGTCAGGAAAGAAGAAATCCTTTTTTTTTTTTTGGTACGTGCCCCTAGCGGGAACCGAACCCGGGACTCTCTGGTCCGCAGGCCGATGCTCCAACCGCTGAGCCAAACCGGCCAGGGTAAGAAGAAATCCTAATTTCTGAGAAGCATATGAGCAGATCTTTAACACAGAGAACGTTGGAGTTTGGTTTAGTTGGCTTACGGCAGTTTGTATGAGTGAGATTCAACCTCAGCTCAGGAGGACCCAGAAAACTGGCATCAGTACTTCTGGAAATGTTCATGTAATACTATACTTGCTGTTAGCCAGGGCACAGCAGGCAAGAAGGGCAGATCTTCCAGCCGCACTTGGCATTGGTCAGGTCCTTAAAGAGTAATGCAGTCGATGTGGGGTCCCACCCTTTAAAATGGATGTGGGGAAAAGAGAGAGCTTCTCCTGAGAGGCTCTATCAAATGATTACAGAGAAAGTTAAGCCGAACGGGGGAAGATTTAAGGGGATTGTATTTATTTAGTCTAGAGAGAAAAAAAAGCTAAATAGTGAATAAATAGTTATTTTCAATTCTGTAAGTATATGAAAAAAAATATTGTCCTGCAGAAAGCTAGATTATTCTATCTGCATAGACAATAAATTATTCTATCTGCATAGACAATAAATTAAGAGGAATATGGTTAAATTGCACCAAAAGACTCTAACTAACACTAGGCCTTGCAAACATTCAGGACTGACTAACAAAGAAACAAAGGCACCCCTGTCTTTGTATATCTTTCTGAGCAATTCAGATAACTGCCTATCTTGTGGCTTAGTTATAGAATAGCAGGTGGCTGGGTCCTTGATTAGAATTATAGGTTTATGGATTCTCAGAAATGAAATATAGCCTCAGTAGATTATAGTTTCTTATTTATACGTTTTGTAGATTTCTGTTGCCACCCACTCACCAACAGTACCTACAAACGAAAGTGTAGGATATGTAGTCTGGAAGGTTAGACATTTATCATGGTCCAGGGACTAGAGCTTGTTAAAGAGTCTGCTCAGATAATGGGAGCAGATCTTAGTCATCAGGTATGAAAAAACAAACTGTAAATTAGGGCAGTGTAGTATTGGGATTCTTAAGCTTTTTTTCACGTTACCGACAAAAACTAGTCTTTTATCTCAAGAAAAATGCATATAGTTACATGCACCCATCCATGGTACTCGGGTCCCTAAATTAAATGGCCAAGTGGAGGTAGTGTGATATAGTGCTTAACGACATAGCAGTTGTACTTGTTGCATTTATATGTGCATTGAAATATTCCCTTTTCTACCTTCTAGTCTTACCATCTTGAGAATGCTAATTTCTCCAAGTCTGTTTTTTCATTTCTAAAATGAGGATTACTTATCTTCTGCATGGAATTTTTTGGTGAACAATTACATAACAAAAGTAAATTAGAAATTTTAAAGCAAATGGTCTGATGCATAGCAGATACTATAGAAAAGGACTTTTCAATTTCAGGTTGTGCTCCACTGTAAGAATTTGATAGTGAGATTAGTTCCATAGGATATGATTGATTTAAAATAAAAAAGAATAAAAAATACTTACCGTAATTAATAATCATAAGTATTGCTTTGAATAATTTTTTAACTGATATGATTTTATTGATTCTTTTTAGAGAGAAGAAGGGAGAGGGAGAGAGAGAAACATCACTTGGCTGTCTCCCGCATGCCCCCTACAGAGGATCAAACTCGCAACCTGGACCCTGATTGGGAATGGAACCCATGACGTTCTGGTGCATGGGGCAGCACTCCACCAGCTGAGCCACACTGGCCAGGGCTGAATACATTTTTTCTGTCATATATGTATGTGTGGTGTGAGAGTGCTGGGGAGCACTTACTTGTATACGATTAGTGATAGCTATGTGGTATTTCTTATTGTGGAACGTGGTCAAAAGCTTATGCTCCCTGTAGGTTATTGTTTTTAATTTTATCATTTTTTTTTTCTAGTGCTTTCTGTAGGACCACAATATATATCCCCACCTCATCACCGTCTGTGTTGAAATAACATGATGACATCATCTGGTACGTAAGGCAATAGCTCTACAACAGTGCACCTCCATCCACTCTCTCCAGCCTTGGGTGCCACAATCCCCATACATTTTATTTCTACACGTGTTACAAACTCTACAACATATTGTTGTAGAGTTTTGCTTTAAATGGTAAACTTTTTACCGAATAATTGAGGAAAAAAACAACCACATTTATTATTGCTGGTGTACTTCAGTGTTTACTGTAGACCTGACACTATACCCCCCACTATCCCCCCTCAGTCTGAAGAACCTTCTTTAGCATCTTCTGTAGTGTGATTCAGCTGTCAATAACCTCCTCTATCAACTATGACCATCTGAAAACATCTCCATCTCATCCCCACAATTAAGGGACATCTTTGCTGGCTATAAAACTCCAGACTGACAATCACCCTTTTTCAGCACCTCAAAGATGTTGTTCCATTGTCATCTGACCCACTTTGCTTTGGGTGAAAAGTAAGAAAATATCCCCATCATTGTTTATCTGTACACATTGTCTCCTCTTTATTTGTTGCATATAAGATTTTCTCTCTTTTTTAAATACGTTTTTATTGGATTTTTAGAGAGAGAGAAAGAGATGAAAACATCAGTGTGAGAGAGAAACATCGATTGGCTGACTCCTGCATGCCCCCTATTGGGGATGAGCCCGAAACCCAGGCATGGGCCCTGACCAGGAATTGAACTGGAACCTCTCAGTCCATGGGGCTATACTCAATCCACTGAGCCACACCAGCTTGGCAAGATTTTCTCTTTATCCTTGGTTTTCAGCAATTTGGCCGTGATGTACTCCAGTGTTCTTTGGCTTGTGTTTTTCTACTTAAGAATTATTGAGTTTATTGACTCCTGGAGTGGATATTTCTAATCAGATTTAAAAGTCACAGAGTAATTAGTTCTTCAAACATTTTCTCTTTCTCCCTTTCCAGAGTTCTTAAAGTTGTAGCCACACAGGCCTTATTTCAGTCTTTCAAATGGGCCACGCTCTTTCCTACCTGGAAAATTTGACCCTGTTTTTTCCTCTTCCTAGAACCTTTCATCCCCAAATCTTTGCATAACTGCTGGTTGTTACAATTGCAGTGTTACTTTGTGTGCCACCTCCTCATGAGGTCTTCAAGTTCTGTTCTAAAGAAGCCCCAGTCTCTTTCTTATGCTACTTATACAACTTGGACCTTTCCTTCTCAGTTACTTGTCTACCTGATCATGTGTCTCCTACCACTAAAAAGTAAACCCTCTGAGAGAAGAAATCTTGTCTGTTTTGTCCACTGTTGCATCTTCAAATTCAGAGAAGTGCATGGCACATAATGGGCACTCAAAAAATATTTTGAAAGCATCAATGATCAATGAATGTTTTTATATGTATTGATTATTTGTATTTATTTTTTGAGGAGTGCTGTGGACGGAATTGTGCTGAAGCCCTCATCTCCAATGTGATAGTAATTGGAGAAGGGGACTTTGGGAGATAATTAGGTTTAAATAGGTCATGAAAGTAGGCATCTCCTGATGTGGATAGTGCCCTTATAAGAAAAGGGAGACAGCAGAGCTCTCTCCCTTTGCCGTGTGAGGACACAGTGAGAAGGTGGTTGTTGATAAGCCAAGAAGAGCATTCTCACCATAAACTGACCACCCTGGCACCCTATTCTTAGACTTCCAGCTCCCAGAACTTTGAGGAAATAAAATTCAAAACCACCCAGTCTATGGTATTTTGTTATGGCAACCTGAGCAGACCAAGACGAGGAGTAGACAAGTACATGTTTTCCATTTTTTTTTTTTCATATTGGGGTCTTCATCCATTTCTCTTTTGTTAGATACAGTTCTTCTTTTAATCTATCAGTGGGCTTTTTGCAGAAGGAATGAGTGAAGGTTATCTCAGAATCACACTTCCCTCTGCACCATTGTCCAGGAAATCCTATCGGTCTATACTATGAAGTGATGGCTGAAGACTTCCAGCTCTTTTATCTGTAGCTGAGCTTGAAGCTATTTAGTGTTGATATAATACTATCCTATTAAAATTGGCACCCAGACAGAATGAAGAGTCTGAGGTCAACAGGTTTGCTTGTTTCAAAACACCTTCTGTCAGTATGGTTCTTCCTGTTGCTCATTCCCAGCAGTAACTGGTGACCTGAGGGGAGGACCTGTGTGTCTTCTCAGTGTTGTCTGAGTAACTTTAAACTTTTGCTTGGCTATTTTCCTCTCTCCTCAGAATGCTGCCTTCTTCTTCTTCTCCTCCTCCTCTCCCTCCTCCTCCTCCTCCTCCTCCTCCTCCTCCTCCTCCTTCTTCTTCTTCTTAAAGCACAGTGTACTTCTCCAAGACCCACCTCATGTGTCATCTCCCTTGAGGATCCTTTCCAAAAATATTTTAGAGCAGGAGTCAGTAAACCTTTGCTGTAAATGACAGAAAACATTTTAGGTTTTGTACATCGGTCTCTGTCATTACTACTCAACACAGTCACAATAACATGAAAGCTGCCGGCGACACGGCCTTCATGGTCCTTCTTGCCTTCTTGGTCCTTCTTGCCTTCTTGCAGTTAAATGAACGAGCATGGTGATGTTTCCACAAAATTTAATTTACCAAAACAGCCAGATTGTAGTTTGCTGACACCTCTCCTAGAGTAGTGGACCTAAATAATGGTTCTTGCCAAACTGTGAGGTGGTCGACTGTTATCTGGGCTACTTTGAACATAGTTACTGTGTAATGTACTCTGTTCCTAGCACATATGTTGGGCACACAGTCATTCTTTGCAGAATAAATGAAAGAAAAAAAAGGAAGAAAATGCGAGATGAATATGAAAATGGAGAGACAGAAGCAAGTGAGAAAATAACTGTATTTGATAGTGTTAGATGCTGTGACAGATAAACCCCCAAACGTCAGTGTCAACACAACAAGGATTGACTTCAATGTGGAATGGCAGGGTCAGGTAGAGCAGACTCTGTTCCACACAGTCATTCAGGGACCCAGGTCCTTCCACTGAAAGGCTCCACCACTTACTCTAGGTCCTCAGGGTCCTCCTCTCTATTCAACCAGGGAAAAAGAGCAAGAATCACAAATGAAAGATTCTGATGGCTCAAGACTGAAAATGGTCCATCACTTTCACCCATGTTCAGTTGTCAAGATCTCAGTCATGGGTACCACTCCACGGTGGAAAATGGAGGCTGAAAATGTATTCTAGTTTTGTGCCTGGGAAGAACGAGGGGTTGGGGATATTGGTGAGCAGTGGCAGTCTAGTTGAGGTTGAATTAAAAGAAGCCAATGAGGGATAAAGCAGTTTAGATGACAAAGCAGCCAAGGAGACACTTCCCAGAGGGAGGAAGCAGCATTTTCAATGATGGCACACGGGTTAATTTTCTTAACAGAAGCTTGCAGTACTTATAAGTGCTGCCATGTACAAATACATAATCTATTTTAGATAAATATAATTGTGTGCCAATGTGGGAAAAAACCCACAAAACTGTGATTGGTCTCCGAGATACACTAAAACACTGTGGCAAATGTATGAGAATGGGAGAGGTTACAGGCATTAAGTTTGGTTATCTTAAAGCCCAAGGTACAATTATCAATCTCTGAAAACAATTTTATCCTAATTTAATCTTAATTACAATGAGTCTGTTCCTCAATAGCTATAATTAGGTCCTTCAAAATAATCCCACTGGACATTTCTCAGGGTTATCGAGAGCCTGTTTATCAGAGTTGGTGGGAAATACTGGCAGAAATGGGAAGGCAGAGATCTTGTATATAAGAAAGCACTTTAGAAAGCATTGTATGAAAGAAATACATTGATACTGCAATAGTGTGTAGTTATTAGAATATTATGATTATCATTATTTTAGCTTATTTATTGCAGTTGGATTGCTTATGAAGTTGACATACCAGTAATGGTACCTGTCTAAGGGAAATTAATCTATGGGACCTTTTCTTTATTAAAGGATTACAGAGAGGCTGTTTTTCTGGTGTTGCAATAAAAGGATTGTGGGTCCCTTCCAAAATCTGACTTCCTTAAAAAAAAAAATCTGGTTTCAAAGTGGACTTTCCAGGACAGTAGGTAACTTGGAGATGCTGTAACTTAGCATTAGTTCCTGGGTCCGAGTTCTGTTGTCCTAGTGTTCGTGACACATGTGAAAAATACCTGGAATTAGATTCAGGCTCCTGAGCTGAGACAGCTTGAAGAAAGGTACCACGAGGTTTGCAAAGAAATGGCTGCTCTCTCATTGACAAAAGGACGAGGCATGGCCACTGAAGCCGTAGAGCCGTAAAAGGACCTCCGTCCCTCCATCCATGGCAGCTCCTGGAGCACCCAGCACCGGTCTGCCTCGCGATCTCCAGCAAAGTCGCCAGCATTTCACAATCGCTGTCCTGCCTGTGGCTCCCTTAGCCGGGTGCACCGTCGTTGTGACCACCATAGAGCATGGCGATATTTAGCTCAGTAACCGTGCTTAGAAGTTGGGCAGACTGGGTTGTCATGATTTCTTGGTTCTGTCCTGTTTCTTCTCTTAGGATGTGAGTTACCATTGTTGACACTGAAGAATAAAGAGAACACAAGTGCAGTGAAGGTGGGTGAAGGCTATACATTTGTTTTTATGATGGTTAAATTTTTATTTTATGTATTCAAGAAATGTGTATGTGTTTCTAAGAATGTAGAATTTACCACTGCAAAGATTAAAATGACATATGTATGTGTAATATCAACCAATGACAGAGCTAACCAAAGAAAGGAAACATCACCGTTAAATAGCCAGTTGAGATTTGATTTTACTTTGGAAGGTAGAAATTCACAGAAAGAATTTAAGGGAAGTGCTGCCTATTGGGTACTCAGGAACACAGTAAGCTCTCAATAGGTGATAGTCATTAGTAATCATGTTAGTTAATATTGATCGCGTGCTTACCATGTGCCAAGCACTGTTCTAACTCCAGGACATATTAACTCTATAATGTAAATCCCATGATTCCCATTTTATAGATGAGGAAACTGAGGCACAGAGAATTGATGGATCTTGTCTCGGGCCACAAATTAAGCTCAGAGCCAGAATTCAATCCCAGCTAGCCTGGCTCTAGGAACGCACCTGATAACTTTCTTCCGTTCTATTGCTCCCCAAAGTGGGCCATGGGTCTACTTTTCTGTGCCCCTTTTCTTTGTCCTGGTTTTTCAGGGTGCAGTTCTAAGAGAAAGAGGGAGCCATTCTTTCTCATATGATGTCCGCAGCTTTTCTTCTCCTGTTCGGGCAGCAGCCCTAGCTCCAGGTGGAAAGGCAACCTACTCATTAAGGTTCTGATGTCTGCAGCTCAGGCTGAGTCAGGGTATCTGGAGAAGGTGAGGAGGCTCTAGGCTGGTGACCAAGGGCCTTCCATCTTCTCCAAATGCCCCAAAGACCCTCAGCACAGACTAGCTGGAATAGATGGCTTAGAGTAGGTTGAAGAAACTTTTTCACTGAGAACAATTAAATCACAAATAACCTCCTCCACCCAACTACCCCCCCATACACTGTACATTTGAAAATGTATATTTCCAGCACTAATAAATTGAGATTTGCTGGCATTATGGCTTCACTGAGCAGATGAAAGTCGTTACAGCTTAAATGTTTCTCCCCTTTTTGCATAATGAATAAGAGAAGTAACCGTCTAGGATGTATAGCAAAAGGTTTTCTGACTGGCTTCAAACCACCTTATAGAAAAAAAAAATTGAGATATGCCGGTGGAAGTGTAAGCTATAATGTTGGTTATTCAAGTCAAGGAGACTGACTTTTAAGGACTGTGCCAGAATTTGCCCATGTTGATGGAAGTGGTCTCTTCATGCAGCAAAGACGGGAAGGCCATGTGTCTCTTCCAATGTTCTTGCCACAGCTGATCACATTTTCTTTAAATACATTCAAGAGCCTGATTACTATGATTTCCAAGTGATCTTGATTGGTAACAGATCATTACCCTTTGATGACAAATTTCCTTTTTTTTTTTTTTTTTTTTTTTAATAGGAGGAAATAATCAGGAGCTGAGTCTGAAGAAAACTATGGGTGATTAAAAAAAGGTGATAAGGCTTTTGGTGAAACACAGGGTGTGGTTGTAATAATAAGATTAAATTTAATTGTGTAAAGTCATTGCTATGAAGGCAGTTTCCAAAAGAACAAATACTACAACAACAGCAAAGCCTGCATAGATGCGTGTCAGCGTTGAGTTTGTGGTCTCTTGATCTAACAGGTGGCCACTTCACCTAACGACAATTTTTTTGCATGTTTGCATTCTCTTAAGGGTGTTTACAAGTCTCAGTTTCATATTTTATAGTCACATGATGTATACATTTAAGCAACAGTTCTGGCATAATTTCAGATTTAAGAATAGGCAAATTAATGTCCTAACATCATTTGATAAGGAGAAAAGTCAAATTAGGTCAGTGTTTCTGGTTTAGAGGTAACTTTACAATAAAAACATGTCTGTATTTTGTGTATCTTACATATAATCTCGTAAGGAGTATTCAGAATGGGTGAGAGTAATGCAAGGGTACTCTGAGCAGAAAGAATTTATGGAGTTCTCTTGGTACTTGGTACAGTAGAAGTCTTTTTTTTCCTGTAGCAGGGGGTGGGGATGAACATACTTTAAACTTCTTTAGTAAGACTTCATTTTTATTATTGCTACTGGATTTAACATTTCAAAGGGATATTCTGTAGTTTTGCATTCTAATTGAAAGGTTCACGTTTCACCCTTGTTACTCCTGAGTTTCATTTTGGGAAACGGTGGCTGCTTGTCATTTGACATGGCAGAGAGGAAAGCCCTGGTCTGGGGCAAACAGGCGAGGGCAAAGTCCTTTCTCTATCTTTGTTCTTGTTGGATCTGTGATGATGAAGAAGTTACTCTGTCTCTTTGGGCCTCATAATCACATTGTTGAAATGAATAGAATGAACCACAAGATGTCTAAAAGTTCCTCTCAGTTCTAACCTTCAGCGACTTGGTGTTTCTAAAGTCACAAACTGGGTATTTTGTGGTTTTAATCGCACAGATATCCTAAGACACTGGCTTACTTGGCAGTCTGGCGTTAAAGAAAAGAACTAGCTCAGCAAATTCACTTTGTCTTCCCTCAAAGTTTGATCTGGGAGAGGGAATGACCTACCCAAGCACTCCCACAGTCTTTATTCTTCTGGTGAGGTGATTTAACAACCAGCTTGCCTGTTTCTCGGTTGACATACCCAGGAATTATCATCATTACATGCTTTACGTATTGCTTAATTGATGGACTGCAGGATTTTTGGAGTGGTGCCTTTTGCAATACTCCCTTGCTTTTGATGGTTTTAAACCATGGAGCCAGGACGGAAAATCAGCTCTCTCTCTGTAGACATAATTGGCATTGAATTCTCATGCAGTTCAATCTGATTATAAGCATTCTACATTGGACTAGAACACTTCAGAACAAAGAGCAGTTCTTCATATTCAAGATCATGAAATTGTAAACCATTTACGTTTGTGAGTTTGCACAAATTTGCATATAAAAACCATTTTAGCCCAGCTGGTGTGGCTCAATGGATTGAGCATTGTCTCATGGACTGAGAGGTCCTGGTTTGATTCCCCGGTCAGGGCACATGCTGGGGTTGTGGGCTCAGTCCCCAGTAGGGGGTGTGCAAGAGGCAGCTGATTGATGTTTCTCTCTCACATTGATGTTTCTGTCTCTCTCCTCCTTCCCTTCTCTCTAAAAAAAAAAAAAAAATCAATAAAAATATATTTAAAATAAAACAAAACCACTTTAGATATATCCCTAAGTTCCTAACTCCTCATCCGGAACCCTTTTTCGCTATATCACAAAGCTACAAAAATAAAGCAAAATATTTGCTGAGAGTAATTCAATTTAAAGCCTCAAATTACCAGAAAACTTTTCCAATTCAGAAACTGTGGCACATAAGCATAGAACTTCCTCCTCCTGGTTTTTGATGTGTTTCGGGGACTTAACGCTGAAGTTCTGCTTTGGGTCTCAGTGCTCAGCTTCCCGAAGGTGACTTGAGTACCAAATGCTAAGTCTAGCTTTGCACATACACCTTTTATTGAACATTTAAAAAATTCTGCACATTTAGGAGAGGGCAATATTGCCTGACAATGGGGAGTGATACTTGCTAATGTGTACCAGAGCTCAAATTTGAAATGTTAGAGGGGTGTTTAATTGGAATTGATCTTGGAATAGAAAGCTCATGGCAAAAAGGCTCTTCAGTAAGATAATCTGTACTTTTGAACTGCAAGTCCTACGCGAAGATGTAATTTATGGTCCTAGCAGGCACGTGAGGACAGATTATGAAGCTGAGTTGAAGCTGTACACGGCCAGCCAACCCTGGGAGAAATGGGAATATATTTTGGCATACTTAAAAGAAAGTGTCAAACCCCTCAAATTTTAAGTGGATTTTGGAAGGTTTTCAAGCTTTCAATGTCTAGGTTTAAATGAGTTCTTTTAATATTTTAGAGTTATAGACTGAACTCCTAGAAATAAATGTATATTTATCTTTTGCTTTCAATAGGGATATATCTATCTCTATGTCTGTATGCATTTATATCTATCATCCTTGCATCTTCCAAAAATGGCCATGAGTAGCTTTGGGGCAAGGACAGCAAAGAAAGACAGAGAAGGGAAATGAAGCAAGAACTGGAGGAAGAGGAGAGGAGGAGGAGGAAGGAATGTTGAGCAAGAACTTAGCCAATTTGTCTAAGCTATTTTTGTCTTTTATAAGTTTCTTTTGTATTTCCTCATGAGATGTTACTATTAAAAATGAGATTATGGTGGGCTCTGACTTGTTCCAGTACAAATTCTTGTTCCAGTATAAATCAGTAGATAAAGCTCTCTTATTTCAATTGATTTTCCTTCCTAGGAAAAGAAATCCCCATCTAGTTGGCAGGAATCTCTTGCTAGTTTTCTGCCATATTTAAAATGGGATCCTCCCCACCCTGCTCCCCGGTGTTTCTCAGTGGTTAGAGCATTGGCCTGTGTAACAGGTTCGATTCCCAGTTAAGGGCACATACCTGGGTTGCAGGTGCAATACCTGGCCCTGGTCGGGGCGCATCCGGGAGGCAACCAATCAATGTGTCTCTCTCACACTGACGTTTCTCTCTCTCTCTCTCCGTCTCCCTCCTTTCCACTCTATCTAAAAATCAATGAAAAAGTATATCTTCAGGTGAGGATGAACAAAAATAAATTAATTAATTAAATAAAATAATGAAATGGGATTCTCCTGGAACTTCCAGCAGAATATTTTTCTCATGTTACATGTTGGCTGTAAGTCATTTGTGGCTCCTGCCCTCATCCCTTTCGATTTGGGATCCAGGTCGATAGAAGAGCCCGTCTGGAAACAGGACGGTCCTTGGGTCAGAGGAGAGGAGAGGGTGGAACCTCACAGAGGCTCTCAAAGTCTCTGCTCATGTTACTACCGCTGCCGCGTCATTTGCCAAAGATAATCACGCCAGTCTGGTAAGAATGTAAAGTCCTCCCACGTGGAGACACAGTGGATATTTTGAAAAATAATACAATTTACCAGACACACAACAGTTTAAAGTTTTTTTTTTTTCTCTCTATTGAGAGACTAAAATGCTGACTGATCTATGCCTTGTCAGCCTTTCTCATAACTCATGGCTTGATCCGTGTGATAACAAAATAGAAAAGCCAAGGAGCAAGACTTATAAAGAGAATCTTTGGTTGGCACTCACTGTACCAAATATAATTTGAGAAAGAAGTGTCATAAAGAGGCCTTCAAACTATAACCAAAGGATCATCTCCCCCAGGAAGCCTTCCTGGATTAGCTCAATAGTCCTACTTACCAGTTCTTTTATGACAGTCCCCTTCTACTGCTCTAACTCCCTCAATGAGCCCTCTAGTTTGTGTCAATATAAAATAATAGTGAACAGTTGTTTTATTGCTTGTCTCTTCTGCTGGGTTAGATGGCACTGAGGAGCGGAAGTAGCTGTGCAGCACAGTGACAGTTACTGCTTACCTGTGACATTCCTTAGAATCACACCAAACCTAGTCTTATTCTATTCACATCTCAAAATAAGGAAATAATTTGGTTTCAAACTCTTTATCACTTGGCTTTCTTTTTAAAGATTTAGAGGAAAACATAGGTGACATTTGTTCGTTTATTTAGTCAACAAATATCGAATGTCCATTATATTCCACACACTGAGACAGGTGCCGAGTTGTAGCACCAGGTGCTCACAGTTTCAGCTCTCACGAACCTTACTTTTTGGTGGGAGTGATCCAGACAAATCAGATAATCACAAAATAACAAACATAGTTAAAAACTTAAAGTATGCTCTAAGAATGTATAGGAGACCTGACTTACTTTGTGTTTCTGTGAACGCTTCTCTGAGGAAATGACAGTTGAGCTGAGCTCTGAATGAAGAGTGGCAGTTAACTATATAAAGAATAAAAGGAAAACAATTCAAAGAAGATTCAAAGACAGGTGCAAAGGCCCTGAGGTAGGAGGAAGGGCAGTTAAGAGGGAGTACAAAAAGCAAAGTAGCACACGATATGAGAGGCAGGTAGGATCAGTTTACTCAGAGCCTTGTATGCCGTGTTAAGGATTTGGGTCTTCAACCACTAAAAAGTCTTTAGGATGGAATAACACAAGTACATTTTAATTTTTAGGTGTCACTCTGATTGTCATGTGAAATAGATTGGAGAGTGGCCAATGGATGGCAAGATAGCAACATTAAGTATTTTCCAGTAGTAGAAATAAGAATTTCTGCTCGGTGCAAAACTGACATGTAAAAGTTGGATGGCACACTATTAATATTCTGGATTTCTAGTTCCAGCAATTAATTTTTAAATATCAGACCCTGATCTTGCCCTGGCTGGTGGCTCAGCTGGTTGGGCGTCCTCCTGTGCACTGAGAGGGTGCTGTTTTGATTCCCTGTCAGGGCACGTGGCAAAGGTTCGGGATCCATCCCGGCAGGGAGTGTGCGGGGGTCAGCCAATGGATGTTCTGCTCTCACATCGATGTTTCTCTCCCTCTCCCCAAATCAGTAAGAATATTTAAAAAATAAAAAATAAAAATCAGACTTTAATCTAGCAGAAAAATTTAATTTAAGATGACCCATGGTTCATGATTTACAACACTATTCAAAATATACCTCTGAGCTAAATAATCTCAATTATACCAAGGTTATGGGCCCTCTAATGATTTCAGTGGATGGGCTTCAGGGAATCCATGAAGCTTCTGAAATTCCATGAAAATTGTGTGTGTTTACACTTATATGTTTTTCCAGGGAGAGGGTCCAAAAATTTTATCAGATTTATGATCCCCAAATGATTAAGAACTATTGGATTACATGGTCACTTGACTAATCCATAGTCACTCCATCACCGAATGCAGTCCTGGGTATCACCCCGAGCTGGTGAAAAAGGTAAGCTGAGGCCCAGGGTTTGAGGTCCTGCTCCCTGGTACAAAGTCGTTGCTAGGAGGTGCCAGCCCAGGCTGGTGTGCATTTTCCATAATTTTTCCACCTTCTCTATTAACCTTGAAGGCCACATTTTGAAACTGGCAGCATCACAAGATGGAAGAATTCTTGATTACTGAGTCATGGAAGCAGCCAGGACAGCTGTCCAACTATGAACACCTGCATTGGATTTTGGTGATTAAGAAATAAAATTTTTATTATCTTATGTGATTGAGATTTAGGGTTATTTGTTACAGTGATTCATCTACCCTGGAATACAAAAATAACATCTCACACAGAAAGATACAGCAAAATGAGTGCGATGGCTGGGGAAAAGTCCTCTCTGGATTTCTTCCTGGATCCAAGAAAGAACACTGCCTTGCAGGCCACAGTGTCATAGGGTCATTTGCAATGTCTAAGTTACTCTGAGCTCAGATTTCTCATAAATCTAGTCCTCAGTTGGATGAGAGTATGATTACCTTAGATAGCTAGTGTAAATGGCTTTTCACCACATGAGAACAGTTCAATGTGGTAAAAGAAAGACATGTTTTAAGTGGTGGAGATAGTCATTCATTCATTCATTCATTCATTCAACAGATTTTTGTTTATGGAGTTTCTTTAGTGTGTATTAAAATGTACCCAGGATTTTGATTTTATCAGGTATGGAAAGATAGTAGACGCAGAGACAACTGTTTTTGAAAGAAGAGCTTATTGCTTACAATGAATTGGAGGAGACGAGCGAAGCCATGCAGAGCGACATGGAGAAGCACCGGGTCAGTCAGGAGGCAGGAGTGAGGAAGCATGGGTGATGGCCTTTAGTTGGTTTCCATAAGAAGACGCAAGCAAGGCAGGGTAAGCAACTGAGCAGGCTCAGAATTGGACAGTCAGACTCGTTCTGGCAGGCTCTGGGATGCAGGGGTGGTCTCTAGTTGCTGAGTACTTGGCCTTGGGGTGGTTGAGGGCGGGGGATAGTGTCCTGGACCACAGGCACCTGCTAAAAGGAGGTGGATGGGAATATGGATTTAGGATGGTTTGGTTTACATGCAAAAGGTGTGTTTTCAGGCAAAGTATTTAATATTTCTAGGAATTACCTAATCTTGGAAGGGCAGTTCTTCCTCATTTCACAAGGCCCAGAGATGTCAAAGAATCATAAAATATAGAAAATTAAAAAAAGCGATTAATAAATAATGTACCGGAGATACTAAAAAAATAAGGTACTAAGAACCTATGTAAATCAAATTAACTAAATAATGACAGACACAGATACACTTACTATTCAATGGACACAGTTGAGTGTCTCATTATTCCACATCATGGAACTCCTTTTGACCACTGTACATTTCTACTAACATTACTCACTGAAATGTATACATCAAGTTGTTTAAGGTTAAAATAAAGTCACGGGTATTCCAAGTTATTAAAAGGAGATTCTAGTAGAATGGCCTAAATACTTCAGGGTTTAAATTATAGAGTTTATATTGAAATTGAACCTAAAAAATATGCAGTCTCCAGTGGTTCTGGAAGATAAATGCAATCCCCCTTAACAACCCTCCCCCAAAGGACAACAGTTTAAAATATAATCCAATGCCTAAAATTTTTTCAGGGGCTCCCTACTGGCTACTGACAACGTTTTCAAACTTTAGTCATTCATACACCATTGTCTCCATTTTGGCTTTATCTGTGTGGTCCCTCTTTTAGTATTTTCCTAAGATTTTCTACATACCAGCTTACCTGGTATGGCCTATGTTCGTTTCACCTTAAGTAAATTTTGTATCTGTATGGTTTTGAATTTAATGTGCTAATGATATAGTTTTGTAATTTGTATAAAATAAGTACATAACCACTGAAAATCTTGAAAGCGTTGTTTGTGTGTGGCACCCATCCGGTGGGGAGTCCCAGCTGGGAGGAAAGGGTTCAGGCCACTGAACATGCTTTTCAAGGCTCCTTGTCATGTAGCCCCTGACTCCTTCGTTTCTAGCGTCCTCTTCCATTGTCCAGGCACCAGTCATGGTGACTGCCCTACATTTTCTGATGATGGTGTGCTTTGTCTTGCTTCCACGAACAGTTCTGTGCCTTTAACACTGCCTCCTCCACCTCAGATGGGCCCCTAGGCTGCCTCCCAATATCCCCGATAACTCTGGGCAAGGGCTCCCCCCACGCTCTCCCTCCTACTCATGGCCCCCAAACTTGTTTGCCTCCAGATCCTGCTTTCCTACTACTGGGTTTTGTCTTTCTACTTGGTCCCTACAGGATGGTGTGTGTGCATGATTTTCCACTAGTTTTAATTCTACCTTTATCCCTAAATGCTATCTTTGGGGGCTCCTTGGTTTCAGACCCTGGCCGCATGGGCCAGTGCTATCCCATCCACTCAGTTCTTTGTCTTGGGGTCCTAGAGCCAATCACAGGACAGCACTGCAGACCTCCACTTCCCGGAGGAAAACAAGGCCCTTCCATGGCTCTGCCCTCTGCCTGGGATGTGACCCCTCTTCTTGGTCTTCCGGCACGTGCCTGCGTAGCTTGCCGAACTCAATTCCAACCTCACCGCTTCCTGGAAGCCTTCCTTGCCCTCGGCAGGGTTATGTTTTTCCTATTCTCTTGTCTCATAGAACTTGCTGTAATTGTTGGTCCAGACATCTGTCTTTCCTGCTTGTTTGGAGATGTGCAAGGCAGGGAATATATTTTAATTACCTTTGTTTCCCTGGCACTTAACAGAATGCCTAGTACGCAGACAAGGCTTAAATGATGTGTACTGAATGCATGAAGAAATTAATAAACTGGGAATATATTAAGTAATAAGTATTTTGGAAGACAGTTTTGAGATTTAGTTCCTAGATCTAATACAGGAATGAGAGGGAAGTGTTCTTACAATAACATAATATGAGGAATGAATAGTCTATTGAGCTTCCCCTCACCCCCCACTTTCCACCTTCCCATCCCCCACCCCACCCCCACTCCTGGGCACCCAGAGACTCCTGGAACAGCAAGAACTTTTACTTATGAGACAGAGCAGGAAGTGGCCTCTGGCCCCGGGGTGAAATGTTATGTTCACACCCAATCCCCAGAGAGCCACTAAACTAGGTCCTGTGAAGAATTTTGTTAGAGCTAAATACTAGGAAAAACACTGGATATTTACTCGGTCCATTTTCCCCTAGTTTAAACGAAAGAAAAAATGTAAAAAGGGGGAGGGAGCCCAAATTAAATAAGCCAGCTGGTTTAATTTCTCTTTTTACGTGTTTTCCATTGCAATCCTCTCTTAGTCACCAAGTCTTTCTCAATCACTTTACTGCTTTTCCTTTGGCTGAAATTTTTCAGCTTTTTCTACATTAAAAAAAAAAAAAGGCAGAATAAAAGTGGAGTAGATTGTGACTTTATCCTCTCTCTTCTGTCTTTTGCCTTTTACTAACACACACACACACACACACACACACACACACACACACACACCCCAACTGTGTTTGGTTAAAACCAGTTTCTGATAACAGCTACCCAGAAACAAGATCTCTGCTCTTCTTGAGCGACAAGGGCCATCTTTCTTGAGGTGTAAAAATATTAGCTGTTGCCCCCTGCCTGCCAGTGCCACTCACTGCGCCCCCCAGTCTGCTTGTGGGCAGGGCTACCGAGAACCACTGCTGAGCACCAGGAGTTCGTTCCTTAGGAGCCAGTCAACAGAAACGCCTAATTTTTCTGACCTTTTCCACCCCTGCTCCGTCCTCAGAATGTGTTTTGATTCTGGGCTGTGAGGGGGGAGGGCAGGAGGGTAAGGGAGGCTCCCTTTCCACTTTGTCTTTCTCTGCCCTGAAAAATAAAAGAGAGAAGTGTTCATTGGGAAATTTTGCTTAGTAATTTTGTTCCCAGTCTTAAAAAATAACCCAAACAAACAAAAAACCCACAACGCTGTGCGTTAGCCGCGTGCGTGCATGTGTGTAGTGTTTAGCAATTCCATTGTCAGAAGAGTTGCTCCATAAAAGAGGCCACTCTTTCCTTTGGAGGCTGAGCGATTTGCTCTCTGGAGGAGAATCTCCCTGGTGCGGGTCTAGCAGGTCACTGCCCTTGGACGAGCCCACCAATGAGGAGGACTTAGACTCTTGTGGGTGTTCAGCATTTCCAAGTGGGTAGAAATGTTAACTCCTTCAAAGAATCAAGTAGGAATCCATATGTTCTGTTCAGCCTCAGACCGCCCATAGCACCCTTCACCATGTGATAATGAGACATTCTCTTCTGCAAACTCTTCCTAACAGCTCTGGGGGGTTTTATCTGCGAGGAGCTCTAACGTAACCCTGGTTTGGTGGCTGTGAACTGCATTCTGGAAATGCCAGTCACTCCAACCCATTGCTATACAAGCTTCCGACAGAGCAGCCTGAAGTGGTGAATCCTTTTTCTTTTGGAAAAAGTTAGCCCGTGAGGAGCAAATCAAAGCTCCGAGCCTTGCCTGCGAGGCTGCCCTCGTGTATGGAGCTCAGAGGAGTGCTTCTCTTCCTCTCCACCTACCTAACAAAACACCCTCTAATCCTGACTCCCTTACACCGAAACCAAGTGTAGAAACAGCCTAGGGACGGGAGCAGCTGGCACATTTAATGCCCTCCAAAGCACTAGCTGGCACCTCACCCTGAAACCCTATCACCCTGTGTCCGTGGGGGCTGGGGAGGGATTTAGTTTTGCTACAACACAATGAAGTATGTTTTGAACAAAAAACCCAAGTTTGGCAGAGTGTAGGCGTCTTTAGCCAATAAATGCCTTATGCACTGGCTGTCAACTCTCTGTACCCTTTCTACCCCCAGGCACCCCCCCAGGAGAAAAAGCTAAGTGAACACCCACAAATGCACCATTAAATCAGGAAAGAATGGCTGCGCCCCCACGACACAACCCAATATCACCTCCCCTTCTGATTAGCCTCTGCCTACACCACCTTTGGTAATTTTATTCACGTTTTCTGAAGTCTTGAATCTTGCCGAGTAGCTAGCAAACAGTTCACCAGGTTCTGAACCTTGTCTCCTATCAATCAGCCTCACCATTTCTCAAAGCAAACCCAGCCCAAACTTCTGGGAAATCTAAGCACCAGATCTTGGAGGCAGATTAAAGACTTGTGCTCAGAAGACCGAAATAATTGTCATTGACTATCCCGGTGTCCGTGCCCCCTGATTCTTTGGGATGGAGAATGAACGAGGTTAAGGAACACAGCCAGCTTTTCTTGGTACCTCGGCCACGTCCCACGCTGGGAATTCACAGCTGCTGCGTGGTGTCTCAGGGTAGATTTATTGGGAAAGAATAAGCTTTAGTTAATTTCAACAGCTTATGAAGTCACATGCGACTCTCACCCAAGGGTCCAGATATACTCTCCAAAGGAGAACAAAACTGCGAGGGGAAATAGAAGAAGATGCTGAAAACAGGAAAAAAGAGTCATGGAAGAAAAAGAACATTCATGTGGGGTTGGGGCTGCGAACGGGAAAAATCCCAGAGAAAGGATCCCTTCTCTTTTTCTGAACGCTACTCCCAGCTCCCTGCGGCTCAAAGCCTCTCATCACTGAGGTCTGAATTGGAGGGCTTCCCTCCGCTGCCGAGTGTGATCACACTTAATTTCAAGTAGTAAAGTCCATTTCAACCCATATTTTCACACTGACAGGGTGAATCTGAATAACAACTCTATTGAGGCTGATGTTTGAACAAGACTTGCCCAGTTGATGTAAATGTTACTTTTTCAAAAGAGAAGGTGTTTAATAGTTCAGAAACAACCTTCTGCTGACCCCAGCATCACCTCGGGAATCCTGTCAAATGCAGCTCTTTGGATGTACCGCTCAGAGGGGATGATTCCCGGTGTTCCCTCCCAGGTCCAGCTCACCCCAGCCCAGCCTAAGCCTGCCAAAACCCCTGGTTTCTTTTCAAGTCCCTGTTATTTGACTTCAGAGCATAACTTGATTTTCTTTGTCTTCCTAACATCTGGCTTCTCTGCGTCTCATGGGCTTTGTTTCCTCTTCCGAGACTTTGAATCTGAATAATTTCCTAAGGTTTGGCTTCTGGTTGTATCACAGGATGCTTGTGCTCAGTGAAACCTGACTCTTCAGGGGCCCAAGATGGCAGAACAGTTCCAGGTTTCATGTCAAGACAGAGAGAAAACAACTTCTGGAGGAAAACAGGAGGCCATCTCCTCTGAGGCCTCCTTGGGAGTGAACTTCTCAAATCTCGTTGCCTAGGTCTGTGGGCGTCCCATGCACACCCCTAACAGAGATGGGAATGACTATTATTGGCTTAGACTAACCAAAATCCACCTTCTGAACCTGGGAACAACTTCTAGTGAAGCTCATGGCTGACAGGGGGTGGGGTGATCACAACCAAATGGGAATTCAGTTAGGAAGGTCAAGGTGGGGAATGGATTCTAGAAACCAACAATGTCTGCTAAACTGCTTTTCTTCACCTTTCCTTGGAAACTCATGGACTCTCAAGATTTTAATTGCTTCTCTGCAGATGAATCCCAAGTCATTATCTTTGGCCAAGACCCCTCCTGATTTCTAGTCACACATTCACATTCAGTGTTGTTACCTCCAATTCAATTACGTGGCTGAAATTCATCTTCCCTTTCCTCTCATCCACTTCCCTCAAACACAGTCTTTCTCTTACTTCCCTACTTGCCTTATCATGTAGGCTCCCCCTTCTTCTCCTCCATTGCCCCAGAATTAGTCACCAAGTCCTGTTGATTCCTCTTTGAAGAATAATTCTCTCAGTCCTCTCTTTCTTTCTTCTTCTTTTTTTAATCCTCACCCAAGGACCCAATCGATTTTCCATTGATTTTCAGATAGAGTGGGAGGGAGGGAGAGAGAGAGAGAGAAACATCAATGTGAGAGAGACATATCTATTGGTTGGCCACCTACCCCACATGACCCAACCAGGGTTAGGGATAGAAATGAAACCAAGGTACATGCCCTTGACTGGAATCGAACCCACAACCCTTTGATCCATGGGCCGATGCTCTAACCGCTGAGCCAAACTGACCAGGACCTCTCTTTCTTTCCATATATCTCAACCATCTGTATATAGTGTAGGCTGAATTCACAGCTTCATCAAATTTCTTAGGTAAAAATATTCAATAAAAGTCATTGAGATATTTTACTTTTTTTGTACTAACTTTTCAAAATACAATGTGTATTTCACACCTCTATCACAGCTCACTTCAGACAAGCCACAGGTGGCTAGTGAGTGCCACAATGGACAGCACAGGTCTGGCTCAAACCCAAGCAGGCCAATTAACACTCCATCAACCAGCTGATTTGATCATTGGTTTAAGAAGAACTCAGAGGCCTCCTCACTCTGGTAAGTGAATGAGCAGGTGAATCTCACTCCCAGGGTTCCTACGCTTCCTTTTCTACCAGCTCAACCGCAACCCAATCCTAAGGATTCATCAGGTACTCTCCATGACCACCTGGCTAGTAGAGAAGAAGATACTGAGTCTGGTTTCCAGATGGCTCTCCAAACTACGGGCCGATGGCAGCTGGAAGGGAACTGCTGTAGCTGCAGGAGTAACCCTGAAGGAAAATGGAAAAGGGAGCTCATTGGGCAGAATTGCAAGTGACACATCATAATTCCCTCTTTTCCTGAAAGGAAACATGTTGCATGAGGACTGATTACTGGGAATATTCAATATACCAGTGTGTGTTGCCTGCTCTACAAGCGAGAGATAACCATTCTGTAGAAGAGTTTTAAAAAATGCTACGTTACTCAGGTATGGGTTCTCTGCCTGAAGTCTGTGATTTAGGTCTTTTAATGTCCAGTCATTTGGAGTATTGTTTAGTTGAAGTCAACTACATTTACACTCCAGTCTAAAGCAGTTTAGATGGTAGCATCCTTAGCAGGAGGTGGCCACACAAAAGTGGGGAGCTTCTGGAAAGATGGGATCTAGGTTGTTGTCTTCTCTCTTGAGACTTTTGTCTCAAATGGATTCAAGGTACCTGCCCTTCTTTGGAGGACTTGGGAATGACAGAGCACAGGGGCCAGTAGGTGAAAGAAAGTCTTCAGATTTCAAAATTTTGTCTAGATATTTGACTGTGGTTACCTGCACAGAGACCTACCAGCAGCAAATAGATGGGAAGTCTATAAAATTTTTGAGGGAACTGTATGGACAAAGAAATCCCAAACCATTGTGAAATAGCGTGTGCCTGGAAAAATCCTTAAATAAATTTATAGGTTCCCAAACCAATACCACCTGGAAGTAGGTTGCTGAAGCTAGGTAATCCCAAGTGTTATGGACTGAATATTTGTGTCCTCTTACTTATTTCTATCTTGAAGTCCCAATTCAATGTTATGGTATGTGGAGGTGGGGATCTATGGGAGGTCTCCTTTTTCCTCCCTCTCTCTCCTCTCCCTCCCTGTCTCCATCCTCTCTCTTTCTCTTCCCTCTCTCTCCTCTCTCCTTCTCCCCATGACCCTTTCTCCTTCCCTCTCACTCTTTCTTTGCCTCTCCCTCTCTCCACCACCTGGGAACACAGCTTGAAGGAGGCCATCTGTAAGCCAAAGAGGGTCCTCACCAGAAACTGACATTGCTGGACCTTAGACTTCCTAGCCTCCAAAAATGTAAGAAGTAAACATCTGCTGTGTGAGCCACCCCGTCCACGATCTTTTGTTGTGACGTTCCAAACTAAGACACCAAGGAAATGCCCTGTAATGTCTACCGCTGCCGTGGTTGTGAAAGATAACGGACACGAGGACTTCCTGGAGTAACCAGTGTCGGGCCACAAGGAACAGGGTCAGCTATTAACCTCCTCGTGGCCTTGGTCCTGTTGTGGGTTATGCTATGTCTGCTCTGCAGAATCTGATCGTTGCTGGGGGAACTGTGACTGCTGTGTATTTCCTTTTCCTCTTCTCCCAAACACAATTTCTTCTTGCGGTTCTTCTAGGTCCTTCGTTACCATTTTATACTTGGTGTGATGAGAGTAATAACTTGACCTTCAGTCTTATAGCAGCTACATCTAAACCCAATAGAGAGGAAAGCATACCGAGATTTCAGGTTTCAAACTTGTTTTGTGCATGGGAATGAGTACATACATATGTTGGGGTAGCTTAGAGAATGGAGTCCACAACTAGCTTTCCAATAGCCATTCCCCCTGCTTCTTTAGTAACAGAACCCTGGGCCACGGCCAAGCTGAAGGGTACAGGATAGAAATAAATCCTGTAGAAATTATTGTGTTTGCAGTAGTTATTCACATACGATTGAGATCATCCTTATTCATTTTGTTTTTCAGGGTAGTGATGGCTTTGGAATTGTTCAAGGGAAAATAAGTGGTAGTAGTAGAATGAACTTTTAATTAATCAGCTGCCACCAAATTTAATGAAAACCCAGTGAGGCTTCTAAATGTCCAGAAGCATCTGACCGATTGTTTGCCGTATCTGTAAATGCTCTAGCCCTCACTTCTGTCCACAGAAATATTATATAATGGATATTCTTCATTTGCAAGATGTTTGGCCCACTGCATCTCCAGGTGGAATCCAGAATGGGTCTGTTTCAGTGCTCAGATTAGAACTCAATAGATTGATTTTCAGTTCTGTTTTGGGCCCCCCAATTATACATATTGACACAGGGAGGGAGCTTGGTGAATATTCTTATCCCCATGGTGTTCATGTTATACTTGCACAATTCAGTAGGAATATATCGGTTTGTCACCCTTTAAATGAATCCTAAAAACAAAGGGAGGTTGAAGCATAGCAGATCATCTTAAAGACAGTATTCTCTCCTTCCTACTGCAAGAACCCACTAATAATCTTAGGTAAGCAGCCTGTTGTCATGAAAAGGGAGCGTGAGAATATCCCCATCAGAGGGTCTGCCTTGAATTTTCTTAATTTTAAACATTAGATTTGAAACATACTGATTAAAAAGCCAACTCCATCATAAAAGTAGAATTCTCTTTTGTTTTTTCCCATAGCTACCCATTTAAGAAGGATGTTTTTCCAAGAAATTCCTGTACTGAGTATAGGGCTCAGTCTTACACACATACTTTCCCACATACGATCCCGAGTAGGCTGCTGAATGATAAGATGATAAGACGAACAAAAGCAACAGCAGAAGGTTGCTTTTCTTTCTTTCTTAGTTTTTTAGAGGAACAATAGGTTTATTGTGCAGGCCTCCAAATGACAAAGTAGCTTACTAAAAATGCAGGTTCCAAGCTAGTTGATGTTTCACTGCAGTTTAAAAGCTCTTTCCAAGCTTAGATTAACACACTGATAATTGAAAACTATCTGGACACGTTATATGTTCTAGATATTAATCTGAGGCTTTCATGAAGACCTATACCTTCAGACCTTCACACTAGCTAAGCTGCCTTTGAATCCTTTCTGGAGAAAGGGCAGGGTATAAATAAATCCATTGGTTAAATTAATTTAATTAAATTAATACAGTTGTTCCACATTTGTAGACAGGTTTCAATCTGCAGAGTATCTGTTCCTCTTATCGAATCAGTGTCCTTAAAGGTGCATCTGCCCGGAGCTGCTTTATAGGAGCAAATGCCCCGAAATAGTCCAAATTAAATGATCTCTTAGGGTAGTGTTAAAACGTTTCCAGATAATTTACAAGGTAATGAGCCAAAGGCATTAGCTTCATTTGCAGCTGCCTTTTTCTATGGAAAAAGATGAAATTTGTTTGTCTGGAGAGATGTTTACTATTGGGTGGCTTGCTTATATTTATGTTCATGTGAACATAAACATGTCCCAGCTACAGAATTTCAAACAGATAGCAAACAAAGGAAGGCTTTGCTGTTAAAACTAATGTTTGCCATCACGTACATGACCAGAGCCATTGGCCACTGTGCATGGCAATGGCGTTTCTGGGACTTATACCATTTCAGCCACCACTGATGGTAGAGTGTGGGTGCTTCCAGCACACGGTGAAACTGAGGCTATACAATTATCCCGAACACTTAATTGAGTAGGGGGTTTTCTTTTTCTTTTTTTTTTATTTTTCTTTATTGAGTTTTAGAGAGAGAGGAAGGGAGAGGGAGAAAGAGAGAGAAACATTGATGAGAGAGAACATCGATTGGCCGCCTCCTGCATGCCCTCCCACTGGGGATCAGGCCCACAACCTGGGCACGTGCCCTGACCGGGAATCAAACCGGTGATCTCTTGGTGGGTGGGTCGACGCTCAAACACTGAGCCACACCGGCCAGGCGAGTCTGGTGTTTTTCCAGGAAGTTTGTTTAAGATGAGTCTCTAAGGCTCATAACCACTGGGCCCAGATCTCATGTGCTTATGAAACCTATGTATTTTATGAGAAGATGTAACCAACCTGTATCTATTTGTGTGTTTTGCCACCCCACTTCTTTTCAAATCTTTCTTGTGCTGCTCTTTCTGTGTGTTTCCTTGCTTTAAAATGTATATGAACCATTATCTTAAAATATAATCTTAAATTTCAAAGAAGGGCTTAGATTTGAAAGCAGGTTTTTAATTGCCCCCACATTGGGTCTGGGTGGTAATTGCATTAAATCAGGCTTTTATGGAAACACTATCATTACAAACCTGTCACGGTCCCTACGGAGAAGATTTGAAAATATGACACAGGCCTTTCTGATTAGGGGTGTGAGAACTCCCACTTGTGTGTGATGGTTTTGTTTTGCTTTTTATTTATAACTCCCCGCTAATGAGCTTGCTTTAGAGCTATTGAAAGAAATTCTCAACGAAAATGGTAAAGGAACTAGATGAAAAACATTACCAAAAACCATGAATACAACAAATAAATGTGTGTCCCCATCCCCCGCAGTGCACAGTCCTGCAAACTTTTCTCCTTATTGTTCCACCCTTTTCTTCGGTTTGACTTGCTTTCTCCCTTTTCCTCCCCCCGCACCCTCAGGGGGCCTGGCCATTCCTCTGAGCTCTAGAAACTTTTACCTGTTAACTTTCACGTTTTCTCCCAGCATCCTCCGGGCCCTCAGTTCTGTTCTGTCCTCCCACTGATTTTCTTGAGTTTTCCATGGTCGGCTCCTCCTGGGGGCTGCCCCTCTAGCCTTCTGTTCATCTGCTGGGGCCTGAATCTCGAGGCCTCGTTTCCCTGCCTTCCCGTTCATTCTGCTGCTAGTCAGAAGCCACTTCTTAACCTCGGAGGGTTCTCCCGCCTCACCGAATTCAGTGCAAATATGGACAAATCTTTCTCTGGATCCCTCGGAGTAGGAATTTCCTGACTTGGGAAAGCAACATATCAGAGCAAAGCATCCTGTTTCAGAAGGAACGGTTTTGGTTTAAGAAGGATAACTTCATGTGCTCCTCCCCACTGGAGAAACTGAAAAATAGATAAACAGATACAGGAGGCAGATGGAAAACCTGTGAAGTTGGTGTACCGATACCTGCGGCTGTGACGGCAGCCTTTCTGGTCCTGGGGGCTGGGCACTCAGTCTCCGAAAAGGCCATTTTCCTAACGCTGTCATCGTCACATTTTAGGAGGGGCTTCTAGTCTTAGCCACTCGGTGCTGGAACCCCCCAAGCCCTGATGTTGGGGCTTCATCTCTACTCCAGACACACTTTCCCTAAGAGAGAGGCCCCCTTTTTAGGTTCTTTTTCCTGCTAAGAGGTCTCGGTAGATATTATCCGAATCCATTAAAGATGTCAAAACCCATTTAGTCTTCAAGGAAAAGGAATGGGACCACATTGCCTCTAAGCAGGCAATTTGCTCCAACGTAAAATTTGTTTTCCACTTCCTGTGAGCGACTACACTGAGGATATTGGGAAGAGATCGATCAATCAATCAATAAAATGAAACCTACCACATTTCCATCTTCCCCAGAAAAACGGTGCCTGTTCCCCTTATCCTACATAATTGCCTAGAAGTGGGGACAGCAAGTTACTAGGAAGCCAATTTTCAATGATATGGAAAGAAACAACTTGTCCCTTGCAGGTTGTCACTGAAAGAATAAAACGTCACAAGAGACTTAAGAACTGAGCGGCACACTCAGGAAGAGAGACACACCGCATGAAGTTCAGTCACTCACGTGCATGGAAGTCTGGTCATGGCCACCGTCCCAGGGCGCCACAGCTGTTGTGTCTTTTTGGGGGTTCTCTGTCTTTAGAAATAATGAATTGGTGGAGTCACCATTCTACATGTGCACCAGTTTCTCAGTAAGAAGATGACTGACTGTCAGAGCTGTGTTTAAAATAATCTTTAGGTCCAGCCGGTGTAGCTCAGTGGTTGAGCATTGACCCATGCACCAAGAGGTCGCTGGTTCGATTCCCAGTCAGGACACATGCCCAGGTTGTGGGCCTGATCCCCAGTGGGGGGCATGCAGGAGGCGGCCAATCGATGTTCTCTCTCATCCATGTTTCTGTCTCTCTCTCCCTCTCCCTTCCTCCGTCTCTAAAATCAATGAAGGGAAAAAAAAAATCTTTTGGCAATCTGAAAACTGACTCATAAATTGTTATTTTATTTATTGCTACCTTCTGCCTTTAGAAGCATATCAGCAGGCTGGGCTGTCTTGATTCCATTAACTTCTGTTTTTCTAGTTTATTTTTATTTTAAAGATATTTTAAGTTCAGGCTGCAATAACAAGAAAGAACAAGTTTATTTTTGTATTTTCATCAACATCTACCCTTGTCCTAAATTTCTACCCCATGCTTTCATCTAGGAAAACGTAAACACAGACACAAATAAACAAAAGCCTTAGCGATTTTAAGGAAATTTATTGAAAAATATTCCATCTTCCAGGCAAAATTAGGAAATGAATGACACTTAGTCTCTGTTCTAGCGACCCTCCCAGCTTGATGGTGGAGAAAAGCATGTCATCCCCAAAAGTACAAAACTACTCCATTGACGTTTGAGCTCCTACTGTGTACATTCTTCTGGAGTTTCAACAACGGTCACAACAGACATGAAGTCTGTTCACACATCGCTTAACTCCGGCAAGGAAAGCAGTCATTGAATTAATTGTTGCAAGTATGATCCCATGTCTCTAGGGAAAAACCAAAGCATTTTATGGAAATGTTTAATAGGGCTTCCACTTCCAATGTGAAGGACAGGACAGGACAAATATTCGCTTGAAAATAATAGTGGCAGTTGGGGGTAGGGTGGGGCAAGAGGACAGAGAGGAGTCCCCATAGAGCATGCGTGCATGAAGAAGTGTCCTGAAAACTAGAGGCTGGAGTCAAAGAGGGGAGGAGGGAGAGTTGCCAGGGTTACGTTTCAAAATCCTAGGAATAGATGGACTATCTCAAGGACGGAGATATGTTAACATCAAGAACTTCTTTTACGATAAAACAGTTGTACATATTCCTGTGCGTTGCTCCCGATAATTATTCATTTAATTAACACAGTGAAGTCTCATTATATGGCAGCCCCTGAAAGGCACTGAGAAGAGAACGGTGAACGAGGCAGGGTCTCCTTCTGCACATTAAGTAGTTTGTGCCACCGTGGAAGCAGATACAAGATACGGTGAAAACAGAGATCAGGAAACATTCCTATGTCCATACTATTTTAAAAAGAGCTACAATTCAATTCTTATGCAGCTATTCTGAGATTTCTGGCCCAAAGCAAGTCTAAAAATAATGAGGGAGTGCTGACTGGAGAAATCCAATGCGGTCAGACGTTGAATCTTCTGGGCAGGTTTTACAACTTCGAGTGCCCGAGTTCTTCCCTTGATCTAGGGGGTTTCCATCGGTGGAGGTAAGAACCCAAAATCTACAGTTTTAAAAAGCACCCCCAGCGATTCTGTGTATAATCTGCAAATGGCACTCGAGAGCTACTGAGGCAGAACATGGTCCTGTGAGACCACGGCGACATTTCCAGACGTGAGCTGCAGGTCAGTAAGAGAATCACATTTGCAAAAAGGGTTCAGAGGTGTAATGGATTGAATTGTGACCTACCCCTCCCAAATTCCTACGTATCCAGTACCTCCGAGTGTGACTTTTGGAGATGAGATCTTTATAGGGGTCATCAAGTTAAAATGAGGTCATTAGGATGGACCCTAATCCAACATGACTGGTGTTCACTTGGACACAGGCAGATGTACAGGGAGGACACCGTGTGGACATGATATGGATGTCCACAAGCCAAGGACAGAGGCCTGGGACAGCTCCTTCCCTTCCAGTCTTTAGATGGAGCAACCCCGCCAACACCTTCTTCTCAGCCTTCTAGCCTCCAGAACAATGAGACAATAAACTTCTGTTGTTTAAACCACCCAGTTTGTGGTACTCTGTTAAGGCGGCCCTAGCAAACTAATACAAACAATTAAATGAGATTTGGAAATTCTGAGTTATTCAGTTAAAATGGTTTCTCTGCTGCAGGGCCCTCAGAAGCTCAGCTATGCTCGTGTGTCCGGTGCCGCGTTGGGAGGGGCCGCAGGTGCATATCATCCTGAATTTGATGACAGAGTTCTTTTCATTTGTTGCAGAGTATTGCCTGAGACTGGCGTCCTGGGTTCTGAGTAAGGGAAATTTTGGACTCATTTCTCTGGAGGAAGTAGTCATGTGTGAGTCTCATAACCGCAGAAAGGTCAGCCTCATGGAGCTTGACTGCTTTTAGTAAATAAGAGTGGAGATGAATACTTTTAAATCCATTAGTTCAAATCCATCACACCTCCTGAAAAAAAACCAAAAACCAGCTCCAAGGGAATAACCTACTGGAAGTTATCAGGATCCACGAGTCCTTTGTTATTTTACATCATTGACTCTGAAGCAGCCATTTGAAGGGGAAAAAGCCGGGAAGTACTCTGCTGTCTCTCTTAGTGGGAGCAGTCCAGAAAATGTAAGAGAAAAATATGCACGGTGATTCTATCAAACTGCACACACCACTCCACATTTGTCTTCCAAGCACCCCATTTATCCCTATCGCAGCTCCCTCAGACCTTGCCAAACGGTGATCCGTCTTCCTTGAAATGGAACATTAGGAGAGAAATGTACCATTGTTACAGTCTATGGTCAAGAAAGTAAAACTGGAAAAATTTAACTTGTGTATTTCAGTTATTGAACACACACACAGAGTGAGGGAACTGTGAACTGGATGGACCCAGGCTTCTTAAACTCCTGCACAACCTCAGCATTTCAACTTCTTATTGCTCTGAGTGTTTTATGTTATTTAAGGCTAGACTTACAGATACGAAAGTTTAAGAGTTGCCGTTTGATCTACAGTCGTGACAAATGTTTGTGATTGTACCCCATGAAAAATTGGGATCATGCAAACAAAGCACGCATCGATCTTGGTTTCCTGTTTGAAAGCCATTATCTGTAAATGTCCCCACCCTTCACAGCCCTCTGCAGTTCCTTCTAACCACCTCCTGCAGACTTGGTGAGCTAACTCATTCAACCTTAGCCTCCAGCCTCAACAGCTCCCCCTAAGCAGTGCTCCTCAAGCAAAACCTGTGCCCACTTCAGGCAAAAACGCAGCTTCTTTGGCTCTAATTCCAAAATTTCTGTCTTATAAGGTCTGAGAATGTTGAAAAACATCTCTATTTTTAACAAACAGGCTTCCCAGGTGAGTCTAATGATCAGCTAGCTCAATTTGAGAATCAGAACGAATCATCCGGCAGTTCCCATATACTGCATTGTCTCCCAATGTCAGTGAGCCTTCCTTATCTAGATCCATCCTTCCCCTAACTGAATTAAGTTTTTAAATCTTAAAAATTGTTTTATTAAGTGCCGGAAAGTTGTTTTCATGTTTTTTTTTTGTTTGTTTGTTTGTTTTTCATTTCTGTAAGTGTGGTTTTATTCTTTGTTAAAGTAGTTATCTGTCTTCTGGCTATTCCATTGTGGCAGAAGAATATTCATGTTGATAACATTGATTGTTATTTCTCGATCTGACTGTTGCACCCCTTTGGGTTGTTCATTATTTTCACTGCTGACCGTTGGTTCTGGTTGCCTGGTTTAGCATTGAGGAACCTTGAGTTGCAGGAAGTGGGGGAGATATAGCAGTATGGGTCTCTGTTGGTAAACTGTCTGTAGCCAGCTAAGGTGTCAGTAGGAAGTCACTTCCCCACAAAGGTACAAGGTGGTTGACCAGCCTCAAGGGCAGAGAGGACCCAAGCCCCTCTGTCCAACTCTGTCCAAACTCCTCCAAAGTCAATGAGACCAGAAAGTGCCCCCAAGACCATCCCTCAACCTAGCATACTCTTTAGGGGGGTCACAGATCCCCCCAGGGCCTCACTCTCTCTAGGAAGCATGGTGCTCTGATCCCTATCCTCATTCATTATTTAAAAAAAATTTTTTTTTTCCTTTATTGATTTTAGAGAGAGAGGAAGGGAAAGGGAGAGAGAGACAGAAACATCGATGAGAGAGAATATCGATTGGCCGCCTCCTGCATGCCCCCCACTGGGGATTGGGCCCACAACCTGGGCATGTGTCCTGACCAGGAATCGAACCGGCGACCTCTTGGTGCATGGGACAATGCTCAATCACTGAGCCACACCAGCCGGACTATCCTCATTCATTATTATTGATACATGGAAATCAACTCATTAAAGGCTTTCTCCAGCTGGACCCCCACAAATGGGAGGTCTTGCATGCATTCTCCAAGCCCCACCTATCACTGTACCCCAGAAGATGTTCTACTTAAGATTAAGTACCTGGAAATTGATTAGAATTAGAATGGAGGGGATCAGGGTAGCGGGGCTCAGGCCACCATTTCACAGAATATTCTCATTGTTATTGAACTTCCCATGTGTGTATGTCTGATTTCTCCAGCTAAGGGGCTTTGGATATATCCCCTAACCTCACCATGCCTCACCTTCATCATTTTGAAGGCAGAGATAATAATAACCTCCACATAAAATTGACATTTAAGTCACAGCTACCACTATTGCACACTTTCTGTGCCAGGCACCTGGCTAAGTGCTTTACATACATTAATGCCAAATGGGATAAGGCAAATGATGCACTTAGCATGGTGCCAGGCATAGCTGGGCACCCCATACACACCCATTGTTCTCTTCTGTTCTTGCTTTGAGCTGCTGACCTCCGTGAGGGGAGATGCTGTCTTGCACATTTTGAGCCCCCCTCTCCTCTCTGCACTTTATACCCCAGGTTGCATAGAGGCACTCAACACATTTTTGGTTGACTAGCTCAACAGATCATATGCTTCTCAATGGCAATTTTCTATTTTCTCTACACTTGGTCAACTCAGTTAATTTTACACGTTTCTAAAAGCTTTAGTTAAAAATTCATTTCTTTTGCAAAACTGCATGTAACCTCTCTCCTCTGATAGAACTTCATCTACACATTTTATAGGTTATGGATCCCCAATTCTCCCTCGTATTCAAGTTAGTTAAGCACGTGAACTGTATCCCTTACTAGAATCCTCTCCTTTTCTGCTCTAAGCGAGAAACTGTTCTAACACCTGGAATTCCTTCTTTTAAAAACTTGCTCCTAAAACTTGGGAGGCTTGCCAGAGGAAGCAAGAATCAGAAGAATCCTTTCTTCATCAAGATGAAAAGTGGTCAAATTGGGAATGGATCACGTGAAGCAAAGCCACTTTGCAAGGTAGAGGGTAGACATGCAGGGAAAATACGGTAGAACATTCTGGTTAAAGTGTAGTGTTGACCTCTTTGGGGGCATCTTGCTTTCCCTTGTGAGTATTTTTCCCAGTGAGGTCTTTTTTCCCCCTCACTAATGCTCAGACCCCATCTATTCAAATAAATTAGCATTTCCATTTTAATTGACTCAGCTTTTCTTTTTAAATGATTAATCAATATTTTAGTATAAGCACCTCATATTTTACAAGAAAATTTCTTTTATAGTCAATATATGAGTTGAAATTGGACCCTAAATAGGATCAATAGCTTCCCAGCAGTAGCTGCCAAGGTTCTGTTTAGTATAATACACATACATTAATTGTCTGGTGTGGGCTCTGCCTTCTGGTAGGAACTTTAAAGAGAACCAGACTGGAGTCCCTGTCTCAAGTGATTAGAAGACTGCAGAGGACAAGAGATAAGACCATGGATACGGACTTCCACACACCAGAGTTTGAGCCCTGAAACAGCACCTACACACCCTCTGGATCCACAATGAGCTTGACATACAACACACTTTTAATATGCATTAACTATTATTATCGGTTAGGAAATAGGATACTTGAAAAAATTTGTGATGTGCCTGCTGTTGGCAGACTAGATCCCAGTTTGTTTATTTTTCAAAATTCCACAATGCCCAGTGCAGTATCTTGTTACAGGTGTTGTGACTGACCTCTTCTAGAGTGTGAAGTTGTCACTGGGAGGTGGCATCCCACCGGGAAATATGTTTCTCAACCATTTTTTATCTGGGTGTGGTTATGTGATTTGTTTGTTCCAATAGCATGCGAGCAGAAGGGTATTATTACAAGTGGGGAGACTTCTCAAGCTTCTTCTCCTTTATCTTGGATAAACACCAGGACTCTGAGGCTCTGGGAGATGGTGGAGACACAGGATGGAGGGAATTCTGAGCCACTTGCATTGCACTGTTTCTTGAATGGAAATTAAAGCTTCATGGTATTAAAGTTTGGTGTATTTATTATATAAACTTGCATTGCCTTAATTAACACTGCTGTTCTACAAATTTGTTGAAGGGAAAAATGGGCTGTATAGTTAAATCACTCTTAATACAATGCCATTTAGTACCTAAATACAGATGTATGATAAACCCATTGGTCTTATTTCATCAGTCTGTTTGTAGCCTCATACTGAAATAGTTATATTGGTTTCAATCAGAATTTGAGGAGGGACAGTGAGATGGGGTAGCTCTGGGGCAATATAGTGGCTTTTCCTTTAAATATTTTCTAGAGCACATCAGACCCTTGTTGTAAAATGAAGCAGCAAAAACACCACCTACTGAAGTGGGCGTGGGGAAGCTCTTACACAGGGCTGATTTCAGCGTAGTAGCCAACTAATGAATGAAATAGAATGTATTTGTTTGTACGTTTTATTGTGTATTTCTGCCTTTTAAAAACAATATATGGAATGGTGAAATATAGGCCATAATTCTCTCACTGAACTAAAAGAGAATTAGAAAAGGCTGCTATTGGCTTTTGTGTTTAGAAGTGTAATGTCTTCCTGTGAGTTATTTTATGGATAAAAGGTTTGGAATTGCTTATGAGAACTGGGTTATAGATTTTTTTTTCTTTCCTTTTTAACTAAGAGAACTTAAACATGATATTTAAAAAAAAATATCTTATCTTGTGGTAGAAATGTCAGCCACATTTTAATCTGCTCTCAGGCTTTCCTTAAAAGGAGAGACTTTGATGCATAACAATAGTCTTGTTTTTATAAGTGGTTGGTAATATCTGCAAATGTGTAAGGCATTCATTTTCCAGGAGCTCTTTTCTCCCTGGTAACACACCAGGAAATATCAGAGTGTTGTTATTTGAATTCTTTCTTATGCTCTGACTCCCAGATGAATTGAAATTCAACTTCACAGTCAAATGAGTAGCCATTTAAAGCTCAGGTGTGTATTTCCCAAGACCCTCTCAAAGGATATATAACTGCTTATGTCTTTCCTAAAGACAGCAAACTTAAACTTTAATTGGATCTCACCTCTCCCAAGAGATCATTATAGCTCTACTCCAAGGCCATATATTATAAAGCTCAGTATGAATTGAAACATGAAGCCTGTGTTTGGGTTTAATATTTAAAGTTGAAGTTATAGTAGCTGACACCCGAGTCATTTCGGCAACTCCCCAACCAAAATTTTATTTAATTTGAGCCCCTCAAAAAATGAACACACACACACACACACACACACACACACACACACACACACACACGCGCGCACACGTAGAAAACTTGCATGTCAAGTTTTCAAATTTCCATAAACTTTCAGATTATGAAAACCAGTTTTTTTTCCCCCCTCAGGAAATAAGTCTCAAATGGGACTAGTTCCAAATTTTTCTTGTCTCAACCCCACCTTAACCTTGTCAGATGGATTGAAAAAAAATGAAGCGGTGGAAAAGTTTATATATAAAGAGTTGCTGACTCAGAACTGGACCTGGGAGGCCCTCACGTGGACCAGAATGCATCTTTTCATCAGAGGGGAGAGATGGTACTAAAGACCACCTTATGTGGGAGTGCTTCTAGAGTTAGTTTTTCTCTGATCTTAGAAAATGGCAAGCTAGCCCCTAAAGGGAAACCGAAAGGCTCGTCGGGCTAATGCACTAACACTAAATAACACAGCCGTGTGCTTCTTTGTTCCTTATAATTTAAGAATCCATGTAATTTTCCTGAGGTAAATCAGACTATGAAGACCAAGGTAAAAAATACTATGAAAACATCGCAGAGTATGCTGAGGAGTGGAATTCATACTTTAAAACTCCCCAAAGGCAGTGTTATGGTCCTGCCTTATGCCATAACAAAGTGGACCTTTGTGTATTATATGAAGTTAAGACTGGCTTTTCTATTTTCCTGAAAATTTTAAGTGGTATCTTTATTCAAGATTTAAATGTTTTAGAAATCTGGATTCCCCCGCCCCCACCCTTAAATTTGTACACACACTTGGATTGGCAACCAGGGTAGCAGGGTAGAGAGCATGTCTCAGCTTTTTTTGAGATGTGGTTTCTTCAACTGTAACATTAAAGGGTTGAAGTAAGTGAACTCTAGACCAGTTAGAGTTACAATATTTCATGGTTCTCAAGTTCAAGTGGCTTTTTCTCTATTTATACACCTCAAGATTTCAGCATTTTTCTGTCATGATGTAAAAGAATATTTGGATGATACACTCAGTACACCCAGTACTGGAATCTTAGGCTTCGGTTTGTCCATTTATTTCTACTTAAGTATAGCCCACTGGTGATGGACTTCTTCATTTTCTTTATCTGTCGATGGCATCAACAGCTTCTCAGTTATGAGGCTCAAAACCTTGACGTTTTCTTCAATTGTTCCTTCTCTTTCGTTCGTCACATTAAACTAATCACACTGTTCTGTTGGGTACACCTCCATAAGAGGTAAGACTCGTGTTACAAAACAGAATTACAGAATTACAGATTTGGAAGGGGCTCCGTTGATTAGTTTGTAGATTTTATAGAATTGCTTTGAGGATCTGAAAAAATATATGGACCATCCCCCCCTGGGTAGAGTGTGGGGTTGGGATTCAAAGACTTCATGAAGTTTATCCATGGATCTCAAGTAAAGAATCCCTCAAATGTCTCTCAGGAACAACCCTAGCAAATGACTCTTAGCATCTGCTTGAGGACTTTTAGTGACTAAAAGGTCTCGATCCTCTTTGGAGCTTTCTCTCTCTTTGCTTGTAATGAAACTTTTATTGTTGGAAATTTATTTGGGGTTAGCATCTGTTTTGTTCTAGCTTCTAGCTGACCCTAGATCTTTGGTGTTTGAAGACAATTCCTACATTACTCCAAATTCTCATTTCTCACTTTAAATCTTTATTCTCTTTTACTGTGCCTTTTGCTGCGTGACTTCCAGACTCTTCACTATCCTGATCTGCTTTCTCTAGACACTCTTTAGTGTTTTTATTTAATTCTGACCTTAAGATGAATATCATTCTTTATAATGTGATATGAATAACCAGTGCAAAATTCTTGGAAAATTTTTTTCATTAATGACCTCCAAAGTTGACTGAAGTCTTGGCTGTGCTATTCGCTAGCCATTTTGATCCAGTGCTGGTTACTTCCCTCTTTCCATCTGTAAAATCAGAATAGTGATATCATCATTGTAAGCTTGTTATCTCAGCACATACTAGGCACTCAATACATGATAGGTGTTATTTTTATTGTTAATTCAAATTAAGATTACTTGGGATATTATGGAGATTCCGTCATGTTTGAGAATGGACAGTAAACATCTCCAAAATATTTTTAACCAGTATTAAACGTGGCCTTTTCTACCCCCAAAACTATGATATTAATTTTTAAAATTTAAATGCAGAACTTCATAATTACTTAATGTTGCTCAATTTTATCATCTTGGGTTTAGGCCACATGCCAGGCTCCTAAGATATCACAAAATCTTGATCCTGTCGTTCAGGATCAACCTATTCTTCCTGGTTTTGTGATCTCCAGTCGGGTGCAGGATTGAGGACCAAGCTCAACAGCACACGTGGTCACTTCTCCCCAAGTTGACTTTCATTCATTGAACAACTCTCTATCAGGAAAGTTCATTGTGTACCTTGCTGGCAACATGATACACTACACGTCTGGTATCACCCTGATTTAACTACGAAAAGAAAAGGAAAGAAAAGAGGAAAGAGAAAACGACTTCAGTGTGACATGAGTTGTTCCGCATGAACTCACCACGACTCAGCTGTCTAACGGAGGGAGTTCTTTCCAAGTCCCCTAAGTCATAACAAAACTATGTGAAGAAGTCAGGGAATGTACCAAACAGATTTTTAGGTGTTTCCCTAAAAGCATAATTGATCACTTCTTTGATTCACAGATCAGAGTGAACACAATTTCAAGGGCAAATAAAGGCAGAAAGCCTTCAAAGTACGGTCCAGTTCTCTTGCAAATATGGTGCCTCTCTGGTCTTCCAGAAAACATCCAGGGGGCATGGCAGATGGGCTTGTTGGAATCTCTAAGGGGAAGTGTGGGTACCGAGGTGTGAGCTTTCTCTCCTTGCCCAGACTATCTAGTCTTCCCAAGGTCTGGGAACAGGGAGAAGGAGATATAGTAAACTGGACATTCACACTTCCCAAAAGATCTGCTAAACTGCAACTCTCGAAGAAATTCTTCAATAATCTTCATGAATGAAATATTTCTGAACATTTTTAGACGGATTTTTCAAACATCTTTTAGTGATGTTTGAAAAAGGACTCAGTGCTAATACCGTTCACATGAGCTCAGCCTGTTTGGCTCTTGCTTCCAGCTGTTGCATGAATTAGGGCCATATTTAGAAGGACAGCTCATGTGGCTGGAAGGTGGTGGGAGAGTGCGGAAGAGGAGGAGCGCAGGGATGCCAGACAGGCAGGCGAGCCAGCAGACAGCGGACGGGCTCGGGGCGCTGCTCTTGGTCCTGGAGTGTTGCTGTCTGAAACGGAATCCAGGGAGCCCGGCTCGGGTGCGGGAGGACCGTGACCTCTCTCTGAACCTGGCAGTGTACTCTTCCACAAAGCACTTTTGCTCAAGGTCCCTGACTCCCAGGGGGACCTCCGCTTTGAATTTACATTAACTGGGGACTCTGTTAGTATCATTGAGTGCACCTTCCCATTGCTGCCGTCTATGAATAAAAGAACATTCAGAGAGTTTTCGTTTTCTTAGAGTATGTCCCAAAGCTTTAAGGTATGATGAGAGGAAGGACCGGAAAAGTCTCACTTTCTCCGGAGGAAGATGCAGTAGCCAATCAGTATATTTCTCTTATCTTAACCTAAGCCATTATTGAAAATAAATAACAAATGTCCCCAAACATCTGGCTCTCATTTCCTGGATACAATGAATTAAATTTCCCCAATACACAAACTTCTCCTGACAAATTTGCACATGGAATAAAGCAATGATGTTCTCAAATAAGTATTTAGTACATAAAACAAATGACATTCATAAGAACACTTATAAATAGTATCCTAGGATGTAACAAGGAATTAATTTAGTACTCCAAATACCTCATTGCTATGAATGTCTTAAACCATGAAAGAAATCTGCGTGATTCTTTTGGAAAGATGGTTCTTTTATATTATCTATGTTAGTTTATTTTTTTTATTTTTTGTTTATTTATTTATTTATTTATTTATTTATTTATTTATTTATTTTATGATACCTATTAAATTGTGTGGCCTACAGCATGTTACTTCCCATTCTTATGGCTCAAGTTCCTAATCTGAAAAAAAATGCACCTAGTTCTTACATTTCATACTTATAAGTATTAAAGATACCACATGCAAGCGCAATTCCTGGCAACCAGTGTTCCCTTTGCAAGTGACAGCTGACCACTCCTCCTATTAAAAGACAGAGGCAATGGCCTAGGCCCCGGTCTTGTGGATGCCTTGACCTTGGAGCAATTCTGCTGCAGAAACCTATTGGAGGGTCCCCCTCAGGTGTAACTGTTTCACAATGGGCACCTGTGGGGTACTTCGGTCATAAATTCCCCTTGACTTGATCCCATGCTGAACTTGCTATGTGCTGACTTCCATTAATTTTAAGAAATACTGTTTATTGATTTCTAGAGATCATGAAAATGATTGATTCAAAGTGGTTTTCCTCCCAACCCACCTGGGATTTATAAGAATTTCAGCCATTTCTGCCCTGGCCGGTTTGGCTTAGCGGTTAGAGCGTTGGCCTGTGGACCAGAGAGTCCCGGGTTCGGTTCCCGCTAAGGGCATGTGTCTTGGTTGCAGTTTGTCCCAGGCCCCGGTTGGGGTCGTGTGAGTGGCAACCAGTCGATGTGTCTCTCTCACATCGATGTTTCTCTCTCTCTCTTCCCCCCTCTTTCCCTCCAGCTCTATCTGCAGATAAATGCAAAAATGTCCTCGGGGTGAGGATTAAAAAAATAAAAAAGAATTTCAGCCATTTCTGAATGTCACAAAATGCTCCGACATTGAGTGATTTTGGAGAAGAGATCTTTGGCTGTCAGAGTCCACGTGATGGCTGGGAAGATGGGCCCCTAGGAGACCCTGTGCTGTTTTCTCCTGAGGAGAATGCCTTTGCTGATCATGTTTCCAGAGACCACGGGGCAGTGAGTCATTCCTGGCCAACCCAAAGCACAAAAGAGACAGGAACTGAATTTAAAGCCCAGATCGAGGAAGATCATCTCATGTTCCTTCAGCTAACACACAGCAGCGGCAACAAAAGGTGATGATGATGTAAGGAGGGAGAGAAAGAGACACAATGTTCCTTCACATGGATTTTCATTTATGGACACGAGGAGGAAAAACACCAAGGAAATGTGCCAAACTTTAGCTTCTCCCAACTCCTGTATCTGTCCCTTTGAGATGATAAAAATGAGCATCTTCCATTGGGGAATGAATGTTTTGAAGAAGTAATCCGTTGATCATTTCCTCTCACTCGACAGGTTTAACTAGACTAAATCAATACTTCAAGAGATGCAATGACTGTAAAAAACAGTAACACAATTGGGTGGAATGAGGGAGCATAGGATAAAAGAAGCATGTGGACAAATTCTGTCTTTATCCCTTACCTCATCTGGGATATCTTTGACTGAACATCATATGTGTATGGATATATTGGATACATTAAATTGTGGAATTCTGGGCACAGAAGAATTCTTTTTTCATTTTTCAGTGCATTTACTTGCCAACCAAGCTGCCTTAACTGACACACACACAAAAAGGATCTTAGTTGCAAACTGAGAAGAGATTGAAAATATAACCATGTAAAATGTCCAAGTCCAATCCATCTTTATTTTTTTAAATATGTCTTTATTGATTTTTAGAGAGAGGAAGGGACATGAAGAGAGAGGTAGAAACACGGATGGACTACCCTTCTGCACGCCCCCTACTGGGGATAGAGCCCTGACTGGGAATCCAACCGGTGGCCTCTTGGTGCATGAGTTCCACGCTCAGCCACTGAGCCACACCGGCTGGGGGCCCCACCCATTTTTAAAAGCACTTGTTTAATTCCAGCTGGGGAAACAGTGCCTCTGCCTAACACACTGACCTTCATATCAGCACTGTGGCGGCCCACAGGCTTTATTCCTTGCAATTCATTCCATGTGTACAGAATTTCAACTGGAGAAAGTGAAACAAACAAACAAAGGCTTTGGAATTTTTTTTTTTAAATCCCTTCAGAGAAAACATGAAGAGACAATCACTTCTTCATTTTGATTGTCACCTGGATTCAAAACTGTGCAACCAAAACCGGTTTCAGATGGACAGATGGCCCTGGCAGTCAAGAGGGAAGGGGTGGGAAAAGGCATCAATGAATACCCTGCTTTCGGTATGAGTGAATAAAAAGGGGAGAGGAAACAAAAGGAGTGAGCCAGCCGGTTGCATCAGAGAGCACCTCTGAACATACCTTGACCTTCCTATTCAGGGATCTACTGCTCCCTTAGCTGGTTCAGCACAGACGCGCCGGGTGCTGGTCTCAGACACACACGGCTGCTTTTTCTGCCTGGTGCGCTCCCAGCTCACTGCAACTTGACAATGCTGAGTGAGTCAGGGGACTTGACTCACACTGGTTTCATTCGGGTTGAATAGCTCATCTTGGGCGGTGTTTGGTCAAGTGAACAAGCATGCAAAGGCCTGGCTTTCCCTCGGTGCTCTGGGGAACCTCGCCTCGCCTGTGCTGCTGGGACTGGGACGGTCCCTTTGGTGGAGAGACATCCATCTGAGTGCTCGCTGCTGAATGGGGCTGAGCATTGTTAGCTTTTGTTTACTTTGTCTTACATGAGAAGATCACAGCTGTTTCTTTCAGTAAAAGGGAGTAGACGAATGTGGCCACCCATCTCCCGTCCCTCCCCGCCCCCACAATGTTTGTGGAGCCCAACAGCTGTCTTTGCAAATCCTGCCACTCGGGGTTGGAATGGCTCTACATAGTAAGGATGGAGCGGTGTAGCTGACGTTGTTGGCTGGCTCAAGGTGGCAGGTGGGAATGAACTGTTCTCTTAATGGGCTCAAGGGTCTGCCCCTGCGAGGACTGACTCAAAAAAGAAAAAAAAAAAGCGTTTAAAGGAGGCGCTGAAAGAAAGTGGAATACACTCATCTCGGTTTCCTACTTGTGCATCTGAATGGTGGTGAAGCATGGATTCACTGGTTGTCAGAGCTAGAAGGGATTTGAAAGATCCTCTTCTCTAGGAGTTTTCAAATTAATTTTTGTAGCAGACCCCCCCCCCCCCCCCAAGGAGCATCTTAGACCAGGGATATCATGTCATAAATGAAAATACTTACAAAGAATAAGCAGGAATGTCAATGGGAAAAGTGAGGTATAAAAAAAGCAGCTTCAGTAAGAAATGAACTCAGTACTGGGAAAACAGTAGGAGTGGTAGAGACTGGCTGAATGGATGTTCTTAGAGGAGGCAACTCCCTTCTAGTGTATTGTTGCCTTTGCCAGGCAAGGAGTCAGTGATTCACTCATTCATTCATTTAATAAATATTTATTAAGTGCTTACTACACACCAGGTACTTTTTAAAGCATATATAAAGCAGACAAGATCCATGCTCTCACAGTGCTTGAATTCTAGGGAAGGGGAGCTAGCAAAAAAGAGAATGCATAAAAATGTGTATATTTTTAAGTAGCAATAAATGCCAAGAAAAAAGTGAAGCAGGGTAAGGGATAGGAAGTACTTGGGAAAGGAGGTATTAGAACTGTCTCCGTCTCGATGGACTTTTAAGGGAGTACATTATTGCAGAGAACTAAATGATGGGAAGGAATGAGCCCTGTGCAGATCCGGGGATGGGTGGAGTTGGGCATGGGGAACAATCCCGGCAGTGGAACAGAGAGTGTGAACGTCCTGAGGCAGGCTTTGCTCTTAGCCACCACGCCCACTAACTGAGCACAATTTGGAATTCTTTCCTAGTTCTCTCTTCTGTTTACCCTGACGAGAGACCAGAGAGGTGAAGATGCTTGTCCAAGGACACACGGGGAGGTGCTGAAACAGGAACCCAGGACTTTGAACCTCCACCCAGTTCAGCGCCTTTTTCTTAATGAGCATGTGCACTCTGCATTTTCTTCCATGCCCCAAGAGTGGAGCAGTCTTAATAGAATTTACATGACCAAGGCTTAAATGACTAATGGACAGCAACACACATAGTAGCAATTTCCAATCAGGAATTCAAGGAAAACATTTAAATTTTCATAGGGTTCAGTCCCAATTCGCCTAGCCAATTCCTACCCTAGGGTACAATTCTATGTTGTTTATGGCCTTAACATCTTTTCTGTGCTTTTGGCAAATATGATTACAGTTTAAGTCATGTACTCTTATCCAATAGATTAAATCCCACAGCAACAGACTAGTCTAGAATACAGAAAAAAATCTCCAAGTTACTAAGAATGAGAACAAAATAATATCGGCTAAGTCTGACCAATTTCAAGAGGCATGCTGACTTTTTAAAGATGCTTAAATTATCCAGTTATCTCACATTCTTAGTTCATTTTCCACTCAAAAGTTAGGTCAGCCAGGAGATGAAATAAAGTCTTTGATTATCTCTGGTTTCAGAGAACAGAATCCAGCAGATCGCCTCTGCTCAGTCAACCAAGTTCTTGTTTTCCAATCACCATGACATCAACTTCAGGGGAGACAGAATATTTACATACAAGAATGGATAAAACTTTATGCCGGTGGTAGACCCCTCTTCCTCACTCTTTCCTCCTCCATGGGGGCTGCAGCCAGACCAGGCTAGCCTCTGCTTGTTTTGAAGGAACTCGATTTACAGACAGGCTCCAAGACAAAAATGCATATCCATCTTCCCAAACAGGTGCAAAATGTCCCCTGATATTAACAACCTGCAACTCCTCTCTCCTTGTTTCTTAAGAACGAATAAAACTGGTCTTTCATTCATACTGCAATTTAAAAAAAAAAACACATAAGGGTTGAAGAATCACAAAGAATTTTATTCAAGAGAATATTTTTGGTATTTAGTTTTTCTTTCCAGTCAGTATATGTGAAAGGTAGAATTATGTCCCACTCATTAAAATCTTGAAATGCCATTACACTTTCCCAGATCGTCTAGATAACACTAAAGGAAATCGATAGAGATCTTTCCAGGTGAAAGGAGTTTGACTAGCTAGTGAATCACTCATTTTGTTTAACCAATTAGAAGGCAGTCAGTTGTTAAATATTTTCTATAATTCATTCTTGGGTGTTTTTATATGCTTCAGTGACAGATTTTATTTATAAATATCAATAACAGCCTGGCCGGTGTGGCTCAGTGGATTGAGCATCGTCCCGTGGACTGAGAGGTCCTGGTTTGATTCCCGGTTGGGGCACATGCCTGGGTTGTGGGCTCGATCCCCAGTAGGGGGGACATGCAGGAGGCTGCTGATTGATGTTTCTCTCTCACATTGATGTTTCTCTCTCTCCCCCTTCCCTCCTCTCTAAAATATCAATTAAAAAATATGTTAAATATCAGTTACAGTGGCAATACTCAAGGAGACAAAACAAGCTATAAAATTATAATTTAGGTTTCTTTTTCATTAAAGTACAGTAAAAAACGACCTCGAGATAAGCATGGGCCATGGGTGAGACTTATCTCAGAAATATGATTTTTTTTTTTTGCATCTGTGCTTTGGGATGATTTTAATTTAATAAATCTATGAATTATTTTATCAAGCATTTGCTCTAAATGTGGGTACTATTCACATGATTGCCTAGAGTCCTCATTGAGATGAAAATAATTCATATAATAATATGTGTCATCAAGTACTAAATTTGTGCTATGAAAATTCTAAAGGACTAAAATAATCAGAGAAGAGTTCATGGAAAATGAAGGTTAGATTCGGTCTGAAATGACGGGTAGGATGTGGCTCTATGGCGAGAAATGAAACCTGGCAGACAAGCAACGACAAAGTCACTAAGCAGCGGTGAACGCGGCTGTACCTGAAGGTCTGTGGAGAGGATGAACAGAGAGGGTGCAGGAGAAAGAATAATCTGATGTGCCTGCAATATGGAGAAACTTGAATCCTAGGAAGAGAATCTTGTCTTGTTTTGAGAGGCACTAGAGAAACCTAGTTAGAGGCTTTGAGATCACATGGAAGGTGATATGCAGAAAACAGTCTGAGGGAGGAAGGATCAAAATTTCAAAAAATCACTTGGAAACTTATCACAACATTCCTGCATAAATGACCCACAAGTACTAATAGAAAAAAAAAAATGATCTAAAGAAAAAGAACGTAAAGTGGTGCTTGACTCCATCTTATTTTTATTCACAGATGCAATTTTGATATTTCCGTGTGCCATAGATATAAGTACCCAATATTGCCCCTGACCTCATAAACTCTAGGAGATCACAACCAGGACTGAGTTTGAGATCTATATGTGGATTTTGTTTTTTTTTAACAACATGTTATGTCAAATGACTCTTGCAGAAAGTGGGACAGAGTCCAGGAAATATATTAAAACAAGTGTTTAGCTGCCCATTCATCCTTAGAGAGGCCAGTCAGCATGTAGGAGAACAACCAAGCAGTAAGGCATGCTTGATGAGCCCGCATCTCCATCAGCCTCGGAGTCGGCAAGGTTGACCTCTGAACTCCCAAAGCCCCACTCCAAAATCCCAGCCATCTCTTCCGTGTCAAAACTGGTGGGAAAAAGCTCTGGACCAGTAGTCAAAGTCGCCCGATTTGAGTCTCAATCTGTCACTTGCTTAGTAGCATGATCTTGGGAAATCATGTATACTCTCTGAGTCATTCAGCTTCTTTATTTACAACAACAAGACTAACACTACCTGCCTGGCAAACTCAGAGGACTGTCAGGAGGTTCAAAGGAGAAAATACATATAAAGGCCATTAGGGCCTAAAGATGATGGTGGGGTCAGGGGAGGAGAATGAAGACCTCCGCTTGGTCCTAGTTATCAGGGTGGGATTTAAAAAAATATACATAACCATCACTCTCATGCTAAAAATGTCACATCTTGATCTAAAAAAGCCTTGACCTAAGGAGCAGCTCTGGACTGGTTAAGTGTTAGTTAAATATATATATATATTTTTTACCCTCACCCAAGGACATTTTTGCATTTATCTTCAGATAGAGCGGGAGAGAGAGAGGGAGGAAGAGAGAGAGAGAAACATCGATGTGAGAGAGACACATTGACTGGTTGCCACCCACACGACCCCAACTGGGGCCAGGGACAAACTGCAACCGAGGTACGTGTCCTTAGCGGGAACCGAACCCGGGACTCTCTGGTCCGCAGGCCAACGCTCTAACCGCTGAGCCAAACCGGCCAGGGCGTTAAATATTTTTGTGGGATAATGTCTTTCTAGTTCCAAGTGAAAACTCACATGAGCCTTGAATATATAAAACAAAAATAACAGTGAGTCATTTTTGGTATAAAGAGTATTTTTATAACTTATAATATTTACTTATTATGAAATCAGTCAATGGGAATAATGAAGTTTTCCTGATGAACATAAAATTAGAAATAAGACTCTTATATCCACTTCAACCTCCAGTTATTTTATTATTTTTTTTTTACTTTGGTTGTGTCAAGACAATTCTGATTCACATGGATAAGTAGTTAGAGATGGTAATAATTATTGTATTAGCTTATCTTGAATTCTCTGCACAATTTTTAAATAAACAGAAAGAATAGGAAAAGCTTTGCTCCAATGTTTGAGCACAGAAAGTTTCATCGACTGCACCGTTCACACACAGAGGAAGAAAATAGGTTAAATTTGGTATAAATTGCATACGATTTTTTTTTTCTCTTAAAATGCTTTAAATAGTGAAACATATTTTGACCGCATCATTTCCATCAAGTATTTGTGGAAACTTTGAAAGAACTCTCTGGAATCTTAAGTGTCTACAGAACTGCATTTGAAGCTGGCCACATGCATTAAGCACAGGATACCGTTCTAAGCACTATTTGTGATTTGTTTCTTAATCCTTATAATCACTGCATGTGGTAGGTGATGACTCCGAGATGCCAAAGGTTGAGTAATTTTTCACAGAGCTCACAGTTGGTGAAGAGCCGAGGCAGGATTCAAACCCAGGTTGTTTGACTCCATGGTCCTAAATCGATGAGAGAGAACATCGATTGGCCGCCTCCTGCATGCCCCCCACTGGGGATTTGGCCCACAACCTGGGCATGTGCCCTGACCGGGAATCGAACCGGCAACCTCTTGGTGCATGGGTCGACGCTCAACCACTGAGCCACACCGGCCGGGCTATTTCAAACTTTTTTAAACTTAGCATCCTAAGTTTCAAGAAGCTTAGTTATTATTTCCGTACTTACAGCCTTAGTGAACTGTTTCTGTGGGTGAAGTTTCCCCTACTTAAAGAAATATGTTTGAGTTTAGCATATATGGGTATAATATGAAGTTGTAAGTATATACGAAAACAGCTGAAAATTTGATCAGAAATTCCTGTCCTTCATTCAATCAACGAGTAACATATCGAGCACCAACAATGAGGTACCAGGCACAGTACTAGCCACTGGTTATGCATGATATCCAGAGCAGATATTGTAGCAGCACAGATGGAACTAAGGAAGACCGATTAAAAAGTAACTCCTAAATTTTTCTTTTGCAAATTTGATAAGCACTACTAATTAACAAGGTAACGTGATAGAGAAAAAAATAGTAGATGCCATCTCAAATAGACCATGGTGGTTGTGAAGGGTAGGCAGGAAGACGTGCGTGGATGTGCAAAAGCCCTGAGGCAGGATAAATGAGCTTCCGGTGTTCAGTGAACTAAAAAGATGGCAGTGTGGTTAGAGAATGGAAGAAAGGTGAGGAAATGGAAGGAGGTGAGGTTAGAGGATGCATGAAGGGCCTCCTGAGTCATGTCAAGAGAGAGGAGGAAGTTAAAGTTATATGTATATATATTTTAAATAAAATATATAACTTGTATTTATTAAATACAAGGAAGCTTGTCCAGATGAACTTCTGATATTTCTTTTGAGGGGCATCATTTCTCATCTATTTATCTTTGAAATCTTCAGCTAAAGGGGAGGTAATGATTGTGTAATATGACACTCTTTTGTGGATAATTATATAATGCTACTAGGTTAAAACCATTTAGAGAAAGGAGGTAATTTCATTCTTTTCAGTCTGGAATTTTTAGTATGCAAGTAAAACATTTCAAGCTGTCTCCAATACATTGTCATCTCTGCAGAGAATCAAGTTTCTTTCTTTTCTCCCTTTTACAAAAGATTCATGTTTTAATTTATCACACTAAATAAACACATTTATGTAAACCCTGAGAATTGCATTCCTGAGAAGCCACAACAATCAACTGAAAATAATTAATACAGGATTAATAATATATATGTTATATATTTAACTTTCTAAAAGCTATCAGTGGAGCAATTTATCATACTGCAATAGTGAACTTAACAGAGAATTATAACTTCGGAAATATTAGTGTTTTGCAGATGATAAAAAAAAGAAAGAAAATGGATCAGAACTTAGAGATCAACTAAAAATAAATTTTAAAAATTAGCTCTTTGATATCATGCTTTTACATGAAAAATTTCAAACTGTATCAGAACTTAGAAATCAGCTAAAAAATAAAAAACAGATATTAGCTGTTTAAAAAAATAATAATTTATAATACTATAATAAGAATATGATCTCAGCAAATATTCTGGACCAGATTGAAATTTAGGGGATTCTTAAGAGAACTGGTAAAAAAAAAAAAAATGATGATGATAATTATTAGAATGAAAGCTAGTTAGTCCTAAACATCTGGACAGAAAAGAAAAAAAAACAACAGGATTTAATGACCCTTTAGATCCAAGAAGAGAATATAACGCTTTCTCTGTTGTGGGTTATTCTGCTTTGAAGGGTTTGGTTGTGAAACACTAGATGATACCGTGTATTCCCTTAATATCACTAACCATCAAGTGGGATCAATACAGAAATGTGCAAGGTAGAGTTTCAAGTTCTATAGTTTCCACCTGCAATTTCACTGGTAAGTGGAAAAGCCTGGGCTGATTACTCAGAAGATTAAATTGCTATTACTGTTAAACTGTTATGGGGAGCAGATTATATATCCTTGGTAAGTGTGCTCTTTGGGGGAACCTGTGTGATGTCCTGGAAAGAGCAGTTTACCACAGACTCAGTATGACCTTGGAGAAGTCACTTAATCTCTTTAGTCATCAGCTGCCTCATCAGTAATATGAAAACCAAAATGTATTTTCTCTTTTGCCTCGCTATATTTTTTAGGTCCAAAGAAAACAATGTGTTATTTGGGAAGCACTATACTTTTGCGTTAGAAATTGTATTTTGTTTTACAGTAGGGATCATGAGATTGCTGTGTGGTCACTGTGGTGTGGTGAGTGTTTTTGCCATGTCACATTGAGTCACCCACCACATTTTTGGGATCCAAGGGACATCTGTGCCGTAGGAGATGCTTCAGTGATGGAGAGGGGTTGTGAATGTACTATGTCTTTTTAGTTATACTTGGTTTCATATAAAAGCAGCTCTAGCATTCTTTCTTTTGGTTAAGATTTCAAGGTGTGATTAGAAAAACAGAACTCTTACAAGTAGAACAAGGCCACTAAATAGGTCCCAACCAACTGGGGTTTTCTCACATCCAAATGTACACCCTGTAAACACTTCGGTGTTGCAAACAAATGACAAATACAGCTGCTCTTCTGGATGTCTCGCAGACACTCAATGTGTCTGCAACTGAATTTGTTTCTCCTCCTTCTCATTATCTCTTTCATTGCCAAACCCAGAAACCTTGGAGTTCTTTTAGATTGTTCTTCTTGTTTAACTCCCATGTCTGCGCTCAACACCAATCCTGCAGATTGCATTTCCTTAATTTATTGTACAGCCATACATTCCATTCTATTTCTGTTGCCTCTGCCTTGATTCTGCTCCTTATTTTTTTTCCCCCAGCAGAATTACTACAATAACTTCCTCACTGATCTCCTTTGTCCGGAACTAGCTCTTATAAATCATCTTCTTTAGTGATGGCAGACTAAACTTCCTAAATTTGAGATCTGACCAAATCATTCCCTTGTTAATGCTCCCCAGTGCTTTGAAGTTACAGTGTCTTGGCACATACGATTTTTATTCTCCAGCCCCATGTCCACCAAGCCCCGTTATCCCACACTTCTCTGCACGCCCTTTCTTCTGTCCTTAACATGCTGCTTCCTGCGTCCACAATTTCACACATTATCTAACACTGCCTAGACAATTCTTTTCCCATTAAATGCTTGGTTAACTGTCATTCATTCTTCAAACCTCAGCTCTATTGCCATCTCTTTCCAGAAGACTTCCTGATGCCAATTTTTTTAAATGTCCCGTCTCACGGCTCTGACAGTGCCCTATGTCTAACACTTCTGTGTTCATTAATCTTGATGAGTCCTAATCACAATGTTTTTCTCTGTATTTCTAGATTCTAACAGTGACTGGCACATAACCTCATACCTCTTTTTGAATGGATTAGCACAATCTAATAGGGCAGCAATGCCGGAAGTGAAGATAAAAGCCATGCACTGAGTTGAATGAAACAAGGGAAGCCAGACTATCAAGTCCTGCAAAGTTAAGGAGGCAAAAGGGAACACATGGAAAAGAAGTTAGCAGCAAGCAGACTAAAAGAAGTTTTGGATAAATCTCACAGAGATAGTGTTCCAGCCAAGGGCTGACATGTTTGTTAGGTTATGGAAGTATCCTTCAAGTTACAAGATTCAGCAGACACTGTTGCACTTTGCAGAGTCTGAGTGCAAAGGCAGACAGAAGGCCAGTTTCACAGGAGCAGAGCGAGGGTGTTATGAGTTAAATTATGTTCCCCAAATTTTATATTGGGGTTGAAGCTTTAACCTCAGAACATGACTATATTTGGAGATAGGGCCTTTTAAGGGGCGATTAAGTTTAAATGAAGCTGTTAGAGTGGACACTAACAGTTTATTTTACCAGCATCCTTATCCGAAGAGGAAATTTGGACACCAGAAGAAAGACCACGTGAAGATGCAGTGAGAAGGCCACTCTTTCTTTGCAAGGCAGACCTCAGAAGGAACCACACCTACTGACACTTTGATCTTGGACTTCTAGCCTCCAGAAATGTGAGAAAATAAGTTTCCACGGTTTAAGTCACTCATTTTGTGGTATTTTGTTCTGGCAGCCCCAGCAAACTAATGCAGAGGGAAGAATAGTTGATGAAGTCAGAGAAATAACAGAGGAGTTTGGGCAGAGAGGATGGGGGAGAATTATGTTGTGGGGCCTTTGTAAAGTCATTGTAAGGCCTTATGATTTTATTCCAGTGAAATGAAGGGCCATTGGAGGGTTTGGAGCAGGTGAACATTATGATCTGACCTTCATGAAGACTGGGAACTGAGTCTGGCCAGTGTGGCTCAGTGGTTGAGCATCGACCCATGCACCAAGAGGTCGCTGGTTCAATTCCCGGTCAGGGCACATGCCCAGGTTGTGGGCCAAATCCCCAGTGAGGGGCGTGCAGGAGGTGGCCAATTGATGTTTTCTCTCATCGATGGTTCTATCTCTCTCTCTAAAATCAATACAGAAAAAATAATTAAAAAAAAAGAAAAAAGACTGGGAACTGATCAGGCAGGAGCCATACCGAAAAGGAGGTCAAAGTTATCAACTGTGTAGGAGAGAAGGGGTAGAAAATGATCAGCAGTGAGAGGATGTTGAAGATGCTTCTTTTTCCTCCATTTTACAACTACAAAAAAGCAAAAAACAACCGAGGATCTGAAGTGAGAAAACAGAGAATCCAGAAGTGACTTGCCGAAGATGACACAGTAATTGTATAGCAGGCCCAGAAATAGGAACCAGGCACCCAGTGCTCTTTAGCCCTTGCTGGAGGAGAGATACATTTGGCTTTTCATGGGAAGAACACAAGTTTGATTGCCTGATGTTTTGGGAGGATGGCTGTATCCTTGTGAGCAGATATAATTAACAGTGGAGAGGTTACGGGGGCCATGGAGTACACTGTGCTTCTCAGCTGCCTATCCATGTCTCTGTAACTCAAGGACACATAGCTTACAAGACTGGCAGGAACAAATGGAAATTATTCATGGGCTCTAGTCACAGACTATATTTCCACAGATGTCCTTCATGGTAGATCATTTCACTGATAGAACAATTTTCAGAGATGATGATAGCAATGGCTGATCTCTGAACTGTCCTCCCACATGCCAGGAGATGGGGCCTCTGATTTAAGATTAATGAAGAGCCCGGCCGGTGTGGCTCAGTGGTTGAGCATCAACCCGTGCACCAAGAGGTCGCTGGTTCAATTCCCGGTCAGGGCACATGTCCAGGTTGTGGGACCAATCTCCAGTGGGGGACATGCAGGAGGCAGCCAATCAATGTTGTCTCTCATCGATGTTCCTATCTCTCTCCCTCTCCCTTCCTCTCTCTCTAAAGTTAATAAAGAAAAAAATTTAAAAAAAAGATTAATGAAGAATCACTGAGTGTGTGTATACATAGATATGTATATATGCATTATATGCACACATATATGTTGTGTATATACATATAAATACATACATATAAAGTTTGATATTTTTCTATTGTACATATATATAATGTATTATATACACATATGTATACATTACACATATAAATATATACATATAAAGTCTGATGTGTCTCATATTGTATGCATACATATATATTTAAAATAGAGAAAAATCAAACTTGAAGATAAAATATGTTTAACAGTAGAAATATACTCCATGAAATGTACAGAGTGTTGCATCGAGATCTGAGTTCTAATCACAATGCTGTGTCTTAACTGAATATGAACTTGGGAAACTTAGTGAACCCCAGCAAGGTTCAATTTCCTTATTTGAAAATAGATTAGGCGAAGGGAGCAAGAAGTAGAAACTGGCAGTTATAAAATAGTCATGGGCTTGTAAAGCACAGCTTAGGAAATACAGTCAATAATACTGCAATAGTTCTGTATGGTGTCAAGAGGGTACTACACTTATTAAGGGAATCACCATGTAAATTATATAAATGTCTAACCACTATACTTTATACTTGAAATAAATATAATATTGACTGTCAACTGTAATTTGTAAATAAATAAATAAAGAGAAAAGCAGGACAATAGTGATGACTGACCCAGAAGGTTGTGACCAGATTAGAATAGATACTGTGTGTAAAGCATTTAAGACAATGCGTGAGTCAGAGTGAGTGTTTGACTAGGGTAGCTTTTATTTATTTATTTATTTTCTTATTTTGGGTTTAATTTCTTCTTTTTCTAGTTTCCTAAAGTGGAAGCTGAGATCATTGATATATAAAATGTTTCTTCTCTCTAATGTAACCCTTTACTGCCATACATTTCTCTCTAAGTGGTGTTTTAGCTGTATTCCACACATTTTGGTATGTTGTGTTTCTATTTTCATTCAGATCAAAACATTTTCTAATATCTTTCGTGATTTCCTCTTTGATTCATGGGTCAATTTCCAAATATTTGGTGATTTTTGCATATATATGTTCCCGTGCTACAGCTTGGAAACTTCCTGCAAGCAGTCAGCTGGTGACATCACAGGGCTTTTAGGATGAACAACTTTTCCTGGGTTAGCCAGGCCTTTCCCAGGTTCAGCACTGGAATTCTCATTTTCTGGGAACCCCCCAAGCCCGATGCAAACTGGGATGGTTGGTGGTCGTGTCTGGTCATGCGTTGCTTTACTTATTTGGTGGATCACAGTCCTGTACTATCTTTGGGCCAACATCTGATAATTGTTTCATATATATATATGTTTTAATTGTTTCAAGTAGGTCCTATTACTCCATTTTGGCTAGAAGCAGACACCCTGATTTATTTTTAAGGTCATTTATTCTTGCATGTGAAAAATCAGTTGGAGAGGACAAAAGTTGAAGTTGGATGACTGGTTGAAACCTATTATTGTGGTCTTAGATGATGGTGTCCTAGACACAAATGGTGACATATATGATGGCCAAAGGTGGAAGGAGTTGAGATATATTTTAGAAATATATTGAAGAGGTCAAGGTCCTGAAATCATTTAAAAAGACTTTTTACAGACTGATTTTGATGATTCCTGTACCTATGAACCCAGCTATAGTTCATGATTTAGCCTATGTGTTTGTCTCTTGCCCACAAAGATTCATGGATGAGATGCCCAGATGCAGGGCCCATACCCACTGGGTAGAGATCTGGCAGTTGGTGTGAAACTTGGAAGAATGGGGTCAGCAATTCACAGAGGGTGTGGAGGAAGCAATTTCATTTCAGGGCATAGTGGCTGGGTATTTGGGTCTCTATCCAGAATGGAAATTTCCATGGTGCCTGTGGAGACTAGAAGGGAAGAGGAAGTTATATCTGCCTAGGCCCAGTGGGCCTTTTCCTTTGACAGCTGAAAAGTTCACAAGCTGCTCAGGCACAAAGTCCCTGCTGGTCCACATTATGCAGAAAGCTGAACGTCGCCAGGCTTTATCAGGGTCCAGGGGAAAATTTCTCGTTTGCATTTTCCATGTTTTCCTTCACACTGAACAAATTTAAGTGGCTGCTGTCAGATCTTTTCTGAGTGAGCAGAGGAAGGAAAATGTGGAGATTTGATGTCTCATGCAGGGGAAAGAGTCGGACCCAAGGGAGAGGAGAGAAAGGAAGTGGCTGGCTTTGTGACTTTATCAAGGATTTCCATCCTTAGCTAAAGCTGACCAAGGAGAGAGAGAAAAGCCAGTCAAAGCACTTTTGTTATGCTTGGTTGTGAAGGCAGGTGTTCATTATGTTTTATAAAAACACATCTCTCTTACAAGGCAACTGCTTCACAGGTGATTTGTATATTTTTGTTAGCAAACAGCTTTTCAGGGGCAGAAATCTGCGAAAATAGCATAAAGAAAGACCTCTCCAAAGAGAATTCTACAAAACAAGGGACTGAGTTAAACAACCCATTAAAATATATAAAGTCTTTCAGGGAAGGGACAATGTCTTAGGTGGTCAATTAATCCCCAACACCCATCCCTCATGCCTGCACATAGCAGGTGTTCAGAAAATACTTATTGAATGAAAGCCAGAAGTTTGGGGAATAAAAACATTCCATGAACAAATGAGTTTGAAAATGCTCTGTACCATTCCCTTCTGTAGAGTCACACACATATTAAACTATTACTCGTAAAATATCAATTTATTTTTCTAGTAAACTAACTTTTTACTAGTATAGTTGACCATGGAACTCTTTTTTTAGGGGATACCTATTAGTATCCTGCAGAAATGCTGCCATAACATAATATATCTTTGGGGTAGCAAAGCTGATCATAAGGACGAGAATTTGAAGAGATGACTGTGACATCACATTGCACCCTTATTAAATTGAATCTGCACCACAAAAACATTTTATGTATTCTAGTTAATCTGGTTTACTGTATAAGCTGAACCTGATAGGTCAAATAAAAAGCAATTTTTATTCTGCTTCTCCCCCTTCAAAACCTGATATGTTGACTATTCACCCCCCTACCCTCAGGTTCCACTAACCAATAAAACTCTGGGCAGTTCTCCATTGGCTTTTCTGAGTACTAACTAGTATTAAATGAAAAACAAAAATTAATGTAGTAAACAGTCTAGTGCAATAGAAAGTCTAATCCATGTAACCTTTAGCTCTCCTCTCTCATCTTTGCTATCACCTGGGCTGGAGAGCTGGGAATAGGAGGTGGGTCAGGTTGATTTCCTCTCTATACCTTTCTCCCTTTCCTAGCTGTGCTTTCTGGCCTCTCCAGAGACAGGGGAAGGCGAGCAAGCTAGGAGAAGGTGGAAAGGTGAAATAAACTTGACCTGCGCTCTTACAATCTGTCATTGTGACCCCCTTATAGTGAGTGCGGTGGACATCCCAACTGACTTTTCTCTCGTGGGCACCTTGGGGAGATTTTTTTTTTTCAAGATACCTCTTTTTGCCTACATTACAGGGCATCTCCCAGGAACTGGTTCTCTGACTCCAGCTAAGTCTTCTCAGGCCAGCCACTTATGACTTCTTCATTCTCTTGGCTTCTAGTGGTACATCCCCACTAATGGGGTCCTGTCACCTTTCCAGCAATCTCTCCTAAGAGGACCCAATGTGCCTTCCTTGTGCAGGGTCCTATTTGTCCCACCATATTCTAAAAGTGCTGCTTAGTCCTTCTATAGCTCAGTCCTAGGCATCAGAAAGAGGTAGTCCAGGCCACAGGTCCTACGTCTGAAGTATGAGTCAGACATCAGTCCCTTTGTCCTTTAAAGTCCAGAAGACATATATCCAGTTCTCCAATTGGCTGCATTGACTTGTCTCTCTTTTGGTTTGTGTTAAGGAAGAAACGCATCTGTCCAGGGTAGATGAGGATGAGGATACTTACTAAATTGATAGCACCCTCCAAAGAGATCCCCAGTGCCAGCCTCTTTAAAGTCACTCTTGATAGGGTGGAGGTAGCCAGGGTGATAACTTGGGGAGAAACACGTCTATAACCTCCTAGCAGGTCCCTTTATGGGTAAGCTTTAGAATGTGGGGAAAGTTGGCACCACGTACATCGGGCCTCTTCTGAAACACTCAGACAAAAGGGAATGCCCCATTTAACTTCCCATTGCACGTGACCTAATATACTCAATCCACACGGATGTCTTTCACGAGAAATAGAGCAACAGGAACCAAAGCTGAAATAAGAACTAGCCAGGGGTATAACCAGTGAGACTTAATGTTTTTTATAATGCATAAGGCCTACAAAATAAGGAAGAAAAAGATGGAAAGTATCCATTTTATGTGCCAATTCTTAGCTTCATATGGTGAATTTTACAGCCATTAGAATGTAGACAGGGATTGAATTTCATTTGTAAAAGCCTCACTTTGCTCTACTGCCTAGTTCACGGCCATCAGACAATAAATTAATCTCCCCTGTAAATACTTACCTATGCTTAGGCTCCCACTTGTGCTTTGGCTTTTGCTGTGTTTGACCTTTACAACAATACCCTTGTTTGCCCAGGATCTGTTGTCAGCCTGGGTTCCTAATGAGCCCAAAGCCATTAAGGCCACCAGCAATGATGCTAGAGTTGAGTCCCAGCTAAAAACAATCAAAACAAAACAAAAAACACAATTCATATTCAATGTCAACTCTCTGACCCATGTTCAGGGATTAACTCTTCAAGTTAAAACTCACCCAATTTTCTGAAATTCTTAAACTTTTCCACAATACCCTGATATTCTCTCTCGGTTGTGGTTGTGCATTTGGGAAGTATTTAAAAATTCCACTGCTCAGACTGCAGCTCACTCTAATTCAATAAGAATCTTGCCCGGCTGATGTGGCTCAGTGGTTGAGCATCGACCCATGCACCAAAGGGTTGCCTGTTGGATTCCTGGTCAGGGCACATGTTGTGGGTTGTGGGCTCGATCCCCAGTAGGGGGCATGCAGGAGGCGCCAGCCAATGTTCTCTCTCATTGATGTTTCTATCTCTCTCTCCCTCTCCCTTCCTCTCTCTCTAAAAATTAATAAAGAAAAAAAATTAAAAAAAAAATGAATCTTTGTGATGAAACCTAGGCATCAAGGCTTGTAAAACTCAGATATTGCAATGCATAGCCAAGGTTGAGTGTCCCTGCTAACACCTGTGCCTTATATGTAGCTTCTGTGTATGCATAGCAGAGCACGTATTTCAAATGCTTATGAAACTCCACCCCATCTTCAGGTAGGAGAGACATGGGAAGTGCATTGCCTAGACTATAGGTTTGGCTTTGCCTGCTCAGTACCTCTTTAAAAATTGATTAGGCTTCATCATTTAAAAATCAAGAGTTCTAATGGCGAATTCTAATTGTTTACTTCCTCTTGAAAGCTCAGCTATTCAGGCAACAGTAACTTGCCTCTCCCCGTGACAAGCAGCTTGTACCAGGTAAGAGCAGACCGCTTCAGAAGGGGCTGGTACTTCCCTGTGTGCAAAAGCCTCGCCTACAGGCAGAGTTCTGGATGCCTGCTATTGTCCAAGTTTGGAGAAGTCTTTCAAACCTTAGCCTCTTCCGTTTGCAAATGCAGGCAATTCAACTTACTCCAAAGAGCCTACTTTGATCTGAATGGCTTGAACAATCCCTTAACCCCTGGATTGTTTAAAAGGTTAATCGGTTTCTTTCTTCCATTCTCTGTCAACTCATTCTCCCCCCAGAGAGTTTGTTCTGTTCCTTTGCATTCAAAAGCAAAACAAAGTGTGACTACACATCTATTCTCCAAAGACCACAGCTCCTCAAGGCTGAGAGCCAGATGCCTGACTTGTTTTCCATCTAGAGCTGTCCATACAGAAAAAGTCGTCAGACGCAAGGCCATTCTGCTTTTGACCTTCCTAGGGCTGAATGCACAGCTAGTCAACAGTGGAGCTGAAAATAGAACCCAGGACTTTCAAATCATTGTTCTGCTCGCTGGGCTGTGCTTCCTCCCATAAGGACTTGGTTAAACAATGTCCTGTTTTGCAAAAGCAGAAATCATAATATACGTATGAGAAACTGGATGGAGGAGAAACACAGGCCCCACCCTTGGGAAAGATGGCACTGGGGCATTGAAAGGATGTGAACTCATTCCTGGCATTGCTGCTTATAGGCTGGATGCACTAAAATAATGTGTGCTGAATCATCCACTTTGTAACGTGCCGCATTGAACACGGAGTTCCCGCTGAGTGCCAAGAATGCATTTGCTTGACAACGCACGGAAAGGAAATTTAGAACATTAGAAAGGTTATCATGAAAATGACAGGACCTGTATATAAAGATGGTCAGGGACCTGGAATCTACGTGTGACTTTTCAGCCTAGGGAAGCAGGTGTTGTGGGGAGGACCAGAGGTCTGGTGATGCTGTTAAGTCTTAGCTCAGAGTATGTGTGTGGCCAATGGAAAGGGCAGAAAGCAGCCCTGAACAATAGGAGGGTGGGAGTGACTGACACTTGCCCCAGCTCCCAGGAAGTGTTCAGAACTCTCTTCTCTGCCACCATTTGATGGAGGGCTGACCTGTCCATTAGGGATCATCACACTGACTGGTTTTCTATGAGCTCCCTGAAGGCAGGACCAGTGGTTCTCACTGCTATTGCCCCTTGCCTAGTACACAGCCCGTCCTGTCCTGGGTCCCGGATCCCGGCAGGTGACAGAGCAGAGCCCAGAACCAGACTGTCCGAGTTTATCTGGGCTCTGTGATCTCCCTGCATTTGAATGAGTGACTTTGCCTCTCTGTGTCTCAACTTTCTCATGTGTGATACAGAGGTATTAATAACAGTTCTTACCTCAAACAGTCTTTATGAATATTATAATTACTGCTTGTAAAGTTCTTAGAGAGGTAGTCAGTAATAAGAAGCATTCTTTAAGTGTTAGTGATTGGAGGCCATCAATACCTAATTTATGACTGATCACTAGTCTAGCTAATAATGTAGAACAGCCCTGGCCAGTTTGGCTCAGAGGTTGGAGCGTCGGCCTGCGGACCAGAGAGTCCCGGGTTCGGTTCCTACTAGGGGCACCTAGCATACGCCAGGTGACTTGAGAAGCACTTTGCATGCAATACTCCATTTAACTCTAAAAATAGGTGCATGAAATATCTACTCATATTGCTCCATATTACAGATGGGCACTGCTCACAGGAGGCTTGAGAAACTCAAGTCCCCACAGCGAGTCTGATACCACATTGCTCACCACCATTCTGTCAATGAAATAGGTATCTCTTCAGAAGAATGCTACAGTAAAAGTGGCTTTCTGATGTTCTTATGCGGCTCAAATATAATCATTTACTGATACTTTGAAAGTAGTAAAAAATGTGCATATGTAAGATGAAGGTGATGACTAATAAACACTGAGAAATCCGACTCTTACTTGCCTTGTTTAGCATATCAAAAGGTGTTCAAAATAATAATTAGCCTCAGGAGCCGAAGAACAAGTAAAACTAGTCATTCTGACACACCCCAATACAACTTGATACGCAACCGTCACCTACTGAAGATAACAGCTGGTGAATAATTGACAAAAGAGCAGAGAGAGCTGAGAACTGGAGTACCATGATCTTTTGCTTGTTTCTTTACTAAAATATACTTAGGTATGATATATTTAATTTAGTTTCACGCATTATCTCTGAACCATTCATTCCCATCAATATGAGGGGGAATGATGAGGTGTTTTTTTCTTCTTAGACGTTATTTGGAGTATTCTGGGAAGCAAATCAAACTTGGTTCGGGGGTGGGGGGGGGAGGAGATGATGAGGCTTGTGCCTCTGGCTTTTTTATCCAGTATTCCCTGTGCGACCTGAAATAAGTCTCCCAGCCTGCCTGGGCCTCAGATTTCTCTGTCTGAAAACAGAAGCCTCCAGGCTATTGCTTATAAAATTCCTAGCACTTTTTTAAAAACGTTGATTTCCCTCCTGGGACTTTTTGTTATAGGATGTATCTTTCCCCATCCCTACCCCCATACATATATTTCAACATGTTTGGAATCAGATTATTTCACAATTGAAACACACATTAAATTTAATCTCCTCTTCCTCCTCTACTTCCTCCTCCTTCTTCTTGCCTGAAATATTGTCATTCAGTGGATAGTGCATTTTAGATTTAAGGCAAAGATCAAAACCCAAACATAAACGACATAATATCTCCACCACAAACAACATCTAAAACTATTCCAAAGGCTTGGTTGACATGTGAATGGAACCGAGCACTGAAAATTAGGGAAAGGGCACTCATGTGCCATCACTGCTTGATTCTTTAAAGTTCAGGCTATCTTCCAGGGAATGAATTAAATTTTCTCTGTAGCAGGTATGATCCCTGCATTTCTCCTGCCAATGGTGAGGGTACCCCATCAGAGACAAAATACTTAAAATGTCTCAATACATTTGACTCTGCAATCATCTGCATGTACCTGCGACCAATCTGGATGAAGCCAAGTCATTCTTTGCAGTCAGCTGAGAATACCAAGGGGCCCTGCTTTATTCCAGGCATAACCAAACAGTAGAACAGCTGTTCTTTGTTTCAGGAAAGGATAGGGCAAAGGTTAGCTCATGGGTAGAGTTTCCTGTTTGTAACGTCTGAAACCAAGGGAGGTGCCAACGGTTTTGAAAGTTTTATGAAAAGGGAGATAGTTCTTGCTGAGGTAAAGTTGCAGTAAGAGTGAAATTGCTTCCCCAGTTGATGTCCTGGTGTATATGACTAATCATACAATTAGGAGAGTGCCCCCCCCCCCCTTTTCCTGCCAAAGTTCAAAGAACTTAGCACTCTGTGAAGTCTACCCAGAATTACTTGCAGTTCTATGAATTCATCTTGCTCCTTTGTGCTTGGATGGCTTTCCCACATCTTCACCTGGACAGCTCAGCTGTTCAGATTTAGCTCGGGTGTCATCTCCCCTAGGTAGCCATTTGGTAGCTTATCAGTTAAGATGAGAGCCTCTTCTTTGTGGTATCAAAGCATTCCATGCTTTTCTCTATCCAACAGATTCTCAAACCTAGTTGCACCATGGAGTCCCCCGGAAAGCTATCAAAACACATCAAAACTCAGGCCCTACGTAGGTTTTTGATTCTACTGGTCTGGGTTGGAGTCAGACTTCTCTAGTTAATGTACCAAGGTGATTCTAATATGCAGCTAATGACATTGTAGTGCAAGTTTTGTGTTTATCTTCCCCCAAATTAAGTTTCTTGAGGACTGGAATTATTTTATATTGATATGCATATCCTCTGAGATTTAAAAAATGCCAAGCACCAGGAAAATACTCAATAAGTAACGTGTGAGAATGGAATGAATGAAAAAATGAATAACACACACACACCCAACCTTTCGTCCACCTACTTTTAGAAGCTCACCCATGTCTATACAGTTGTTTGGGGTAAACAATTGTGGAAAATAGAGGAATCCATGTTGATCTCAGGTGTTTTCAGGCAAAGAATGCAGCCTAAGAGAAGTGTCTGAGAAAACAAAATAAGGCCTGAAAGAAAACCTGAGAAATTTTGAATTAATTAAGAGCAGGTGCTGAAAAAACAGAACCATGAAATTTGACCTGGGAGGTACTTTGGGAGAGAGACTAATGCAAGAGATTGTGGGGCTGGAGATCAGGAGAAGGGAACAACCAGTTCAAATGTAAGAGACTGGAGAGAGATTAACTTCTTCCTACACAGAATAGAAACACAAGGTTCATGGAGTCTGTCTAGAAGAGATTTAGCTTTCCCTTAAGACCCAAGGTCCAGGGACTCAAAGTCAAAGTGTCCCAGTAGAGGAGAAATCAGCAGAATAGGCGTCAAGATTGAGTATCCCTGTACCCTGTTCTATGAATTTGCATTTTGTGGGTCATTCATACGCCGAGTATTTTATATGTGTCACCCCACTTAATATGCCTACAGGATTAGGCTTATAAAGTTGGCTTTATTATTGCCAGTTTTAAAAATGAGGACCCTGGGGTTTAGAGGAGTTGAGTAAGAGTCCCACATCACCTGTGCTATAAATGATAAATGTCACCTTCTAGATGGCAGTGAGCATTACTGACCTGATGACCCCTACGGAAGAGAGATACTGGAGGAAATCCAGGGCCTCAGTTCAAGAAGAGAGCTTTACCCTCAAGTCCTGCCAGTGGACTAGGAGACAGAGGGTGAAGGACTCTTTTGTTGATGGTTGCCTCAAGTGTTTTGTTTGAAAAAAGCTCCACTTGTCTGGACCCAGGACCATTAAGTGACCTTGAACATGGAGGACATGATGCTCCCCACTTCTGAACTCCTAATGAATCTATTTTGTGGAGGCACATGTCCTTGTTCAGAGAAGGAAAGAGGGGAAAGAACACTTAGGGTTCAGTGATACCACAAGAGAGAGGAATGTTTGGGTATAAAGTCTGAATTGTTTTGTGTTTTTTAAGAATGAGTGATTTATTTCTTTTATAACATGGAAATTGGTTATACTCCATATAACATGTCATCAAAATTTTAGTCTGGAAATATTTGGTTTGCCATGTGGAGGGGAATTCCCATTCTCTGAGTCTCCCTCTTGACTGTTGACAGTCTGTGTTTGGGCAAGCTTCTCCTATCTTAAACATTTGGCTTCCTAAACAAGGTCTGATCTTAACTATTAGTCTAATGAGTCAGTTTAGTCTGCCTATGTTATAGTGTGATGAAGGAGCCTGCATATTTTGGTTCACGAAAATCAACTTCCCTCACTGTGATGACTAGGTCATGGGGAATAGTTCCTGCAATTTCAGCTTTCATGTCAAGCACGATGGAGCTACCCGCCTTTCCCCAGCCCTGTGCACAATTCCTGGTGGGGGAAACTACTGCCACCCTGCTGCAAGAGATGCTTGCTTGTCAGCATGCCAGGAGTAGGTGGGAGTTGGGACATTTCTTTGGCTCATTGTGAAATAACCTGGGTTTTAAACGTCATTGAATTTGGGTTCAAATTCTGACTCTGCCGTTCGCAAACACTTCCAAGGCCCAAGAAAGCTAAACAAAAGTTGATTTCTTCCCTGGTTTCCCTTTGTTGAGAAACGGTGGATCTTTCCAGTGGATCGTTTCTGAGATTCAATCACAGGCACATTCCGCCCAACACACCCATGCGAAAAGCACATGGTGATGGATTTTACTCTCCACTGCCTTTGGTTTGTTTTCAAGAAGCCAGGATTTCACAACCAGCTCAGGAGCAGTCTGTATTTCATGACGATTTATGACCTCACCTTTCTCCAGAAAGGGGATGTTCTATTACCCCTGGCTTCCTGACATGTGAAAAAATATATTCCTTCTTTCTCAGTCTGTGTCTCCTGATACAAGTTCAGATGAGCATTTTCTAAATAATAAAAGAGAAGGTGGCTGCCCCTGGCATTTCTAACTGACCTTATTTCAGAATTTGATTGGGCAACTCTTACCTCACTGTCCAGAAGAGGCAGCACGTGTCGTGAGATCTCTGTAGAGGTCGTCAAAACAAATGGCACTGCCTGACCTTGGGCATATTTCCTCACCCTCTCTGGCCTTGGGTTTGTTCCTCTCTGCGAAATGCAGATTGTGCCACAAGGCATCTAAAGTCTCCTCTCAAATATCTCAGTCTACTTCTTGCGGACTTATGAGAAAATACGTTGACTTGCCCAAAGATAAAAAGATATGAAATGACAAATATTTAATAAGAGAGCTGGTCTTTCTTTACTCTGTCTCTTTTATATCTAGGTTATAACATTATTATAGTGATTATTTTTATCCCCCTGCTCCCTGATCCCATAAGATACCTCTCCCTACATAAATGCACATGGCCTGTTTTCCTATAGCAATTACTCTTTCTGTCCATGGGGATCATCAGGTCTTTGCTAAAGGCCAATAAGGGAGAGCGACAGCTTTCTACTAGTAGACTTTATTTTTCTCTCTGGGAAAAGAGTTTCCTGTGGCTGAGACAAACTCAGCATCTGTTGTCTTCTCCGAAGGGAGATCACCAGTTAGGCGCTCCAAACACTGGCAACGCATGCCGCGAGAAAGGGGGAGAGAGAAAGGAATATCTACTAGTTGGAAAAAATGAGACATAATAGATTGTCCTTATTGTGCCTCTCTCTGCTGCTCAGTATTCAGCTAAAGCATTTTACACAGTGATCTCACTTTTTTACACTCAGGACCACCATTCACAGCACATCTTCTATCTCTTTGACAGCTGAGAGCATGGATGCTCAGAGATGTTAGTGAATCTCCCAGTCATCCAGGTCTCTGGCCACAAAACCTGTGTTCATTTTATTTGGTCAGCATGGCCCCTGACAGGAAGTCCTAAATGTACGCGTAGTGGGTAAAGAAAAAATTGTTCTGGGATGTGAAAAAAAGAACAAACCCAAAATGACTGGCAGCACCAAGGCAAACCAAAATGGTGTGTTCCATATTTGCAGAGCTTCAAGGATGGACCCCATGAACTTGAAAGTAAACTCTGAAACCGTTGACCCCTCTGTGGCAAGAGGGTTTTGAATCTCTTTTCCCTGAGACAGACATTATTTGAGATGTAATAATAATGGGTGCTATTGATTTAACTCATTATGCTCCTGGCTTAGTGCTAAATACTTCAGAAGCATTTTCTCACTTAGACAAAGCTCCTTCTGTGTAAGAGGCCACCACTCTCTTAAATAGAAGTGGGCATTGGGGCTTACAAAGGGACTTTATAAAGAGACTTATCCAAGTGGCATGGCTTGGGAGGATTGAGATCCAAATATATCTGAATCTAAAGCGAAGTGCTCCCATTGCCTGCTCCATAATGATAATGCCTCTGCCCTGCAGGAGAGGAGAGGACTCAGGGAGTCCTGGTGGCTCTCTCCATGGGCTCTGCAATTCCATATGAAGAACTTCACATGAAGAACTTGTGAGAATCACTATTGTGAATATAAAATGTCCGCAACTGGCAATAACAGAGACAGGGAAGGTCAGCCCTGTATGTTCTCCCCGCACTTACATTTGTTAAAAATAGAAATTGAAGTGGAAGAAGGCAAAGTGGAAAATCCCTGTCCCGCATGAGGTCATTTGAACAAAAGAACAATCTCAGTGATTCAATTATTTAGAGGGAACAGAACTGATTAGATATCAGAAATAGAACTAGAGACCCTCTCCAGAAGCTGCTGTCCTGTAGCACTTCCCTGAAAGATTGCTTATTGTTTGCTTGCATAGTTTCAAAAATAATAAGGGATGACAAGATCTGCCAAGCTAGATTGATTAGAAGAGAAAAGGCTCCCAACAATGGAATGTTTTTAGTCCATTGTAGCATAAGGAAAACAGGCCATCATTATGGAAAAGTAGGTAAATCGTGCCCTTGGATTTCACAGTGCCAACATTTAAGCAATCCTAGCCTCTTCCAAGTGTGCTTGCCACAGGATGCTAGACTTCCATATCATGGCTCTCACTCCTTAGCTGAGAGCTGATTATGTCAGCAGATCTTCTCCTGGAGACTGAGTGGATTTAAAATATAGAGCAACCTGATGGAAGTGGATTGGAGGGACAGGGCCGGAGGTGGGAAATGAATCAGGGTTGGTAAACGACCCTGGCCATGCGTGTTACAGCTGTGTGGGTGGACAGCCACCGATGTACTCCCCGGAGTCCTGTACAATGGACCAGCCTTGGAGCGTCTGCCAGCCCCTTTCTCATCTGATCGTCAGCACTCACCTAACTTTCTCAAAACGGCAGAGGCAAGATGTTCTGTTTGTACCAGTTTAGAAACACCAACATCTCCAACTTCCAACTCTGGCTTAATGTGTATAGGTGTTTTGGAAGGTGATGGAAAAACAAATTCATTCTTCTTTTATATATTTATTAAGCACCTACCAATATGCCACGCATTGTGGAACATGTGGTATAGATGGAGGAGAGGGACCAAACCACGAAAAAACAAAGAGTGAGGCAAAACGGTTCATGCTAAGTGCAAAAAGAGGTCAAGGCCAAAAATGTAAACACATGCAACAACCACTCACAGCAGAGGGCTGGTGCTCTCCGGGAGTCACAGACCAGACACACTCGGAGAAGGAGCGACGTCCTTGAAAGTGGAATGTGCCAGATAGCATTGCTTTTCTGAGATTAATCTAGATCTAAAGATAGCTTAGACATAAAAAAATTTATGAATGAATAAATACAAGGAAGGAAAGAAGGAAGGAAGGAAGGAAGGAAGGAAGGAAGGAAGGAAGGAAGGAAGGAAAGAAAGAAAGAAAGAAAGAAAGAAAGAAAGAAAGAAAGAAAGAAAGAAAGAAAGAAAGAAAGAAAGAAAGAAATTCACCACCTAATTCCACAATGAAAGCACCATGAGAGGACTTGGAAGAGACATTAGTTCAAAGACATTTTATGTTTTTTATTCACTTCTTAATCCAAGACCCATACAGCATTGTTTATAGGAGTCAATTCTAGTATAAGTCAACATCCACCAGTCCTTATACACATGAGAATAAGATGAGGCTCAGAGACAAGGTGGCCCAAGAGTAGAGTAGCAAAATTCAGGTGTCTTGACTCTGTATTGCCTTCCTAATTTTGTTATGACTCTGAACCTGGCTACTCCTATACAAAAGGTATGAGATTCTCAAAGAGAAAAATTAATTAATGTTAAATTATAATATAACAGAGTCACTGCCTGGTTGCTATCAAGGACACAAATGGAGAGGACGTGAAGAAATATGCCCTGCAACTCTGAAAGGCCACAAGAATGGAGAGCAAGCTCCCTATTTGCATTTGCAAGGCATGTAAAGATATTGATCTCTGTGCAGAGGGAATTTCCTGCCTGCCTCCAGTAGAGCTCGTTCCCCATGCCTGATATTCTTAGAACATAATATACCTTGGAGTTTCCCTAAATTTGAAAAAAGAGTATCATTTCAACCTTCCTTGTTCGAAATAACATAGTCTAACTTCCCTAAAAAGATAGATCTATGTATGTGTTATGAACTTTATATTTCCACTTCCTCTAGATCCCCTCCAATTTTCTGTCCCAATCTACATCTTCAAGTGGTTGACATCATCACCTTAAAAAAAAAAAAAAAAGGCTTTCATCTTTTCTCCTGGCCATCCACACTAATCAGCTGCCTCCCACATGGGATGTTCATTACACTATTGGCACAAGCCCGTTCCATTATTAGAAGTTTGGGTGGCCTTTCCTGCTAAAATTAATAGTCCTTAAAGCATTTCTGAGGTGGAATTAATATGTGTAAATACTTTATCAGGGGGACAAATCAAGAAATGAAGTCCATGTCTTATCCCCTCCTTACTCTTGGGAGGTCTTTGTGACTACTTTGACAAATAGCATGTTGGAAAGGAGATCCTTGGTGACTTCCAAGGTCAGGTTTAAAAGTCTATGTAGCCTCTGTCCGTGTCTCCTGGGACAGTCTCTTTGGGAGCTTTTGCTCTCATGCAAGAGATTCACCTACCCTGTGTCCACGACATGGAAAAACCACGTAGAGATACCAAATCGAGAAAGTGGTGCCTGAGGAACCCCAGCTGGTCCAACCCCGAGCTGTCTGGGTCTTTCCAGGATCAACGTCAGTTGTGGGTGATGAAGCCTCTGTGATCATTTCAGTCCCAGCCACTGTCTGACTGCCGCCTCGTATGAATGATTCCGAGTGAGAGCTCTCTACCCAAGTCAAATAAGTGTGATTATTGCTTTTAAGCCACTGTTTGAGATGTTTTCCTTATGGTAGTAGACAACTGGAATCGATTCTGAGAACTAGAAGTTGGATGGTGCTGTAACAAACCTAACACATGGGGCATTGACTCTGGAATGGGGTGGTAGGAAAAAGTTGGGGCAGGATTTTGAATGACAGTTAGTGGAAGTCTGATGGCCCTTGAGAAGCCTATTAGAAGGGCTGAAAGAAAGTGAGGTGATTGTTATGGAAAACTAGAGAAAAATGATTCTTATTAGTGGCAGAAATTTTAGCAAAACCATCACCTGCTGTGACGTGGACAATATAACAGATACCTAATGATCTGGTAGATTTGGCAAAGAAGAATTCCAGCCAGAAAGTTGAAAATGCCAAGTGGCTTCTTTTAGTCACAGATAAGTATGTAGAGAGATGAGTTTTTTAAAAAGGAACTGTTTAATTTTCAAGCAAAATTTTAAGGAAATATATGAAAGATCCAGCACTTGATACATTGAACATAAAATCATTTCTCATTCTCAGTCTCTGTACAGCAGAGGAGTCTCAGATTAAGAAAGAGCGTTAAGCCGAAGATGAAAACGAAAAGTCAAAGAGCCTTTGTTAACACCTCAGGAAGATTTAGGGCAGTGGTTCTCAACCTTCCTAATGCCGCTACCCTTTAATACAGTTCCTCATGTTGTGGTGACCCCCAACCATAAAATTATTTTCGTTGCTACTTCATAACTGTAATTTTGCTACTGTTATGTCTTAGGCGACCCCTGTGAAAGGGTCATTCGACCCCCAAAGGGGTCGTGACCCACAGGTTGAGAACAGCTGATTTAGGGTAATGTCTTATACACTCTTTGAAACAACTGAGAATCTAAGGGTATCAGGCCGACCCTCTTAATTAAACAATGGAACTTCTAATAATCTCAAAGCAACTTTGAGATTGGCAGCTTCACAAGGATTCCAAGGTAGAGAAAAGGTTATATCAAAGAGATTTGTAGGTGGGATTTTTGTCTAATGAAGTATACTCCAATAGGAATGATAAGAAGCTCACAGAGGTTTTTTGGGGGGAAGGCAGGTGTATTGATATAAAATTGACATAACATTATATTAGTTTTCAGTGTGCAACATAATGATTCAGTATTTGTGTATGCTGTGAAATGATCACCACAATAAGTCTTGCTATCACCACCCATAGTTACATTGTTTTAAACAAAAAATACAATGACAAGATCTTGTTTATTAATATTTTGCCAGAGTGGATGAAAAGGGACAGAAACAGTGTAAAATACAAAGAGGTCTTCGGCCTCCAGGATTTCCATCCGTAGGAAGCAGAATGATAAAACTACTTAGCTTCAAATACAGGGCACACATGACATAAACGGAAAGATCATTTAAAAGGAGAAACCAAGAACCTGGAGGGGAGACCTAGGAGCATCAGGGAAATTTTTTCTAGGCAGTAGGACTGAGACCTAAAAAGGAACTGGCTGGGTTTGGTCAGCTGGGTTTCGAAATCACTAGGAACCAGTGACTGTCACGTGTTCTCATTTTCCTCTCTTTTCAGTCACAATAGCGATAGTGGTTATTCGATGCATATCACAAAATTGCATATTGGGTATATAGGTTTTATTTAGTTCACAGGTCTTCAGGTTAACAGGAAAGGTACACAAAACCCCTCACCCCAGGGGTTTCATTTGTATCTGGATCTGATTTGATGATAAGATTCTGAGCCTTGACCCTAAAGCTTGATGAAACATTGGGGAGTCCTAAAAGGGGTAAATTTATGGATGCTTTTTGCATGTGGGAGAAATGTAAAAAAATTGTGGCCCATAGGTACACTTTGGAATTTTAAAACATGGTCATAATTTTTTTTTTGACACTCCTCCCATCAAGAGATAGAATCTAATTCCTGTCCCCTTGAATATGGACTGGTCTGACTTATTTCTAAAAAATGGGATGGATGGAAAGGATGCTACATTAATTCTAAGCCCAGGTCTTAAAAAATAATACAGTTTCATCCTGGCTCTGTTTTGGAATATTCACACTTGCAACCCCCCAATCTTGCCATATGAACTCCCAAGCCGAACGGAGAGTCCCAAATAGAAATGAACCAACCCTTAGCCCCAACATCCAGCATCAACTTGTCAGCCGCAGGAGTCAGCCACTTTGGAAGTGAGTGTCCCAGCCTTCTGTCAAGCTGATGCCAGATAATGATGCCTAAATTGCAGATTTGTTTGCAAAATAAACTACTGTTCTTCCTTTAGGCCATTAAATTTAGGGTGGTTTGACATATACCAATAATAATAGAGTAATAGAGTAATAGAAATAATCTCTCTCTCTCTCTATATATATATATATAATATATATATTATATTATATATAATATAATATATATTATATATTATATATTATATATTATATATTATATATTATATATTATATATTATATATTATATATATATGCCATATATCGGTTAGGCCTTATTCTATATACCATACATGTAATAACAGAGGCATGGAGAAATTGACCAGGTAACCTGGTCAAGGCCATGCAGCTGGAGGGCCCAAACCAGTGACCCAGATAGTCTGGAGTCTATTTGTAACAATTATGCTTCACTGATTCTCATGACAGCATTATCTACTGTAATTTTCCATTTACTATTGACACTAGAGAGCTTCTGCACCTGTAGAGCTCCAGCCTTCTCTTTCAGATGAGGGAAATTCTTGTTCCTACTAGGTAGACGACAGTCTAACTGTTGTCCCTAAAGGCCAGAATACTAAGCTCAACCAGCTATGGCCCATGGACCAATCTGGCCTGCCACCTGCTTTTGTAAACAAAGTGGTTTTTTATATATACACAGCAACGCTTGTTCACTTATGTTCGGTCATAGATGCTTTTGCACTACAGGGCAGAGCTGAGTAGTTGTGACAGAGACATATGTCCCACAAAGCCTAAAATCATACTACAGTATTTGGTTTTTTACAGAAAGTTTGCTGACTCCTGACTTAGATCACTGAAGGTCTCTTTCTTTCTGAATTCATAACATGACATAAATAGAACACATGGGAATTGTATGCAGACAGGTCTCACTCGAACCCACCTCTGTGACCTATGTGTGGTCTTGGGAGAATTTCTTAACTCCTCTGAATCTTAGAATAGTAAGACCTCAGATTCAATTGATAAATGCTATGATACTGACACATAAACAAAATATTATTAATATGTTAAAAGTCTTTACCGATCTTTTAGGATTAGAGCTAAATTTAAGGGATAATATAATTAGAGACAAAGAAAACCAAAGCTGCATAATATTTAATTTTCTTTTTTTTTTTTTTTGAGTTGGATGCTTGGGAGCGTGCTGGCATGGAGACGCTGTGGCGTGGTGACAGGGCGTCCAGCAGGCCTGGGCCACACGCCGCAGTGAGTGACAGCTCCTTGAGCCTCAGTCTCTCCATGAGCGAGGCCATTGCACAGCAGCCCCTCACAGGGCCATGGTGAGCATTCAAAGGTGCTCAGCATGGTGCCCAGCAGTGGGGATCACTAAGGAGTAATTGTAAAAACATTCCCTGAGATAGTTTTGCCTCTGTAAACCAGGGAGCTAAGGCTTAGAGGAGAGGGGCACTGCCAGGCTCCCAGTGACAGAGGTTTGACTGTGTGTCCCACCCCAGGCCTGTCGGACTTCCATTACAGGCTGCTACATAATCTTCTTCTTCTTCTTTTTTTTTGGTGAGAAAAATTTTTTTTAAAATTTTTATCAGATTTATTGGGTTGACATTGATTAACAAAATTATATAGGTTTTAAGTGTACAGTTCTATAATACATCATCTGCATATTGCATTGTATGTTAAGATGCTTTATATTTAATTTTGTTGTTGCTGTTAATCTTCACCTAATATTTTGACCAGGGCCGGGGATTGAACCTGCAACCCAGGTATGTGCCCTTGACTAGGAATCAAACCAGCAACCCTTTGGTGTTGGGGGAAGGGAGGCATGCTCTAACCATGGAGCACACTGGCCAGGGAGGGACGCTTAATATTTAATTTTAACAAACATTCATAACTGTTAGGGAACACGAGGAGCAAACAGCAGCAACATCTTCCGTTAGGGATAAAGACACAGAATCACGGTCCGTGAAAGTCCAGGTTGTGAGTTTCCTCCTACAGTCCAGGTTTTTAAAGAAAAATCCTGCAGGCACTGATGGCTTCACAGGAAATAGTTTTCCAAAACCAATTTCTGATCGATTAAATGTCAAAATACGAAGAAAGAACTCTTGGTTGCTTATTGAGCTAAAAGAATAATCGTATTTTCTCCACTATCATTGAACATTTTTCTTTGAGAATATGAGTCAATGTATAATCCCAAAGGCAGAATGGCTTGACCTGATTAAAAGTCTTTTTCTCATGTCTACAGACAGTCCAAGCAACTGTCAACAAGTTAGTTATTTCATTGTTCCAGCCAAAATGATGTCATACGGTGGGGGTTTGGGATTTTTAAAACTGATCTAAGTGGCTGAACTGACTGTTTCAGCTCCTTGGAGAGGTGAGCAGTCACAGTCCAATTTCTTGGGGGGAATTATGAAAACCAAGTTCTAGGAGAAAGCTTTTGGGGGCCTCTCTTATCTTTTGGTATTGCTGCTGGGAGAGCTCTGTCCTCAGTGTGAGAGCTGCGGAATCAGGGCTCGTCTCAGCTCCTAGGTGAGGCAGGTCAGCTTTGCAGGTATTGATCGCCTAGCTGTCTACGCGGCGGGGGACAGCCAGAAGTGTGGGAGAGGCTGTGCTCGGAGAAAGGAATTGCAGGCCTGTCACCACATATGGGGTGTGAGATGAGCAGGGAGATGAGCGCTGGGGGCTTGATGAGGCAGGTTGAGTGGGAACCGGCCGAACAGCACCTTCCACACTGCTGTGCCGATTCTGGTTTTCTTCACCCCAGTTGCTTTGCTTTCTCTGTTTTCACTTGTCATGCACATAAAGGGCAGTGAAATGCCAACCTGACCCAACTGAAAGGCCTGGGGATTGGAAACCGGAAAAGAAGGTAATGCTTGGACACGTGCGGAGGTGACTGCAGACCCTTGATAGCATTTCATGTTCCTAGGTAACCTTTAACTAGAGAAAAGCATTCATTTAATAGACACAGTCAGAAAGAAAAAAGAGAGAGAAAGAAGGGAAGAAAGAAAGGAGAGAAGAAGGAAGAACACAAAGAAAAATGGACATAATTTTGTCTCAAATCATCTGTATATACTTTTAGTATTGTACCATTCCAATACTTTAGTTCCTTAAAGAAATCACAGAACCTAAAGGTGAAAAATTCCTCAGAGGTCACTGTCCCCAGTTTTGGACTTATGCAGAACTCTTCTGCATAACTACCAAGAGGTTCATTTTTTCATTCAACGTGACTCTTTTGGGAGCATGGTCTACACCAGGTATTGATCTAAGCAAAGGGCTGAAGGATGAGGCAAACATCCTTGCCTTCCAGGAATGTGCTTATATTCCAGGACCTGTGCTTGAACATTGCCAGTGACCGAGGGCTGCCAGTTTAGATGGGAGTGAATCAGTTCTTGAGATTTTTATTTATTAACAAACTCTTAAAGAGTAACACTTTATAAATATTAACTCATTAGTGCTCTTAGGAAGCCTATAAGATAGATAACCGTTATAATAACCTGGTTATTATTTAACAGGAAAGGAGTAAAGGGAGACTAGATAATTAATATAGGCATGCCATTTATACAGCTTTGCCAGGAAGCTGCAGTTAATATCTGTATCTATTAGATATTGAGATACTCTCAATATCTATTCCCCACAGATTAATTCCCCACCGATTAATGGGGGAAGAGACTGGACAATAGACGCATGCCCAGTAAGATCTGGGTGATGTGATAAGATGCTTACCTGTCAATCACATGCAAAAACAGGTAATTGGCCAGAATAGGTGTGGCCACTGCAAGGGCATAAAATCTGAGATATTTAAACTACTGAACAAAGGGAGTTCTCTCTCTTGGCCCTCTTGCTCTCTCGGGACTCCTGTTGCAGGGGGCACACTCCCTTGCATTCGCCCACGTGGCTTATGGCTATGTGGGACTCACACAATGGACTCATGGACTGCATCCAGCCTGATGCTCTGTTGGACTCAACTCCACCATGAAATGGAATCTCTGGACACTGGCCCTGCTTCTAGCTCTGCTGAAACCTCAGCTGCATGTCTTCCAGGACTGGCTTAAGGAAACTGGAATGTTGAAAATTAAGGGATATAACTCTATACAAATAAAAATCACTCATTCCTTGACGCGCGTCTCAGAAAATTCTTTTTCTCAAGATATCACAAGAACCCCACTCCCACTAACGATGGAGAAATTCTACCCACTCAGTTCTCTGGCAACGGTATCATCACCATCCCTTTTCTTCAGAGGAGCAAACTGAGGCACAAAGGGTTTAAAGAGTGGCCCAAGCTCACACAGCTGGTGAACAGCAGGGCCAGGACTTGAACTCCGCAGTCTGGGTTTGGAGTCTGGGTTCATTAAGTACTAGGCTATGCTGCCAGCATTTGGCTAGCTTATATTTACAACTAGGTTCTATTTTTTCTGATGTGGATATCTCTTACCCTAAAATGTTTAGCATATTTCTCTTTGGCCCTTGGGATCTTCTAGTGTATACCGTAATCCACTGGATACAACCAAACAAAAACAACACCTGACTTTCTTGAATGATGTGACCTTGTAGGTTAAGCACCTCTGTGAGAAGTATGGGCCCCACTGGTGCCACCACTCTCCCTGCCCACATAAAAGGGCAGTGCCTGCATGTACTAAGTGGTTAATGAGTGATAACTCTTGATATTAATTCATAAGTTTCTGGCTCACTGATGCTTATAAGTCCCCAGGTTAATTTCCTTATTCTAGTGCAAGTCTCTTCTCTAGGAGAGGAAGCCAATCAGCTTTTATTGGACACTTTTTCAAAATTTCCCCTGAAAGCAGGCTTTAATAATAAATGAGAGAGGCCTCGTAGGGTTGAAAGGCGAGACATTGTCATCATCAACAATGAAAAAGGAGGATGAGGAAGTTGCAAACACAGAAAAGCTCACTCATGTGGGGCCATCTTGAAGGCTGCCTCCCACAGGAGCCCAAGCAACTAACCAATCTCTCCTCAAAACATGCAGAAATAAAACAGCACTGCAGAAACAGATTTCTTGCCTTGGGTCTGAAAAAAAATCATGTATGCCGTATCATCATGGAATAAGAAATAAGAAGGAGTTAGATAAAAGTTTGACTAGGGCTAACTACTTTTGCTGAGTCAACTCATAGGTTGGTTTAATCCTTTGTTTGAAAGAATTTAATTTTTTTTTTCTTTATTGATTTTAGAGGAAGAGGGAGAGAGAGATACAATATTAATGAGAGAGAACATTGACTGGCCGCCTCCTGCATGCCCCCCACTGGGGATTTGGCTCACAACCTGAGCATGTGCCCTGACTGGAAATCAAACCAGCAACCTCTTGGTGCATGGGTCGACATTCAACCACTGAGCCACACCAGCCAGGCTGAAAGAATTTAAAGAATGTCAGATGCGCCCTGTCCGGTTTGGCTCAGTGGTTAGAGCATCAGCCCGCGGACCAGAAAGAATGTCAGATGCCTTCTCCTTTCAAATACCTTTTAACATGAAACCCCAACGATTTCTGAATTATTGCTCATGACTCCTTTTCCTGTCATTAATGAGATTAATCACATTTCTTTACTAGTTCACTAGTTTACTGGTTTCAAAGTTCTCTGCCAATGAGTCTCAGCCAAGATGACTTCCTTTCTCTTAACCAGTCCTCCTACCTATGAATTAGGTCTGTGGAAAGTATAATTCCTCTTGCAGTCCCTCTCCTGTCATCTGCATTCCAAACAACAGGCTCTGTCCTTCATAGAATTACCCATCTTTTCTGCACATGCGAAGCCTACCTTAAGGTTTATCTTCTTTTGCACGACACTCCCTGGGTGCTCTTCTAAGCACTGCTTGCAGCTGCTCCCTTATCTGCTGCTTCCCATCCAGTGAATATCTCCATGCCGAGTGGCGGTCATAGCTGGTTTAAAACCAGTCTCGCCATGATAGCCAATGTGCAGGTATCTAGAAAGCAAAAGCAATTACTACTCAACCTATACTTTCCAAAGACTATTTGCATGAGCTTCTGAAAGAGGGTGTCCTTTGCCCTGGCCGGTTTGGCTCAACGGTTAGAGCGCTGGCCTGCGGTACAGAGAGACCCGGGTTCGGTTCCCGCTAAAGGCACATACCTCGGTTGCAGTTTGTCCCCGGCCCTGGTTGGTCGTGCGGGTGGCAGCCACTCGATGTGTCCCTTTCACGTCGATGTTTCTCTCTCTCTCCTTCCCACTCTATCTGAACAAAAAATGAAAAAATGTCCTCGGGTGAGGATAAAAAAATAAAAAAAAGAAAGAGGGTGTCCTTTAAATTTTTTCAATAAAATCTTGAGTCACACATATCCACAAGAAAGATTTTTAAAATTAACACATTTTAGATTCCTTGACATCCATCCACGAAACATTAATTTTCTAAGATAAAGAAAAGTTGGCAAAAGTAATTTGAGACATTGGCCTCAATCTCACAAAAAAATCTGGCTCAGAATCTGAGTACTGAGACCAAACACAGATACTGACAACCCAGGTGGGTTCCTATGTCATCCAAATGAGTTTCTTTTTCTTTTTCCCAGCTGGATATGTTGAAATAGCTGTTGGTTATTAGTCAGGGAAGAAGTGGGTTGCAGCCATTAACTTAAATAAAAAAATTAAAAAGAGGACGTTTCTTCTCTTGAATTTCCCCCCAAAAGCTTTGGATAGATTTCTAATGCATTATTGCTTGAGTATATTCTTACCATTGTAATCCACTTTTAGTAGCTTCATTTACATTAGCTATCACTCTGGAGAGCCATAGTAACAGTCTGGTGAATTACCTGAGAGAAATTACTCTTGAAAGTAATCATTGTGAATGCATTTTCATCACTTGGTCTCACCATTTCATGCTACTTTGCCTCTTCCTTTTTTGCCCCTGACAAAAGTCAAGCATAAAGAGGTCTTGTGTTATTATCTCATTTTCTTTACGAAACTTAGTCTTAACCACGGTAATCATTTTATACAGATAACTAAAGGATATCACACACACACACACGCACACACACACACACACACACACACGCACACACGAGACACACAGATACACAGAATTTTTGAAATGCATTTTATTTTCTTGTGGCGAACACTGTTCTATTTTATTTTAGTCCACAACATCTCGTGTAAATTTGATTTTCATGTAATGTAATTAGTGCGAGGCTTGTGTTTTAGGTACAGGGGATCAGATTTTTGAAAAGAACTGTGTTGAATTTGTTTCAAATTGCCAACATACAAAAAAGTTAAAATTTTAAGCTCTTGAGGAAAAAAAGACCCTAGAATAAATAAATAAGTAATCTAAATAAATATTCAGCTAGTACTTACTCAGCGCCAGGCCCTATTCTAAAAGATTCTAAGAGGGCTTTTTGTTGTTTGGTAGTTTTAAACCATTTGCCCTCATGAGTTTGATGCTATAGTTTCTGTTATTTTCTTCATTTTTCTGATGAGGAAACAGGATTTTAGAAGCTAGGTAGTTTGCCTGAACTCACACAGCCATCAATCAGTGAATCCAGAATTATAACCCCAAAGTCTGATTTTTTAATCTTTCCACTATGCTGCATTATATTATATGGAGTCTGATAAAAAATACTAAAGTGAATGGAAAAAAAATTCAAATTCTATTAGTTATTCTTTTATATGGGATTATAAAGCAACAGATAATGACTGACCTAGTTGCTAAACCGTTGAAAAGGCTTGTCCCCAAATATAATGTGCCACCTGGCCACAGTGAAATCAGGTTTTCCCATGGCGCCTAAAAGTTGGAATGTTTGGATTTTCTGTCATTGCTTTTCTTTTACAGTATCTAAAGAATGGGCCAACAATGAGATAACCACTGGGGAAAAGGAACACTGACAGCATTCCAAACAACAGGCTCTGTCCTACATAGATCTTCACCCAAGATCGCTTGCGTTCAGGGTCATATTCAGCAGCATGAAGTCAGAGTTTCATAGGTTGAGAAACTGGTCGACATTTCCACCAGGTTCTAGTCTTTGAATTTAAACTTAAAGTAAGAAAAGAATTGATTACAAATGTGATCCTCTTTATTGTTAAATTTGGCTATCAAGACTGTGTTCAGGTGTCCATCCCGCGGTTAGTACTTCCACCAGATGGCTGTTGACGGCTGCTCCGTGCCAAGCTCCAAGGCCCCCAAATACAGCGGCAAACGCAGCAGTCAGCCTGCGCGGGGAGACTCCAGTCCACTGAGGGGACAGACAGTTGAACAAATAGAAAAATAAATGTGTAATGTTAGCAACAGGAAGTGATCAATTCAATGCAGGAAACAATAAAGCTGAGCAAACAGGTAGAGACTGGGTGATCAGGGAAGGCTTCTCAGGTACAGTGACAGTCGTGAGACTTCTCGGAGGGGGTCACAGAAATCAATATAAAAGGGTGATGGGACACTTAACAAGATGAGGCATGAGAGAGGCCTCTCTGCATATTTTTAAGGTTGGAACGTGGGCATCTTATTTTTAACTCTCTGCTCCTGCCCCTCAAATATTGTTCTTTTAAAACTCCATTCAGAGTGTAAGCTAATGTTTGCTCTGTAAAGGATTAGCCTTTAAAAAAAAATATATATATATAATATATAAAAATAGATATATTATATATAATATATAAATATATATGTATATATATATAATTTGTTTTATTTTCCACATCTGAAAAACGAAGCACAATTTAACCAAATATTTGTGAATTATTTTTTTTATTTTACAAATATCATTACAATTCCATTGTGCTTGAATGCAACATTTGACATTTTTACTTTTTTTTTTTTTTTTTATCCTCACCTGAGGACATCTTTCTACTTTTTGTTCAGATAGAGTGAGAGGGAGAGAGAGGAAGAGAAAGAGAGAGAAAGAAACATCGACGTGAAAGGGACACATCAAGTGGCTGCCTCCCACATGACCAACCAGGGCCGGGGACAAATTGCAACCGAGGTACGCGCCCCTAGGGGGAACCGAACCCGGGTCTCTCGGGACCGCAGGCCGACACTCTAACCACCAAGCCAAACCGGCCAGGGCGACATTTTTACTTTTCCAAGCACTTGTTAATAATCCATTCGCTGGGAGGAGACGGCCTTTTCTTCCATGGTTTTCAGGAATAGGAGGCTTTGCCAAATGTCTTGCTGTTCAACACAAATAAACTTAGTTTAACTTCAGCATTAATGACAGAAATATTCTCTAGCCTATATTTACCATCACCCCCTGAACAATTAGTCCCTTAGAAAAATGAGTGGAGCCCCAAACCTTTCTTCCACTTGGCCTCCTTTCTTTAGCCCTCCTGGAATCAGATGTTGTTCTTTCCCTGGGGTCTTTGACTCTGAATGGACTCCTCTCCCCGGTAACCAGGTGGAAGAACTTAGGAAGCAGCAGCCGGGCAGTGTTATAACTGCAGCCTCTTTTCCCAGTAAAATGTTTGGGAAGCTCTGAGAGCCTTTCTCACTCTGCTTTTCAAGGATTTTCCTGTGTCACACGATGGCTGCTGGTCACGACAGACGAGGGCAGAGCTGGGAGCAGAGGTACAACCAGAGGTTTAAATAAAACAGAAGAATAAGGAATTTCAGCCCCCATGGAGTCATGACAGAAACCAGGGACACTGTATATCTGAGTAGGTCTGTGCAAAGAAACCTATTACTTTTGTCTGTTGGTGGTGTCTTGAATTTTCCCTTGGGGGACATTCCTTTTCCTCTGTGACTTTTCAGAGTGAGTGGTGCTGATATCCTTCCCTGGACCTCCTGGGGTGACCAAATAACCAGAACCAGAACCGGTCAGTTTGGTGCATTTTAACCCCTGCCTCAGGATGGGCCCCTGTGGCACTGGACCGGGTCAGTCCGGTGAAACACCATGGCTGGACCACGGGAAGGGAGAAGTTCTCCTTTCTCCGAATAGCAACATGGTATCATTAGAGTCCGGGGCCACCAACAACGGCTTTGCCACATCACTGGGGGGTGGGGGTGGGGGTGGACTTGTCTGGAAAGGAATCCAACAGAATGTTAAAGAACCAAGGAAGAAGGACCAAGTTTTGTATCATGGCCTGATTCTTGGATCCACACAGTTCTGAAGCCAGTTTTCCTCGTGGAGTTAGTTCTCTGCGCTCATGATTCCTGGCAATTGGACCTGGGTTCATGTCACTCACAGCTGGAAGATGCTGATTAGACACGGAGGGAAGCCTTTAGGATGGGTGGGTAAGAAACCAGTCAAAGCGGACTGGAACAAAAAGATCTAGGTAACAATGGCTTGGGCTGCATGTTCTGAGACAATCAGACCAGGACACAGAAAGACCAACCTCACCCTGATGCCAGCTAGGGTAGGGGCTGCCTGCCCTCTGGCCTCTTCTTTTTCACACGGTACTCTGAGGTTACAGACATCTGGGACTCAACAGTAGCTGGAGTTGAAATCCACAGAGGTACACATCATCTCGTCTTGGCTGGAACAAGATAAGAAAAATTAGGATTATTAGGGGATTCTTCCCAATCCTGAGAAGCTATATAATCGGTAAAAATATTTCAGGACAAGACAAGTTTCTGCTACTTATGACATGTGATCACCAATCAAGCACTTCACGATTTCTGAGTTTAACCTCCTTGATGAAATGGAGAGAAGTTCTAAAGTTATCCAAACTGAGACACTTCTGAGCACAAAGGGGGAATATCCGTAATCAGGATTGGCTACCCAGTCCCAATCGGGACAGTCCTAGGCAGATCAGGACCTGTGGGCACATCCTTCCCGAGTCAGTCCTCCGGGGTTCTTCACACTTACCTTCTGCCTTCAGTCATCTTTATTTATTTTATTTATTTATTTTTTCCTTTATTGATTTTAGACAGAGAGGAAATGAGAGGAAGAGAGAGATACAAACATTGGTGAGAGAGAACATCAATTGGCTGCCTCCTGCATGCCCCCCACTGGGGTTCGGGCCCAGAACCTGGGCATGTGCCCTGACCGGGAATCAAACCAGCGACCTCTTGGTGCATGGGTCGATGCTCAACCACTGAGCCACACCAGCCGACTGCCTCCAGTCATCTTTAGAACAAGAGAGCTCACTAGGTGGCCTCTCTCGTTTTTGCTTGTATACAGCTGGCTGCATGGTGCTACTCTGAGCCAGGCAAGGCGGCTCCTCCTTCACCTTGTCTCCTTGCGTCTTCCCAGCGACCCTGGGAGGTAAGAATGACTGAGGGACGAGGAGCAGACAGGGAGGCTGGATGCTGGCCCTTTCCCACAGCCGGGCCTCAGTGGCCCACCCTACAAATCTGCTGTCAGAAGCCAGAACCTTTGCTCTCCCCACAGTCTTTCAGATCTCTGGGTAGGAACTGCCAGCCTCATTTTCTTCTGCCTCATTTAAAGTGTGGGAGCATAATTTCCAAAGATATAGATAATATATATTTTTTGAAAATCAGAGATTTATCTCAGAGTCTTTCCACTGTGGCTTCTGACAGCTGTGCTGATCAAAACTCTAAGCGCCAATGGAGCCGGGGTCTCCGTGCTCAGAGTGGGATTCTCTCCCAGGTCCCCTGTGGCCTGAGCCCTGCCACCTGTCACAGAGCCTCCTAGAAGGGTGACAATGAAAGTGAGCTCCCGGCTGCAGCGGAAGCATTCCCTGGAAGTGGTGACCGACCGGTGTGTCTGACACCCAGGCTGGGGCCTTTCAACACCCTCCTGCTCTGTTCCACAAGTGTATTCAATAATAACCCTGCAATAATCAGGAACAGTTATTCTCGTTTTGTTCTTTAGTTTCGAAGAAAACACCAATATTAAAAAGAAGAACAATTATACTTTTAATGATACTGTTCTTGCTTGGAGAAATACTTCATGTCTTAAAACTCTGGTTAAAAAACAAAAATATTGCAACTTGGGATTTACACTCTGTTTCACTGTTTGAGATTTTAAACATAAAAATTCCAAGCCGTCCCATAGAATGATAGCATTGAAGCAACTCCGGTTCTGTTTCTTTGTCTTTACAATTGCCGTATTATTCCCCTTCATTTAAATCTGTGATTTGAAAGCAGGAACACATGGTACCGCACAGACTAGGGTCACGAACTTGCCCCGAGCATTTACCTGGATCCATGCGATTTGGGTCCATGTGACCTGGATGTTTTCCAAAATACTTTTCATGTTAGATTTAATGTGTATTAAAGGATAAGAAATAAAAATGTGCTAATTTGGCCCTGGCTGGTGTGGGTCAGTGGTTAGAGCGTCGGCCCACCTACCAAAGGGTCTCAGGTTCAATTCCCTGGCAAGGGCATGTACCTGGGTTGCAGGTTTGATCCCCGCCACAGTTGGGGTGCATGCAGGAGGCAAACGATCCATATGTCTCTCTCACATCGGTGTTTCTCTCTTTCTTTCTTCCCCTCCATCCCTCCCTTCCACTCTCTCTCTCTAAATTTTAGAGTCTAAAAATATATATATATAAAATAATAATCAATGGAAAAAATATCCTCTGGTGAGGATTAACAATAAAAAAAGTTATTGAGTTCGTTTGAAACTTACCTGTGTATTAAACAACTCAGTGGTAACCACAATAATTACCTAGAATGTAGGCCAAGAAAAGATTTCTTTCCGGGAGGAGTATTTTGCCATTGATACTGTTTAGAAATGTGATATATGGCGATAATGATCAAACTGGATTATCATTGTTTTCAGATTCTTTACAGACGATGTGTTTTCATATGGCCTAGACCAGAGCGCCCCACGGCCCTGAACCCGGAGCACCGGCACCTAGAGAAAATGAAGGTCCGTGTTCACGAGGCATTTAAGGAATCCCGCTCACCCCAAATGTCTCCATCATATGTCATCTGCATAAGGAAATGGCTATTGAAAAATTTTTCCACAACTTCTGAGGAATCTTGAGAGAGCGTTGCCATAAAGTATTCTTGTTGAACCCTTGACACCGCAGGCCAGTGGCCTGGGTCTGTTCCAAATGACACACCACCCTTCACCAGCAGGACAATAATCTCGTTTACACACCCAACTCCTATCTCCACATGTGTTTGGTCAAAACCTTGAATCTTGAACTAGAGTTGATATAACACGTAACATATAGACTGATTAGTGACCCCTCATTTCTTTATGTAATTGAGAGTGAAGACCTGTAGACGGTCTGCCTGCTTGATGTATAGCTACCCAAAGTTTTCATCAGAATTTGTTTGCTTGGCCCGGCTCAGCCAGAACTTGAACTTCAGCTAAAAATGCTGAGGCCGTGAGTTCTTTGGATCTTGTTTCTAGAAACTAGGAAATGAGAGGCAGTGACTTTGTCTCCCTCTTGGGGGGAATTCTCTTCTCGGCGGCATTGCTCAAAGGTTTGCCTCCCAAGCGCTGAGATTTCAGGGGGAACCGAGCACCACCTTTGTGTGGCTGAGAGCAGGCAAAGGGAAGGTGCTGAGGAGAAGGAAGAGATGTTCTCTCGGCAGCATCCACAGGAGAAACGGCTAGAAATGTATGGCTGAGAGAGAGAGAAGGAGAAAGATGTGAAATGTGGGAAAAGCAGCAGTAAACATCACAACAAACATACTCATTTCAAAACTAGAACCAATGTAAAAAGTATCTGAATAAAACCAGTGAAGTGTCTGGAATAAAACCGCCCCAACAAGAGAAAGTGAAGCCACAACAGGTGTTTCATGTGACAACTCAGAACACCTGCCAAACAGCAGAACAAGTGACAGGTGGACAAACAGCCCAGACCTGGACCTCTTGGGCCCCTGAACTCGAGTTCACACCTTGTTCAGAACAATTAGTGACCAAAGGAAACTATCTTTCATTTAAGTACAGAAGTGAAAATACACCATATTTTGTATTTAGCTGCCTATGTTTGAGACATTAATATTTCTACCATCAAATGATAATGTATTAGGTCCAATCACTTGAAATTGCCCATAGGCACTCATTTTTTAATGTATAAAAACTGTAGCTTGACATGGTTCAAACTCATAGATATGCAGATATTCTCAAGCAACCTTTTTGGTTTTGTTTTCAAGTCCACATCGGAGATCAAGGAGAACTTTGGCCTTTCATTAAGATTCCTACATTTTCCTGGAGTTTGTGACTTATGAATCTGGTGCCATAAGGAAGTGACAGTCCCTGAAGTGTTCAGCCGGCCCCCTCCCTGGGTGTGAGAAGAAGATGGGAAGAAAGCGAAGTTCCAGAATGACGGAGACGGAGGGAGGTGGGGGTAGCTTCTGTGCGTGTTTATTTCTTTTTATTGCTTAGCTTTTTCTGTCAAGCTCATTTGATTCGGGGTTCCAGATTTGTTTTTCTCTTGGTAAACTAAATTTTGAAATAATTATCTGGCCCATCTGTTTGCTTCTCTTAAATGAAATGTAAATTGGCTTTTGTTTTCAATTTCAGGTGCTTTAGGTTCCATTCCGCTATTCATCTCCGGAGGCAGTTTAGCCGTAGTGGTTAATTTTTTTGTTGCCAAGACGGAGAAGCCTTGCTATTGAGAGTCTTTTTCTTTAAATGAATGTGCATTTTAGCGCCCCAACAAATTCTCAGTTTTTAATAGGTTTGATTCGCTTGCCTCTGTGATTTATGTGGTCTCTCTTTTTCCTCTCATTCTTTCCTGTCCCGTGGCTCCATATTTGTGCTATTATTATTATTATATTATTTTTGTACCCTATCCCCTGCAGCAAGGAACCCCAGACAAGCCACTATCTGCTTCTTTTTCAAAGTAAAAAAAAAATAAAAAAAGATGCCTATGGGATCCCGCTGATTTCCGAGGGCCCCTTGCGTAAATGACTGTGATGCATTAGGCTATGACCCTTCATTGGCCAATCAATAATTATTGAGCGCCTAGTTCATGTGGAATACTATACACACAATGGCACGGGTAATGATGGGAACACATTTCATGAGAGACCTTGAAATATTCATGGGCACAGACTTTCTTGGCAGTTATGCTTTTGAGATCCATCTATAATGGACACATAGATGGAATGGAAGAAAGTTGGAGACCCTCACAAAGGTCTGACGCACGTCTTTTTTATGAATCCAACCATTGTGAAGCTTGCCCTTTATCTGTATATCTATCCACTGTGTGGCATTGGTGGCGCCACACTATGTGAGGTGTGCAGGTAACAGGTCGACAGTTTTTCTGGGGGTGGTGAGAGTTCTGCCTTCCTGAATATTCATTCTCTCACCTCTATCATGCTACTAAAATATTTTCACTAAAATAGTTTCTTCTTGAGGATTTCCTTTTTTGCATGGAGCATTTTGTTACCTAGGAGAGGTGTTCCTTCTCCAGCAGCACATTAGGAGAGGTAACTGGCCCTACCTTCACATGGCGGGAAATAAGGCTGGGAGTAACTGGGACACAGGACTGCAGTACTTGGACATAATAGAAGTGGTTTGGAAAAGAGTCAAAAGGAAAGTCACCTTGAACAGCTTTGGGAAGGATAAGAACATCGGGTCTCTCAACAGTCAGGAGTACTGAAAAGAAGGAACAGATGCCAAAGAAGGGAACTTAAGAAACATCAATGAAGCATTCACTCTTGTTGCAATTTAGCATTTGCCCAACCTGAGTAGGGAAGTTCTGGTGAGCAGTGGAGCAACTTGTTGGAGAGCCTGGGAAAGTGTTTATCAGCCATGCAGTGGGAGGCTCACAGAAGGAGCCCAACTCATCCAGATTTGCCTGGGACTTTCCTGATTTTAACACCGAATGTCCCACATCTTGGGAATCCCCTCAATCAGGCACACTGGGATGTCTGGTCTTCCTACCTCATACCCCAAAATGCTGAGAACATCGTGATCTTAATCACAAATGATTCTACAAGGAAATAGGCATCAAAGTCATCATTCTATGGGCTAGGTCTAATAGTGTGGTTCAAACACAAATCATATATTTCTTCCTGCATTTCCCCATGTTTCTTGGTCCTCTTTGTAGGAGGTTATACTGCCTCTCGTTTTCTGTTAGCATTCGCCTTTCCTTTCTGTAGATTGTCATCTCACCCCTTCTTACTTCCTATACTTGTTTTCTTTTTTAATTTTAGAAACCAATTCATTCTAGGAACATCACCTCCAAATATATTGTTTGGCGCTATGTAAGAAGATTCTCCAAGGGCTTTAATAGGAGTTGTGAAGCTGAGAGATTTCAGAGGTGTCATTCTCACTAGAATTCAACAGTGGCCACCTATTTCCACATGGAGATAAGTGTGAAGTGTGATGGTGATTTCAGGAATATCAGGTCCTCGGTCCTAAGAGATAAACAGTTACTGATTTTTTTTTTTTCATGGGAGGCCTGAAAAAGCACTTATAAAATATGTGCTTGGCTTTGTCTAGATAGGTCTTTGTTTAAACTATGGGTTATGGAAAGATATTAAGCCATGATTATAACCCTGTATGTTGGTGAGAATCTGTAGCAATACCATAAAATGATTTATAAACTCCCTAACTAGAAGATGTTTTCAAAAAGTTTTAAAACCACATTAAATAATTCACTTAAAAAGGCATCTAGGTGAAATCAATTACATTCCATTACTTGAAGATATCTGTAATAAAATTGTACCTCATGCTATTTCTGTGCTACAAGAAAGTCCAGTTTCTATGTCCTTAGTAAGGAAAACAATGAGAACATTCATAAATTAGGATTTTGTTCATAAAGCCAACTTCCCACTGACTTGATTAACAGTGGAGAGAAAAATGCATTGTTTTCTTTTGTTTTAAGCTGAATCATAGTTAAAACAAAAGTGGAACAAAACCCAGTCAGCTAAAAATGCAGTCAGTGTCTAGAAACACAATTACTATTGAGTTGAGGTCATCCAAAAGTGGAAAATTAATATAAGGACATTAGTTTAGGAACATTAAACATTACATAAATAGTTAGTAGAGAAAGGGGGAGGAACCAGCTAGAGCATTTGATCTGTCAAAAGAGTCTACTATTGTTGGTGTTCTTAGTCTTCTATTGTTGGTGGGCTCTTTTATTCACATACTTGATTAGTAAGAATCTTAATTACTAAAATGTACTGGTTTCTTTACATGTAAAATCTTGTTTAAATCACCCAAGAATTGTGTGAGGTGGGTACAGCTACAATCCTCTCACATTTACATCTTGAAGTCCAGGTGGTACATATGAAAGTATGTCTCACCCGGCCAGTGTGGCTCAGTGGTTGAGCGTCGACCCATGCACCAAGAGGTTACCAGTTTGATTCCCAGTCAGGGTACATGCCTAGGTTGTGGGCCAGATCCCCAGCGGGGGGCATGCAGAAGGTAGCCAATTGATATTCTCTCTCATCGATGTTTCTCTCTCTTTCTCCCTCTCCCTTCCTCTCTCTCTAAAAAACAATATTTTTTAAAAAAAGTATGTCTCACGTGGCCCACACCCTCTGAATTAGTGTCTCTGGAGGTGGACCCAGGAATTCTTGCTTTTAACAAGTTCCCAGGTAATTTTTATGCCCTCAAATTAAAATACACATCTAATAATTCATGGTCTGTTCTTACTATCTATTAATGGTATTACTGCTCTCTTAGTGACTTTCCAGAAATAGCCAGTACCCTGTCCTCATTTTTAGCCAAAGCAGATACACTAATTTCCCAAGTTAGTCTATGGTTTATAAGAGTTTCTGAACATGAGGGGAAATCTATCTTAATAGAACTAATAAATAATTTGAATGTGTCAGGAAGTTAGTTAAATCTCCCTATACTAATACAAGTGCCTTGAACATTTTAGCGATCATTAAGAAAATAAAGTATTTTGTCCATGTTCTTTATGTGTTTTGTATAGTTGAAGTGCCACAGTCAGGAGCCATCAGGAGCTGGGGGAGGGGGGAGGGGAGGAGTCCATGTGATTCCCCGTCTCCTCCTAGGAATGCCATTCCTGGTAAAGTTTATGAAGAAGCTGCCATGGAATTGCGTGAATATCTTTGTAAAAATATCATGCAGGAGGTTTTTAAAGAAGAGAGACACATGGTGCTAAAGAGAGCATAAGAGAGACACAGTGTAGAAACTGGTTAATATAAGGTTAGGGAGTGTGGGCAGAAAAAAAAAAAAAAACGTTCCTTCATGTGGCTTGGAGATCTTGAGCAAGTATTTTGAAACCAGGGTTTTGACAAATATTTTATAGTGGGGAATAGATTTCTCTTCAAAAAGACTGAAGTAAGTATGTCTTGGTCATTTTTTCCCCAACATATATTTATAATCATATAGCCTGGACTTCCAAACCTGAATTTCTGGACATACCAGTGAGGGCAAAAGTGCATTTTGTTCAGCAAGCCTGTTAGGAATTGCCTCCTTTTCCTGGAGCAAAGTCCCCTGCTTACCTGTGTCTATCCTTTCTTGTTTCTCCTGGCAACCTGTTTTTCCTTCTCTCTCTCTCTCTCTCCCTGGTTCATCTCTCTGAATCTCACCCTTTCTCCAGTCACATGTCAACGCCCCATTTCATGTTCTCAACCCACTCCAGCCCACAATAATTTCTCATTTTCCTGACTTCTCAGCTTACCAAGCGTCTGTGCCAAAGGCTTTGGCTCATAGATGCTCTAACTCACAGTGCTGTTCAATTGTATTTTATGTATAAGGCCAGTTCCCTCGACTAGAGTCTAAATGTTTGAGACCCAGGAAGAGAACATATATTACTTTTTCATTTGCAGCAGGGTATATAACCAGTGTTCAATAACTACATGGAGTGTTGAATCACATTGGATTTTTTCCCACTTTCCTAGTCAAATGCATTTCCTTCATTGTTCTTGCCTGGCTATGCTAATTTTCATCTGTGACTCATTTAACAGGGTAAGGGGAAAAAAGAGTTAGCAACCACATCAAGCTATTCACTTGTGGAAGGCAAAGTGTTAGAGAATATTATTAACTCTACCAAAGACATAAAAAATAACTAATAAACTGAATATAGCCTGAAACGTTATTGAGTTCCTACAAGAAAAGTTGAAGATAGTTTATATTTTAATTAATGTTGACCAGTTGAATGGTAATAGTCAGCAGTCAGCAGATAGATCCCAAACACTACCCAGAGAAGCTGTCTAATAGTCAATATAAATTTCAACTCTAAGAAGTAGCCATTGGAAATGTGGCTTTGTAAGAATAACTGCAATTTATAAAAATGCCCTTTTTAGTTAGTTTGATTATTGCTTAGGCTTGACAGACTTTTCTTTTTTAAATTTTTTATTTTTCTTATTCTTTTTTTTTTTCTTTTCTCTTTATTGATATTTTAGAGAAAGAAGAAGGGAGAGGGAGAGAGAGAGAGAAACATCGATGAGAGAGAACATCGATTGGCCGCCTCCTGCATGCCCCCCACTGGGGATCGGGCCCACAACCTGGGCATGTACCCTGACTGGGAATCGAACCAGAGATCTTTTTGGTGCATGGGTCGATGCTCAACCACTGAGCCACACCGGCTGGACGACAGAAAGACTTTTTACATAATTGTTAGACATTGCATACTGACATTAGCTGCGTTGTTGAACATGATCTGTAGAATTTTCCACTTACAAATCAAATAATTATTTTTAATAACAATGAAACTTTACCAAAGGAAAGTAAAATCCCACATACAGTGATGATGGCCAAAGGACAAGTAACCAGCAGACGTCAGGTGATTTTACTGAGTGAATGCAAGATCTTAGTAGAAAACAGATCTTTGATACACGTTTGAAACATCTGAAAGCTGGTTTGCTCCTACAGTCATTCCCCAGCGTAACGAGAAGAGCATGAGCTGTGGAGCAGGAGAGCCTTAATTTAAATCCCATTTCTCCACTTTCTGGCTATGAGGCCTTGGACAAGATGCTTAATGCATGTGAATATTAATTTCCTCATCTGTAAAATATATGCAACAATATTTCAATAGGTTTTTGAAAGCAACAAGAAAAGTCTGTTTGGCAAAAAAAAAAAAAAAAAAAAAAAAAAAATTGGAGGTGCTCATTGAATGATCTCATTTGTACCCCAGTTTCTCCATGTTACATAGCACAGGACCAGCATGAACATTATAAAACAAAGATCATTAACACTGACAATGTGAGACGCGGAGATCAAGTGTTGTGACTTAAAGGTTAAAAATTAATTTATGAATTAATCTGAAAAATTGTGTTTCTCGGTGTGTGCTGTCATCAAGGCAAATAACATTAGCATCTCTGTGAAAAGTGGCCCATGGTGAGGCAGACAGAGCCCATGCTCATGTGTGGAAATGCTTGCTGGAGAAGTTGGTACCCACACCGCACAGCTGTGGTGCAGAATCAGCCCCGAAGCAACCACAGAGAGGTACCTGGAGCTCTCAAGTCCAAATTGCCCTAGGGTGGTGGGCTGGCCAGTGAAGAGACTAGAATTTCTAACAGACGGCATCTAGCTGTAGTTTACTTTTTCTTTAGCACTTACTGTGTCAGGTACTGAGCTTTACAAGCAGTATCTCATTTAATCCTCCTAAGAACCCCATGAGGTAGGCATTACTAGCATCTTCAACTCACAGATGAGTAAACTGAGGCACAGAGAGGCGGTATAACTGGTCCTAAGGCACACACCTAAGGAACTACCAGTGAGTGTTGAGCCCAGGCCATCTGAATCCACAGGCTGCTCTCCTAAAACCTCTGAAAGCAAAACACATTAGATACAGTTACAGGAACACTGAAGGAGGTGCCTCCTGGATCTGGGATGGGGAGATGGATGCATGAAGGGAAGAGCAGTTTGGTCAGACTGCCTTGTGTGATTTTGTCAGTCTGGTATGTTGCCTAAGTGTCATGGGACCTGCTCCCAGACGAATACTGGATGAGAAGTCTGGCGATAAGGACGGCTGTACATGCCATGTGTCTCAGCGACAAGGTGGGTTTCTATTTTCAGGGCCTGGGGCTGTTCTCCCCAGTTTGACCCAGATAAGTGCCAGACATGGGCGCACAGGTGCAAGATCAACTGGTCTGTTTCTTGGGTGGAATTTTCCTGCTTAAGAAAAAAAAAATGCAGGAAAACAACAGCTTCCTATGACCTCATTCTGCTTAAAATTCCTGGATATGTCTCTATTTCCCCTCTGGTTCCAGACTTTTTCTTACTTACTTTTAGACTAAATTCAGCTTCTTTAACAGGAAACAAGTGTCAACTTCATTAAAAAAAAAGTGGTGATTTTTTTTTTTCTTCCCAGAACATTTTGAACTACAGAGCCAAAGCACCTTATTTAATGATCTCCGATTCAGATTTTTCCCAGATGGTCAACTCTTCCTGAGAAGGTAGCTCATTGACCTTCTGTGTTAGAGTCTCCTGAGATGTTCCTTAAACTCAGTCATTGATATACCAAAGCTATTTACTGAGTATATGCTATGTGATAGATATTATATTAGACATTGAATTGTGATGTTCTTCCTACAGCTTCTGAAAGTGTATTTGGTGGTAAGGCCCCAAATCCTCATTTTTGACAAGTTCTCAGGTAATTTTTATGCCCTCAAAACTTTGAAGACCATTGACCTATAAGATGAAGTCTTCAAATACAGAACATGAGGTTTTATGTAACTTTTTTTCTAGCCCTTAGCAAATTGTCTGGCATGATGATAATGATGTGTGTTTGGTTATAATTCAATGAGGAAATGACTTGCCAAACTCACTGCTTGGAGTGACTTATGAAGATCAAACCTATCATTTTTTTTCCATATTTTTATAAATTTTAATTTGTTGAGCCTAGCTGCTCAGATACCTGTAGGTCAAGAATGTGTTTATTTCGGAGTTCTGATTTTTTCTTTTGTCCAGAAATGTATCAATTATTGGATTACATGTTCTTTGCTGGGATATTCTCAAAATCCACTTTGCTTCTTTATTTAAAAAAAAAAATCAAAGAATGCAAAGTTTGAGTAGATTTTAAAAGATAGGTATGTCAACCCCTTATCAGTACTTTAATTCTTCCCATAGCATACTTTCTATATTAGTCAGAGCAGTGTAACTGGTTTAACAAAGAATCTCAAAATGTCACTGGCTTCATCACAATGAAATGTATTTCTCATTCCTGTTTTATTCCAATGCAGATTAGCAAGTAGCGGCTATGTTATTCAGAGACCCAGGTTTCTTCCATCTGTGGCTCTGTTTTCCTTTAGGTATCCAAGGTCTTCCCCTTTCAGCCAGCAGATGTGGTGAGAAGTTGAGGATCACACATGGAAGGTGAAATGCAGCCTGCATGTGACATGTACCACTTTCATTCACATTTCTTCAGCCAGAACTCATCCCCTGGCCCACATCTACCTACAAAGGATATTGGCACATGCAGCTGAAGTGTATGACTTGGCTACACACTCTTCGGCTTAGCCACCAAGTGGTTATATGGCCTCCTTACAATTCTTCCAGTGACAGGGAACTCATTACTTTTTGGGTAAGATAACATATCATCTTTAAACATTCCAGACAGTTGCCCGGCCAGTGTGGCTCAGTGGATTGAGCGTCATCCCATGGACTGAGATGTCCAGGTTCAATTCCAAGTCAGGGCACATGCCTGGGCTGCAGGCTCCATCCCCAGTAGGGGGGTGTGCAGGAGGTAGCCAATTGATGTTTCTCTCTCACATCGATGTTCCTATCTCTCTTTCCCTTTCTCTCTCTCTCAAAAATCAATAAAAACATATTTAAATAAATAAATAAACAAACATTCTGGACAGTTAGAAAGGTTTTCTTTCATTGAGTTGAAATGTATGTTGCTGCATTGGTAAGATAGCACAGTACTTAAAGAACGTGGGCTCTGGAGTCAGAGTGCTTGAGTTTGAATCCCAGCTCCATCAACTCTGGGCAGTTATTCATATCTCAGAGTCTGTTTTCCATAAAGGAATCTACGTATTGCCTGCCTTGTGCCTAACATGTAATAAATTCTTACTAAATGTCAGTTGTTAATATGTGGTATGTTGGTCTTTGTTCCACCCCTTGTCCTCAGAGATACATCTTCCTTGGATATCTCAAGGTATTTCTGTCCCTAGTCTGAGTGTCTTCCAGAATCTTCAACTGTCCCTCACATGACCTTACTTAGCATTCCTTTTCTGGTCACCCTTCACAGATTGCCGTCCCGGGGGTCTACGGCCCTTTGAAGGGTGTGGCGCTCTCATCAGAATATAAGATTCTAGTATGTCCTGACCAGAAGAAAAAGCAGCAACACTATAAATCCTTATATTTAGCTACTAAACATCTATTTGTGTAGCCTATGACCACATTTGCTTTTTCAGCCACCACTTCACCCAGTTGATACATATTGGCCCTACTTTCTACTAAAATCTGGAAAATTTTGTATAAATGTAATCTCTTTGCTGTAGAATTTTTTTTTTGTCTTAAGAGTAGATTCTTCTATTTATTTCTACAAAGTTTTAGTATATTCTGCTTCATCTTGTATTTTCAATCTAAAAGGAAGAGTTACTGCACCCTTGGGGCGCCCCTGCTACCTACCGGTGGTTAATACAGTTCACTTGACACACAAGAAGAATGACGAAAGCTCATGTGTTGGTGTAGATTTCTTTTGGCCCAGAGCCCACAGAAAAAGATGACCAACTCCAGGGATATTTACTAAACTGGTACTTAGGCTTTTTTTTCTTCTGTCTGTTTTCAAAAAGTCTTTTTTTTTTTTTTTTTTTTTTTTAAGAGAAAACACTAACACATTCTTTCTTGACATGTGAGTACACCACTGTCTCAAGCTAATTTCTTCGACCATTTCTTCTTCGTGGGCAGGAGTTTCTCTGTGTGTTGCCATATCGTGTGGGTTTGGGGAAGGACAAGAAGGAAGACAGAAGATGTGGTGGAATAAGCAGGCGGATACTGCAGATACCGTCACAGCAGTGGTTGATCTAGGTGACCCTGAAGGCTCCTTGCAAACCTGTGACTCTAAGACTCTGTGTCATAAGTAAGCAGATTCCAGCTCCAGAAGTCTCAGTGTACCGACCTGGGAAATGGGAACATTCTGATGTTTAAAATACTTGTTCTAAGTACTCTCTCTTCAGAGTAAGAATGATATTATTTCTTCTTACGAACTCCTCTGTGATCACTACTCCCTCAAGCACCCTCATCATCACTATGAAAGCCTGACCCTGGAGCCTAACCCACCAAACTCCCTGGTCTTCTTTATTAAAGTCACCTTTGTAATGATTTTTTTTTTAAGACCAATACACTGGCCTTTTCTGAATAAGAGCAATGACAATAATAGCAATGCTCAAAGCTTATAATGATTGAGCACATACGATGTGTCAGGAACATCCTGTGGAGTAGGTATTATATTATAATCATGTGTTATAGAAGTGGAAACTGAGACATAGACTACTTAAGTGATTTGCCCAGGTTACCTAGGGGCAGAGCCAGTGAAACAGGCACTCCTACTGTAGAATGTGAACCACCATTCACAAGTGAGCAAAAGCCCTGCCATTCACCACCCCCAGAGGCTGCAGGCTCATCCGCCAGCCTGCCGCAGTGAAGTCTCAGGCCACATGTAACCCACGCCCTTTTGTGGACACTCTTCACCAATTCACCTGACTTTGCTATATCGTGCTTCAAAAGACTGTTTATTAACCCAGTGATTGGTAAGAACTTAACATGGTATTCTGATATAATTTCAAAATGATCAGTCCAAATTGTTGGGCCACAAGTGAACCGGTGGCATTTCAAAGAACACAAGGAGGGATTATATAGCATTTTAACATGATGAGTTAAAAAAAAAAATCCTTACAGGGCCAAGTCTACTAACCCTTTAGTTCACCTGGGCTGGGGTGGGGAAACCCCAAGAAACAGAGCAATCCAATCGCCTTCTCTGCCAGCCCACATGCACAGCTGATTTCTGAGAAACGAACTGAACTTTCAGGAGGTTCATGGTCAGCTGTTGGATGACATCCTGCACCAACCTAACCACTAAGCTCAGCTCTCATAGCAACACAGATCGCCTGGAACCCAAAATAGTCCTGCCTAGAGCTCTTTTCACTTCTTATCATTTAAGCAAGAGCATGTGTAGGAAAGGTGTCTGTCAGCCAACAGCTGCTGACTTTCAGAGAAACGAGTGGATGTGTGGTTGATTCCTTTAATCAGTCGCCATCCATCTCAGAAGCATTAACGCGTGCATTTACCAGCTCCCCTGTATCTATGTATGTTTCCTTTCATCCAAGAGTCTACTGGACTTTTTCACATTCACTTGCACATATGATGCTTTCTTAAGGCTTAACATTGAATAAAATCCCCTTTAATCCTAACCTTTCTACACTTTATTTTGTTTCTGAACATTTTCCTTTTGTAGAAACACATTGAGAACGAATCCTCAAGACCTTGAGAGAGATAAACACAAGAAAGCCTTTTCGACTTTGCTAGAGGATCTTTAACCTGCCTCTGGCTTTGGGTATCATCTAATCACAGCTCCTCATTTCTTCATCCCTTGGCCTCAGTTGGAACCTCTGCTGCCATAAAGTGGATTACTCCTGAATAAGGGCATAGTGTCCACTGTGATACCTTTGCTTCCATCCATGACAACTACTGGACTCACAGCCTGAGAACACTTGGCTTGCATGTAGGTACAAAGTAGTTTTGAATTCCTATCTAAAGAAAGTTCTCTGGGCTTGCCCAGAAACAATTTACATCAGCGGAAAAAAATCAATAAGCATATACTAATGGAGTATATTGTAAAAAATTATTGCAATAAAGGTGTATTATATTGTTTTATAATGAAACGCCAATAATGATTTTTAATTGCATAGTCATAGATCACCTAAATGGTTGGATCCTGCGCTAAACTTAATATAGGGAGACAACATGAAAAAATCCTTATTCTTCCCCTAACCTCTGCCAAATCCCTCTTGAGTGGTTACATGTAACCTTCATGTACCCTGTCATTGAAAGAAGTTGGATAGCCATATTTATTCTCTAAAATTCCCCTGTGTTCTTGCTTCATAGTAAAACAAATAAGAATACATTCTTTTTGCTTTGTAGAAACCAAGGTTCAGAGTTGAATTTAAATGATATCAAAAGAGATCTTCAAACTCTGAAGAAAGCCTAGCATATCAGAGTTTGCTCATAAAGACCAAATAGAACTACTGTATTGCAGAGTAACCAAGGGTTTCATGGAATTCAATTCAATTTGCAAACAATCCTCAATTATTTACTATGGATAAGTCATTTGTTTCAGTTATGAGTAATATATCCTGCCTTTAGAACAAATAGGAAGAAGAAGAGGAAGAGGAGGAGGAAATGAAAGAGGAGAAGGGGAAGGAAGAGGAGAATGAGGAGGAGGAGGAGGGGGAGGTAGAAGGAGATGATAATGGCAATCATGACACCACTTGTTAAGGAATCAAAACATGGATCTATTAGTCCTCACTGTTCCCCAATCTCAGGTGTTACCCCACTTCCATACTCACCGTGTCAGAGGAACATAGGACAGTGAGATTCTCCTAACTGCCTGCCCCAGCAATATTCTCAGTGCCATGTCTCCCTGAAGTATTAGAAGGAAGCTAACATTTACTGGGATCTTGAGCACTTTACATGCCTTAGATGCATAGTTTCATGTAATTGTCAAACCAATTTATGAGGTAGACAATGTCCTTCCCACTTGTAGAGATTAAACTCAAGAAGTTGAGAAGCTTGCCCACAGTCACACAGCGAACAAGTGAGGAGCTGGCATTGAGATCTGGATTGCCACACCTAGTTAGTTCCATCTTCTCATACCTACTTCACCTCTGCTCTGCCAGGAGATGGATCTAGTATCTGCTTGCCAACCTGGTGGGCCTGGCTTTCTGGCATAGCTTGCCCCAGATGGAGTTCCCTGTACCAATCCATATCTCCATATGTCATTGGTGAGACCCTGCCCAAGCATGTGCGTTTTGCTTTTGCAGGTCCTCTTCCCAGTGAATGGGGCTCACCACCTGACATGAGACAGACCATCCCTCAGATGTGAGCACCAACCTCAGAGCACTCTAGATATACTGACAGCCACCACACAGATCAAAGAACTCTCATTGAGAACGCAAATACTGGATAAAAAATGGGAATCTGATCAAGACAGCTTTCATGTGATTTGACAGCACTGGCTTAAAATTACTCTGTTTTTGATCGGATCACAAGATGCTATCATGCATGTTGCTAGTTTGAACTGTGAGTTTGAGGAGCCTTCCTGGGTATCCATGGGCTCTTTACTGAGATGGAAGAAAATCTCCCCAGACTGTTGAATATAACATGGTATTTTTCAAAGGTAGAGTGTCGGGGAGAGGAAATACCATCACAAACTGTATTAAGGAGAAGGAAAAGGGTTTTGAGGAGAGAAGATTCAAATTTATTGAATGCTGACTCTGCCAGGCACTTGGCTTGACACTTGGTTAACTTTATTTTCCTCATTTCTCTCAACAATCCTGTGGAGTTTAAACATTCCACACATACCACCACCACCACTAAGACTCAAGGTGCAGCACTGCCTAGGCCCCAACAGCCATGGAGTGGAAGAGCTGGGATTTGAACCCATGTCTCCCTGGGCTGTTTTACTACACTGCACAATCTCCTAATGAGCAGGGCTCTATTTTAGGTCTGGGGAATTAAAAAGTGGCACAACATACACTCCGTGCTCAAGAGGCTTACAGTGTAGTTGGGAGACAAACAGATGTAAAAGGTCAATAGGCTAAGTACCAACAAAGCTATGGGAACTCAAGGAGCCACTGATTACAGGGTCTCCATGAAGGACAGAGATTTGAATGAGGCCTAGAAGGAAACTGAAAATTTAGAAACATGGAGAAGAGACCAGTAGCTGTCCAAGAGGGGATCATTCTGAGCTAAGAAGGCTGGATTCAGGGAAGAAGGTCAGTGGTGGTTGCTGCTGTTTCCAGAAATGGGCATAGAGAGGGAGCTGAGAAATGTCCCATTGGGAGGTACACAAGGCCCTTTGCTCCCCCAAGTGTGGTCTAAGCACCGGTGCCAACGCCATCATCTGGGAGCCTGTTAGAAATGCAGAGTCCTGGGCCCTGTGCCAGAGCCATTAAACCAGAGTTGTACATTTTAATAAGATCCCCCCATGTGATTCAGAGACACAGTCAAGTTTGAGAAAGACTGCTTTAGAGAAAACTGCTCTCCTCTTATTTTCCTTCTTTTAAAACTGAAGAGGACAAAACATTCTTGGTTCTGTCCTTCTGTGCCCTTGTTTCCTTTCTCTTTCTCTAGAGGCCCAGTTGCCTGTTGGTGAACTCAGCGACTTGACTGATGCTTCCTTTCTACTGCTTTGCCTGAAACCCAACATCCTCTTTCTGTGACTGCTGTGCGTCACCTTCTTCTTCCTTTTCACTGAAATTCACTGACCTGTGAATGTCATACTCAAGAATTGGAGCAAATGCATTTTGTACACAAATATCTACGAAATGGAACAACTCAATTGCCTTCCCAGGAGGCAGCCATAAACAACTGGCCTATTTGTAGAAGCGGTTGACCTTGCACATAATAGAATGTTCTGTGTTAGCATTGCCCATGTTAAGCAGTGAGTTTGAAAGGTCAGTGCTACCCTCAGTGGGACCGTTTGGAAACAGAACACCTCAAGAAGAGAGAGGCAGTTTTAATGTTTGGACCCCGCCTTGTGGTCCACTCAATTTGTTCAATTCAGACTCTTCATTCCCATTGATTTTATTGACTCTCAGACTCGGGTCTCAGACTTGCTATTGGGAAGATTCTAGGTTTAGGGGAAGCTGGGGACAAAGAAACACTGTATACACAATTGGGGGCACTCTGGTTTCCGTTCTGACATGTAAAGAGCTTGGAAGTCATCGCTCCCACTCAATAAGGATGAAAGCGAGCCAACTAAAAACCAACAACTTTTCTTAGCTCCTTCGGAGAGTGAAGGTCACAGATCAAACCACTGTCCCCAACACTGGACAGACAGACAGATGGATACAGAGAATTACAACTTACCAGGTTTCAGCACCAGAGGAGGAAAACCTAAATTCTAATCGACAATCTGCTGGGGGCTCTGTGTGGATACATTTGAGAATCGAAAACTCCTAGGAGGCCCAGTGTTAGGGGGTTCCTCACACTTTTGTGAATTTTTCTTCCAGGAGCCCCATCAGATTCCAACTGCGCGGATGGAGGCGAGGAGATCCTTTTCTGCTCTGTGCAAGAGGAGGTGAAAAATGGGCATTTTGATGTCCTCCCAGAGGTCTCCATTCTCTTAGACAAGACCTGCCCTCAAGGGAAACTACGTTAGTAGAACCTGACCCACAGGGGTTTTACCAAGGGCCTAGCCAACTCAGAGAGGGGAAATAGCCAACTCAGGCTCAACAAAAGACTGAGCCCTAACCACAGAACTTTAGAAAGCTTCCCTGAAACCCACACCTTACTGATATATTAATAATGCTCCTGCATTACGACGAAAAGACCTGGAAGGCTCTGACTCTCCTTAGGAAGTCTCTAGGAAAACCCAAAGACAGCCAAGGTGACAAGAACAAGGACACGAGGAGAAGTTTCTGCTCTTGATTTTACCATAGACGTGTTGTATAATCAAGGGAACTCATATTCTTTCTGGGACTCAGTTCTGGGACTCTGTGAAAGAAGATGCTAATAGCTGGCCTATTTCAGCCCCACAGTCAAGATCAGATCAAGTCTAAGATGTCATATCGAAGCACAGTCTGTAAGTTTGTAAAGATATCTGTATAATAAATAGTGGGAGTAAAAAGAAAGCCCTGAATTTAAACATAATTCATAGCAACTTGAAAGTCAGTCCTCAGAAAGTATGAAAATACTAGTGGAAATCGTGAGTTTCTCTATGTTCACTTTATTTTTCTGCTTTCTGCACCTTCTCATGAGGTTCCTCATTCTATCTCCCCTACAAACCTTCACTTATGTTTTGAAAGTGTTTGGGGAGAAACAATTTTGAAATTTGCAAACATCTTTGGGGCAGTCTAGTTGGCTGAAAATGGGCTGTATGTGGATTTTCTCTAAAAGAAAACCAAATAAAACATTCTTGACATGGCAAACAAGCAGCCATCCTGAGGGCAATATTTTTAGGAGCTAAGTGTAAATAAATGAAAAACATCAATGGTGATTTTTTTTCTCCCCCAGAACACAAAAGAAGCTAAAAAATAAATTTCTCATCCCAAATGCAATTTAGATCTTACCAAACTGAAAACAATTGTGCAAATTATGGGGCCATTTGAGGATCACATCAGGCCGTTGGATTCCATATCTGCCTGAAAATCTTACCACTTCTATGTAACACACAATTACTGGTTCGCCGAGCGAGAATAAATCATTCCAGTGATCCAGGAGAGGACAAAATTGGAAAAACACAGCGTTAGTCACCTCTCCCCAGGCATGTGTCATGAAGGCAGACCTGTGAGAGGGAAGACAGCCGGCTTGGGATCGGTCCCTGCTGTTCATGTGTTAGTGGGATATGGGAAGTGTACCAGGTCTGAGAGCTCCTCGTACCAGCTGGGGTCTGGGACTTGAGGCGAGTTCCATGCACAACTGACTGCCTTGATTAAAATAAAGGAAATGGATCAATGCCAGGACTATTCATGTCTTCAAAATAACATCGACTAAAACATACTTTTTAACAGGGCTGTGAACTATGAATCGAGTGTTAATAAGTTTGCCAACAGGTTTTGTCTTCCACACCCGCTCTCTGGTAGGCAGGCGAGCACAGATGTTAAGAAACTGGTTCTGGGGTCAGACAGGAAAGCCCTAAGCCTCTCATCTATCAAACAGTAACCATGATCATGATAACACCCAATTCACTGGGTTGTTGTAAACATTAAAAGAGACAGCCTATGCGAAACAAAGCACCTAGGCTTGTCCCGCCCGTGATAGTCACTGTTGCACATTCCTCTCCCTTTCTCTGTTCTTTCTCAAGACTTCCCAGGGGCTCTTCTCTCTCTGCAACCTCATCTGTCTTAGGATAGTATCCAGTAGCCTATCCTCTAAGCATATTCCAACTAAAGCTGTTTTATATCTTCCCCCAGTCCAACTTTCTAAGGGTTTTGCTAGAGGACCGCTTTTCAATTCTAATGTGCATACGGGGGTCCCTGAGGATCAAGATAAAATGCAGATTCTGACTCAGTAGGTTTGAGTGTATCCCTGGGAGATTCTGCATTTCTAACAGGCTCTGATGCTGTGGGGCTATGGGCCACATTTTGAGTAGCTAGGCGTTTTTGTTTCTGGGCCACTTGAACGATATGAGTTCTTCAGTAAGATACTAATTGTCTATAAACCTGCAAGCACTCAGATCCTCATTCAGTATGGAATCCAGTTGCCAGATAGATTCTTCACATGGCTGCATTACTTTGTATGCAAAATTTTAAATTAGTTACATTAATTCAAATTAAGTTTTTTTTTTTTTTTTTTTTTGGTGAGAAATGACACCTTAATGAGTGACCCCATCAGGGAGCAATTTTATATCTAAAGAAGTTTGATGCAAGGATAAAATATGAGGCTAGAAATTTTAGGTTGATCTATCTAGGAGGAAAGATACTTTGTTAGCAACCCCTAAATTACTAGACAGGTGTTTACAATGTCAAGCCATCCAGTGGCTGGTTGGGCGAAATGAATGGTGAATTCAGGCAATTTTTTTTGCCACCTAAAAATTTTTTTTAAAATTACAGCTTACATTCAATATTATTCTGTATTAGTTTCAGGTGTACATCATAATGGTTAGACAATCTTAGAAAGTGGTACTCCCAATATTTCAAGTACCCACCTGGCCCATATAGTTATCACAATATTATTGACTGCATTCCCTGTGCTGTAATTTATATTCGTGTGACTATTCTGCAGCTACCAATTTGTATTTCTTTTTTTTTTATTTTTTTATTTTTTATTTTTTATTTATTTATTTATTTATTTATTTATTTTTTATTAATTTATTTTTGTTACAGATGTTTCTCGTTTTTTTCCCCATTGACACCCTCCTCCCCATCCCCCCACCCTATCCCCAGCTTTGTTGTCCATGTCCATCACTTATGCATACATGTGCATAAGTTCTGTGGTTTATCTCTTCCCTCCCCCCCCACCCCCTCTCCTGAGGGGTGTCAGTTTATACCCTACTTCCACATCTCTGGGTCTACCCTGTTCCTCAGACTGCTATGTTCATTATATTCCACAAATAAGTGAGATCATGTGATACTTGTCTTTCTCTGCTTGGCTTGTTTCGCTTAGGATAATACTCTCGAGGTCCCTCCACGTCGTCTCAAAGGATAAGAGATCTTTCTTTCTTACAGCTGCATAGTACTCCATTGTGTATATGTACCACAGCTTTTTTATCCATTCATCCACTGATGGACACTTGGGCTGTTTCCAGATCTTAGCTATTGTAAATTTGTATTTCTTAAGCCCTTCATGGAGGCAAGCCAAGTGCCTATCAACAGACAAGTGGAAAAAAAGTTGTGGTACATATACACAATGGAATACTACTCAGCCACAAAAAAGAATGAATTGTGACAGCATGAATGGACCTAGACTCTAGACTGACTAATTTCACTTAGCATATACCCTCTAGGACCTAGACAAACACCATATTATTTCATCATATGTGGAATCTAAAGAACAAAATAAACAAATAGAATGGACTCAAACACAGAGAACAGACTGACGATTGCCAGAGGAGGACTGAGTAAAAAAGGCAATTTTTTTTTTTCTATCACTATTGAAATAGTGGATTGAATACAGTCTCCCAAAATTCATGTTCACTCAAAATCTTATTTGGAAATAGGGTCTGTGCAGATATAATTAGTTAAAATAAGGTCATGCTGAAATAGAGTGGGCCCTAATCCAACCACTGCTGTCTTTTTAAGAAGTGACATACAGTGACACCGAGGGATGGACAGACACAGAGAGGAGTTCATGACGATAAGACACACAGGGAGAATGCCATGTGGCATGGAGGCAGAGACTGGAGTTCTGCTACCGCAAGCCAAAAAATGCCAAGAATTGCTAGCAACCACCAGAAATGAGGAAGGAGGCATGGACCAGATCCTTTTCCTGAGACCCTCCCCCCTCCCAGAAGAAACAAACACTGCAAATGCCTGGATTTTGGACTTTTGGCCTCCTAAACAGTGAGAGAACAAATTCCCGTCATTTAAGCCATCCTGTTTGTGGTCACTTTTCCACTGGCCCTAGGAAACTAGAACACCATCTATGAATGGCCAGGGTCAGCCCAGTTGCCAACTGAGCCCTAGAGCTCAATGTTCAAAGGCCCTCTGTCCTTTTTATTTCAGGCAGTTGAGCTGGGGATGGAGAAGTTAGGTACATATATGGGGACACTGCCCAGGTGGGCCTCCTGGCCTCCTCTGCTCTCTTAGATCAACAGTGACAAGGGAGGAAAGACAACCGGATGCTCCCAAAAGAGGGCTCAACCAGTTGTGCAGCTTTCACATCTGGCCAGATTGCTCAAGCACACACCCCTTCACGTGGCGAGGTGCATGGTGGGGCAGGTCTCAAAGGGAGTCCAGTGGGGGAGGAAGCACTGAATGAAGTCTCCTGGGGATATGTCCTTGGACGTGACCTAGCAGAGGGTGATGAGATGTTCAGGAGGCGAAGGCAGATGTGGGTAGTGAACAGAGTGGAAGTGGTCCAATCCGTCAGTGCTGTTTTAACCTCCTTGTAAGCACTCTGGCTCGGTGGGTTCTTATCTGCATGGACTCCGAGTCTTGCCTCCTAGGCTTTCCCAACCTCAGACAACTTGGAAACTTTCGCTTTGACTGGTGAGGAGCCTGAGATCCACATTTATCTCAAAAAAAAACATACTCAATTAAGGAAAACACACTCCCCACCCATGATTATTCTATATTAAGTAACACTGGTTAAACACAGGCCTCCTGCCAAAAAGACTCTTCAGTTTGTTTCCACAAAATGAGGAAAATGCCTAAAAGTATTCTTTTCCCATTTCCAGCCCAGTGCATTCATATCTTCTTTATTTCACCGTGTGGTTTAATGTAGGAAGCAGAATGCAGTTAGAAAGCACCTTTTATCTACAGAAATTAAAATATCCTACTGAGGTGCTCTAAACACACTTCTAATCTGCTAAGGTTGGATGAATATTATATTACCAGCGCTTGAGGGGATTGTCAGGATGAACACATGCCTCTGAGGAAATTCCAGTCCCATTCTCTATCCAGCCTCAACAATAACTCCAGATTTGGAATTGAATGAACTTTTTGAGTTCAAGAACTGCCAGTTACTAGAAAACTCTAGGACATTTTTATTTTATTTTTATTTTCTTTATTGATTTTAGGGAGAGGGAGAGAGAGGTAGAAACATCGATGAGAGAGAACATCGATTGGCTGCCTCCTGCATGCCCCCCACTGGGGATAGGCCCACAACCTGGGCAGGTGCCCTGACCAGGAATCCAACCGGCGACCTCTTGGTGCATGGGTTGATGCTCAACCACTGAGCCACACCGGCCGGGCTCAAGAACATTTTCAAAAAGTCTCTTGGCCTCACTGTTTTATACATAAAGAAATTACTCTGAGTTTGCAGAGAAGACTCTACAGCACATTTATAAGTCATGTAATAGGTCGGCTAAGCGACAAATCATTCAGATCCACTGTCTGAGAATGCACAGATGATGAAGAGAGAACTTCACTTCGAGTAGCTTCATCATTTTCATCTTTTATTAAACCATCCTCCTCTCTGTAGGAAGTTCCTCTTTCTCTGACTATTTATGTGGCCTGAACTATATTTATCATGGCACCAGATCACCTCACTTTTTACCAAATATGGGCTGACTCACAACATACTCTATATCTGTAACCTGAGTTCTCTAGAACTGCCTGCCCACCTTCATCTCTAACCATTCCGGTGGTTCTCAACCTTCCTAATGCCGCGACCCTTTAATACAGTTCCTCATGTTGTGGTGACCCCCAACCATAAAATTATTTTCGTGGCTACTTCATAACTGTAATTTTACTACTGTTATGTCTTAGGCGACCCCTGTGAAAGGGTCATTTGACCCCCAAAGGGGTCGCGACCCACAGGTTGAGAACCGCTGATTAGACAATCAGAAAAACGTAATGACTTTTAGGTGTAGAAGATTCTGGTGTTTCAACTGCAGCCCTCCTGCCTTACCGATGATTCAAATACACCTGCGTCCGTTGTCATCCGCAAGGTGAACCATTACTCAACAGTATGATCAGAACAACAAAAACAATGCAATGTTTTGGCTGTTATAGAGACAAAACAAGATATTACATTTGAATATCCATTTTTAAAATTCTAGAGCTCTAGAGAACACCTTAAAAATTCAGTGCTTTCTCCATTGAATGAGAACTATTTCAGCAATACAATCTAGCCGTGTTCTCTGGCATGCTTTTCAACCTTCTAGACTTATCTCTAGCATCCGCTGTATGGGACACTCGGCATCTGGAGGGTACTAAGGCTGTCTATCTTTATTCTGTCAACAGATATTTTTGAATATCTATTGTATCACTAGTACTCTTCTAAGCACTGGGCGCAGCACAAAGATAAGCAAGAAAAATCCCTGCCCAACCCATATTCTAGTCACGGAAACCAATAATAAACAAAAAAACAAACTAAGATAACCATTCCAAGTTGATTTCACATTATGAAGGAAATAAAGAACAAAAGCAAACGAACAGGTGAAGAGCAACTTTAGATGGTCAGTCTGAGAAGGTCTCTCTGCAGAGGGACATGTCAGCTGAGACCAAAGGATGAGGAGGAGACCGGTGTGAAGAAGGCCTGAGAGGAAGAATGTTCTAGAAGGAGAGTTGCCTGTGGTGGGACATAGCAGCTGAAAGGAGAGATGTGCAGGGAAGACGTGAGGTGAGAGGTGAGGGGAGTGGGGGAAAGAGGCTCGTGGGGAGGTTGGAGAAGGGGCCACACGTCTGCATTTTATTCCCAAGTTGACAGCAACCCACTGAAGAAAGCCACGCATGTGAAGCACGGTTTGATGTGTACATCCAGAGGATCACTCAGAGTTGTGTGAGGAAAATGCACTAGAAAAAAAGAAAAAAAAAAAACAGAGAAATGGTTGTGGAATTTCTCCGGTGCTCCAGGCAAAAGGTGGTGTCGGCCCATGTTCGCAAGACCGCAGAAGAAAATAGAGGAAAGCAGGTACCACTGAAATAGTTCAGAATTGCACTGATCAGGACTCACTCAGGGATCAAACGGGGGTGGAAGTGGGGATGAAAAGCCAAAGAGTTAGGACTTATTTATTTCTGTGTCCCAAGCCCTTGGCACAATGCCTGGCATATAGTAAATGCTCAATTAGTATATTCAGACTCGATGTGATTTTCCCCCATAAAAACTAGGTCTCCCAAACTGATGATTAGGGATAGAGCAGAGGAGTGTAGAAAACAAATAAATAAAGGGGAATCTAGAGGGTGAATTAAGGGGGAAAACAGAGACAAAGATTTCCCTTTGGTGAAGCTGATAACGCGACCGAACTGTTAGTGAATCAAGGTTAAAGTCTTCCTTTCTGTCTCTCCCTCCAGGCAGCTTTCCAATAAACGTCTAAAGATGTCCCAGGCCAGCAGAGACAGAATTGAACATTGCGTGGTGAATAAGGAATGGGGCTGTGGATAGAAAAGACATTTTGAAAGTGGTCTTGTGATTTAGGAAATGATTTGTCATCATTTCCTTGGCTGACTTTGAAGCCAGAGCAAAAGAATAAAGAAAAGACTCTGAAGCATGCAGTCGGAAAATGATAGAACCAAGCAATTGTGTCTTGGTACATTGATTCGGATATTACAGGGGACGTTTGGTGAGCACGCTGCTTTAGTGTTAATGTCACAGACACACGCAGACATGTTCTTTTCAACAAGACCACTGACAAACCCTGAGATAGATAACATAGTCCTTGCAAAGATTTTAAATAGAAAGTACAAATATTCCCACACTTCAGACTCGCGAGGTTAGACAAAAATAGAAGAAGGTGATACATATGAAACACTAATATAAGCGATTGCAGACACCCGCAGTTTCATTGGCACCCATGGTTTAATTCGGGACCTTTTAGAAATTCCAATAGTCTTATAACAGGTTTTCAAGAACCCATATTTATCCTCAGTCTTTCTTTCAAGAGTCAATTTATGGACCATTTTTAGAAAATCCTGCTGGCTCCTCGTGTAGTTCTGAGTGGTGCCTTCCAAATTCCCTCTAAGTGAACTTAAAAATAAAATGCACTTGCCTTTATGCTAATAGCACTTGGAGTCTAAAACGGGAGTTCGCAGCTTTAGCCTTGTTGTCTCCGCTCTGGCTGCAGTACTTAGTCTCCGTATGTGACTGATGGGTGGGCTTTGCTCTGGGAAGGGGCCACATCATACGCATCTCAGTTCTGCTCCCTGGGAACGTGAGGCTCGTGGGTTCTGTTTATTCTGTCTCTACCTACAGCCCCCTCACCACTCTTTCAGCCAAGTATCACTTCAAATATTGATAACTTTGGAAAAAATTGTGTTTCTTAAGTGATGATCCAGCTATTGCAGGGCTGAAAGGAAATAATAGCGGCTTTTGAAGAGAAAGGAAGAATATTGCAAAAGCATTGGCCAGCGGCATTACTCAGCTCTGACTTGGAGGCTGAAAGGTCTTTGGGAGGGTCTCTCCCGTCGGGTGTCTGGCTTCCTGTTCTCTGCACACTATGGTCAGCTCTGAAAGTAAGCTTGTCTCCAGAAGTGCACTGAGTTCATAGATAAGTGCAGTGTGGGAACAATTTCCTCCGTGGGACCCATAAAATGCCACCTGCCTTTACTTGTGACAAGATTTATAGAAACGCACTGGGCAATCTTACTTCACTTGCGATTGTCCTCTCTCCCCCAACCTGGAGAGGTAGGACTGAAGATTTTATATAGCCCATTTATTTGATGAGCAGTCACTGTACAGATTTCATTTCCTTTTAAAGTCTTTTCTGACCCCCTACTCCTTCCTCGGGTGTAATCTATGGCTCTTGCCTTTGGGTCACTTGGTCATATGCTGTGTTGTGTGTTTTCCCCACTAGCCTGCTTAACAGAAGGGACTGAACTTTATTTGTGTTTTTATTTCCAAATGCATGATCTAGTATCCCAACCAAATGGAAAGATTGGGAAATTTTTTTTTTTTTTTTTTTTTTTTACTGTATTAAACCCTGTAAAATCCTGCTCCCTTGGGGCCCTTTGAAGTAGGGATTCACAATGCAAAGAGAGACTCCAACACATCCATTCTTCGCTGTCTAGATGACCAAGGCACTTGTACGAGGTCATAGCACACAACACTTTTATTCAGCTCACATTGCCCCAGCAGTGAAGCAAAAGGGAGAAATGGAGGGGTCCTGAGACCCCCTCCGTGCTGAGTTGAGACCATCTGCTTCTGGCTTGGGAAAGAACTACTGTTGAAATTCCACAAGGTCTGAGACCCTGACCACAACTCAAGGCACTGTGGAAGTGACTGCTGGTCTCTTGTTATTGTCAGGTAACACCTTATATTAGCATTCCTACATCTGTAGGTACAGAGGATTTATTTACCTTACATGAAATTTCTTGAGACCAGCCAATACTGTTCATGAACTTAAAGTAGAAAACTCAGAAGCCCATGCCATCATTTCTAAAGAGCAAAGTTAGTCAACTTAACTCATTACCCTTGAATGTCCATTCCTTAAAAATATACCATTTAAACCTTTACTTCAGAATAATTTATTGGATTACCAGGGCTACTAACATAACCTTCTAATCTAATCAGCCTTACAGTCTCTGGTCAGGAGTAAAGTGGCTCATTTAAAATGAATTTTCTGGTATTGCTGGGGATGATGCCCAATAAATCTTTGGTGAGTGGATGAATAAAAGGATAAACTAATGAATGACATTGAAACTGGTTCAATTTTCTCTCTTCCATAATCATTTCCCTTGACATCATGTACTAAGTACCCAGCATCACAATCTGATTTTACTTCTACAAGACAACAAATGTGAAGAAAACACTTGGCTGGTAGTGTCACAAAATGCATCACAAAAGTTTTAGGTGACTCTCAAAGGTACATTTTGAAGTTATTATTTTTCAATCAACAGAAGAGATGAAGTTTTTCGATCGTTCATAAGAGTAGGGTTGATAGGTTTATAAAGTGTGTCCCATAATTATATCAAAGTACATTTGAGGAAAGTTGTAACACCAAATAATTTTTAAAAAATATCTTTTACCATATTTTCAGAAGAGGTCATTATTGTATTTTTTTCCTTTCTTCCGGAGTACCGTGCCAATCCGTGCTTCTTCTGTTTCAGGGTCTTCATGTTTCATTGTATTTCCCCTGCCCATCCACTCCCTCCATTCCCTCTCTGTCCTGTCTCCTAACCTCCTTTCTTATTTACCCTTCATGTCTCAGCTTGCCCTTCCTTAGAGAGATCCCCCAGATAGCACAGGCCGGGTGTCTCCCCCACCCCAGGCTGAGTCCTTGCTAGTTCCAGAAGCTGTTTTAAATCCTTTGCATTTGCTATCTCATTAGACCTCACAACAACTCTTGCAGGAAGATACTGCTATAGTATGTTATAGCTGGGGAAACTAAGGATAGAGCAATTAAGCAATAGGCCCTCTGTTGTAGGGCTGGTATGAGGAAGAACAAGACTTGAATCTCCTGGTTGGATTCCAGAGCCCGCTGCTCTCCCAACCACTGGGCTAAATTCTCTCTCTTAGGAAATCTTATCTGTTCATTCCCAGCATCCTTCTCTATAAAGCACTTATTTTCATAATTATTTGTGAAATGATTTTTTTTTGTCCATCTTTCCTATTATAACCTCTATGAGAGCAAAAACTAAGTCTCAACTAAGTAGCCCCTGTTTAACATTGTGCCCAGAGCATAGGAGATGGTCAATACGCATTTGACGAGTGAATAAATTAATAGATAGTCAAGTGGAAGAACAGATGGATGGACAAATAAATGACCTTCTTGGTTTATGTCCTTAAAAAATAGTGCCAGTAAACCTTGGATTTTAAACTTATCTACACATAAACAAAAACCTTGTAGCTGCAGCAGCAATATTATCATCTTATACAAAGAGCAGGCACTCGGGACTACATCTTTTGGACAGACTAGGTGTTGGTTCACCTTGATGTTATTTTTTCAATGGGAAAGCTCTGACTGATGTTGTAGGATGCGCTAGTTTTGACCAAACTTCTAAGAGGTCAATGATAAAACTGGTGTTGGATGAAGAAGAAGTAGGATAAAATAATATAGTGTTTCTGAGCTAAACGGGATCATAAAGATGGCCATATTCAACTTTGTTACACTAGTTTATGGAGTAATGATTCTTAGGTACTTGGGGCAGATTCTTTCAACTGTATCTCCACCTGTTTTCTGTGTAGGCGAAGGACTTCATGCCAGTGCCCTCCTGTCTGGCATGCTCTGTGCTGTCAGATGAAGATAAGACACGGTGCATTTTAGAAAAACCACATGACTGTGATACAACCCTCCCATCCAGTCATGGATGACATAGTGACTGATAATAGCTTCAGAAACGTCACCTACTTACCAAATGTCTGAAATCAAACACGTATCAATAGTAGTAAGGCGTAAAGCAATTATTTCCTAAGAGTGTGAGGTTTGAAGACAGTCTTCTGAGGAAAAAGCCTTTTGCAAAGGTATTCCATTAGAAAATAGCATGGCAATTTTTGTTAAGATCAAAGGCTGATTTCAAAGACAAGACACCTCAGTATTTTTCCTCATGTGGGTGTCTGACCTGCATAGAAATACAGCTCCAAACCCAAAGGTTGCTTAGAAAAATACTGCACTGAGCACAGGATTTAGAGCCAGAAAACTATCTTCCTTCTAGCTGTGACCTTGGGCAAGCCACTTGACTTCTTTGAGTCTCAGTGTCCATCAAAAACCACATGTATAGCGTCTTCCATGGGTGAGGTTTCTGAATGATGGGGAGAGCTATGGTATGTCAAGTGCAGTGCCATGTTTTGGGCCCTTTACCCCACTCAGTCCACAACAAAACCCTGTGATAAAGACTTGGAAACTGAAGCTTGAGTTTCAATTCTAGCCCTGCCAATTACTAGCTATGGGATTTAAGCAAGTTACTTTAACATCTTCAATTCTCTGATTTCTCACCAGTGATGTGGGGATAATAATAATCCCCACCTCCTGTAGTCAAGGTGAAAATGGAATGAAGTAATGCAAGTAAAATGATTGACAGTGCCTGGCACAGAGCAAGTGCTCAATACACATTTGCTATAATTTGTATGAGCTATTATTCAGTGTTCATGAAAAGACAGAGATTTTATAGCCCCTCCTATTTTAGCCCCTAAAGACAATAAATACCTAGAACAACATCCCTTTGCCCTCCCTGTAAAATTAATCTGTTTCCTAATTTGACTCATCTTCTCATACTCCTAGCATCATGTTTATAGTCCATTATGCATAACTAGACTTGTATTTGTAGCTATTTTTTCTCATTCTTTTCATCTTCCTGTCACCAGGTACCTAGCACTGTCTAGCCTATGGTTTGTCCTCAGCAAATACTTGTGGAGTTCAATGGAGAGGGTGGTTTGAAAAAGACTGACCCAATTTTTTTCAACCCAGTGAATAAATGCGCCACTTTACATCATGTCTTTGAAACATGAAACATGATGTCTTTATATCATGCCCTCTTTCTGACTGGGATGTGCACATTTTAAATTAAAGGTACTTAGAACAGAAATCCAGTCTTGGACTGACACTAGGGGGCTGGTCAGCAGACTCAGAGTTTGCTGTGCTGGGCCTGGGTGGGCAGCAGCCAGGTGAACTAGCGTGGAAGGAATGGGAGCTTGGGAGATAAACAAACCGGGATTGTATCCTGGCCCTGCCAGTAGCTTTGTGATTTTGTATCACTCATTGAATCTCACCTTCTTCAGCTGAGAAATGAAAATAATATCGTCTGCACTTTTATTTTTATTTTATTTTTTTTAACAACTGAAAATATTTTATTTTTTTTTACAAATTTACATGTATGTCTTTATTATTTTTTTAATTATTTTTATTAATTTGTTTTTGTTACTGATGTTTCTCCTTTTTCCCCCATTGACACCCTCCTCCCCATCCCCCCTGCCCCATCCCCAGCTTTGTTGTCTATATCCATTGGTTATGCATACATGCATATAAGTTCTGTGGTTTATCTCTTCCCCCCAAACACCTCCTCTTCTGAGGTTTGTCAGTCTGTACCCTACCTCTATGTCTCTGGGTCAATTTTGTTCATCAGTTTATTTAGTTCATTATATTCCACAAATAAGTGAGATCATGTGATATCTGTCTTTCTTTGCTTGGCTTGTTTCACTTAGCACAATACTCTCCAGGTCCCTCCATGTCGTCTCAAATGATAGGAGATCTTTCTTTCTTTCTTTCTTACAGCTGCATAGTGTTCCATTGTGTAAATGTACCACAGCTTTTTTATCCACTCGTCTACTGATGGACACTTGGGTTGTTTCCAGATCTTAGCTATTGTAAATAGTGCTGCATTTTTATTTAAAGTAGGATAAGAGATGATGTATATAATGTGTATGGCACATAACTGGGAGCTCAATGAATAATGGCTATTGGTCTTCTGGACATAAGTCTAGTTATCCAGGTAAGAGTTCCCAGCAGGGATAAGATGAATTTATGTCATCGACAAGAAGGAGTCAGAAAACAGGAGACAGGAACTTGTGTTAAAGGTTGACCAGGGTCAGACCAAGGGGCGGACCTATTCTATAAAACAAGTCTAAATTCTGGGCCCAATATGGGTACCCAAATCAAGATAAACAAGGAATTTTGTCTTTACAGCAATTCTAGGGTGAAGGCCACCTTGTAAACTCTGGCCTTGCTACTCAAAGTATGGTCTAAGGACCAGCAGCGCCAACATCACCTGGAAGTTAGTTAGAAATGAAAAGTCCTACTGCAGACCCCTAAATCAGAATCTAAATATACTGAGACCCACTGGTGATTCACATGTCCATGACAGTATGAGGGGCACTGACCTACTAAAAGCTAAGACATAGAAGATAGATTTTCTTCAAAATAAAATCTGCTTGAGTCAAATAGGCCAGGACTCTGAAGTCCCACCTGGCTTGCCAGGGACTGAGGCAGAGTGGCCTTGCACTCCAGGTCCCCAGCTGTCAAGGTTGCTAATTGGGTAGTGCCACATTTCTCCCTTACAGGGAATAAGGGCTCTCCCTGGGACCCTTAGATACCTCTTTCTTTCTTTTTTTCCCCAATTTTTTTTTTCTTTATTGATTTTACAGAGAGAGGAAGGGAGAAGAAGAGAGAGATAGAAACATCAATGAGCGATAACATTGATTGGCCGCCTCCTGCATGCCCCCCACTGGGGATCGGGCCCACAACCTGGGCATGTGCCCTGACTGGGAATTGAACCAGCGACCTCTTGGTGCATGGGTCGATGCTCAACCACTGAGCCACACTGGCTGGGCTTAGACCCTCTTTCTTTGGAGACCTAGATCCCTTGGAGTTGGGACCAGGTTGTCATGGAAGAATCTTGTCCATCTGACTATGAGCCAATCTCCTCGTTCTCCCCAAAGAGTCCATCTTTCGTCTGTTCATGCCATTCCTTTTGTTTGAATCCAATTATCCAAATTTCTCAAAACCTTCATCTTCCTTTTAACCAGTAGTTTTTTAATCTTGGCTATGTTCTAGAATCATCTAGTTCCAATCTGCTAATGAGGTTAAAAAACAAACAACAAAACAAACAAAAAAGCAATGTTTCGGCTTCCCTTTTGGCCAAATCCAAATCTCAGGGGCTAGCACCCAGGCACGAGTATTTTTAAAAGCTCCCCAGGTTATTCCAATGTGCAGTCCAGAGTGAGAACCGCTGCTCTAAGCCTTCAGTATTTTCTTCCCTTCTAAGCTGTCTATGGCTTTACAATACACAAGAAGACTTAACTCTATGTCATTTTGTGCTGATCTCTAATTTAGTAATCATCTCCCGTAATTCTTGGTAAGCCCTTACCCAGCACGGCTGGCACAGGCCCATCTGGGCTTGTGATAGGCAGCTGTCAGGGTGGAAACAGGATCTGGAAGGGTGTGACAGTGTGCATCTCTCCCCAGTCCCACCTTTAGGGAGGTCCAGTCGGGAGTGAGCCGCCAGGGTGGGTGGGTATTTACAGCACAGACAATCAGCATGCAAATGAGAGCAGTATAGATTTATTTTTCCAGTGAGCTGGTTGTTAAATATTTATGAGCATGCCACAGTGTTTTGTCTTTATTATTCCCCACATTTAGCGTCCAGGGCTGGGAGTAGGGTAGGTATTAGTAGGTTATTACTGGGGCAGCAGTTTTCAGGGCAAGGTTTGTGGAGCTTCACATAAAAAATGTGGTAGAGACAGGAGATAGGGAAGGAGGGAGAGTAAGACTGGGTAGGAGGGACTGGCTTTAAGAAGGCAAACTGACATCAGGCTCAAGGGCTGATACTGGTCTGCTTTCAGGGTAGCACTTGTCAGTGGGGGATTCCAGGGGCCACAGTGATGAACTTAAACAGAAACTTCACAGAGGAAGTTATATGAATGGCCAGTAATGATGCTCAACATCACTACTCATCAGGAAAATGCAAATTAAACCCGCAACGGCATACCATTTCACTTCCAGTAAATTGTAAAATCAAGGAGGCTGACAATACCTCCTTGAAGCAACTGGAACTCTCAGACATTGCTGGCCGGGCTATAAAATGAAACAAACTCTTTGGAGAACTCTTGGTCAGTTGCTTATCAAGTTAACTGCACATCTGTATTATTAGCCAGCATTTCCATTCCTGAGTATTTACCTAAGTGAAGTGAGAACACTCCAAAAAAAGACTTGTCTAAGCATAACAGCCTTATTCATAACAGCTAAAATCTAGAAAGAACTCAAATGTTCACTAGTTTGAATAAACTAATTGTGGTATATTCATCAAATGGGATCCTACTCAGCAACAAAATAAAAAGGAGTAAATTTCTTATACATGAAATGACATCTCAGAACATAATGTCAAAAACCTTATAGTAAGCCGGACACAAAACAGTACATATTCCACTTATGTGAAGTTCAAAAATAGGCTAAATTAATCTATGGTGATGGAAAGCAAAATGGTGATTCCCGCTGGTAGGAGATGAGTGGGAATTGATTGGAAAAGGGCACAAGGGAACTTTCTGGGGTGATGGAAGTGTCTATATTTGAGTAGTGCTTATGGTTATTTACAATAGAGCTTCAGATCTGTACATTTTGTGTCATGTGAATTATACCTCAAAAAATGGTAAAGTAATATAGGGTGGGGGCAAAATTAGGTTTACAGTTGTGAGTACCTGAAACAGTTGATTCTTGAATTATCATTATTTATTAGTTATTGTATTATTTTCCATGTGAACAACTGTAAACCTACCTTTGCCCCACCCTGTATATCCATATATACTACATCACTGCAAAACTCAAGGCTTAAGGTAGCAAGTATTTATCCTCTTTCAGTTTCCGAGGGTCCGGAATCTGGGACCAGCTCAGCTGGATGGTTCTGGTTCATGAAATTGCAGCTGAGCTTTTGGTCAGGACCACAGTCTCGGAAGACTTGATAGGAGCTGAAGGGTGTGCTTCCAGGCTCACTCACAAGGCTATTAGCAGGAGGCACCATCCCCTTCCCACCTGGTCTTTCCACAGCACTCCTCTCAACATGACTTTCTCCAGGTGAATGATCCTAGAGAAAGGACACTCAAGTCAGGGCCACAGTCTTTCCTAACCCATAGCATCGCTTCTACAGTGGGTCGTTGTCACACAGATCGGCCTCAGTGCAGTGTGGAAGGGGACTGTGCAGGGTGTGAATGCCAGGAGCTAGGGATAATCAAAGGCCACTTTCAAGTCTGGGCCCCTCACTTGCATACCTTAGGAAGCGCTGAGCAGAGCCTGGCCCATAGCAGCAGTCCAGCCAATACCATGGCTATTATTTAGTATCCCAATCACAATGGAATAGTGGTCACATCTCACGATCAACCTTCACCATCAGGAGGTTTCAGAGAAATTAGTTTTAGCAGAAAGAGGGGAGGCAAACAGGAAAGAACACACACTTCCACAAACCTAAAGGGGCTAAGGACTCAGTTTGTCAAGAATGAAACAAAGCAATGGGATCTCTGGCCACGCAGAGCCGGGGAGAATCAGACAAATGGTTGAAGGAAGTCAGGTGAAGGAACAATATATTGGGGTCTGAGATATTTGAGCACACTGGTTGGCTGTCATGACATCACCTTCTCTCTGTTCTCTTCTTTCTTCTCTGATGGAAACTTTTTGAACTTTTTTGCTGGTTTATTCTTCTTTCATTCTGAAATGACCTTCTTCCCTGCCTCCAAGATTGATGACGCTTCCTCCTCTTGGCAATGGCTCTTTGCTCTGCTGTCACTGTGCGTTCTTTGTGCCTGTGTCCTAACTCTTATTTTATTCTGTTTGACTGGATTGCTAGTTGTTCACTTCTATCTCTGACACTATATTTAGAGCTTCCTGGGCACAAGGACTGTGTCTTATATGTACTGATACTTTCTAAAGTGTCTTGCATGTAGTCAATGCTCTATACATGTTGGTTGAACATGTGACTGAGAGTTGAATTCCATGTCCTCTAGCCTGAAGTGTACACAGCCTCATATTCTTTTTATTAACTTTTTATTAACTGCCTTACTCCATCTTCAATAGAAAAAAAAAGACTCCCTCTCCTCACATACACATTTTATTTTTTTGGAGCTCGTGACTTCAAACAGAAGTCAGTGAGTATTCATGACTTTAGCTATGATGATGGTAATTGATGTTAAAATTAAAAAGAGCATGGAGGGACAGATTATCCCTATAGACAAAGAAAAAGCCCAGTTTCAGAAGAGACTATTTCAGACAACTATGGGTAGTTCAGGGGCTGGATCAATCATTTCATGGATTTTTGCTCACAGATTCCAGTTCTTGCTCTTCCTGTATTTATGTACCCAAAGTGATGTGCCTATAATACTCCCTAGGCATTCTTTCATCACTGCTCCTGGCCATTCTTCAATTAAAAGTCCCTCATAATCTCCCCATTTTTTTTTCCTATAAAGGAGTTTTTCCTGCAGTCAATGGATTTTTATTTCACTCTCATGATGTTTTGGTAATGTGATGCCTTTATTTTCTCCAAGGACCTTCTGAGTCCCAAGTACTTCTGTTAGGTATGGGTCTGATCATGGACAGTATCATGGGGCACAGCTTCAAGGACTTCGAGGATTTTCCAGGTTGGAAGAAAGAACCATAATGATCTTACCCTTGGAAGAACAAGTAGGCTAAGTGTCCCAGGAAGGTTCCCGTGAACTGGACAGAATTCAATGAGTGTTGTCTCTAGGCTACCCTATCGCTAAGGTCCTTGTCAAGGGAGTTAAACCCAGCAAAATCTAGGAGTCAATTTTAACCCAGACTGCAAGTACAGCGCTGTGAGGCCCACCTATGAGTGGATTCCTGAATTAATCCTGCCATACCCATATATTCCCTGTCCAGGCCTTTCCCCACAACCTGCAGGGCATTTAATAGGCACCATTCAACATGGTTAAGGGGCTAAGGATGAGAATGGGACTTTGTGCTTCTATTTCCCCACTTAGTCTTTAAGCTGGGTCCAAGGGAGGATGTAGAATACAATGTAATGCTTTTAATAGAAATAGCCCCAAATCTGGAGTCAAGCAAATCTAGATTCTTCTTCCCACTTCCATCTCTTATTGGCTTTTAGTCTGGAATACATTATATAACCTCTTTTTTTCATTTGGGAAAAGGGAAGAATACTACTTGCATAGCAGTTCAGTCAGAGAATTAAATGAGCAGAGGTGTGGGAAGGCCCTAGCACACAGTAGGTGCCTAATAATGTTATTTCTGTTCCTGAATTCCCTTGGGCTAGAGTCCTCGCCTTCCAGCCCAAAGTCATTGCTTCCCTTTGGACTTCTGATACTGGATAGCTGGTTGCTTCCCTTGGGGTACAATTGGGCAGCTTCCCTGTCTTGGCCTTACCTAGTCCCAGACCCACCCATCCCTCTGCCCAGTGCCGGTAAGACACTGGCAAGCACAATGGAATAGTGTTTCAGTACACAGACTTTCTAGTTGCACAGCCTGAGTTGAAATCCTATTGCCATTACTTCCACACTGTGTGACCTTAGGCATGCTATTCAATGCCTCTGAAATCTCAGCTCCCCCATCTTTAAAAGGAGCTTCAAAGTATTACCTAGCTCCTGGACATTGGGCAGAATCACATGGGATAATGTATATCAAGCTCTTAGCAATACCTGGCACAGAATGAATGCTCAGCTAATATTGGCTATTGTTTTATGCTTTGCCACTGAGCCCAGCGATGCACTGATGATGAACGCTAATCATGAAGCAATATTTCCATCTTAAATACTGCTCACCTCTCAGTAGTTGGAATCAGGCCACTCCTTCTTCTGCCAAAGTAGGCAGTTCTCACGTTGGCCTGATGAATTTTGGGTGAAGGAATAAGAGTGGCTCATTAGCCACCCTATATCTGAGTATGTTTTTACTTATTTTCTTTGTCTCATCTATTGACAAGTGACCTAAAATTTCAGGTTGGAAATAAGGAAAAAGTGGTAAGTCAGGAGTCTTAGCTCATCTACGTCAGTAAAGTATATTCATGAGCCGCAAAGAAAAGTTTGAGTCTAGGTGGAAGGTGATCTGTAAGCAGTTCACTGCAACAATCTTGGTGAAAATCTCCAAGGGCCTAGAACCAAGAAAGGTATATGAGAGTGTAAGACTCAAGGAATTCTGGTCTTTAGAGTGCCCTGCATGTCAAAAACACAGTGGACCTACAGACAGTCTCCAACTCACAATGGTTCGACTTAGATTTTTTGATTTGTGATGGTGCAAGATCGATATACAATCAGTAAATACCGTACTTCTAATTTTGAATTTTGCTCTTTTCCTGGGCTAGAGATATGCGGTAGGGATACTCCCTCGCGATGACAGGCAGCAACAGAAAAAGACAGCTCCCAGGCAGCCACGTGATGGCAAGGATAAACAACAGATACTCTACTGTGTACAGTGTTGCCAGTGTTTTTTGAATATTGTGTTTTGTGTCTTCACATCCCATCATGTCTACAGAATGCCCATCTGTGTCTCGTGCTTCTGGTGAGAAGAAGAAGGCAATTACACTTGAGATGAAACGCGAGATAATTGCCCAACTATAGACTAATGTCAGTGTTCTGAGCATGTTCAAGGTAGGCTAGGCTAAGCTACGATGTTCGTAGGCTAAGTGCATTAAATGCGTTTTTGACTTACAGTATTTTTTCAACTTAGAATGGGTTTATCGGGACGTAACTTCATTGTAAGTCAAGAGGCACCTGCTCATTTACTAGAGAACACATGGGGACCTCTGTGACTTGGAATCCTGCACAAGGAGCCAGCACAGCATGACTGAAACGCTAAGACACCCACTCCCCAGGCCAACACCGGCCAGGCCCCAGGCAGCAGACCTAAATCAGTTGGCCGATGTCTTCAGGTGAAAGACAACTGCACCCACATGCCCTGGGGGTGTTGGGGTGTGCTGCTGCTGATGGGAAAGTCAGAAACTGCTTAGGAAGTGAGGGAGCATTTGAATAGCAGCAGTATTTAGATAAAGATGATAAAAGCAAATTATTTAACTTGTCGAATGTGTCCTGTATAAAGCATGTGTGGAGCAAGATGTTAGTTCTTCTCATTGACAACTAAACGCAGAATTGAGAATAGTTTAAGTTTTATCAAAGCATTTAATAATGTTTAATTACATTTTTAGAAAATAAATAAAATACAAGCTTTATTTAATTATTTTGGTTTATATTTTTGACACTTAATTATAATTTTCCTTTTTCTTTTAATTTTAATAAATAATTTGAATACTTAAGAAGAGAAATAACTTTCAAAAGCACATGAAAAATAACTGTTTATGATTTAGGTTTCTTTATTATATATTTTTTTAATTAATATATATTCAAATTTTGTATACTTTGGACGTTATTATATTTTTATATTTTAATACCTTAGATCATCATTGCCAATAGAGCCAAACTTTGTGAAAGTCTTGATAAGATTAACATGATAACATAATTATTAATTTGGGTGAAATAAAAGCAAAAAAATAAATTTTATGAAATAAATACGTAATAATTTTTTAATTATGTATGCTCTTACTTAATCAGTCACCCACCGTTTGGCAGTCCATCAAATGCATATCCAGACATGTGCAGAAATCAATTAACCTCACTCATCCTTGATATTTTACACTTTCACTCCTATAAAAAATAGCTTTACATGTTTTTTAAATGTTTGTCATTAGAAAGATATACTTGCTAAAGTAGGGGGTAGAATGTATTTTATTAAACAGTCTGTAAGCTGGAGTTATAACTTTTAAATGCTTAGACATAAGGTGTGTAGGCCTCTATTTGTATTCCTGACGTGGGAGCAAGGTCAGGGGCAGGTGTGCCCGTGGTGCACAGCCCTCTCCTCCAAGACTGACGAGGCAGAAACAGGGAAAATGAAGGAAGTTATGTCAATTTGAAAACCAACTAACCAACCAACTAACAGAAGACGGAGAACAGACACCAGCGGACAGCTGCCCCGAATCTGTTTCTTCCTGCTCTCACTATGGACTTCGTATCCTAAACACAGTCACGCTGAACCTCCAAATGCATTGCCCAGAAATGTTAGGTAAATTTGTCCATTAAAATTTTTTATTTAAAAAAAAAGAAAGGCACCTTCTAATGTTAAAGTGGAATTTAATTGTAATATACTTAATTCAGAAAGTCAATACACAGGTATTTTGACATTCTTAGAATTCTAGGTAGTATTTAGAGGTGACCAGGTACACAGAGCTCCAATTAGAAAGGAGGACCAGAAATTCAGAAGGACACATTTCTCATCTTGGGTCTCTCACTGACTCATTGGAAAATGTTACCTGGATACTATTCAAATGTCAGATGGCATTACCTCCTATAACACCAAGGAGAGCACTGTGTTCCAGACAATCAGATGGTCATCGAGGTAGAAAGCAGCTGAAATGTGCAATGAGCAAAACACACGCGCGCGCGCGCACACACACACACACACACGCACACACAAAGGAACACAAACGATAAATACTACAACACCAGCTCTCGGTTTTGAATTCAGAAAGGGCTATGCCAAAACCCTTTGTGTTTCTTTTATGTTCTACAGATCAATAAATAGAGAACAAATTTATTCTTCCTGAGAGCAGGTATTTAAGAAATTAGCAAGGATTAGAAAACCCTTTTTAAACATCTCTGGACTTATTTTATAAGGTTATATGAAACAATGAAATCATTGTTCTGTGTCAGAGTCTAATCACCTTGGAAATGACATTTTACTATCTGGTTCCATTGCTTTGTAGTTGAGTGTGTATTAAGTCTGAGATCTGCGTATAAGCCACAAGGACAAATGGGTTCCTCACTGTCGCAGTCTATATTTGTAATCAGACCATCAGTATGGCTAACATGTGCCAACGTCACTGGAGGAGGGTGAGTGAGCCTGTTTGAGATCCATGATACTCCAGAGAAATAATGCAATGAAGCTGTATGAATGGGGCTCATTGTTTGCCTGGATTTTAAATGTTCTCATTTTTCGCAACATTTTATGGAGAGCTCTTAAAAGGCCTTTATTGATAGAGATGCTCATTAAATGTCAGTTTTAAAAGAGGTGTTGTTGATGTCATGCAATATAATCTGCTTCTGCATAAGGCTTTTTATCCTTGTGTGTTGAGGAGTACTTTACCAACCCAATCCTATTACCAAAATCCAAGATGTAATTCATAGAAGCTAAGGTTTAAATATAGATGCATGAGGTATTTTTTAGCACCAGTCCTCTAAAAGGATTGGTCTAAATCTGGCACATGATTTCCTCTGTGATAACTAGACATTGAATATTTCTTCATTCAACAACCATTTATTATTGAGCATCTACTACATACCAGGCGCAGCGGTAGGCAGTGAGATAAGAAAACTATGATCCTCAGCTTCTAATGACAGAAATAGACGTGCAAGTACCTTGATGATAATGCAGTGTGTAACTGCAGTGTACATAAAATGCATGTCACGTGAGTGCAAATGCCATGTAAGAAACCTGTGCAAGCTAGAGAGTTTGAACAGACCATGAGTTCTCAAACCATGGTCCCCAAACCAGCACACAATTGGTATCATCTGGGGACTTCATTCGAAATGCCAGTTCTCAGACCCCAGAATGACCGAATTCTAAACTAACCCTGTGATCTGGGCTGTAACCCCCACCCCCAACAGCTGATTCTGACCTTGCTCAGGTTGGAAAGCCATTGGCCTAGAGAAGTGACTCTCACACTCTGGTGCATGTTATTGTCACCTAAGTAGAGCTTAAAACTCCCAAAGCTCAGGCCACAGCCCAGGCCAATAAAATCAGAATCACTGGGTGCAGATGAAGCGATGTCTATGCCAGGTTTTAAAAGTAAAATAAACCCAGCCAGTGTGGCTCAGTGGCTGAGTGTCGACCAAGAGGTCACCGGTTCAATTCCCAGTCAGGGCACATGCCTAGGTTGTGGGCCAAATCCCCAGTGAGGGGCATGCAGGAGGCGGTCAATTGATGTTCTCTCTCATCAGTGTTTCTCTCTCTCTCTCCCTTCCTCTGTCTCTAAATATCAATAAAGAAAAAAAATTACATAAATAAATAAATGTCAAATAAGACATTTCCAGGAAGGCATAGCCTGAAGGAAAGAGGGAAGATGCCACAAGGGCTCAGAAGCATGTAAGAGCTCTGTAGATTGGATTTCAGATCAACACTGTTGCTGAAGCATTAAGTCTGAAGGGACAGGTAAAGGAAGAATGACCTGGAACTGTAGACAGGGGTCAATGCACAGAGGGCTACAACTTGGAGGATGAATTGAATCTTGGTGATATTTTTTCTGTTTTTTTTTTTTTTTAAGGAAATTGGTTTGGGTTCCATTTTACTACCTACCCACCTTGCTTCCCGGGCTCGGCTTTCCTGGTAAAACCATTCCTTTCGGCAGAGGCTGTTTATGATTAAGATCTGTGCTTCTTTAGCACTCAACAAAACTCAGCCACATGCTGCTCTGAACGGAAGGAGAGATGGAATTGGTAGCAGATAACTCGGAAAAGGAAAGGGCTGCTTTAGACTTTTTTCCCCCAGAAGAATTGGGGCTGGAGTAAGTGCATCTGTCCTCCAAGAAATCAAAGCCAGACACAGGAAGTGGGTGCACAGAGCCTTCTGAAGAGCCTCAGCTGCCGCACGCCTTCTGTCTGCTGCGGGCTCAGCAGCTGCACAGACCCCTCTTGTTGGGAGACAAGAGAGGATTCTTTCAGTCCTGTGACCTCAACCCCATCTTCAATGGTAGAGAAGAGAGAAACTGAAATTCTTCCCTGTGACTGAGCACATGAGAATGTGACAGTTATTCGGGGTAACAGGTTTCCTGTGGGCCCTGCAGCCAACAAGGGCTATTGTGTGGTGTGTGCACACCCGTGCTTGTGTCAAGGGAGGAAGAAGGAGGACAGGCAGGCAGGATGGGTCCAGGCTTTCATTCATATAATATGAATATCTCTCAGAGACAGAGATAGGCAAAAACCTGCAGCACAGGGGACCGTGGTGGTTGAGCGAAGCATCAGCACCCCTGCCCACCCCTCCTCTCATCAACCTCCTCTTGAACATGCTCAGGGTGTCAGACGCTCTCATGGAATCTGCTCTTTGAATTGGATTCAAGGTCAGCTTTAACTAGGTGTTCACACTCACATGAGGTCAGAGCAACTCCGACTCAGCTGTGAAGTTAGGGGCTCACACCCAAGCCTGTACTAATTTTTAGGGTCAAATCTCTGCCTTTGACATATGAAGTAGGCTCTATGGAAGGGAAGGAAACAGATGAAATGGAAGGAAGTGGGGCTGCACACGCTTTGGACAGGAGGTATCAGCTAGCTGAGCCCGAGGTCGTGGTGGACAACGTAGACTCACTTCGAATGAAAGTCAGCTCATCATTTGATTCCAAAGTGGGCTCCATCAGCCGTCTCAGAGTCATCTTACATCTGCACCACATCACACAATGTATTGGAAGAAAGGGTCATGTCAGTTTCCTCCTGGTGGGTGATTTGATTTTCCTTCTCAGTTAACTTTCGATGGATCTCTTTTGGTTGACTCTTGATTACACATTGAAGTCTCACTCTGTGCCAAGCTATGATACACTCTCTATATGGCAATATGACAGCATAATCCTCAAACCACAGGCTTTAAAATCCTTCTGCCAGGTTCAAATTTCAGCATTATCCCTTTGGGCAAGCCACTTAATCTAGTCCAGCCTCAGTTCCCTCCTATGTTAAACAGAAATAATGATAATAGTACTTGACTTATTGCATGAATACGAGGGTTAATAAACGTATTTGTGATATGCTTACTACAGTGCCTGACACATAGTAAGCAATCAGTAAACGTTATGTATTATCATGAACCACCATTTTCTCTATGTGCACCTCTCCCTACTTGCAAAGTAGAAGGGGGCAAGAGATTTTGAGAGTTTTATTTCCAGTTCTAAGTCATACAGCTTGCAAACGGGAGATTCAGGATTCAAGCTTAGTTCTGGGGGTGGAGTCCGTGCTCGTCAACGCCACGCCAGACAGCCTCTACCACACAGAGACTTTTTTATTTGACCATTTCAATCCATCTCTCCTCTCCTTCTCAAAATGATTCCCAGCTTGCCCAACACATAATTTATTCTCAGATCTTATGCTTTTCCGCTTTTGTTTGATTCCTCTTCTCATTTTGCCATTTTACTGTTGCATTTCTGCATTATACTCACAACAGTTTTTAATACCATCTGTTATAAACTAGTCATTTTGCTTCCACACATTCCTAAAGATAAGACTATTTCTTAAGAAAAAATAGAATAAAGCAGGAACAGATTCTCAGATGTAATCATCATGATGTGCGATGAATATCTGAGTGCTTGCAGGGTCATTACACTTTCAAATATTCCTTTTCTTATCTGCATGGCAAAGACTCAATAACACTCTTCTAAAGACAGCTGTCTATTGTAGCCTGGGTAAAAACCTTCACCAATAGATCTGTGCTTCGTTTAACAATGAGAGATCAAAAATGGTGTATGTTTCAGGTCTATATGTGCAGGTATGTGTATAAATTATACACACACACACACACACACAGTCATGTATGTATGCGTGTATCCATGTACACACACGCACACACCTATATGATCATTTTGGACTATTATAGTTGGCCTTTTGTAGGCTACATCTACAAACCGACACCATAAACTGAAGAGCAAACAATTCGGTCACCTACCAACCTACTGACTTGAAATTAGATTGTTTTTCTAGGTCTATTTAGGTGCAGCTAATTTGAGAAGTCAACTATTGGAAGTCAATTGTTTTCACATGTCTATGACATCAGACAGATTCATTTTAGACAAATCATATCAAATTTTCACAATCATGGCAAAACATGGTTGTACAATGTACAGCAGTAATGAATGCAATGTTGTCAGCTGACACATTCTTTTGTTTGAGTTTCCAGTTGGCCACGGAGCTGTGGCTTCCTGGGGGCAGGACCTGTACCTTGCTTATACTTTTTATACTCCCTCCGGGGGTGTAGTATTTTGCGTATGGTTTTTACTCAAAAAAGAAATATAATTAACCGAAACTCTTTTTTAAAACCCACTATTTAACTGGTTAAGAAGTTACAAGTTTTTTAATGTCATTTTTTTAACCTGGTAAAACTAGCTAACTATTCGACATTGACCGAGCACTCATTGTGTCCAATATGTGCTTTGGAGGAATGCACAGAAATGTTAGAAAACATGTAAGCTCACATGTACCTTCAGGTGGCTCCCAGACTATAGTCCTGCGTCTGAGCAATTATCAAGCTACAGATCTTGTCTCTGGGCCGTGAAATTCTCACCATGTTCTAGAAACAGACATAGCATCACTTCCTGCCACAGGCTTTGCAAACTGAAGAAATTGTATGTACTGTGCTCTTCATTTTTCTAGGCTACAGAACTCAGGAAAACCACATGAGAAGAAGCTCATCCTTTGGGGGGATTCCCAATGCACGAACCTACTTGATAACATGATTACGAAACAGCTCGCTGTTGACGCTCAGGGCCCCGTGCTCGCCCTTTCTCTAGTGACCCTTCACAATTCCACGCACATTGGGACGGTGATCACAAAGTCAGGAGGCACCAGGAAGGACATGTTCATTTACAGGTGTGCCATAGCCATTCGGTAATCATGACTATATCACAGTGATGACTTCTGGAGGGTAAATGGGGAGAAAATGGAGGTCTGAGGTAGGTTGGGGCTGTAAAATGCTTCAAAATGGTCATTTCCTGTGTGCCACATCACTGGACTATTTCCGAGCTCTGCCCCTCTGTTATTTATTCTCCATACATTTACTTCATTGTGCCAGGTCGTATTTACACAATTGGGCCCCTAAACATGAAAAGATATAGATTCTGTCCATAAAGGGATTTATATGTCTGGCTAGACTATTTGAAGGCCACAGATGTGGAGCACCCACTGCTAACCCTTCTGAAGGAACAACTGTTAGGCTCTGAAACCATAGACAGTATTTGCTTTAAGAAACTCCAGCACAGGAAACCCTAAAATATACCACCAAGTATGACTGGGTCGCGAATGATACTAGTCATTCGCTGAATGCGTACTGTAGCCAAGGGCAAGGGATCTCATAACTAATTATATTCATTCTGCACTTAACAGAGACATTCAAAGTACAGATCTGAAAATGTGTAAGTTGAACTTCTGTTAAAATTACACCCTCCCTTAGGAAAATAATTCTCTCGCTATACTCGAGGCTACGTCCATAGGCTGCCAAAACACTTCATTTAATTGGGGGAAGAACTCCATCCCACTGTTGTCAGAAATCATGTAACAACCTGTTGTCGGGCTGCCTTTTTTTTTTTTCAAGTTGGGCTGCTTTTTTTTTTTTTTTTTTCCAAACCTTGTGACTGTACATTTGTGTTCTGGTGACCCACCCTTAGGCTACTTGAGAGAGACAGAACTGAAAGGGTTGATTCAAAGAGGCAATGAAAAGGAGAATGTGCGTTCTTACCGAGTTTCGGAGTTTATAACACTTCCCCCTACATTATCTCATGTAATTATCCCAAAGGCTCTGCAGATAGAGGTACTATTATTGTCCCTGATTTTCAGATGAGACACTATTTGAAGAGAAGTGACAGAGGTCGGATTCAAACATAGCTGTTTTGCCTCCGAATCCTGGTCTTTTCCCATGTCATATTTCTAAAATCCCACAGTGCTCTGATACATCTTTTTCAGAACCACATTTTCGACGTTACTTAGTTTCCTCTTAATGTAGCATGTGCACAAGTCCGAATTTCATGTCTGGGGTTCTCTAAAAAAAGCCTCATGTGTATCAGATGTTAAGAAGGGACTATTTGCATTTATGAATCTGGGAAACAGTATGGCATTTATTGGTAGCCTTAAGTTTCTTTTATGTTAAGGCTAGAAGCTTGGTTCTGGACTTGACCTGGAATTTATCTTACAATAGGTCACTAAGAACAACACATTGTTGTAGACAAAGCAATAGAATTGGGACTTTAAGTTAAGCTCAAAATACGTTTAGTAGAAAGTGACTTCAGGTCACATCAACCAATATTTAAATAGTCCTGAAAATGTGTGGGACACCGTGCAGGTGCTAATTGGGAGGGAGGAGGGGCATAGATCTTGTTTTGCCCCAAATAGTCCTGATATATGGCAGTTGCCCTAGTATCCTGTCTGCTTAGAGCCGCTGACTTCTTCACTCTCAAAAATCACACTAGGTCAACCTAGTTAGAGTAGATACAAAATCAAGAACTACCCAGACTGTCCTCCAGGAGATTATAACCTGATGAAGGCAGAAGGAGGGATATAAGAAAATGATGCTTATTCAAGTCAAACAAAGCGCCACATTTCAATTGTTATTTTAAGATGATATAAAGCAAATGCTTTGGGAGTTTAGAATAATGTATTTAGTTGGGTTTAGTTATGGAGGAAAATATCACTTTATGTCATTTTCAACAGCAATGGTGAGAGTTCTCGAAAACGTTGGGATGTGTGCAAAATCTACACTGGTGTTGAGAACCCGTGGTTCAGGGTCATTTTCCCTTGAGGAAGATGTATTTTGTTCTAGTCCTCAGTTGAGCCAACCAGACAATTTGAAACTTGATACTGATCAAGGGCACTAACTGCAGAGAATTCCTAGTGTCTCAGCTGTGGGTTATATTCCTATCTAATTCTGTTTCTATTTCCTCCTGCTCAGACTGACGCAGAAGTTCGTGTGATGACTAGGAAGTGTGACACTTAGGAACCAAGGACACAGCTAACAAAAATGCCCATTGAGAACACTCTGCCCTCTCTGTTCCGTGGGAGTCCCCTCTGGTCTTATAGAGAGTGCCTATTTGAACCGCATGGACTTTGGTGGTAAGAATATAAATTCTAGGCTGGTTTCTGCAGTGAACAGTCCTAATCTGATTTTTTAAAGCCTTCCACGTTGTGGTTACTGCCTATATTGAACAATTAAATCTCCCGCAGTAGTGATCTGTCCCCATTTTCCACCCATTTCACAGCTGTGGTAGGAAAAAAATGTTTACTGCCTTATTAAGGTATTTATTTTTAAGAGTTTAATATTTGTTTGCGTGGAATTACTCTAGACTTCTGGGTGACAAGAAAGAGAAGCGCTAATGATGACCTTTGACCTTAATAGAGTGCCCACACATCGTCATGTGCTCAGACAGTCCAGCTTTGTGCCAGGCTTGTGTCCCGATGTAAGTGTTACTAGCATCCCTTTTCACCCTCAAAAGTGTCCCAATTTGGATAAGAAATTATATGGTTCCCCGGACCTTAGAGGCCTGCATTTCAGCTAGGCACATGGGAAGCACAAACAGAAAAAGACAACTAACACAACAAAGCAATGTGTGATGGATGCCAAATAGATGATCTGTGCCATCGATGAATGGAACCACATTTTGGAAGAGAAAGAGACTGCTGAGGACTCTGGCCATCTGCTAAACTGCTTGAAGAAGATGAGGCTAAAGTTGGCTCTGGAAGAACACGCAGAATTCAAACAGGCAGTGAAGAAAGGAGATCGGGCAATAAAACCTTCACTTGAGAGACTGCTAAAATCAAAGCAAAGCGTAATTTTTTTCAGGCTGAATAAGTACTTGTAAAAACGATCCCCTCCCCTCTTCCAAGTAGCCAGTGTTACAGGCAAACCAGCTTGGCAGCTTGAGCAGAAAACACATTTTGATCCATTTAAACATGTGGGTGTTTTCCAAATGTTCACTCTGGTTCCCCACCACATGAATGAGCCGTTTGCCTTGCTGACATAAACACTATTTTGTGGTTATGGAGGGGACACACCATGTGCCCAGCCTGGAATGGCAGTTCCCAGATATGGAATTGCACACATCACCATTTGCTATTTGGCTGCATATTAAACCACCCTCTCGGTCCAAATGGGTACAGGGACACGATGAGAAGGAAATGCCGAATGGGAACACATGTGTAATGCTACAAACTCAGTTTCCAAAGGCCTCTTCAGGACGTAGTGAAAATTGTCCATCAGTATTACTCAGCGTTCAAAATGTCCACACTGAGTACTGTTGGGTTTAATGCTTTTGAGCTTAAGTTGTAAATGTCACAACCACCCTGTCTTCTTTGAGCATCGTTACATTAAACAGACACGACTGTTTGATCCTGAGAGTTTGATCACATCAATGGTGTTCAGACTTTTTTTTAAAGGATTGAAACCTTTTATCCAAGCTAAATTTTAGAGATCATGTTCATTTATATGTGACAAAACTCATTAGTTACCAACCCAATATCAACTCTCCCCTTCTTTTTATTAATGAAACCCTAATTTTTATTTGGACCAGCAATATTCCCAGCTTAAAACAATAAAAACTAAATTCCCCAGCTTTCCTTTTACCTAATAATGTTTAGATGACAGAGATAGAGCCAAAAGACAGTAAAATATTAGGTGTCCAAGAAAGCTCTTCAAAGAGGTCTAAATCTTCTGACATGTACCCTTTTGCTGTTTCCCTTTCCTTCTAGCCTGAGTTATGGACATGATGGCTGGAGCTCTGGCAGCCTCCTTGAAAACATGAAGATGGGGTCACATTCTAAAGACGTAGAAACAGAAAACCATAAGGAACTTGGGCATCTAATGATATCATGGAACTATCATCCAACTTCTGGAAAGTCTACTTCTGGACTTGTCTACGTGAGAGAAAAAAAATTCTCTTATTTCTATATGTTATAGTTTGAAGGTCTCTGCATTAGCAGAAAAGAGACAATTTTAACATTAAACTGTTACACTGATAAATGTTAATCTGTTGAATGCTAACTTACAAATCAGACACTTTCCTGGTTAAAATAAAGGCAGTAGAGATCAGTTATACCTACCATATTATTTGAATTATAAGATATTTATTACAACATTGTGTTAATATGGCATTTCTGGGGGCACTACTAATAAAATAATGGGCCATCTGTAAATTATTTCATTGTATTAGGGTCACAACTCTACATTAACTATAGAATGCTCTGTGAGTTAGAAATATTGGAGGAATATGTCTTCTCTGTTACTTGAGAGTCGTTGCTAGTAAATCTGGAATGGTCTAATCCAGAACCTAATTACTATTGAATAATATGACTTTCCTCAGTTTAAACAGGGGAAAACACGAAAAAGAATAAAAAGAGAGTATTTTGGGGTATCTGCTCATGGCTGATCATTTTATCTGTATTATGCCATTTAATCATCTCTCCAAACCTATAAGGGGGAGAGATCCTATATGTTACCTAACTCCAACAGGCACCATTCACATAGAATATCACGAAGAGAGTGCTTACTCACTCATTGCATTGAGTTATGCAATGTGACACCCTAAATGAGAACACATAACCGGCTTTTGTTCATTTAGTGTTCCATTCTTTGGAGAACTAGCCTCCTCCACAGCAGTCTTGCACCATCTGCATGGATCTACGTGCCTGACTGATCCCCTTGTAACAGATATCAATTTGATCGTTTGATCCAGGCTTAGACGAACGGACTCTCCGTCTCCTAGTCACAGGAGAGTTAAGGATTTTCTTGACCAAAGACGTACCAAGAAGAGTACCTGCTGGGACATTTTCTGGAGCTAAAGGGAAAGATCTTGTCTCGGATCCTGAGTTTTAGAGGCTGTGTGTCTTTAAGCTGCTACAGGCCATTGTACTACAATGTGGAAAGAACTTGCCTGAAAATGGAGTTATATAACATTATTTATAAGATAATGCAGACACAGTCCTGTTGGAGACATTGAATGTTTTCAGTTCTACGAGTCCATTAACATCCTTTTCTTACAAAGCCAGTTTGATGTCTCTTTCTGTCATTTGTTATCAAAGAATTTCAACTAATGCAGGTGGCTCTCTATGAACTCTCAGAAATTGAATAACTTGGCTAAGCAGAGTCAGTAATTGATGGAAACAGGGCTCTAATGTGGGCAATCTGGTACTCACCTCCACCTTCTTTTCATGACACTACGCTGCCTCCCCACGCCAATGAAAATCAATCCCAATTTATGGAAAGAAGGTTGATCTATTATTAGACTTTCTAAAATATGACATCATTTCTACAAACACAATTTCCATGTTCCAACTATTATGCTAATTCTAGCTGACGAATTTATGAAGCAGAGTTATCAGTCTTTGGTTTGAAAATATTTCCAGATTTACAAAGCGTTAGAAAATGTTGTAATGAGACAGATCCTTTCTGAGCACCTACTGTGTACATGGCAGTAGATTTGTTGTTAACAAGGAAAAAAATAATACAACAAATGGAAATAAACAGTCTAGAGCATAACGTATTTTTAAGTCACCATACTCCAAGATGGAAAGCGGTAAATGCCATAACACCAATACGAATAAAATGCTATTGCAAAAAGGAGTGGGTCAATAGGGGAGGTGTTACTGGAGCTAAGCAGTAAAGATCACGTGGGATTGCCCGTGAGCAGGGCATTAGGCCAGTGTTGTTGAATACAACTGTCTGCAAAGATGAGAACGTTCTGTATCTCCCCAGTGCAACATGGTAGATACTGGCCACACATGGCTATTGAGCACTGGAAATGTGGCTGATGTGTACCATATTGACCACTGCAGTTCTAGACAAATCAGCAAATGGCACAAGCAAACGTATAAGATGGGGGAAATGGAAAGCACAGGGCTAGCATGGAGGAGAAAACAAGTTTCTATTTCAGCAGGAAGTGTGCTTCAGGGGCAGTGAAGAGAGAAATGATATTTGGTCAAGTTGATTGGGCCCAGATCATGAAAGATGTTTCACTCTGGGTGCTGTTTGAGGTCAATAAAGAGCAGATAATGATTCCCAAGCTAAGAAGTGGAATGATCAGCCCTACACTATAGGAAGATTAAACTGGCAGCTGTAAATATATGGAACTAGAAAGGATAGATCATAGAAGCAGAGATGCCACATGTAACGTCGGCGTGAGAGTCCAGACAGGTTAATAAAAGCCTGAAGACAAGTTAATAAAAGACAGTGACAAAGGAAATGTAGTAAAAAAGACAGATGTGACATACATCCTGAAAATAGAAGCAAGACACCTAAGAATTGATTAAAAGAATTAGAGTGAGGAAGAGGGATGGATTTTGGGGGGAAAAAGAATGGAAGAGAATTTATTAGAGAAATCGATTTGGCAGTACAGCTATCTAGTTCAGAGAGACAGTCTGAGTTTTATTTTAGATCTTTTGGGGAAAGGCACTAGTTTTATAAATATAATTATAATTAAAAAGAAATGTTTAAAAACACAATAAAATTTTGGGCTGGGAATTATCTGCAGGTAGATCAGGGATCAGGCCACATTTGGCCTTTTACCTGCTTCATCAGTGAAGTTTCATTGGAATACAGCTACTCTCACTCGCTTTTATATAATCTATAGCTGCTTTGCAGCATAAATGTAGAGTTGAATGGTTTTAACAAACTGTTATGCCCACAAAGCCAAAATTATTTACTATCTAGCCTTTTACAGAACACATTTGCTGACCCTGATGTAGGTTATAGAAGTTACAAGAATGCCTAAGAGTCTAATAATTTTACTATGGGAGTTTCTAATATTTATTAGAATTTAATAGAATACTCTATTGACTATTATTATTATATTGATGTAAACATAACATACTAGTATTCAGAATAAAAATATAATTTTAAAATAGCTCTTGGATCACCAAGAAAATATTAAATTATTTTCTGTATAAAAATACTGTGGAACGTGTTGTGTAGAATTTTTCATTAGATATTTGGATATTAGTACTTCCTTTGTGATTTATGTTTGATTATTCATTAACCATAATATTTTATTAAGCAGAACACTTCATTTCGTATCTATGCCAAATTATGTATATTTTAAGCCACGTGAAATTCTTGCTTTGTTCCAGTTTCATCAATTAATGAAAACTGAATAGGATCAGCAGTGTAAGTTTCAGGTTCAAACTTGTGTGGTCAAAAGAGTATAGGCAGCTGTTTTTATCTTATAAGGAGAATATCTTGAAGTATTAGTATAATAAAAAGAATAAAATGAGGGAAGAAAGAAGAGAGTGAAAGAGGGAGAACTATAGGAAGAAACAAAGAAAAGACAGATTAAGTTACTGTAAAGTCAAGAAGCTAAAAGCCTCTATCACACAGAGTATATATGGGTAGCTATTTAGTACCTCACGGACTCAGGGAGACAAATATCTCCAGAGTCTGAGAGAAAACATGAGGAGCCAAGTCAAGAAAAAAGACATCATAGGATGCAGAAATAGTACAAAAAAATAGAAAAAAACTCACAATTAATATCTTCAGAGAGAGAGGATATTAATAAAACAAGCAGAACAGAAATGAATATTAAAATTAAAAATACGCTAGTTGAATTAAAACATCCAAATAAAAGTTTGGAGAACAATATTGGGAAAATCTTTCAAACAGTAAAGAAACAATACAAGAATATGAAAACAAAATTTTCCAGAATCTCACTGTAAATCAATGATTGCTATTTCGGGTCAATAATATTTATCATATTTAAATAGTTTGTTTCTATTTCTGTTTCTTTTAGAATTTTTATTTGTAAGAGCTATTTTATTTATCAAATATCTGTGTAACACTTGTTGATGTAGATATACAAATTTTTCTCTTTCATTTTATATCATTAATTATATTGGTGTAATTCCTAGAGTTGAAACTTTTTTATTTATAAAATAAATTGTAATTGATTATAATATAAAAAAGAATGTGAAAACAATAGGTGATAAAAGAAAAGAAAATCTGATGATTGATCCATGAGATGTGTCCTCGAGTTCATGACTAATATGAATTCTAGAAAAAGGGATCAAAGAAAACAAATTATCAAAAAAGAATATAAAAAATTAAAGTCATGAGTTTCCAGACAGAAAAGCAAACAAACAAACAGACACACACCAAGGTATATCATCATGACAACCCAGAACACCAAAGCTAAGGATAAGGTTCTAAAAACTTCCAGAGAGAGAAAAGAACATAGGTCACCATACAATATAGTTTGTCTGAAATAGCTTCAGTTTCCACTTGTACTGGCATCCCATTTGTTTTGTTGTTTGCCTAAAATGGCATATTTTAAACAAATTATTGCTATTAACTGAGGCATTAAAATAATCCATAGTGGTTTTATAGGTCTCTACTTTGTATTTCCAGCTTCTGCTATAAATTTCACCTACAGTGTATGAGATGATGTGTAATGAACAGGATATTCACTTTAGCACATTGTTACACCAGAAAGACAATCAGCAATTGCCCATCTTTCTCTTCTTCACTCTTCCTTTTTCTTAACTCCCACTTTATTAAGACACAGTTGACATATAACATTGTGTAAGTTTAAGATGTACAATATGGCGATTTGATACATGTATATATTGCAAAATGATTACCACAATACAGTTAGTTAATGCATCCAGCACCTCACAGAACTACTTTTTATTTATTTTTTGTAATGAGAACATTTATGATCTACTGTCTTAGCAACTTTCAAGTATATAATACATTTCCATGCTGTATATCAGCTCCCAGAACTTACTCATCTTATAACTGGGACTTAGTCACCAACGTCTCCCCATTTCCCCCAACCCTGGCTTGGCAACCATCATTCTAATTTCTGTTTCTATGAATTAAACTTTTTTTTTATTTTTTTTATTTCACACGTAAGTGAGATCATATAACATTGTCTTTCTCTAACTTATTTCACTTAGCATAAAACCGTTGAAGTACATTCATATTGTAATAAGTGCCAGGATTTCCTTCTTTTTCTGGTTGAATAACATTCCATTGTGTGTGTGTGTGTGTGTGTGTGTGTGTGTGCATGTGTGTATCACATTTCTTTATCTATTCACTCATCAATAGACCCTTAGATCGTTTCCATGCCTTGACTATTATGAATAATGTTGCAATGACCATTGGGGTGCAATTATCTCTTTGAGATATTGATTTAATTTTCTTCAGATATGTACCCAGATGTTCCTCACCCTTTTTTCATGCAGTGTAAATAATCTTGCCCTTTAAAATATCGCATTTCTTGCCTATAAAACAAACAAATGGCACTCCGATACTAACTTCTTTTGGTCAGAGGTAGTATTTGCCACCATTATTCTCCAGGCCCTTGGTGTGCCACCTGGCTGTGCTAGGTCTCTGAGAGGTGCAGACAGCCGTCAGGCTCCCAGTCACTAGGGCAGTGGGAATGTGAGAAATATAGGTTAAACGTTAAGAAAATATGGCTGGGAAACAGAGGCTGGGCTTACGCAAAGAGCAGGGGGACCAGAAAGTAATGTTGTGTTTTCACTACATTAATTCAAAGAAGATACATTTTTAACAAGTTTTTATTTTTAATCAATGATATAATCACCCTCGTTATCAACAACCTTTTGCCATCTAGTGTGCAAATTTTCAATGCCGGATCGATAAAAATCAATAGATTTTTGAGCAAAATATCTGGAGATGGCATTTTGGACATCATCCAAATTTTCAAATTTTTTGCCACTTAGAAAATGTAGAGATCAGAATAAATGGAAATCCGATGGCTCAATATCCGGCGAGTATGGTGGGTGAGGCAATACCTCCCACCCCAATTCATTAATTTTTTCCAGGGTTCATCTTGCGCAGTGCGGTCTTGCATTATCGTGTTGCAGAATAATGCCTTTTCTGGTGACAATCGCTGGGCACTTTTCAATTAAAGATTGATTTACTCGATCCAATTGTTCACAGTAAAGGTCTGCATTCAGTTTGTCCAGGTTTCAGCACTTCAAAATGAACGACCCCGCAAATACTCCACCAAACACACTAAAGTGCCTTTATGGAGTGTAAACCTGGCTTAGCAGTACTTTGTGGCGATTCATTTGGAGAGAGCCACTGCCTTTTGCATTTTGGATTATCATAGAGGACCCATTTTTCATCTCCAGTGATCAAGAGATCAAAAAACGCTTCTGTATTGTGCCCCTGAAGCAGTAAGTTACATGTGGTGGACCGGTTAGCTTTGTTTTCTTCGGACAGATTATGCAGGACCCAAACACCTGCTCTGCTTACTTTACCAATCTGCTGCAAATGTTCTTGGATGGTCGACCAAGGTTGGTTAAGAGTGTTTGACAGTTCCTTGATTGTCTGACATGGATTTGCTTCCACTTCGGCCCTTAACATGTCATTGTCTAAAGTTGTTGGTCTTCCTGATCGATAGGAGTCAGAAAGATCAAAATTACCGGATTTGAACTTAGAAAACCACCTTTGGCATTTATGAACGTCTAATGCACTTGGATAAACATCGCAAATGTTTTTGGTAACAACTGTTGTGTTACTACCCTTGTGAAACTCAAAAAGCATACAATGCCGGATATGTACCTCTTCTGGTATTTGGCTGGCCATTTCACTATAAATTGAAAAAAAATTTAAGATTTAATTATTTACAAGTAAACAAGTCACTCTAACCTTAAAATGTCTTTGGCAAGATTTTGAAGTACACAATGAGCTGATAAATGACAACCGAATATCGAAACGCGCAGAAACGACATTACTTTCCGGTTCCCCTAATATGTATGCTATAGTGGTTTTGTCATTTAGTTTATGACATCAATCTAAAACTATCCCATTGTTTGATAAGGCTATATTTTATTTTGTAACAAAGCTCTTTTAGCCCTAGCTCATTAAAAAGGTATTTATATGTAATTTAAAATGATGTGCTTAATGCCCATTTTTCAAAAAAGTCTAGGGGATGAATATATAACTTGCATACAATATTTGATGACATTTCACATCTGAATTAACAATTGTTGCCATGATGTTGTGTACAAACTATTCCAAAACTTAGTGGCCTCAGCAACAAGTATTTATATTCATGCTCAGGGTCTGTAGTGATTATGATTTGGCTGGCCTAGGTAAGACTCAGCGGGGTGATAATGCTTCAGACGCAGGCTGGCTGGCTTTGAGTCTCATCTGCAGGTTTGATTTAGGTGTGCTCTGGGTACGTTTGTCTGTGGCCATGCCTTGCGGGACCTCAACTGCTGAGGTCATGTTGAATGAACAGATTATCATAGCACAAGAACAAGTAAGACCTCATAACAGTGTTTAAGAATTTGACTCATGTCAGGTTGGCAAACATTCCCTTGGCCAAAGCATGTTACACGTATAAAGAAAGTGAATGTTTGCTGAACACTAATCCACACTATCACCTTTTTCAAATGAGGGCCACACTAAGGTCATTAATCACATGACAGAACACACAAATCTGAGGAACAAGCATCAGCATCTATTTCAAAAGTCACCAATTAAACAAAACTGCTTGAGTTTGACAATTTAACATGTGCAACTAAAGAAAAGGCATTTGCTTATCATTCCATGATGCATGACTTTTCACTTAGATCAAATGACTTCTACTAAGTTAATTTTGCTCAACTGTACACATTTTAAAAAAATGAAACAATAGCTTATTATGTGCTGATTTCCTTAGTAGAATATGAACTTCGTAGAGTAAAATTACCCCAATTTAATATCAATGTCATTGGATGTTTTAAAAAATAAATTAATTACAATAATGGTTTAGTTTTTTTAATTTAATTCATGGAATGAATTAAAATAAAACTTTTGAAAATTTATTTTATTAAAAGTGAATTATCAGCTATTATTAAAAATACCATTGTAAAAACAGTTAAAAGATCCTACATTGAACATAAAAGGTTTGCTTTTACAATGGTAATGTCATGTGAAATTTGTCAAGTCAAATTAGGAAACTCATGAAGCAAAACTGTGGAACTTGAACTTAGTTATGGTGCGTACGTAGTCCACAACTGCTTTTAAATTAGCTGTAGTAAAATCAAAGTTGTAGTTATGCATGCTAATCCCTGGAAAGTGTTGTTAAGTCAGAACTTACAAGTAAAGTTGACCCTTGAACTACATGAATTTGAACTGCATGGGTCCATTTACATGTGGATTTTTTTCAGTAAATATAGTCAGCCCTCCATATCACCCGTTTTACACCTGAATTCAACCAACTGTGGATTAAACACAGTACAGCATTTCGATCTGCGGTTGGGCGTTTGTAGAGGCAGAGGGCCGACAGTGTGCATTGCTCTTTACCATTTTGTGCAAGTGACGTGAGCATCCTCGGATTTGGTATCTGCAGGCTCCTGGAATCAATCCTCCCACACATACCAAGGAAAGTCTGGGGGGTCAAAAGTTACATGTGGATTTTCCGCTATGTGGTGGTCAGTGCTCCTAAGCCCTGAGTGGTTCAAGAATCAACTATAGTTTCATATATATACAGTTAAAGTTAACTATAACGTATTTTTAAATGAAATTGATATTATAAAAAACAAGAAAAAGAAAAAGGAACAAAGCAAACAACATTATGGGAGTATGCATTTTCTCTCTCTACTGTCCATCTTCAATTAGATTTTTAAAATGGTTAAATTTTTTAAGAACTACTTTTTGATACCATTATAAACATTCTTCCATAGTATTAAACTTTTGTTTTGAAAATTCTAAACTCTAAATTTTGTTCAGAGATAGTTAGAGAGCTTTTATGAAAATATTCAAAAGAAATGGAGCTTCAAACTGGCTTTTGAAGTTGTTAGTGATTAAAATTCTTAAAATCAAACTTTGCAGATGAAAACATTATAATTTATTCTTACAAAAGCAAGGAAGGAATTTAACAAATTAAATGATAGTTCACATGGTGAACAGAATGTAATTTAAATTTCTATAATTGTGTTTTGAAATATTTCAACTTGTGAGAAAAATCTTTTCATGTACCCCCCTTTAAAATGTGTAATTTATGTTCTATAGAAAAATAGAATAAAATTAAGAAGATCTATGATGTTGCAGCCTCTACAAGACATTAAAAAAATTGCAAAGAGAGAAAATCTATTTGATGTGTTTTGTCTTCTAAAAATATTTGAAAAAGAAAGCACTCTGAATGAAGGATGTAGAGTACCTTTAAAATAGACTAAAATATTTATACAATTCAATAAAGTTTCTTGAGAATATCCATCATTGAGCAGAATTCATTCTGCAGTTACCACATAACCTCAGTAGCTATGAGAAAGTATTTTCTCAGTAAAAAATATTATGGTGAACAGAAAAGTTAATTAAGGTTGTCAAAATGCGAACTTTATTAATCATTAAATATGTAACTTTAAAGAAGAATGTAGCCAATTTTGTGGGGAAAATAAAAACAATAAGACCATTAAAAATATATTCTTCAGAAAATGTCTGATGTCATATTAGATCTAGGTAAAGCCTTAAATGATAAAATTACATGGATAGATACTAATAATAATTGTTCTCCTTATAATATTTTTAATATTCAGATAATCAATATAAATAAGGGTATTTTTTACTTTACTATACATGAAGATATATATTTGTTTGCATTTTTAGGTAGAACTTTTAAAATATATATATTTTTTATCCTCACCTGGGGACACTTTTTTGCATTTATCTTCAGATAGAGCAGGAGGGAAGGGAGAGAGGGAGGGAGAGAGAGAAACATCGATGTGAGAGAGACACATCGACTGGCTGCCACCCACACAACCCCAACCGGACCGGGGACAAACTGCAACCAAGGTACATGCCCTTAGCAAGAACCGAACCCGGGACTCTCTGGTCCGCAGGCTGACTCTCTAACCGCTGAGCCAATCTGGCCAGGGCTAAAGTATTTTTTGAATGGAATTATTCTACAGGCCAACCAATATATAATAATAGTGTAAGCTCTAGAGTGCTGGACCAACGCCCACCACCACCACCAAAGGAAAGCTCCAGAGCTGGGACTCACATCCCATTTTGTCTGACTTGGAGGAGTCAGTACAATGTGTGGACTGCTGAGACCCTGAATTCGGGCTGCAAAGAGAGGCACCCAGGACCTGGGTGCACACAATTATACCTTGATCCTTAGGTGTATCTTTCACATTGCTTGTTTGCTGCTTTGATCATAATTTCAAGTAAAAACAAGTAGCCAAGTAAAAAGCCATCATCATTCTCTTCAATTATTCAGCCTGGATCAGCTTGATGCCCTGTTCTATTTCCACTGATTTAACTCAAAATGTTGATGTAATCACAGTAGACCTACAAGGAAAAGGATTGTGATAAGAGAGAGAATTCTCATTTTCCCAGGAGGAAGTTTTATTATTCGGTGGACAAAGTTTAAAAGTTCTTAAAATAATAATAATAAAAAAAGGCATTATAAATACATTGTGTATAACTATTAAAGTCGGTAACAGAAGAAACTGCAAAAATGGTTGAAAGTGGGAATGGATTTGGGATTGAGGGGAAGAGAAGTTGGTACTCAGTTTTATTATTGTATTTGAGTTTTAAACTTTTAAATGTGCATTGTTTTGATTTTTAAAAAGCAAATGAGGTTAATTTTTTAAATGAGGTGCCTAATGTACATAGTGGAAAATCAAGGTTTCCTTTCCCTGTCATTCCCCGTTTTCACAGGTCTCTACTTCTGCCTCTGATTTCCAACCGTTTTCTCACCATTTCTGGTTAAGAAATTACTAATTAACTATGATCCGAGGCCATGCAGACTGACCTAGATAAGCTGAGCATGGCTAAACCATTACGAAAGGTTTTCTGTTTAGGTAGATTTTACTTCCTTTACTATTTAAAATTTTGTTAACTCAAAGCACATTTTCAAATATACAGTGATTGGAATGAACTTCTTTATATTCTTATATGGCTTTCCCAATATCACTCATTATAATTAATTAAGTGAAAAGGTTACCCAATATCACTCATTATAATTAATTAAGTGAAAAGGTTACCCATGCCATGTTAAAGAAAAACAGAGAACACCCTCTTCCAGTTTTCCATGCTGGTGATAAGACTTATAGATGCATTATTATAAATCAAGATGAGAGGTGGGTGGAAATTCTGGGATTCCGTAAAGGAAGTTGCACCCAAGATTAAACTTGTTAAAGAAACATTTTTTTTTTTTAAAGTAATCAGTGACTTCTCCTTCCTCTAGTTCTGGGTAAACAAGTTATGAATGCTGATTGTCGTGGGCTGGCCCCCAGGTTTCCCTGCAATATATTGTCTGGACTGTATTACTGAAATGCTCGTCCTTGTCCCTACATTAGTCCCTGAAGCTTGCAGGAGCTCTTGTGACTTGCCCATTCCAGGTATTCAGATGGTTCAGCTGTTGTGTCAACACTTGAAGGTCAAGTCTCTGATCATGACCAGCCAGTCTCACTCTTTATTATTGGCAGTGGATTCTGTTTCACTGTGCTCAGACCTCAGATCAGCCTCTGCCCCAAACAGACTTAATCAGCAGTGCAAGGTAGAATACTTCATGCTGGAATTGCCAAGAGAGTCAGTTCAGGGTCAACTTGGGGTCTGGATAGAGTTTCACAGCAGGTTGAAAATAGTATCAGGTAAAAAAATGTGAGCTAATATTGAGGGCAATTATCCATTGCCAGCCTGCTCCAGCCTTCCCTTTAAGAGAAGGAAGTGACAGATCACAATCATGGCGACATTCAACGAAGCTTACAGGGCGTCCAGACAGGCATGGTCTCAAGTGTTTTTTCTGTGTTATCTCATTTAGTCCTCATCACATCCGTAGGTGGTATTTCCCTTTCAAGGGACTAAATAAAAGAATGCCTTAAATGCTTAACACTGTGCTTGACAATGCATAGAGAAATATTAGCTTACTATCATCACTAATCATCAATAATGTCACCCATGAGTTGTGGTTATAAAGCTGAGTCGGAATCCTACCACTCCACGGTAGACTTTGCCTCTTTGGGAAAATGCATTCCTCGATTATAGTAGTTACTAATCACAACAAGTGAGGGCAAGACAAAGGAAATTTCTCAATATCAATCCTAGCGACAGGAGTACATTCCATGTCAAGATATTGATTGCATATGACATCCCTGGGCCAATGTGTCCCCAGTCTAATACTTACATTTTTGCCCAGTAACTGGAGATTCAGTCTCATAGCCTCAACTTTCCAAGGAGAGAATGGGATGCCCAGGCAGACAGTGGGAACACTTTTTTCAAACATAGATGAACCTTGTTAGCAAAGATGCTATAGAGGAAATTCAGGCATCAATTAAATGCCCTTTAATGCCATTTCTCACTCTGAGAATTTCCGATGCTAAGAATACATGTTGATAACATTTTTTGAAGAGTTAAAGTGAAAACTTCATTATGTATTGCTAAGTGTACGTTTTGGAAGTAAAACAATGAAAACTTGTATTTAATTAAAACCTTTAACTAAAAAAAAAAAAAAAATTGTCTTAAAAATAGACATTAGAAAGCTAACCATTACAGACCTGGGTGGCTACAGTTGGGGTAGGCATGGGACAGGATGAATGGGTGATTAGATCAAGGCCTTGGGCATCAGGCAGATAAGACTAAGATTAAAATATGACCCTGAGCCCAACGAGCTGTGTGACCTTGGGAAAGAGGTAAAGTCACCTTTTGCATGTGCATTTTTGCATCTGTAAAATAAGATTCTTTAAGAAGTCCTCATGGGAATTACCTGAGATCACACATGTAAGTACTTGGAACATAGTAGGTACTCAATCTGATAGTTACAATAATAATGAGGGGGGAGAGGAAAAGGAGATTCGGGAAACACCTTGAATGCCATAAATTTCACACAACAGAGGGATCATTTTCTAGTCACTCAACATAAACATTTTTCTCCTCTTACCAAAATCTCAGGCATATCCAACCCCTCCTATCCTCACAAACCAGCTCAAAGAAACGCAGTGCTGGACAGGGAAGGGTAGGGAACTGGATCAGGTGTTCTCGCAGTTAGCATCTCATAAGTGATACGTGTTTGGGCCCCAAACAAGCTCTAATACACAGTAGACATTGAATAAATTAGAACCAAACAGAACAGGAAGCACATTTAGCAGAAAGACCATTCCCAGTCTGACCAACACAAAATTCAAGGAATCCAGAAATCATCTGTAGTTCACGTGCAGATGGCCAGATCCAGGGAACCAATCACGCCATCCAGTCCGGATAATTACGGGACGCGCAGAGGACAAACGCCGGGAGATGCAGAATCAGAAGATGGACAGATAAGGGGCTCCAGATCACGTAAGGCAAATGACCAACCCCCTAATGAGGAGGAACTGATGTTAACACCAGGCCCACACTTATTTATTTGTTACTTAATTAACTAATAGTGAATTGTTTCTTGTTCTCAAATTGTTTCTTCTTCTCTGTAGTATATTTTGTCATGCTCAATCATTCCATCAAAAAGTTCCTTCGGTTGCTGTTAATGGCATAACTGAACCCCCAAATGACAATGCTAATAAATAACAGTTTTAGGATTGATAGTGCATGCTAGGTAGACACGACATTTTAGTAAAGTGATTTTTTCTCTTGCGGTTTAATCCTTTCTGGGTGTTCTAAGCATTATATTTCACACCAGTTTGTTCCTTTGATCTCAGCACTACCTTTGCAAGTAGATAGGAAAAGCATTATCACACCCATTTTATAGAAGAGAGAATCAAGCTTCTTGACATTTAATTTCTCAAGTTTACAGAGTTGATGTTAAAACGGAGAGTAAAACGCAAGCAAGTCAAGGAAAATCAAGTCCCAAGACCTATCCTCTTTACCATATCGCCTTCTGCGAAGTGCTTTTACGAATAATATGGTGTTTCTATTTGCTTCTGGCTTTAAAATGTCACATTTTTAAATCCAATTTGGATTTAGGTCTACTATATGTTGAATATGTAATCTCTGAGCTGTGAAAAACCTTGTGATGTTTCTAAGAATCCAAGAGCTATGTACAGTCGAAGAGGAAAATCAATTATAATGGAAATGATGGATGCATTGAATGAGATGGATCTTTAAAATATTCATTTCACACAAGAAAATGTTTTAGAATTAGGCTCCATGCTAATACAGTACAGAAAATATAATATCAATGACCGTTCAAGATGGCATTAAGCTGAAATTTAAACCTGGCTTAGCCCTAATATTTCTGTTTAACATTAATTGGAGCAGGCTTACTCAGTCAGTTCTGAAGATTGTGACCTGTTTCATCTCCAGACAGGCTAAGAAATGCAAATGTAATATATACTTCACATATTATGTGTGAAAATGTTCTCCTTTTGGTTGATTGGCTATGGAGACTTTCAATATACAGACCGGACATCTTCAGATATACGTACATTTGCAGATGGTAATTAGAGCCTCACCCCTATTCCCCAACACCCCCACCCCCAGTATCTTCTGTTCATCTTGTTTATCTTTTGTTTATCTTTGAGGACTCACAGGGAGGAAGAAGAGGCTGCTGTTCTGGCACATTCCCTGGTCTGAATCTGTCCTCTCTGATGTTTTGAACCAGCTGCCTTCAGGTTGCTGTGTAATTGGTTCAGAAAGGTTAAGCGGGTCTCATCTCCTCCCTTACCCAAGGGTGTTGTGAAGATGTCAACCCTGAGTGAGTAAACTGTGTGGTTGTTTGGAGTCAATCATTTCATGCAAGGAGCCGTCGGTGCACGTCAGCAGGCCATGTTTTTGACCTCCTTCCTCAATACCCTCTTTTCTGAGTTACCTTTTAACATGCTAGTAGAACAATGGCTTTAAGCCATTGTTGAATTTTCCAGCCAGAAAATGTTAAGGGTTATTGAATATTATCCCATAATTTTATGGGAATAGAGGCATAGAGAGGTGACATGTTTTTTTCCAAGCCTACATAAGTACTAGTGACAACTGGAACTAGAAACCGAGTTTACTGATACCCTTTTGCTTCAAGCTCTGCCGTCCATACCCAGTCAAAGAAATGAATTAACTGAGATGGTCGCTGGATCACAGAGTTGTTTTGATTGAACTGATATAATAAATTCAAGTTCCTGGAACTAGGATTTATGTTGCAGTTGAGCCACAATGCTGATGAGTAGACTTGCAGCTGATTAAGCATTTTAGATTCAATTCTTTCTGGTTTCGTTGGGCCATTCTCTCATCTGGCTCAACCTCCAAATAAAGCACCCCAGACCATTTTATTCCTTGAAAAATGCAATTAGGCATGCTATATAAAATGCATAGTCCTATGTGATTATAGGAAGTGTGCCATTATATCCTCTCAGCCAAACATGATTTTATTATGTAGAACTGAATTGAAGTCATGTAAATGAAAAACAGTATTTTTTAAACACCAAGAAAGAACAACCACTGCAAAGAATGTGATAACATCTAAATCACATAAATGTTGGGTTTTGACTAATATTCAATATTCTTTAGAACACAAAATAATGGCATGCAGGAAGAAAAGAGCCAGTGCCACCTTAAAATTTCTTAAGCACATCTCAGGGAGAAATGTGCTATTTAGTAAGCATACTAGCAATCATCATAGAATATCTAACAGCCTTCTTTCAGTTTCAGGACAAAGGAATTTCTGTCAACAAAGAGCAGAAATTAGATGTCAAGTTGATATTTTTTTCTGTAGCTCTTGATTTGGTGTTTTAAAAGTTATGGAGTACTTTTTTTCATTCATGGCGATAGCAAGGTACCGTGAAGTCAATTATGAAATTGGTTAAACAAAGGCATGTATGAAAGCATGTAAAATTAATGCAAAGAGGGAAAGTTAGATCATGAGCGTGTTTACCATAAAAGTCCATTGCGTCTGTGTATAAATGCTTCAGTTAAAGCCACATCGACTGAGTTTTTATATAATCTGTTATTTCCAGCAGCAAGTTCATTCCCTGTTCCATGCCAAGTTTCTTTTAGGATTTCCATGTGACTTACATTAGCATTTTTGGCTTCAAAACTACCTTCAATGAACCATTTGCATTTTCCTAAGAGTGCCTAAAAAATTGTGACAGTTATCCGAAACATAATTTGATATGCTATTTAATTATTTAATATGCTGTTTAAAAATTGAAGTGTGGCCCCTGGTTGATGGGTTGATACGGTACAATTAAGGTAGATTTCAAGTCCCTTCAAGACTTTAATAATCAGCTGAGTCCTTCGCAGTCTGGCTTTATAAATTACATTGTGTCCCAGTAAAATGTTAATTCAAAATGTCAACTTCAATGGTTTTAAGAGCATGTCTTTAAAATATTGCTAAAGACCTACATCTTAACAAAATAATTACTATACTAAGGAAAGTGAGTGAAATGTCTGTGTAAATGAACGTGCTCTAATCCATACAGTGCTTCTTAATGTATTTATGTGCATTCTCACTTACATTCTATTTCCATATCTCAAGAAAGTGCATGATTCTTTTCCACAACAATATGTGCCAACCTAGCATGGTTTAAATCTTTGCAATAATGGTGGTTCTTGAGGCCAACTCTATGATAGTTATCCATCTCTTTTAACAAATGACTACTGAACATCATGACAAAACCTTTTTACAGGAGGAAAATGAAAGTGATAGCCCTCTCCGCCAGGTGTTATCAAACTGTGGTTGTTTTTTGGGGGGTGGGTGCATTTTTTCCAGGAGTACACAAAAGAGAATGAAACGAAACTGCAATGTGGCTTAGATAAATACTGTTGGAAGAGTACTCCGAAGAACTCTACATTAGAATCACCTGTGACATTTGTTGAAGGTGTAAATTCTTGGCTAGTCTCAGACCTAGGAAATCAGAGGCTTCTCAAAGATTTGACAACCAATGATTGAGATACTTAACTGTTTCTTGTTTCAGAATGTCTTCCCTGATCCTCCTCAAAACCAGAGTTTTTAGCCTTCCCATGTTCTTCTTCCATCACCTCCCCCTTTCATGGTCATTGTTGCCCAGAGAAAAGGGGCTGTCTTGTTCTCCGCTGTATTCCCAGAGCTGAGCACAGTAACTGAAGCATGAGAATCTTTTAAGAAACTATCTGTTGAATAATCAAATAACTAATGAGTACAGCATAGAACTTTCGCCATGAGGAAATAGAATTGATGATAATCCAATTTCCCTTGTCAAGAGCAGGAGTGATTTTAAATAAAGAGTAATTCCTCCCCACTTCCACAACTCAAGTTACCAATGCTCCAGGGAAGACTGTCTTTTAACACTAGTTCTCCAGTCCACCATCTTTAAACCTGAACTACCACCCAGTAGTGATATTAAAGTATGTCCACAGCTCTATAACCATTCAAGTCAAATCTTCCGCTAATTCAAATTTAGAATGGAAAGTATTCTGTACTCTTGGCATTGGGATCAAGAATGCTCTTAAGAGCAGGAGTTAAAAATGCAAGATAAGAGAAGTTCAGTGCAGTGAAGTGGTTGACTAAGAGTTAAGGGAAATAGAAGAAGCCACAGACACTTGAAACCTTGTATAATTCTTTGAAGTTAAGCCTGGAAATTAGTTAGAAAACTGAGATGAGAGGGTTTTGAAAATTTTGGCCAAGCATGAAAGAAAAGGGAAGTACCTTATTTACTTGAATAAGTTTGTGTTAAAAAGTCACATCTTAATCCTGGCCAGGTAGCTCAATTGGTTAGAGAATAATCCCAATATGCCAAGGTTAAGGGTTCAATCCCTGGTCAGGGCACATACAAGAATCAATCAGTGAATGTATAAATAAGTAGAACAACAAATCATTGTTTCTCTCTCTCTCTCTCTCTCTCTCTCTCTCTCTCTCTCTCTCTCTCTCTCTTTCAAAATCAAGAAAAAAGTCATCTCTTAAAGACAGAGCATAGAGGACTAATCTAGGAAAATGATCCCCATACACCTCCCCTTACAATGACCTCATGAACCACATTTCTGGTATAAAAAAGAAGCAAAAAGAGGGAGTGCCTAGAACATTTATTAATCTAGATGATACATTTAGTTGCAATGTTCCAGGCTCAGAGGCACTAGAGCACACCTTTCTGGAAATCAGCCGTAACAACATCTTTTCCTGGGCAGCCTCTCCTTCCTAAAAGAGCTGTTGTTCATGGCAGAAGCTACTTGGTTGACCCCTGTTCAATGTTGAATAAAAAGAAAAGGAAAACTCACACAAGGCAAAGCTTAGAGAGTTTTAAGTACTTGGGTTTCTTTCTGTCATTAAAGTTTTTCTCTGAGTATTATATTCAAGTATAGACCAACACTAAAAATACTTCTACCAAAGTATAGACTCACTGAGGGTAGGAGAAGTGAATATGGACAAGACCAGGGCCTGAAATTGGAGTGTGGGGTGGGAGCTGGACCACTGGGAAGTCAAGCAAGTTATTGAGACCGAAAGCAAGCTGATTTGATTCGAACACCTTCTTCCTCTGCTTCTTAAGGACTGCTTGAGTTGAAGATTTCTTAGTAGGATTTAAATACTTGGCCAAAGAAGGTTTTGTAAGTGTTGAGGGACCTAAGAGATTAGAGAAAGTTTTCACAGTTTGGTTTGTATAGCCTTCCTCCTTCGTCGCACTTATTGCCATCTCCCAGGCAGGCCCAGATCCGTGGGCATACAACCTGTGTGGCCAGGAGGGCTCCACACTTAGTTGAATGCTGTGCTGTGGCCACCTTGAGATGCTTCAGAATTTTATTTTAGCACTTGCATTTTGTTTCTGTTTTAATTTTTTTTTTCCTTTATTGATTTTAGAGAAAGAGGAAGTGAAAGGGAGAGACAGAAATATCGATGAGAGAGAACATTGATTGGCCGCCTCCTGCATGCCCCCCACTGGGGATCAGGCCCACAACTTGGGCATGTGTCCTGACCGGGAATCAAACTGGTGACCTCTTGGTGCATGGGTCGATGCTCAACCACCGAGCCACACTGGCCGAACAGCACTTGCAATTTGTAAGTGAGTTTCCATGGGGCAATGGAGCAGACAGGATATGCACAGTATGCATGTCTGTCACCCCTGTCACCCCATCCCATGCAGCATTTGTGATGCCCTGGGAGCAGAGAATTATGGTAGACCCAGATAGGAGCAAGTTCAGCAAGACTGAAAGTGAATTCAGGGTAACATTTAAAACTGAGTAATCCAGGAATACTGACAGCCCCAAGAGTCTGCACTTTCAATCTGAACCGAAATGTGCTGTGAACAGAAGGCAATGGAATTCCAAGAAACATCCACCATTTAAGAAGCCTACCCCTTTCACTCATGGACTTCCCCTGTGTCAGCCAAATGCTTTCACTGAAAATGATGACTTTGAAAGGAAAGGGAGCAATAGGGAGACCCATAGTGCCTTCTCCTCTCAGTTCTTCCTTATTCATCCGTAAGCTGAAGGCTGAGAATATTGGTAGAATGTATGTAGATCAAGAAGTACAATAACATGTATATATAGATCAAGAAGTGTTTACCACTCTTCTGGTAAAAACAGAACACACAAGCATGTAAGGGGCTCCAAAATAAGACCTGCGCCATTTTGGTTGATTCTACATTGACTTACGTTTGCATTTAAAACTGACATTGCACAATAAAAAAATGAACAGTAAAGTTCATAGTAATAATTTAAAACTTCCATACTTTTTAACCTAAAATGACGTTAAATCATAAAAACAAAAAAACAAAACAAAACACTGTGACAAGCCGAGAGAAGCCACAGAGGGGAAAAGTATATCTTTTAATGGCACCCCCCTCCACTGCTTTTTCAATAAGGAACTGTGCCTTTTTATTTTGCACTGTACCCCACACATTATATAGCTAGCCTTCCTTTCAGGCAAATATTCCAAGGAGCATCAAGTGGGAAAATGCTGGAATGAAGGAACACACAGCAGGGAAGTGAAGCCTAAAAATTAGCTAATTTGCTTCCCAGTCACATGGCAATAAAAGGGCATTGTCAGGAACTCTGATGAAGAAGGCAGATCTAGGCTCTGCTCCTTAGCTATGTGGTCTTGTGAAAGTTGCCTAACCTTTCTGAGCTCAATTTCCCCATCTGGGAAAGTAAACAATAGCATGCAAGGTGTTGTGAGGGGTTGACATAACTCATGCAAAGTGTTTACCCCATAGGAGGCTCTCAATATATGATAGCTATTAATACTGCTATAATTAAAGGCCCTGTGGTTTCTAGGACCCCTAGGACGCTCTTATATATGGCAGTCTAGGGCTTGTTGTTAGTGAAAGGATTTGAAGATGTAGTGATGTCTAAAATTCCACTAGCAATCCACTCTTGATGACTGTAATTTTCCTTTCGACAGGCCTGAGTGGAAAAGGTTATGCTAGAAATCCTGAGCATTTCAGTGTGCATGTAACAACAAATGCAGGCATAATCTGCACAAGCAGTCGACATCCAGAGGGTGGGGGGAGGACATTTCTGAAAGCAAAAAGGACAGCAGCGTGCGAGCCTGAAGGAAGGGGGAAGGAGGAATAAAAACAATTCCCACCTTCTTGGAAGCCACGCGTTAGACGTGTGCTCACCAAACTGGGCAAGCTTGAGCAGGACAAACATCTTGCAACTCACTGGTCTCAATTCCGTATAAAATAATGGGTTGATCATTGTAAAAATACAATCTGAGGCTTGAAAATTCAACAAGCGTTCATCAGAGACCTGTTCTATATCTGATACAGTGCTAGGCGCTCTGGGAGACACAAAAAGGGAAGATCCCTGCCCTCAAGGGGGTCACAATTTAGAAGGAAGGATGGGATCCACACACCCACCACATACAATACAGGAAAGAATAAGTTCCATTGGAAGAACAGAGACTGAGAGAGACAGGAAATAGCAGCCACCTTTGCAGTGTGAGCTGATGGGCATCTTTCTTCTTTGCCTTTCCTGTCCTATGCTAACCTACATGGACTTTTTTTGTTTTTATCCTCACCTGAGGACATTTTTTCATTTTTTGTTCAGATAGAGTGGGAGGGAGAGAGAGGAAGAGAGAGAGAGAAACATCGACGTGAAAGGGACACATCGAGTGGCTGCCTTCCGCACGACCCACCAGGGGCCGGGGACAAACTGCAACCGAAGTACATGCCCTTAGCGGGAACCGAACCTGGGTCTCTCTGGACCGCAGGCCGACGCTCTAACCACTGAGCCAAACCGGCCAGGGCGACTTTTTTGTTTTGACACACACTAATAAGAAGACCTATATTTTTTTGCACATATACTCCATGTCAAACATTGTGCCAAACTTCCATCTATGTCACATCAGTTCATTCATACAAATGCTGCTAGGATGAGAAAATAGACTCATAGACGCTAAGCTCACGGCCATGCGGCTCATAAGTACGAAAGGATTCAAACCAGGTTATCTGACTCCAAAGCCCATTTTCTTTCCCTTTTGTTTTCAGAAGGGCCTACCTGAGGTTCCTCGAACAGACTCTACGGTTATGTTCCTCCTCACCTTTGGGTATGCTGCTCCTCTACCTGAAATGACTTTAACCCTGTGTCTCCTAGATCAACGCCTATGCATCATTTCCAACCCACTTTAGCTATTTTTTTTTTATCCTCACCTGATGACATTTTTGCATTTATCCTCAGATAAAGCGGGAAGAAGAGAGGGAGGAAGAGAGAGAGAGAGAAACATCGATGTGAGAGAGATGCATCGAGTGGTTGCCACCTGCATGACCCCAACTGGGGCTGGGGACAAACTGCAACCAAGGTACGTGCCCTTAGCGGGAACCGAACCCGGGTCTCTCCAGTCCATGGGCCGACGCTCTAACCGCTGAGCCAAACCAGCCAGGGCCCCACTTTAGCTATAAAACTTCCTTTTCCCCACCCCTTCACCCCTCCACAAGATTAATGACGCTCTGCTCTATGCTTTCAGGGAGCTCCTGCGTGTGTGATTATGTTACTTATCATTATGCAGAGCAGCGATTTTCAACCTTTTGCATCTCATGGCACACATAAACTAATTACCCAAATTCTGCAGCACACCAAAAAATGTATTTTTTACCCCGATCTGACAAAAAAATAGGTATACTTTTGATTCATTCACACCAGGCTGCTATTGTTTTGGTGGATGTTGTCATTTTTTAATTTGACAATCTAAGGGAAAAGATGCCCCTGAGTGAATAGTCAGGTATTGCATGTTTTTTATTTATTTATTTTCTTCATTGATTTTAGAGAGAGAGGAAGGGAGAGGGAGAGAGAGATAGAAACATCGATGAGAGAGAACATCGATTGGCTGCCTCCTGCATGCCCCCCACTGGGGATCAGGCCCACAACCTGGGCATGTGTCCTGACCAGGTATCAAACCGGCGACCTCTTGGGGGCATGGGTAAATGCACAACCACTGAGCCACACTGGCCGGGCAGGTATTGCATGTTTAAAAATTCTTGCGGCACGCGGGTTGAAAATCACCGTTGTAGAGGAATAGTTCATTTATAGTTTTGTCACCACTTATAGATAGTAAGCTCCTTGAAGGAGGGTTCATATCTTTTCCATTTTTATATATTTAGCACATAAAATTGGTTTCAATTTCATATAAACAAATTTTGTGGGGGATCAACAAAATTTTGCTAAAACACATGAATTGGATATCCAGTTAGGGAAATTAGTTTTGGATAAGGATGTATTGCAGGACTCAGCGAACATTTTCTGTAAAGAACCAGAAAGCAAATATTTTAGGCTTCTGCAAGCAATAGAGTCTCCGTTGCAATTACCACTGCTGTTTCAGAGCGAATGGCCGTAGAAAATATACTCCAATGAATGGGTGTGACTGTGTTCCAATAAGACTTTATGTACTAAAGCAGGCTGGCAGGCTGATGTGGCCCTCAGGCTGCAGTTTGACAGCCCCTGATGTACTGTATGCCAACACACTGAGACGAGGAGTGAGCTAGAGAAGGCCTTCCAAGCAGAAGAAACAGTCTGCACAAATGCCCTGTGACAGCATACGTCAGGGGGAAACGCAAACCAGGAAGGCTGGTTGATGGTGTACAAAGCAAGGGATTAATAATAGATTAACCTGGGAAAGTGGGGCGAGAGTATGGAGAGTCCCAAAAGCTAGTGTAGGAGTTTCTTCTAAACCCAGTAGGTATTAGAATCCCATGGAAGGTTTTCAACAAATTGATGACCTGCAGTGACTTTACATTAGAGATGACTCTGCCATACCTATACTAGAGACACCTAGATCCAGAGGCTTGTGGAATAACCTGAGCAAGGAAACAGTGACAGTACAAATGAAAAGTCGTGGGCCAACGCATGAGGGCAGAGGCAAAGTCGTGAGAATTGGCATTCACCGCGTGTCAGACTGGACGGAATGAAAGATGATTTTTCTAGCCTGGTGTCTGGGAACAAGACAGAACCAGTAATGAAACCAGGAAAGGCAAGAGGAGGCCTGGCTTCAGGAAAAGATGATAAATGTGTTTCAGGCATGTTAAGTCTGATTTTAACACTTGTCTGGCCTGGTCACGGCCCAAGTTTAAATGCGGTGCCTTATAACAGCGGTTCTTTCCAAAACTGGATTAAAATCTTTCTGCCATTTGGCAGGGAAAAGACTTTCAGGTTCTCTTCCAAAATATACCTTTCCGTGATGTTTGATCTCTGTTTAATTTTTTATTTTAAGTCCCACTTGTCCTAACAACTAAGAACACTTAGGAAGTTTCCTCTCCTTCCCCGTGTCTTTTAATTTTCCAGTCACATGCTGTGTAATTCTGCACCAATCACTTCAGGTTCACACTCCCTCCATAAAATGAAATTAATGTCATTGTTTAACGTAGTCGGTGCAGGAAAAGTGGGCCATTCCTTACGAACTGGGATTACTGAGATAAGCAGAGGCGGGTACAGGCCAACGATAAGAACACAAAAACCTAAATGTCAAGCGACGGAGACCATTGAAAGTGAATTACAATCAAAATATGAGTCCTGAAGGGAAATTGATGTGGCACATAGACGTGAGGTCAGGAATTTGCAAGCTCTGAGCCAGGTCGCCAGATCTGGGTAAGAAACCTCTGAGAGCAGGGTCAAAATCACTAAGTCACACAGCTGAGATTTACATAGAAACCAGAAGGTGCCGATGACCTGAAGAAAGGAGAGTGTCTGGTCGTAACTGACTGTGATCAATCAGGAAGGATACACTCACCCCAAACCAGGCAAGGGCGGAGCAGGGTAAGTACACAATTTACAATTGCAGACCACACTCAGCTCGCTATGGAATATACACACAAAAACTTAGATCTACCACTGCATACCTATTAGAATGGCCAAAACCCAGAACACTGGCCACACCAAGTGCTGGCAACAGGAACGCTCATCCGTTACCCGTAGAGATGCAAAGTGCCACAGCCACAGTAGAAGACGGTTTGTTGGATTCTTACAAAACTAAACGTGCTCTTGTCATACAATCCAGGAATCATGCTCCTTGGTGTTGACCCCAAAGTACTGACAACTTAACCTTCACACAAAACCTGCACATGAATGTTTGTTTATAGCAGCATCATTCGTAATTGGCAAAACTCAGAAGCAGCCAAGATGTCCTTGAGTAGAATAGCTAAATAAACTGTGGTACATCCAGACAATGGAATATTATTTAGTGTAAAAAAAAAAACAACAAAAAACAAAAAAACCAAAGCTATGAAGCCATGAGTAGACATGAGAAATCTTAACTGCATTAATTTTTCTTAAAAGTAAAAAGGGTCCATCTGAAAGGCTACATACTGTATGATCCCAACTATGTGACGTTCCAACACAAAACCATGAACACAGTGGTTGCCAGGGGTTGGCAGAGGGGGTGGGGAGATGACTAGGCAGAGCACAGAGGAATTTTATGGCTGTAAAAATTCTCTGTATGATACTATCATGATGGATACATGTCATTACACATTTGTCCAAACCCATAGAATGTACAACACCAAGAGTGAACCCTAAGGTGATTAAAATGTATCAACATAGGCTCATCTACTGTAACAAATGCACCATTATGGTGAGGGATGTTGATAACAGGGGAGACTATGCTGCCTAGGGCCAGAGGGCGTATAGGAAATCTCTGTACCTCCCCCTCAATTTTTTGGTGAACCTAAAACTGCTCTAAAATAAAAAAAAGTCAATAAATAAAAAATAAAATCAAGATTACTAAACAAAACAAAACAGAATAAAACCAAAGAAAACAATACACAGATCCTAAAAAAAAGGATGAGCAGATCACAAGTTACAAAAAACAAAAAACTTGCCAATAAAAGTTGTACCACATCTGAATAAAGTCTGTAACTTAGTGTACCAAAGATGATTTCTTAGTCCTGACGAATGTAGCATGATTCCATAAGATGTAAACATTAGAAGAAGCTGCATGAAGGATAGATGGGAATTCTGTACTATCCTTGCAACTTTGCTATAAAATCTAAAGTTATTCTGAAAGTAAAAAGGCTAAACTAAAATAAAAAATCTCCGCATAGCTTCCTGGTTCTACAATTTACCTAGATGAAAGATGAATCATTGCTTAGGATGGCTTTTCTTCAAAAGTCCTTACTGCAATAATACGTAAAATAACTCAGTTGTTGAGGGCATATATATAGAAACTGACCAGCCCTGGTTCCAAGCCTGGCTCTGTTATTTACTGTGTGACTTGGAGCAAGTTTACGTAACTCCTGTTAGTCTCTATTTATTTCACCTATAAAGTGAGTACTCTATAGTACTTACCCTTACAAAACATTTCAGGGTGCTTTGCCTCATGCCACTGATACGTGGTGTGTCCACCACATGTGATAGTTGGTAGTATTGACTGATATCTGTATGCCATATATGCGTGTGTGAAAATTTAACTCAGTGTATCTCATCACTGCCCAAATCAAACGCTGGACTCGTTTTGCTGTTCTTTGGGTTCACAAATAGAAAACTCACTCCAGCCTTCTCTCAAAAATACGATTTTCAATCAGGCCACTCTTTTATATTAAAGTAAGCATCGTGACCAGATGGTCCCTGTTCTGGAGTTCCAGAATGACATTAAAAAGGAGTGGGCAGAAGGATTTTATTAGTCATTTGTTGGCTTCACAGAAGCCATTTCCATGAAATTATAGGACAGTGACAAAATTAAAGCAGTTTACGCTGGGCTTTGGAAGGCTGGTCCCTGTGACTGCAAATGCTCAGAGGTCAGGAATGGAGAGCAGAGGCAACACATTGGAGAATTACTGCCTAAAAGTCCCAGGTCCCTCTGGCTGAGAAGTCAAGACCTCTCAGGACCCAGGCCCAGAGGAAAATAAGCTAATGACAGGAAACACTGTCACGTTGAAGAAGGTCTAAGACACCTCAGCTTTCTGGTTAGCATTATGCCGCTGATGAAAGGGGTGGGGGTGGGGGTGTCTCCTAATGGGCAGTGGGAAACTACCCATGATCTGGATCTAACTGGTGAACAGAAACTGGAATCAAACCTGGGACCTTAAGGCAACCCATCCAGGCAAGGGGGTCCTCTGCAAGTGTTCCCTGGCCTGCTGGTCCCCTGCTTACATTACACCGTACCCCCTTGTCCACTCCCTCCCCTTTCTCTACCATTCCTCCTCACTGCTTGCACCCACCCACCTGTGCCTGCTCGGGATCTCAGAAGCTGATGGCAGATGTTGTGCAACAAAGGAAGATGGAGCTTAGAGGCTCAGGACCTGAGTGCTCGTTCCAACTCCACCATTCGCTTGCGTGAGAAAGAGAATGAACATCTCCCACAGGCTCATGTTCGGTAACTTCCTTTGCATTACAAACAGCAAGAGCGCATTTCTCACTTGATCTACGGGATCCACACAGGCTGGGGAGGTTTAAACATATATTACGTGTCTGGTATCTGGTAGGCACTCAACAGACATTCATCACTTTCCCCTCATTATCCACTGGAGAACTTCAGGAGAATATACAGGGGTTGGGGGCATACTTTCCACTGCCGTTGGCCTGAATTTTGACCTTGCTCATAGCACAATGAAAAGTAAAATGTCTTTAAATTATAAGAAACATTGCCTTTTAAGATTTTAACAGCCGAGTGAGTATCACATTTGGATTGTTGACTCTCTCTGAGCTCATGTTTCTCGCAGCAATTGATTTTGATTGTCACACCAGGATATACAGTAAGTAATTAGTTAATTGGATGGGCGGTTTTTTTTATATAACACACGTGATATTTGCTTGAATAAATCTGCAAAATCTTTTCACTTATGTTTTTACTCTAAACGCATTGGGAAGAGAACAGTGAAAGCATCCTGGCCAAGATCTTGTCTCTTTAAAAGCATTTTTGAACACCTCCATAAAGTGCACCTGCTTTTCCCCCCAAAAAGAGGCATAGAGGGGATTGGAACCCACTTCTCCAAGGTATTATCCATTTCTTCAGCAGCTCTTAGAATTTCTGAAAGGGATAGACTGCTTTAAAAAAACAAACGGTGAGAAAGACCATTTACAAGTGACGGAAAGGTTGTATTAACTTTTCAGACTGCCTTCCCTTTCAAATCTCAAGTTTGATACTGAAGCACCTTTGGTTCCAAAGCAGAAGAAGGTCCTTTGGCTGGGCTGCTGTGGCTCACAGCATCGGAGCAACGTCAGCTTTCGGGCGATGACTTCAGCCTGGTAATCCTATCTGCACACCTCAGATTGCTGAAATCAATAACAATGGATTGGATGCTAATTAGGCTTATTGCAGTAATCATTTCACAATGTATATAAATATCAAATTATGTTATACCCCTGAAAGCACTATATGTCAATTATAGATGTCAATTATACCTCAGTAAAAAAACTTGATAATGTATTTTTTCCCCTCTACCTTATATTGTTCTCTCGTCTCTGTTCAACCTATAAAACAAATTAAATTTCATATGCTTACTTTAAAAACTTTTTTTTAGAATGATTAAATGTTGTATGAAAAATAAACATATCAAAATTAAAAAAACAATTAAGCCCTGCAGGTGTGGCTCAGTGCACATCGTCCCATGGACTGAGAGGTTCCAGTTTGATTCCCAGTCAGGGCACATGCCCAGGTTTCGGGTTTGATCCCCAGTGGGGGGGAGTGCAGGAGGCAGACGATCGATATTTCTCTCATACTTCCATGTTTCTATCTCTCTCCCTTCCTCTCTCTCTAAAAAATCAATAAAAACATATATTTTAAAAAGTTAAGATGGCTGATAAAGAGATATAGCAGATAAGAGCTACACTCAGAGCATGGTAAAAGGGAATAATTTCAAGATGAGGAGGAGCAATGGAAGAAAGCCATAAAAGCTAAGTAGATAAAGTACTGATGACACCAGGGTAGTATCATGTTCAGGAGTATAGATGCTCTAGATTTTCAGCCCAGATTTACCCATGTTGGCCCTGTGATTTTTTTTTTATTTTTTATCCTCATCCGAGGACATTTTTTTTTTTTTTTTGTATTTATCTTCAGATAGAGCAGGAGGGAGAGAGGAAGGAAGAGAGAGAGAGAAACATCGAGTGAGAGAGACACATCGAGTGGCTGCCACCCACACGACCCCAACCGGGGCTGGGGACAAACTGCAACCGAGGTACGTGCCCTTAGCAGGAACCAAACCCGGGACTCTGGTCCTCAGGCCGATGCTCTAACCGCTGAGCCAAACCGGCCAGGGCAAGCCCTGTGATTTTTAAGGAAATTACTTAACCACCTCTTGCTTAATTTTTTTGACCTATATCAGAAACGATATGCTAATGGTATCTATCTAATAAGGTTGCTAAAAGGATTAGATGAATTAGTGTCTATCACATAATAAGTACCATATAAATCTTTTTAAACAAATAAAAATAATAATAGCATAGTAGATACATGATACCATGTATTTGTTAAAAACCATGGAAATTTACAGCACAGAGTGAACCTTAGGACATGCACATTTTAAAAGATTTTGTAGGATGCTGGATGGAATGCAGAATGAGAAAACAATCTAGCTGTACAACAAATGTATAAAACAAGTTCACCAAAGGGCTGGGGGAAAACACGTCAACCCAAGGAACTTTGGAAATGAGTGAAGTCTATAAGAAAAAGGCAAAAAACAAACACAACAACTGTACATAAGCACTGTACTCTAGATGACAGAGTTAGATATTGGTTAGTGCATATTAATATAAAGAATTGAGTAAATAAATAAAATAAATGGCTGGGGAAGGGGAGGGGTAGGGAGTAACGAAATAGACAAATCTCCCATTCAGAAGACTTCCCAATAATTTATGCAGATAGCCCACCCTCAAGGAAGTGAAAGGTACCACCCCACTCTTTAAGTGTGGGCTGTACATAATGACTTCTTTTCAATAAGTACAGCTGGGGAGGGTGAGGGAAAGTAACTTTATAGTGGAAAACACTAGTGCTGCCTTAGCTATGCAACCACGGTTTACATCAACACTGATAAGTCATGTTGATAGTGTGTACCTTTGATATGTAACGAAAAGTGACACTTTACCTCGATGATCTTCCTCCCCAAAACACATAATTTCAGTATAATCATGAAAAAAATAAATCCCAGTTAGGGGACATTCTGCAAATTATATGACCAGTACTCCCCAAAACTGTCACGGTCATCAAAATCAAGGAAAGCCTGAGAAACTGTCTCAATGAAGAGACATGACTACCCAATTTCACGTGGTATGTTGAATGAGATCCAAGAACAGAAGAAGTTCGTTCAGTAAACACTAAAAAAAATGTGAGTGAAGTATGGATCTTAGGTAATAATAATGTGTACCTATTGGCTCATTCATTGTAACAAATGTAGCATGCAATGTACCATACAAATGTCAGCTGCTAATAAGGGAAACTGAATGTGAGGTATACAGGAACTCCACATTATATACACAATTTTTCTGTAAGTCTAAAACTGTTATAAAATAAAAAGTTTACTAAAAATAATAAGAAACAGTTAACATTTATGAAGCACTCATTTCATTATATAATAGGCACTTTTACTGCATTAACTTTAAACCCCCAAAATAACTGGTTCCAGAAAAATGCCACTTTTAATGAATCAATCAAAATAGGGTCTGAAATTTCATGGTAAGTAGTGAAAAGAAAACAAACACAGGTTTGATTGGATGTTCATTTTGAAAAAGAAAACTAAAATTATGAAGCTAATTTTATTAAAATACGCATTTAAAATATTTATATTATTAATGTTTATTTATATGGAAATTCTTTGAATGAACAAGAAACAACTCAACTTAGGTTTGTTTTGTTATAATTTTTAAAACTTAAATTTGTGATGTCCTAAAATGGCATCTTTTGTTTATAGTATGATCTTAAAGAGGATGTTTTTACAAAAAACATTTTTATGACTTGCTTAATTTTTCCAATATTTCTCTTAATCCTCTGATGTTTAAATTATTCTCCTCTGAAGAAACTGTCCTATTATCATCCTAATTCCCCATGAAGTCCAGCCAGATCCCTCCAGTTAGAATTCATCTTCCCTGCCTTTGACTTCCAGAATCATTTTGTTCCTGCTTCTCTGATAATCTTCATTTCATTCTGTCAGTTATTAGAATTAGTTGTTTAAATGCCTTTCCTCTGCCAAAAAAAATGATACTAAAAATTGCAACAATGTCTAAGGATGGTTTCTGTCCAATGCAGAACTTAAAATAGCACCTTGAGTTGAGTCAACCTCAGTTTCCCCATTTATCAACTAGAGAAGATTACCTAAATCTACAATTCCTGGTCTGTAAGTAAGTATATTATGAGAACTCATGAGCCTGAGTCTTCCCCAGGTGGGGCCATGAGGCTGTTGGTACTTTCCTGGTCTCCCCGGAGAATACTAACATCTCTGTTTCCTAAGCCAGAGCAGAATGTTATCTCTTCCCAGTAGAGCATGGAATACATCTCAAAGTGCATGGCAACTCCATTCTATTGACTTCTGACATCTGAGGTGTAGTGCTGAGAGCAATGCTGAGACCTGTCCCGGACCAGTGGGAGAGACCACCATGAGAGACTGGACATGTCTGCCACGACTTTACACTCAGGAACTGGTCGTTCATGACCTATAGTCGTGAAATGTGGCTGCCATCAATACGTCAGCCCCCATACATGCGTTTCTCCTCCCCTGGATTCTGACCTGGCCTTGTAACTTGTTTTGAGAAATAGAATTTGGAAGTAATTTGGGACTTCTGAAGCTAAACCTTGAAAGAGACGTGCTTCCTCTCTTTTAGAAACCAGATACCATCTAAGAAGTCTGTGTAACCTGAGGCCACCATACCGTATGGAAGCCCAAGGTAGCCACGTGGAGAAAGAGGGGCATGTGAAGGTCACTGAGGTCCAGTCATGTGACTGGATCTTCAGGCCCACTGACTGCAGCTGAATGACTCTGGGTGACATTGTGTAGAGCTGAAGACCCAGCCAGCTGAGCCCTGCTCTAAATCCTGTCCCACAGAATCATTGAAAATAGCAACTCATTGTTTTAAGCCATTAGATATTGGGTGGCTTGTTACACAGCAATCAATAAGTAAAAGACAGTAGTTGGGACTGAGTTTTGCAGTTTCTAAATTAAAGGGTCCTGGTTAGCTCTCAGGCCCAATTCCAGGTAATCTGATTCAATTGGTCAGGGATTGATGTCTTTTTTATTTATTTATTTTTTCTTTATTGATTTTAGGGAGAAAGAGATAGAAACATCGATGAGAGAGAACATCGATTGGCCGCCTCCTGCATGCCCCCCACTGGGGATTGGGCCCACAACCTGGGCATATGTCCTGACCAGGAATCAAACTGGTGACCTCTTGGTGCATGGGTCAATGCTCAGCCACTGAGCCACACCAGCCAGGCAGGGACTGATGTCTTTTAAAAGCTCTCCGTTAGACTCTCACATAGGAGTAAAATTCAGAACCACAAGTCCCACTGGAATTATAAGTGCTATGCACTGAGTTAGAAAGTCAAACTGAACTGAAACAGAGGGCTAAGCCTTTAGCACATCATTAGTACCTGGGTTTAGCCAGATAAACAAAATAAAACAAAACAAAAACTCCTCCTTGTCATCCACAACATTCTGGTCAGGCAAGCTGCAGAAGGGCAAAGAAACACGGAAACACGCAGTGATCAGAGATACACATACGAGTAAACCAGCCAATAAAAGAATACTCTTGTTTTTTTCCTGAGCAAAATAATACATTTTCTATGTCAGTCTTTTCTGTGTTTCTGTACTAAATGAAGATGGCCTGGAGTGGGTGACAAAGGTCTGCATTTCATTTCTATTAATGTCTTGAGCTAAATGTGCGATGTTGGTGGCCCCTTAAGTCCTAATCCTCAGATTCAGGCCCAGTATGACCTCAGCGGTAACCTAATTAACCACATGATAAAAATAAATAAATAACTTTTTTGCCAAGATTTTCAGAATTGTATTTTGTCCCATTTTCAACTGAAATTTGGATAACAAAAAGTTTTGAAAGTTTTTGGTGAAAACAGGGAAGAAAGAAGTTTAAGATGTGTGGAGTGTTATTGGACATGTTCTTATCACACTGGGAAGTCATTAGTCATTAAGGAAATACATATGCCAAGCCACACCACCAGTTCCGAGGTATTGACTCTAACTGAGATGTCAATATTCAAGTCACATCAGCAGAGTTTAACTTCCACTAATGTCTACTGACACAGGCCACGTTGTCTGCCCTTTAAACCTTTTATATCTTTGCTTTAGGCAAAATGCTTTCTGTCTCTATTGATATCTAATTGTCAGGTACTTGAATCTAAAACTATAGATTTAACAAAACAGAAAGAAAGAGAGAGAGTGAAAGAGAGACAGAAAAATTAAAAAAAAAAGAAAGAGAGACAGAGAAAGATGAAAGAAAAAGACAGAAAGAAAGAAAGAAAGAAAGAGAGAGAGAGAGAGAGAGAGAGAGAGAGAGAGAGAGAGAGAGAGAAAGAAAGAAAGAAAGAAAGAAAGAAAGAAAGAAAGAAAGAAAGAAAGAAAGAAAGAAAGAAAGAAAGGGAAACAGAAAGGGAAAAAGAGAAAGAGAGAGAGAAAGAGAGAAAGAAAGAGAAGGAGAGAGAAAGAGCTGGTTTTTACTGGAGGCATGCCTGCCTTTGAAACTTCATTTTTCAGAAGCTGAAATAAGAGTCTTTAGTGGTTTTGATTATAATCGTTGCTATGTGTTCCTCCCGTTTTCCAGGGCACCTCATAGAAGACCACGTGTGCGATTGGTTGAATAGCGCTGATTAGTGAATGAATATGACATAGAAAAGCCTAGAGGTCTTGCAGCCCCCAGCCACTTTCCAGGAGGGGAAGAACATCCTTTGGGCCAGACACATTCAGCCTTTGGATGTGTTAATATGAAATACTTTCATTGCTCCAATTTCTACTCAAGTGGATTTTTCCTGGCTGCAACTCAGTGACCTGATTCTCTAATTTTCCTCCCTCTGAGAACACACTTTTTCTTAAGTTATTTTTTCTCTGAAATCCACACCGCCTCCCCTACCTTCCCTTTTGATTTCTTATTCAGTCTGGAAACTACCTCACCAGTTGTAATTAGCCCGAATACTTGAGGGAGGGAGGCGGGCTCTCCTCAGGAAATAGCCAGAATAAATCGAGATTCCTTCTTCTAAGAGTAAGGAAGAGAAACCCAGACCCATGTACGCTGTTTAAATCTCTCTTCGCCTTTTTATCTATTGTGAAGCACCACACTCTGATGAGGGCCTATTCTTTGTGTTCTTTTATGACCTTGATGGACCCATATCACACGTTCTCAGCTTGTTAGGCTAAATACACTTTCTCATATCCTTTCTTGGGCCGAGCTAAGAGCAGAAATATACAATTTCTAAGTGTCACCTTAGCAGTTTTCTGTGTTTTTTCTATATGTCTTTCCTGTGTGTCCGTACTGAATAGAGCTTGCCTGGCGTTGGGTGACAAAGGTTTGCAAGTTGACATTCCTATTAATGTCATTTTGAGTGCATTTTGTAATGCGTTAGTGAGTGCATCTGATTCTTACAAGCATTATTTCTGTGAAAAAATTATAATGTTGCCTATGTTTTTTACAAGTCTATTTGTCATTTTTTTTCAATAATGATACCTATTACTCATGCACGCTGTAACTCTGCTGTTTTATTTTTTTTTATTTAAAAAAATTTTTTTTCCCTTTATTGATTTTAGAGAGAGAAGAAGTGAGAAGGAGAGAGAGGTAGAAACATCGCTGAGAGAGAACATCGATTGGCCGCCTCCTGCATGCCCCCCACTGAGGATCAGGCCCACAACCTGGGCATGTGCCCTGACGGGGAATCGAACCGGCGACCTCTTAGTGCATGGGTCGATGCTCAACCACTGAGCCACACTGGCTGGACTGATGTTTTAACTACATTATCTCAGTAAGCACCACAATGACCCTGAAAGTGGTTATTGACATCCCCATTTTACAGATGAAAAATCTGAAGCTTGGAGTTCAGTATGATAACTTGCCCAGGAGGGCATCGGTAGTCAGTGTCAGACTTGAGATTCAAACCTGGGGCTCTTTATCTCGAAGCCTTTGTATTAACCACTATGCTAAACTGCCTTTCAAAAACATGCATTGCTACCTTGAAATTATTGAAGAGGGAGAGAAAGAAGGAGAAAAAAGATTTAAAGAATAAGAAAAGGAAAAAAATGCTTCCTATTTGCCCTGGCCGGTTTGGCTCAGTGGTTAGAGCGTCAGCCTGCAGATCATTGAGTCGCGGGTTCGATTCCGGTCAAGGGCACGTACCTCGGTTGCAGTTCTTTCCCAGCCCAGGTGGGGGTCGTGCGGGAGGCAACCAATCGATGTCTCTCTCACATCGATGTTTCTCTCTTCCTCCCTCCCTCCCACTCTATCTGAAGATAAATGGGAAAAATATCCTCGGGTGAGGATTTAAAAAAAAAAGGTTCCTATGTGTACACAGCATGCAGGTGATGGTAGGCGATGTGAGATTTACTGTTCAGAAGTGTTTAAACCTAGGGCCGGGCACAGAACACCTGGTTTGCAGAGAGCTAATTTAGTACAAGAAAGCATGTAACCTGGTTGCCCTGTTTCCAAGCACGGTTACAGGCAATCCCACTTTTAAACATCAGTAACGCTTGACACAAAGTTTGCCTATTTCTCATCATCAAGAAATCACTGATCTGGCAAGCAAGCGTCTTTATGAATCAATAGTGATCATTATTGATTTGGAGAAGATATTAACTTCTCCCTCTTTGTAAAGAAAGCATAAATTTCTGGTTCAAACAAATACAATTTCATACTTTCTCTTGACCTTTTAATCTGTATAAAAATGAGAAGAAAGATAAAGACAAAAGCTTACTGCATCCTGTTTGAACACCCCCACTTTGTTCTAAGACCATAATATTTTTTCCCATCTATGTACTTTCACAGTCTAAAATGAGTAATCTATACAGTTAGAATCATTAGATACTAATTTAAAAATCTCTCTTGATTTGCAAAATTGATGATAATGGGAGCTTGGAATATGATTGCTTCATTGATAAATACTCTCCTTAGACCAAAGAGTCCTGATTAAATAGTCATTATACTGACACCAAAGGAGGCAGAAACCTGCCCCCTGACCTTCGCAAGGTAATTATTTTGTGTGTCCGAAAGATAATTATGGTTGCCTCTTCTTGGCTGTATTATTGATGAAGCTCCTGACATTTTCCAGGGACACTCCAGCTGAGAGGTGGCTGGCTGGCTGAAAGTCCAGAAGAGGCCTGGGTGAAGCCACCGGAGACCATGGTCACTGGTCAACAGATCCTCAGAAACCTACGGGAAATGCAATTTCCTTTTGCCTTTGAAGTTCGTGTCAAGAAGATCATCCGTTTTTGTGACCCTAGCACTGAGACATTTTTGTAATTTCCCATAGCTGAGGGGGTGCTATGGTGCATTAAGTATCTAAGGTGTTTAAAAAGCATGACAGCCTATTAAATCCATGACCTACAAAATAGGAAGCTCGATAGGTAATTCATAAGAACAGTTTTCTGTATGGTTATTTCTCTGTAATGTAGTAAAAATCTATGCCCTTTAGGAAAAGAACAGCTATTTGGGTCTTCCGGATCATTGATAAGTGGATTATAAAGGGGGAAAAGTTCAGTGCTTCTACCTAATTTCATCTGTCACATGTTTTTGGCTTCTTACAGCAAATGTGCCTAGATGTGTCTGTGGCATCACATATTCAAGACATTAGAAGTCATTTTCTTAGAATTCATGACTTCTTACTTTCCATGCCAAAGCTTAACCACACCTGCATATCCAATGCCCAGAAAGAAACCTTCTCATTGCAATTAAAATATCTTCAACTAGGGACGGCTCTAATTTTGCTTGGCTTTGGTCTTATAAAATGACTCACCTAACACTTATAAAACCCTCTCCTCATACTGGATAAATAAAAAATAACTGAATCACTAATTTGCTGTAACTAACTGCACTAACCCTTACTTAGAGATAGAAGGATTGAATGTTTCATCCTCTGAAATAAAGCTACCTTTTTTTTTTTTTTTTTTTAAATAGACCTTTGGGACTTCTAGACAGTGTTTCAGACTTCAGTGTTAATTTTGTGAAGCAGTATAATCAGAAAGTCACTTGAATCATCATGTAATAATTTGTGTTTCTGGACCTTAATAGTTATGACTCTAAGAACTGAAGCTCAAATAATCATTCCAACAAAAAGAGAATTAATCAACCCAATGTTATTCAGACCCCAAAGTAACTCACGGTAGTGGCTCTCATTTATAAAAATATTATCTTAAAAAAAAGAATAGGGAAATAAGAATGTTTGTAGGCTTCTCACAGTGATGGTGAGTTGGTAACTCTGGAAACTGAAAAAGAAGTAGAGAGATACTTCTTATAAAATCTTATTCCAAGTGCACGCAGTCTGTAGGATGAGGGCCCATTCCCTAACTCCTCCATAGCGTCACTATGCTCTTGGCAAAAGTGAAGTAGTTGTACTGAGAGATCTCACCAGATGATATGGAGAATAATTTATGTATAATTTAAATACCAAAAGAGTTTTTTTTTTTTCTTTATTGATTTTAGAGAGAGAAGAAGGGTGACGAAGAGAGAGATGGAAACATCCATGAGAGAGAACATTGATTGGCCGCCTCCTGCATGCCCCCCACTGGGGATTTGGCCTACAACCTGGGCATGTGCCCTGACCAGGAATCGAACCAGTGACTTCTTGGTGCATGGGTCAAGGCTCAACTATTGAGCCACACCAGCCGGGCCCAAAAGAGTTTTTTAAAATTCAAGGTATAATCCCAAATATCTATAGTGTCACAACATTTTACCATAATATACAGTACTAGTCCTCCCTTTTTAAATCCTGCTTATTAGTATTACTTTTTCTAGTCTAAATGGTACTTAACATCTATTTATACAAAACACGTTCTTTTTAGATCACAATGTCACATTCATTTCGCAAACATTTAATGAGCAACTACTTTGTGCCTACTGTTGTGTCGTATACAGGACGATGAACAGGTTCATCATTTAAATTGCTCACACATTAGGTGAGGAGATAGAAATAGAAGGTAATCATTACAGTTGGGAAAGATGCTGTAAGAGTATAAACTATTACAGGATCCCAGGGGAAGGAAGGTGCTGTGTGAGCCTTTCCCATTCTGTTATAAATATTCCACACAGGTTCTTACCCTCACCATGCCTCAGACGGTTCTTTCAAAGTCAACACTGACTCCCATGTTGCTCAATCTGGGTAATGTCTTCGTCCTCATCTTGCTCAATATGTTAGCAATATTTCATACAGTTGTTCATTTCCCCTTTCTTGAGAGACTTTCCTCACTTGGCTCCTGGGAGGTCACCCTTACTTCACTTCCTGTCTCGCTGATAACTCCTTGTAAGTCGTCTTTGTTGCCTCTTCATCTCTCCAACCCTAAACATTGGGGGTGCTCCCGAACTCAGTCCCTGACCTCCATTCTGGTCTCACTTCTCCCTCAGTGATTCTGCCTCATTCCAAGGTTTTATGTGGCATCTAATGCAGATAATGTCCAAACACCTACCTAAACTTCAAAGCATTTATCCAACACTTCCACTTAGAGTTTCAACAGGTATTTTACACATAACATGATTTTTTAAAAATCTTGATTATTTCCACCCAATTCTGTTCTTCCTGTAGTCTTTACCATCTCCGTAAATGGGAATTTCACCCCTCCAGTTGCTCAGGCCAAAATCCTTGGCGTTATCTTGACTCCTGCATACCCCGCCTTTTAACTTGGCCTTTAAAATATATTCAGAATCTTAACACCTCCTCTCTTATCACCCTGGACAACATTTGCCACCTGGATTATTGCCGTAGCTTCTTATCAGCTCTCTCTGCTTTTATTCTTTTTTTTTTTTAGTCCTCACCTGAGGATACTTTTCCATCCATTTTCAGTGGGAGTGGGAGGGAGGGGTAGAGAGAGAGAGAGAGGGAGAGAAACACTATGTGAGAGAGACACATCGATTGGTCACCTCCTGCACGACCCTGACCAGGGCCGGGGACCGAACTGCAACTGAGGTACTACGTACCCTTGACTGCAATCGAACCCATGACTCTTTGGCCTGTGGGCTGATGCTCTAACCGCTGAGCCAAACCAGCCAGGGCTCTGCTTTTATTTTTGACTCTCTATACTTTATTCTACATATGGCTGTCAGAATAATCCTATTAAAATGTAAGGCAGATCACATGACTCTTCTGCTCTCTGCCCTTCAATGGTTTCCAATCTTACTCAGAATAGAAAATCAAAGTCTTTTTCATAGCCTACAAGGCCCTACAAAATATTGCTCATAGCTGCCTCTCTGATGTCATTCCCCACTCATTCATTTTACTTACCACACTGGCCTCCTATCACTCCCCCCAACATACCAAAAATGCTCTGCTTTGGACACTTTGCACTTGCTGTTCCCTCTACCTGGAATGCTTTCCCTGCCCACCATCCACATAGATTGAATCCTGTTTTATTTTCATCTCTGCTTCTATACACTCATCAAAGTGGCCTTCCTTGGCCACTCTATTTAAAATAGCATCCTCGCCCTGGCCGGTTGGGCTCAGCAGTTGGAGTGTTGGCCTGTGGATCAAAGAGTCGCGGGTTCGATTCCAGTCAAGGGCACATACCTCGGTCATGGTTCGGACCCCAGCCCTGGTTGGGGTCATGCGGGAGGCAACCAATCAATGCGTCTCTCTCACATCGATGTTTCTGCCCCCCCGCCTCCACTCTACCTGAAGATAAGTGGAAAAATATCCTCTGGTGAGGATTTAAAAAAAACATTAAATCAATCAATCAATAAATAAATAAACTAGCATCCTCATCTCCTTACCTTGCCTTATTTTCCTTCATTCTGATTCCAGCTGGCATGTATGCTTTTGCTACTCATTTTTTGTCTATTTGGTTCCACTAGAATCTGAATTCTATCACAGTAGAACCTAAATTCTATCACTGTTGCAGCTCTAAATCCTTAGACAGTATCTGGCACATAATAGTCTTCCAGTAAATAATGAATTAATTTATTTGAGCTGGGAGAAAAGGACCATTGCTCCCAGGCAGAAGAGACCAGCACCTACCAAGGAATACGTTTGGTTTATCAAAAACAGGGTTTGGCAAACTACAGCCTGGGGACCAAACCAATCCCACCACTTTTTTTGGTAAAGTTTTTTTTGAAATAGAGCCATGTGTATTCATTCACATTATTACTGATGACTGCCTTTGTTCTACGACGGCAGAGTTGAATAGCTGTGGCAGAGACCGCGCGGCCTGCAAGCCTAAAATAGTTACTAACTGGCTCTCTCAAGAAAAAGTTTGCCAACCTTTGGTCTAGAGGGTAGAATGCATGGGAGAGATGGTGAGAACATGGAGGAGGATGTGAGGGCAAGCTAGAAGAAATGTCTATAAGTTAGGGTGTCATTTGTAAGAGAGAATGAGACCATGGGTGCTTTAGGCAAGGGAGGAACTATGTCTGATTTGTGCATAAAAGAGTTCTTTTTTTTTCCTTTACTGATTTTAGAGAGAGAGGAAGGGAGAGGAAGAGAGAGATAGAAACATCGATGAGAGAGAATATCGATTGGCTACCTCCTGCACGCCCCCCACTGGGGATCAGGCCCACAACCTGGGCATGTGCCCTGACTGGGAATCGAACCGGCGACCTCTTGGTGCATGGGTCAACGCTCAACCACTGAGCCACACCGGCCGGGCATAAGAGAGTTCTTGCTATTTAAACCAGTCATCCCAATGGCAGCTGCTGCCGGGACCCCAGCCATAATGTCACTGCCATGTCCGGCATTAGATGTAGGAACAACAACAACAAAAAGGTGAAAAGCCATTTGCCTGTCCCACCCTGCCATACTAGATGTTGGTTTGGAAGTGATCTCTCCCTCGTGGTGAGTCTGGTGTAGACAGCTCCAACAGCCTCCATAACAGCCTCTAGATGGCTGGCCCGGGCGGGGCTCAAGAGCCCCGGGAACATGAGGTTGCTTCTAGGGTCACCCAGAGACTTGTGTCTCCTCAGACATGGTCCTGCTTTAGGAAGCTTCTGGGAGGTGACAAACTTCAGAATCATTTTTATACACGACGAAAAGCAAAACTCTAAATGTTCAGTGGTCTGACAGCTCATCAGACCTTTTTCGGGTTCTCTCAACTCTGCGGATCAGTTGGACGCCATCCCCAGGTCAGGTTGAAAGGTTGCTGACCTGTCCTGCTTTTACTCAGGTGAGATTTCACACTAAAGCAGCCTTCGCCCGCCACCTTTGGCTCTTAAGATTTTAGTTCCAGCCAGACCTTCAGTAAGGCCAGGAGTCAATTTGGAAGGGTGAGGGGGAGGAGAACAAATGTGTTCTGAATTTCACAGAACAAAGTGGAGCTCTGGCTTGTGGTTGAGCTGGGAAGCGAAGGCCCCCCACCCCTCAGCCCTCTGAGAACGCAGTGGTGAAATCTGCTCGGCTCCAGTGAAACTGTGGCATTTGGCTTTAATTTGATAGATCCCACCATGCCTACTTTGGTTTGGGACTTGGTTCTGGCCTGACTCTTCTTGCCCGTCGTTCAAGTGTGTATAAGCAAGGGAAGCCAAGTTTCCACTTGTCCATACTGACTCATTCAACTGGGAAGTCCATTGCCCTTACAACAGCTTATGTTGTTTACGGGCTCTGCCTTTAAACATTCCAAGTATGGGTTAACTGCAAATTGATAGGTTATCATTTGAAAGAGGAAGTGGGAAGTTTCAGACAACAGTCTAGCCCTAAGCAAAAGAAACAAAACTTGTGATTTCTATGGGAGCTGTTGGGACCCACCCTTTCTCTTGGTTTTTCAACAGATCAGAAGGACTTTTTTTTTTCTTTCTTTTTTTAATTTAATACTTCAGTTTTCAGGAAGGAACCAGATTAAGCTTTTTAGGCATTATCCACCAGGGACGTGCTGAATTAATTGCAGGCTTCGTTTTGTAGGCGTCGGTATCAATGGACGGGGTGCTAGCTCAGCCCTTTTGAAAGTAACAGACGGTGGTGGCTCCAGTAATTACATTAAGACCGTGGATACACACTTGCCTTGGGGATTTGGAGTTGGGCTTAATCAAATCTGGATTTGACATTTCACAGCCCACATCAAGGATTTCTACAAAGGAACATCGAGCATTGCCAGCTCCGCTCCTGCTCTGACTTAGTGCCTCCTCCCGGGGAACTGAACAGGCCCTGTGCTAATCTTGTTGATGCTTTGGCTGCATTTCTGCTCTGCTGCATGCTCTCAGAGCTTCCGTGAGCCACGGAGACTTTCAGTCGGGGAAAGAGCCCTTATGCAAGGTCTACTGTGACCCAGGGCCCTGGACCAGGATCTGAGAGAGACGATGATGAACGAGACTGAGTGAGTCCTGAGCTGCCTCATAAACGTTACATATGGGAGGAGCTACAGAAGCTCAACCTGTGACTCAAAAGCAATGAGCTCTTTTTATTCATTCTGAACTGTGTACTACTAGGTAATGCCTGCCTTTGAGGAGCTTAAAGTTCAGTCCAGTAGTTGTCAAACTTGAGTCACCTAAGGAGCCCCTCAGACACCTATTTAAAATGGGAACAAAGCCCTGGCTGGTTTGGCTCAGCGGTTAGAGCGTCCGCCCGCGGACCGGAGAGTCCCAGGTTCGGTTCCCTCTAAGAGCACGTACCCTGGTTGCAGTTTGTCCCCGGCCTGGTTGGGGTCGTGTGGGTGGCAGCCACTCGATGTGTCTCTCTCACATCGATGTTTCTCTCTCTCTTCCTCCTTCTCTCCCTCCCGTTCTATCTGAAGATAAGTGCCAAAAAAAATAAAAAATAAAAATAAAATAAAATGGGAACAAAGCCCTGGCCGGTTTGGTTCAGTGGTAGAGCATCAGCCCACAAACCAAAGAGTCGTGGGTTCGATTCTGGTCAAGGGCATGTACCTCAGTTGTGGTTCATCCCAGCCCTGGTCAGGGTCACGCGGAAGGCAACCAGTCGATGTGTCCCTCTCATGTGGATGTTTCTCTCTCCCTCTCTCTCTCTCTCCCTCCCTCCCACTCTATCTGAAGATGAATAGAAAAAAAGTATCCTCGGGTAAGGAATAAAATAAATAAATAAATAAAATAAAATGGGAACAAGGCCTCGTCCGCACTTTTCATAGGCCAATGTTTCGAAGCAGTCTTTCTTTGGCCCATCCTTTGAGACATACTGATAAACGTAGATCTGATGCAAACACACAGCTGGGGAAACAGCACCACAAGCTGCACCTGTCGCAGGGGAGGCTCCAAGGTGCGAGGGCTCCTCTCTGTCTGGGAGGCCAGAGAAGGCTTCCCCGGCCAAGATGCAGGGCTCACACAATGCTATCGGGTTTCGTCAGGCAGACGACACCAAGGGCGGGATGCTTGAGGGGGAGCGAGGACGCCAGGCACAGAGGACAGTGGGGAAAGGACGCCCGATGGGAGAGGACAGCTGCGCAGGCGCCCTGTGAGTAGACAGCGGAGAAGGAGAGGAGAGAATACGACGCTGGACATGTGAGCTGGAAGCGGGTCCCGGAGGATCCTGAACGCCATCGTAGGAGTGAGAAAGGGTTGGTGAGAAACCATTTTGTCACAGGGAAATAATGTGATCACATTTGCATTTGCACCGGATGACTTGGGTGTCAGTGTGGTGTTGGATAGAAAACAAACAATGCAGAAAGTCGGAGAGGTTGGGATTTCTCGACCGGCATTGTTAAGTATTAAAATAATAGCTTTGTGGTCAGGATACATAGGCAGAGTGTTCCTTGGCTGCAAAAATATGCAGGCAAAGAGAGCTGAGCCACCAGACACAGGAGGAAGGGAAGTCACAGAGGAGCCAGGCTGCCGGGAGCTTCTCTTGGGACCTCCACCGTCAGCCGTAAGCAGGTGCTCTCCTGTGCCTGCTTCTCACCTCTCTCCCCATTCACTGGCTTCCGCTTTATCTTGGATCTTCCTCACACCTTCTCCCAACTCAAAATTTTGACTCCCTTAGGAATATGCAAAGGAAGAGCTGCAGCTTGAACACCTGTGACATAATGGGGTAAGGGTAGGAGGCATCTCCTCAAGCCGGCCCCTCCAGTCACAGGCCTTTTGCACACTAGTGATCCATTTGTTAGTGAATCCTGCATGTAGTTATACAAAGACAGCCATTGGCTGTTTTTGTGGTTTTTTTTTTTTTTTTTTTTTAATTATCTTTTCTTTTTCTAATGGAAAAGCCTAAAAGTGTTGAATTAGTGCCAAGGATTTGATTTTGTGAGCCGCAGTTGGACAGGAGTGTGAGTTTGCATAAATGTAGGCTCTTTATCTCTCGAGCAAAACTCCATCTATTCAGCATAACTAGGAGAGCACAATTACCAGCATCAATAGATGAATATTCTGAGTTGTGGACAATTATAAAGCATTCAGTCTCGTTTCCAAGTATAAGAATTCAAACTTAATTCCTGATACAATTACATCCTGGAGGCCTGCTTAAATAAATTATTCAAAGTGATTTGTAATGAACATATTCATTTCTTTTGATGTAAACAGACTTTCCACATTCTTTAAAATGGCATATTTTATTCTACACAATTTTAATATTCTCCTTGCAAAAGGTTAATGCATTATTTATTTCTTTAGAAAACCCATTCCCCCATGAAGTGAACAAGAAATTTAGAACTACGTCGCATCAGCTGTCACAAATATAAAATCTGTCTCACTATCTGAAGTTCAGAGGAGCATATTTGGGCAACCAAAATTCACGAAAGTCAGAAGAAGTAAGGTTTCTCTGTGTAAGCCACAGCTTCTTTCCACAGGTCATTATCCTTGTCTCCAAGACTCTAGGTCAGCCTTGGAATCGAGTTTCAAAAGCCTTTAGTTCTGCAAACATCCAAGAGTCATGAAAAACTCTCATTAGCCCATTGGCAGTGTTCCTTGTAAACAGCAGCTTCCACCCCTTCCCACAGCGCTGGGCTGAGAGAACTCGGGAGCTGCCTGCAGCAAATACATACCCAGCATACTCATTATACAGGCATTCCCATCAAAGACAAGCAAAAAGGGGGCAGGCCGAAAGGGTTAGATGTCTATCCATTCCCAGTGCTTCTTTGGCTCATTTCTGATTTCTTGGAGGCTAGTGCTGACTTATAGGCAATGGAAGAAATTTGTTCTGAAAGTTTTGTCAATCAGCAGAGAGGTGAAGCCTCCCTCTCCTGGCTGCTCCACATGGAGCTGGTCGCCCTGTGGTTCGGGGGGCCTCTCCATCACAGCTTCTGGGGTGGTGAGCCTAGTCCCTGTGCAGCCGATGTGCGGGCAGAGGGTGTGTGTCCAGTCATTTACAAACAGCTTTGCGGACAAGATTCCGGGGAGAACCCACCCCTGTGACGTGTATTAGTTTGAGTGAATCAATTCTTGTCCTTCAGGACTTTATACACTTTGATCATAGGTCCTCTTTGTTTTTAAATATATTTTTCATAGATTTTTTTTTTAGAGATAGAGGAAGGGAGAGATAGAAACTTCCATGTGAAAGAGAAACATCGATGGGCTGCCTCCTGCATGCCCCCCACTGGAGATCGAACCTGCAACCTGGGCATGTGCCCTGACTAGGAATCGAACCAGGACCTCTCAGTCCATGGGAGGAGGCTCAATCCACTGAGCCACAGCAGCTAGGCTGATCATAGGTTCTCTTAATGTGAATCTCTTAAAACCTAAAAAGTCTTGATTCTTCTATTCTGTCCTCACAGGGATATGTCTTAATCTACTCCATCAATTGACCAGTCCTTTCCTAGACTTCACACCTCTGTCCTGCATCTTTTGAGAATTCAATTGAAGAAGCCATAGAGTATAATGGGTAACTCCATGGTCTTTGGAGTCTGCACATCCAGAGATCAAGCACAGGCTCTGCTATGGAATTGCTCTATGACCTGGGACAGGACGCTTAACTTTATTGAGACTATTTGCTCATCACTGAAATCTGAAGAGCAAAAGCACACTTCTTTTTAAAAAATAATTTTTTATTTTCAATTACAGTTCACATACAATGTTATATGAATTTCATGTATAGAACATAATGATTAGACATTTATATAACCTACGAAGTGATCACCCTGATAAACTAGTACCCATCTGACACCATACATATCCATTACAATATTATTGACTATATTCCCTATGCTGTACTTTACATCCCTGTTACTTTTTATAACTGGCAGTTGGCACATCTTAACCCCTTACCTCTTGTCACCCATCCCCCCAACACCCTCCCATCTGGCAACCATCAAAATGCTCTCTTTGCTCAGCTGGTGTGGCTCAGCGGATTGAGCATCGTCCCATGCACCAAGAGGTCACCGGTTCAATTTCTGATCAGAGCACACGCCCTGATTGCAGGCTTGGTCCCCAGTAGGGGGTGTGCAAGAGGCAGCTGATCAATGTTTCTCTCATCGATGTTTCTATCTCTCCCTTTCTCTCTATAAAAAAATCAATAAAAAAATATTTTTTAAAAATGCTCTATTTATTTATGAGTTTTTCTGTTTTGTTTGTTTTTTAGATTCTACATATAAGTGAAATAATATGGTATTTGTCTTTCTTTGCCTGAGTTATTTCACTTAGCATAATACCCTTTTAGGTCCATTCATGTTGTTGCAGATGACAAGATTTCATATGGCCAAGTTATATATATCTATATAGATATAGATATAGATATAGATATAGACCATCTCTTCTTTATTCATTTGTCTTTTGATGGGCACTTAAGTTGCTTCTATAGCTTGGCTATTATAAAATAATACTGCAATAACCATAGAGATGCATATGTCTTTTTGAATTAGTGTTTTAGGTTTCTTTAGATACATACTCAGAAGTGGAATTGCTGGGTCATTCTTTGTCTCTTGATTCAAAGTCTATTTTGTCTAATATAAGTATTGCTACCCATCTTTTTGGTTTCCATTTGCAGGAAATATATTTTTCCATCTCTTTACTTTTAGTTTGTATGTGCATCTTTCAATCTGAAGTGGGTCTCTTGTAGGCAGTGTATATATGCGTCTTGTTTTGTTATCCATTCAGCCACCCTATGTCTTTTGAATGGAGCATTTAATCCATTTACCTTTACAGTAATTATTGATAGGTATGTAGTTATTGCCATTTTATTATTCATATTTTTATGGCTCTTCTTCTTCTTCTTCTTCTTCTTCTTCTTCTTCTTCTTCTTCTTTAAGAAGGCTCTTTAACGTTTCTTATAATACTTGTTTTGATTATAGCTTTTTCTTATCTGGGAAGTTCTTTATCTGTCTTTCTATTCTAAAGGATAGCCTTGCTGGGTAGAGTAATCTTGGTTTTAGCTCCTTGCTTTTCATCACTTTAAATATTTTATGCCATTTCCTTCTGGCATGCAAAGTTTCTGTCGAGAAATCAGCTAACTTTCTTATGGAAGCTACCATCTAGGTAACTAACTGCTTTTCTTTTGTTGCTTTTAAGATTTTCTTTTTGTTTTTAACCCTTAGCATTTTAATTATGATGTGTTTTGGTTTGGACCCTTTTGAGTTCATCTTGTTTGGGATTCTCTGCACTTTGTGGATTTGTATGTCTATTTCCTTCACCAGGTTAGGGAAGTTTTCTATCATTATTTCTTCAAATAAGTTTTCAATTCCTTGGTCTCTCTCTTCTTCTGGCACCCTCATGATGCAAACATTGGTACCCTTGAAGTTGTCCCAGAAGTCTCTTTAACTATCCTAAATTTTTGGGTTCTTTTTCCTTTTTGCTATTCTGATTTGGTGTTTTCTGCTACCTCATTTTTCAAATCGTTGATTTGATCTTCAGCTTCATCTAGTCTAATACTGATTTTCTTTGATGTATCCTTCACTTCGGTTATTGTAGTTTTCATTTCTGACTTTTTAAATGTTTTATATCTCCTTTTTAATGTTTTCCATCTCTTTGTTAAATTTTTCACTGAGCCCTGGCTGGTTTGGCACAGTGGTTAGAGTGTCAGCCCACAGACTGAAGGGTCATGGGTTCAATCCTGGTCAAGGGCACATACCTGGGTTGCAGGTTAGATCCCCAGCCCAGGGTCACGTGGGAGGCAACCAACTGATGTGTCTCTTTCACATCAGTCTTTCTCTCTTTCTCTCTCCCTCCTTTCTACTCTCTGTAAACAAATTAATGGAAAAATATCCTTGGATGAGGATTAACAAAAAAAAAAAAAAGAAAGAAAAAAAATGTCTCACTGAGATCATTGATCATCTTTATAACCAGTGTTTTGAACTCTGCATCTGGTAGATTGCTTGTCTTTTTTGTTCAATTATTTTTCCAGAGTTTTGTCCTGTTCTTTCATTTGAGACATGTTTCTTTATCTCCTCATTTTGGCTGCCTCCCTCTATTTGTTTCTATTTATTAGGTCAAGCTGCTGTATCTCCTGGTCTTGGTAGAATGGCCTTATGTAGTAGGTGTCCTGTGGGGCCCAGAGACACAATCTCCCTGGTCACCTGAGCTGGGTGCTCCAGATGTGTCCCTTGTGTGGGTTGTGTGTGCCCTCCTATTGTAGTTGAGCCTTGACTGCTGTTGGCACATCAGTGGGAGGGATTAACCCTCGGGTTGATTGGCTGTGAGGACTGGCAGTGACCATAGATGAGGAGCTGTTGGGCAGGGACTGACCCCAGAGCAGAATTTGCTTTAGCAGGGCTCTGGTGCCTGCCAAGTCCATCCTTTGGGCGTGTCATTTGTGGAGGTGGTTGGGTGGTGCTCTGAAGATGGCCACCCAGTTTGTCGGTTCTGGGGCTACTTGCGAGGGGCTCTGGTGCAGGCCAAGTTTAGCTGTTGCCTTTGCTCTGCTTGGGAACACTTGGTATGAGCTACAAAGTGATGTGCAGATGGTTGCCACTTGTTCTGGGCTTGGAGGTGCCTCCGAGAGGCTGAGGCGTGAACTGAGGCTGGCTGCCACTAGTGCCAGGCTTGGGGCTGCTTAGCAAGAGGTATGGGGCACACCAAGGCCAGATGCTGCTTGTTTGGTGTTTGCGAACCTTTGAGAGATTTTAGGGAAGTCCGCAGTATGAGACAAGACAGGGCATTTGTATGGAAAAGTCACTGTAAATGACTTGAGTGGGCCCAGAATGTGGGTGGGGCAGGCTCTCAGGGAATCACCAGGTAGGGTGAACAGTGTTAGCCAGGTGGGTGGAGACTCAGATGTGGTGTCTATGTGAGCCTGCAAGAGGAGGGTTCGGCAAAGAAACAATGGCTTCTGCCAGCACTTCTGTTTGGGAGAAAGCTGCCCCTCCAGCCCTCGCCCTGAAACCAGACAATTCAGCTGCTCCTCAGCTGTCTCTCCCATGCTCCAGCACGGGAGCTCAGAGCGAGTGAGTCGGTCAACAGGTAATTCTGTGAGCCCTAAAAAGGGAACGCCAGGGCTCCATCAGCTCTCTGCCTCACTCAGCCACAATCCCTGCTGATTTCCACAGTCAGAATTATGGGGACATTTTTTCTGGTACTGGAACCCTGGGCTGGGGAGCCCGGTGTAGGGCTGGGACCCCTCAATCCTCAGGATGGAGGTCCGCAGCCAAGACATCCCTTTTTTTTTTTTTTTTTTTTTTCTTTATTGATATGAGAGACAGGAAGGGAGAGGGAGAGAGAGATAGAAACACCAATGAGAGAGAACATCGATTGGCCACCTCCTGCATGCCCTGCACTGGGGATCAGGCCCACAACCTTGGGCATGTGCCCTGACCAGAAATCGAACCAGCAACTTTTTGGTTCATGGGTCGAAGCTCAACCACTGAGCCACACCAGCCAGGCAAGACATCCCTTCTTGTCTTTAACCTCCACATGTGAGTGTGGGACCAGTCCGTTCCGTGTTCTGCCCCTCCTATATCTCCATGTGGCTCCTCCTTTATGTTCTTAGTTATAGGAATTCTGTTCAGCCAGACTCCAGGCCCTTGTCAATGATGGCTGTACTGTAGTTTAGTTGTAATTTTGATGTGGTCATGGGAGAAGGCCAAGTACAGTGTTTACCTACTCTCGCAACAACACGCTCTTTATCAGGTTAATATAAGGATTAAAAATAGTAACATGTGTACCCATTAGAACAACACGTGGCCCATACAAACATAAGCAAGATCATCTGGAAACACAAACATGCAAACACGAACATAACTAGATGACTGAGGTTTTTCCCTCTTTACACGAGTGTTCGGCAAACTACAATCTATGCATTTGATAGAAATCCAACCCCAGAATTTTTCTGACCCTAAATAAAGTGCAGTCGATCCCATCTAGCCTTAAAATGGGAGCTGCTCTAACAGTGTTGAATTTGCACACACCATGTACAGGACCACACTGTGCATCTTACCGAAAGCCATACTTATTATTTATCATTTGTTCATTGCCTACTTTTGACCAGGCACTGTTTTAGGAAGTGATAGTTCAAAAAAGGGCAAACCAAAGCCTTTGCCCTTAGAAACTTTAGAATGCTGCTCACGGTGTGTCCACAGTTGCTCAAGGCCTTGCCCCTCTGTATTAGTCAGTGTTTAAGTACTGTGACAAGCAGTCCCAATGTCTCAATGTCTCAATAAAGGTTTATTTCTTATTCACATTGTATTAGTCATCTGTTGCTTTGTGGCAAATGATCCCAAAACTTAGCAGTTTAAAACAACAAATGTATTATCTCACACAATTTCTGAGAGTCGAGAATCCAGGAGAAGCTTAGCTGAGTGGTTCTAGCTCAGTGTCTCTCACAAAGTTATATTCAAAGTATTTGCTGGAGTTGCAGGCATTTCAGGGATCAGCTGGGGCTGGGGAATTCTTTTCCCAGCTCACTCACCTGGTGATTGGCAGGCCTCAACCCCTTGCTGGCTGTTTGAGGAAGGTCTCCATTCCTGACCATCTGAGCATCTCCACAGGCTAAGTGACCCCAAGACATGGCAGCTGGATTTCCACAGAGAGAATGGAGAGAGGGAAACAGAGAGAGACAGACAGACAGAGAAAGAGAGATTTGGAGAGGGAAAATGAGTGAGAAAGCACCCAATGCAGACGATACAGTCTTTTACAACCTAGTCTCCGAAGTGACATAACATCACTTCTGCCATATACTGTCAGTCCCCAGACCAACCCTGGTACCATGGAGAAGGTGACACAGGGGTATGAATGTCAGGAGATACAACCGGTGGAGGCTGGCTACCACACGAGTAGTCTACCGCGAGTCATTCTTCAGGGGAGATGGGTGGGGGCGGAGTCTGTTCTACACAGTTTTATCCCAGGACCCAACCTCCTTCCATTCAGAGGCTCGCCCTTATGCCCTGGGCCTTCTCCACTTGATCCTCTGCATCTTGCCAGGAGGTCAGGAGCAAGAGAGGAGCGCTACTGAAGTTGCCCAGTAGATTCCAGTGGCCAGACTTGGACATTGTAAGTTACATTGTGTAAGTTTCTTTGGCCCCCATTCCACTAACCAGAAATCTCCTAATTGCAGGGGAGGCTGTAAAACGTGTTCTATAAGTGACCCTGGATTAAAAGGGAATGGGATTTGGTGACTTTATAGCAGGCACTCTGCCACACCCTGTGTTTGAAAAGAGATTGTACATTTAAACAGCTGCATTTTTTTTTTTTTTTTTTTTGTAAAGCAGTCTGTTCGGTTTTAATACAACAACGAAAACATATGATTGCCTGCCAGTCTGCAACAAAGCCACCGATGGATTGCATATTTTCACCTTTTCAATGCATTGTAAATGCCGCCCCTATTTAAGGGGCCGTGTGCAGGTGGTGGAGAGCAGTTCCTGAACCATTAAGTTGGCTGCTTTTTCAGGAATACTATTAGGATGCTGGCAGAAACAAGTCTGGCCTTGTTTCCGTCGTGGGGAAAGAAGAAAGTCATTGTTCCCAAGCAAATGAAAATACAAATCACAAGACTGAAATTATGAATGCAAAACAGTATATTAAACTGTGCTTGTATGTCATATTTGCATGCATTTTAATATGGATCTGCCATTCCCTTTGCTAGATTCAGTAGGCACTGACAATACTCCACAATTGAATACAGTTTGTGATTCGAGGAATTGTTTTGATATATATTTTAACCCATTCATGTTCCTATTGCCAAATTTCTTGGTGTTTAAGGGGTCTCCGATGCCAAATCAGACCATTTTATCGGTTAGATATCAGATCTGCGTGACCCAAGAACAATTCACAAAAATACTTTTCCTAAACTGACTTGATAGCCCTCAAGTGATTGAAACATGACGAAAGCCATTCATGGGATAGAAAAACGCAATCCAAATTTAAAAACCGGAAAAGGCTTCCGCGATTCTTTGGATTCGATGTCCTCATCTCCCCTCCTCGTGCCGAAGCCTGGCCACATTTATTATAGTAAAAGCACCCGTGAAACATTTAAGCCACGTTTTCTAAAAGCCCCATTTGCCGAGCTGCGGCTCCTATGCAGCTGACATTCCCAGAGTCGGTTTTTCCTTTTTCTGGGGTCTGTCTGGTTTTCTATTTGAGCAGCCCCCTGAAAGAGAAATCACTTTCAGGGCAGTCACAAAAATGCACCACACTTAGAACCCTTGCTCTCTGTGGTGGAGGCTTACGGACCCGAGAAGAAGAATCTGTTTCACGAGGACCCGGCTCTAAGTCATAAACCAGAAATACATCAAGCTCTTTGTTGTTAATTGGCACTTACCTCACCTGAAGGCTTTTGCCAAGAAGAGCAGAGGGGTTTAATGGGGAAGGAAGAAAGGAAAGAGCCTGGAGCTCTGGAAAACAGTCCCAGCCACATGTGATTTTTCGCTGGGGGGCTTCCCACCCTCCCCCCAATACGCTAGAGCAACAAAGTGGCCTATGTGCGGTCCCAAACCTCGGCTGTTTACTTGGGGGGTAAGGCTCAGACTGGGGCCTGAGTGATAACTGCTTCGCGTAATTACGAAGACAGCTTGAAAACTATGCCCCTCTTTGTTTCGGCTTCCAGATGACGGCTGTCAAACCGCTGTTTGTGCCAGTTTTATTTCAAAGCGCTTTTCTTTCATATCTCAAAGGTCAGTGTGTTTACTGGTGGCCAAAAGGAGCCTGTGTGCAGAAGAAAGAAACACATGTGGGTGAGTGGCAGAGCTGGAGGCGGGGTCAGAACTGGGTCTGAGTCCCAGATTGGCTTCCAGATAAGTGAGAGAAACATGATTTCACCTCTCCTTCTTCGTTACCATAGGAAGCAGAGGAAGAAAAGGGTCTCTTTTATGTAAAAAAAAAATTCTAGAAGTCTCATTCAGGAAGAAGAAATGGAGGTATTTCCAGTAAAAAAACACGATCAAACACGCAGCCAAGAAAATGTCCACTTCATCTTTCTCATAATGGAAATAGTTTCCCCTTCAAAGAAAGCAGACTGGATGGTCTGGCCGCCCTTAGAAACCTTGAGATTGTTTTTAGTGCAGGAATATTAGCCCAGGGAAATAAAGCAACCTCAAACACTCTATCAGGAGTCTCGGTCGGCTTTCTGACATCATTACTTAGACCATCAAGGCCAATCCAACTGAGTTACCTGTCCATATAGAAAACATTAGTGTTTCTGTTATGAATATTTGAAAACAGTGTCAAATTTCAATTACATAAGCTCAATACCTATTTCCAATGTCCTTTATGATTTATATTCTTCTAATCTGTGTTTTCCCATTTATGTTCCCTCAATTTTCTATGTATTGAGCTCCTGGGGAAAGGAGATGAATAAGTTGCTGAAATGCTTGGGAACATGTAGCATTCTGAAACTAGATTTGCCTGGATTTGAATCTTAGTACTGCCATGCACCGGCTGTGTGACCTTGCATAATTTACTTAACCTCTCTGTGCCTCAGTTTCCTTGTCTGCTCATACAACTGTTCACTTCGTGGTGCTGTGAGGATGAATTGGATTGGTATGTGTGAGATATGGAGAATAGTAGTGCCTGGCACCCAGCAAGCATTCAAATGTTAGCTGATCGTGAAATACACACTCCTTTTCTGAAATGAATTCTCCGTTTGGAAAAATCTCTTTTGTGCTACCGCTACTTCTCTTTTGGAACCAATCCACATACACCCATAGAAATAAAATATGTAAATTTGCAAATGCCAAGGGAATAGTGGCTGTATTGTGAAATGGGGGGAGAAAGCGAAAGAGGAAAAGAGAGTAAATGAAATGTCTGAAACGGCATCTCCCAGTTCCCGTGAATTTTCCACCTCCTGTAAGTAAGGGTCCTCTCTGCCTTGAGTTTGCATAAGACAAACTGAATTCTCACTACCTGCCTAGGAACAGGCAATTCCCAGCTGTGACTCAAGGAAAGGAACTGGGGAGGGGAGCTCAGGAAAGAGGAACTGAAGTGTATTGGAGACCTCGTCTATGCCCTGCGTTTCCATCACACTGAATCCATGATTTGGATATTAGTACCTCTATTTTACAATCAAAGAAATCCAGATTCAAGGAAATGAAGTGACTTTTCAAAGTCTATTCAGCCAGTCTATAGAGTGGCTGAGATGTTAACCCACTTCCTTTGGATGCCGAGACCCCTACTTTTGTCTCCTTTTGCCATCAACTTTGTAGGCAGGTCCAGCTAAGATGGGGTCTCCATGGATACCAGGGGTGTAGGCTGCACCTAGACGCCAGGTGATTCGTAATTATATGCACAATATTAGCGGCAATTTCTACCCATCTTCACACGAAGTTGATCGATGAGGGGGGATATTTGTTGTGAACCTTGCGATTTAGGCATTAAGGAAAGGGAAACTTTGGAAAGGAACTTTCTTTCACTGCTAAAGTCAGAACAGCCTTTTCAGCAGAGACCTGCTCTTCCTTTGCAATCTCTCAGGATCTCTGTGGAAGCAGAGATCAGGCATGGCCTCCCACGGGTGTTCACACCTGCGCGGCACTTCCTGGGCCAGCAGCCTGGGCCTCAGACCCACCGGGGAGCTCCCTCTGGTTGCCCAGGATGGCAGCGTCCACGCCGCGCACAGGAGGGTCTGTGTCCACGGAGACGTGGCAGGCAGGTTAGCGCAGGACAGCTCTGGGAGAGGCTGGTGTCGGCCCTGAGATCAGTAGCCAGGGGAGTCTCAGCTCCGGAAGGCTGCCTGGACCTGGTCAGTGGAGGTTCCAGGAGTGACGTGGGCAGCAATGGAGCGCCTCCAGGGGCAGCAGCAAACTCCAGCTCAGCTCGCTGGCCGGTGCCCTGGACCAGCTGACACTGACATCAGCGGGCTTTTCAAGGGCAACGATGGCACGAGCTGCCGGCAGAAGCTTCTCCCAGGTGCCTTCAGATTTAGGATGAGACGCCACTCTCTTCCTGTTGCAGATGGACTGTTCCATTTCCAAGCCAAGGTTGGTGCCACCTCAGTGGGTTCCTGCTGCAAGGAGCTTGAGGACCCCCTCCTTCATCTGCAGGACGTCAAGGGCTCAGGACGTTGTGAAAGTTTCTTTTTAAATTATAGACCCCTCCCTGGGTTGCTTAGCAAAGCACAATACATTCATAAAGAGATCTTGAGTACATTAATTCCTTTTTGGTCATGAACTTAACCCCCCATGCTCCATCCCTTTCATTGCCTTAGAGCAAGTGTGAACCACGTTGAAAAGAATCTGGCAAAGCCCGGGTTATTTTCTTCATACCTAATTATTTCATTGAATTCAACACGGTTTTCTAAACCTGTGTGTGTGTGTTTAGGCATATGGTGTCAGTAATTTATAAGCATTTACCTTGACGTCTTGTCCAAATTCCTTTTAAGAAAGATGTCAGGACCTCGTTCTCAATTCTGTTACTGAAGCTGTGATTTTCCCATTTTGGACTTGCGATGCTAAAACTAAATAGGAATATGGATTTCACTTTCAATAAAATCACCGACTGGTAAAAACCCAAATTAAAACAGAGCATTGGAAATCAAGCTGTCTTTGTCTATTAGAACTAACAAGAGCTGTTTCATTTTCCAAATCAAAAGTTCTAGATACTGAAATTCTACTTGCAGGAAATGCTAGGGGTCATTAAAAAGTCAGATAGTTATCATGAGCTGACATGTTTTCTTGTGGTTCCCAGGATGTTTTTATGACAAAACCAAGGACAGGTGCACCTAATAGATCAATATTTTAATCAAAGAATAAAGAACAGAGAGAAGACATGAAATGCTCCAAAGCATTTAGGAAAGAGAGTGCCTCGTCTTGAGACCTGGCAGTGACCTCATTGTTAGAAGAGAAGGTGTCCATTTAACACGTCTCTTTCCTAACTCTCTCTTCCTCCCTACTTATATTTCTCTTCCATCTCTAGTTCTGCATCTTAAAATAATAATGCACACTAATAGTAACAACAACAACTTTGTTTGGCTTGGTGCCCCCTTTAGTCCCTATCTAAAAAATAAGATTCTTGCCCTGGCCAGTTTGGCTCAGTGGTTAGAGCGTCGGCCCATGGACCAGAGAGTCCCGGGTTCAGTTCCCGCTAAGGGCACGTACCTCGGTTGCGGTTAGTCCCCGGCCCCGGTTGGGGTCGTGCAGGTGGCAACCAGTCGATGTGTCTCTCTCACATCGATGTTCCTCTCTCTTCTTCACTTTCTCCCTCCCACTCTATCTGAAAATAAATGCAAAAGTGTCCTCGGGTGAGGATAAAAAAATAAAATAAAAAAAGATTCTTAAACTGGGCTCCACACAAAACTGCATATGTATGTATATAACGGTATTTTTTTCTGGGGAGAAGGTCCATGGTTTTCATAAACATGCAAAGAACTTGTAACCCTGCAAAAGAAGGTAAGCCCAAAACAACAATGAACACGGAAGCCCATCTTTCTTACACTACCTTTTTTATCAGCTGGACTTTTGATAAAGCGAATGATGCCAGTTCCAGGCTAAATTTTCTGCTCAGAGTAGCTGTGGTGCTGCCCATTGCTTTGGCTATTGTAAAGAGATGGACTCACTCAGATATCCTGCTATCCGATTCAGCTCAAACGCATCTTCCCTCCAAAATCTTTCCCCTTCGGCTGTGGCGTCATGACCTCCCCATTCATTTAGGCTTGGGATCTAAGTTGTTCTGGAGTCTTTCCTGACGTTTATCTCTCCTGTCTCATCAGTTGGGAAGCCTCCCAAGTCACTTTCAGAAGTCTCTTGCATACAGCTCTTCCTTTTCATTGTTAAAAACCAGCATTGTCTACCACTGGTGTTTTTCACCACTGGCTGCGAGATTTTTACATTCTATTGAAGCTTAGACTCAAATCCAGAAAGTTCCATACACTGTTTCTGGAATAAAACCTGGGCATCTGTATTTTTTAAAAGCTCCTTAGAGTGTAGCCATGGCTGAGACTCACTTGTCCACCCTTATTTTATTGGACTGTATATGTATTTTTTACTATAAAAGCCTTCTAGCTGGTGATCTTATATCCAATGTCGTTACTGTCTACCTTATTCCTAACTCCTTCCTCTCACCCCAATTAATCTTCTGTATCTTAATTTCCACATGGCTTTCTTTAATCAGGAAACTCTGTTGCCTTCCATTGCCTGTCTGCGGAAGGAAGCACTTAAATAGCTCTGTGGGGCTTTAGGAATTCCCCAGACCCCCACTGGGACCTCTGGCTGGGGAGGCTAAAGGGACAGTGCTCTAGAGAGTCTCTTCCCTAATTTTGCAAACAGGACCCTCCAAGATAAAGTGATTTGGTTTGCTTAAAGACATGATCATTTAGTAGTGGAGATGATTCAGAACTCCAGTCCCTTGTCCTAATTCAGAATGCTGCCTATGCCAGGGCTATAATCACTGGTGATGGACGTCAGACCTGGGCCTTTGCCACTTTTCTCCATTTGCCAGCTCTGTTCCACAGCCTTGGCTGTCCTCTGATTGGAACATCTTCAGCTGGTGTCTCCAAGCCTTCAGGAAGATCAAATGTGACTGAAACTTGGCTCGTCCAATTTGTCATGATTGGTTGACAGCAGCCCTGGGAACTGTGGGACCAGTAAGGCTGGGGTCTTGATGCCATGCCTGTCAACCCAATAATGCCATGCTTAAGCACAGTGTGTTCTGCTTTGGCTTCAAAGTCTGTCTGTGATGCTTTATATTAAACAGTCAACTTGAGGATAAGCTCCGTGAGTTATCAAAATAGCAGCTTACCTGTGATTCAGGAGAAACGTAATGCTCTACCTGCCCCCAAATAGCATCATTACCCACCACTCACATTACCTGGCGTTCTCAGTTTGGGTCACTGCTCCCGGTAATAAGGCAATCTGCATTTTGTGAAATGCAACTGTGATATCCCTAGAGCCTAACATTCACTTATCAGCATTCATTAATACCTTAAACCAGATTTTATTTCATTATGATTATTATCATCTGACTCAGAGCAAAGTCCTGAAGGAAAGGAACTAGTAAAGTTGACTGATGAAAGGTGCAATGGAGGGGAGCAGAGAAACGTATCTGGAGTTTGGGTACAGTGTTATAGAAGGGACCTGGACACTAACAGGAAAGAGAAAATGGAGAGAGGGTGTAAGAGGGTACGTTTTGCCTGAATCACAGTTTTGCTGATATCAGCATTTTCCCCAGAGTTCTTCTTTGTTAGCTCCATTTTTTTTTTTTTTTATTGACTTTTGCCTGGCATTGGCTGAAAATTTGGAAAGAATAACAGCAATCACTGTAGCTAACATTTATTGAGCCCTTATTATGTGCCAGATATTGCTTGCAGCATTCCACATGCATCAACTTATTTTTTCCTCCCCCAATTTGGAGATTAGATGCCACTAATATCCCCATTTCACAGATGATAAAACTGAGGCTCAGATCTTTGAAGAACTTCTCTAAAACCACCCAGAAAGTAAATGATGGAATCACGGTTTCAACACAAGCAGTCTGGCTCCAAAGCCTGTGTTCTTTTCTTTTAATCTTTACCTAAGGATATGATTTTCTTGATTTTTAGAGAGATAGGGAGAGAGAGAGAGAGACATTGATGTGAGAGAGAAACATGCCTCCCGCACCTGCCCTGACCAGGGATCAAACCCAAAACATTTGGTGTACCAGATGATGCTCCAACCTACTGAGCCAGTCGGCCAGGGCTAGTACTCTGGTGTCTTAATAACAGTGCTCTATTGCTTTACTATAAAATACCAATCTAACAAAAGCAGTTGAGTATAAACTTCACAAAGTGTTGGACAAAGTCCCTGCCCAGCTGTTATTGTCTCATACTGAAATGGAGAATTCAAACAAAATTACTTCTTGTCTATGTAAAAGGTCAGCTGAAATAAAAATTGTTTAATATTTCTTCCTCTATATAACCAAACACTGCTAGTGTCCAGGGAACATAGAAGATAAACTTGAAATCTTGGATTTAGGAAATCACTGCACCCTTTATTTTGTGAGGCCCTCTGAAGGACTGTTTGGATATGATCTAATGAATTCTCATAGATATTCAGCCAGGTTTTTACCCCTTGGAGTGCCACCTTCCCGCTAAGAATTTCCCTGGAAATGAAACAGATGGCAGGTGTCAGATTATTATAAAAAGGTGGCTACGGTTTGGAGCAAGGCTTGCTCAACTCATCTCGTCCCCTCTAATAATGGAACAAATTCTGGTAAGATGGTCCACGTGGGGGCTGGAGAGAAGAATAAAATATCTTTTATGCCAGTGTTACTGGAACTCAGCTTCTTGATGATTTTCTGGGAGCTGAAAAGATGGAAACAATTGCTGAAGGACGGGGATTGGGACAGGCTGAGGGAGGGAGCAGCAGAGCTACGGGTGTGTAAACTGTGTGTGGGAGGGGGGCTCCATCTTTGAAATCCTCTTCTCTTTTCTCCTAATAACCAGCTATTTTCATACCCTAGTTAAATTTTGTCTCCCTATTGTGCAGTAAATAAATGTGAAACAAACCAAATAAAACAAAAAGATACTCTTGTTTTGTCAGAAAAAGTTCTGTTCTGTTATCCCTCCGTGTTCTGGAGGGACATGCCTCACCTGATCCCTTAATAGATTTGACCTAGCTTTGCTGGAGATCATCTTCTATTTCCGTGGAGGCCTTAAAGAAACAAATACAATGCAACAGGGATTCCCGATCTTTCTGTCAAGAGAAGCTGCTTTTCACTTCCTCTGAAGCATTAAGGTCAAGGGATGGGGGTGGGGAGTTTCCAGCAGACGTTTCATTCCTCCTGGGGGAAGCCATCAACCCGAGGTCACTGACCCAAACACTAGCAGATCAGATCTGGCTTCCTGGTCTACCAGCAGAGTGTGTCAACTGGTCGACAACTCACGTACAAGGATTCTTCTTTTCATGAGAAATGGAAAAACTCTTAAGGAAGGTGTTTCCCTTCCCCTACAACCATTCTGAGCACCAAGCTAAAGTCATTTGCTACATAATGGGTCAAAACAGTGAGGCTGACATAGTAGAACCTCTGGAATTCTTTCTTAGCATTGCACCACCCTTGTGTATATCCCAGACCAAGTTTCATGCAAATGCCCTGTTGCCCTGTGTAGTTTCCAGGCCTGCTGTCCTGAATGAGTGGGCCATTCCACCAGGTTTTCATCTTCTATATGCTGCTTGTACACAGCCCCTGCCCAGTCCATACTCGACATTGGTGAGTGGTGAAGAATTTTTACGGTGATCGTTATGATAATTACGAACTTCAAGGCTATATACAAATTGCTTTCATCATCACAGTAATAAAAATAGACAGGGTTTGGAAAGAGTGAGAGAGAGAGAAGAAAAAGAACAGATGGTGGGGCTTGGTTTGTGGAGTTCCCATTTAGTTTCTGTCTTTGCAATAACCAAATAGTATCTGGAGTTCTAGATATAGAGTTGAAATACAGATTTTGCACTTGAACTATGAATTTTGAATTGCTGCAGACAGAGACCAAGAGTGTTGTTCTGCAGTTGAAACAAAAATATCCATTCCCCCACACACAAGTGTAGGAAAAGGAGCCATATGAAACCCAAGAGGAGAAAGTCATATTTTAGAGAACCTAGGATACAAATAGGATCAGGATGTAGATATTTTTCTTAAGTTCAAGTAGCAAGCACTCTCTAATTGCTTTGTAGACAGAAGTAGTAGTTTGTCTTCGGTGAACATCATCACCTAATATTATTGTGAATTTATATCCATGTAATATTATTGTGAATTGGTTTTTACATAGTCATACTGCACTCAATATCTATTGTTGTGTAACAAATTACCCCAAGATTCAGAGGCTTAAAACAACAAATATGTATTATATCCCCATTTCTGAGAGTCAGAAATCCCACAGTGACTTAGCTGAGTGGTTCTGGCTCAGGGTTTTTCGTGAGATTACACTCAAGTAATCAGCCAGGGCTGGCTGCATCTGAAGACCTAGAGGGAACTCAAGGATCTGCTTCCAAGACGGCTCAGTCAATGGAGTCACAACTCCTCTCCAGTGTTGTCCAGAAGTCTCAAATTTTTACCACATGGGCATCTCCACAGAGCTTCGTGGGCAGCCTCAAGGCATGGTAGTTAGCTTCTCAGAGTGCATAATCCAAAAGACAGACAGACAGACAGACAGACAGCATTCAACAAAGAAATCGCAGTGTCTTTGTGGGGGAATTTTGTTATTGTGGTAAAATATATATAACATAAATATACCATTGTAACCATTTTTTTTTCTTTATTGAGTTTAGAGAGAGAGGAAGGGAGAGGGAGAGAGAGATAGAAACATGGATGAGAGAGAATATCGATTGGCTGCTTCCTGCATGCCCCCCACTGGGGATCGGGCCCACAACCTGGGCATGTGCCCTGACCAGGACTCGAACCGGCGACCTCTTGGTGCATGATAGATGCTCAACCACTGAGCCACACTGACTAGGCTCATTTCAACCATTTTTAAGCATATAATTCAGTGGCATTAAGGACACTCACATTGTTGTGCCACCATGGCATCTATCCATTTCCAGACCTTTTCATCGTCCTAAACAGAAGCTCTGTATTCACTGAACAGTCACTCTCCATCCACCTACTCCCTACTCTGAAAAGCTCTATTCTACTTTCCATCTCTGTGAATTTGCCTATCCTGGGGACCTCATATAAATGGAATCATATAATATTTGTCCTTTTGTGTATAGCTTATTTTACTCAGCACTATGTTTTCAAGATTCATCCATGTTATAGCATGTATCAGAATTCCATTCCTTTTTGTGGCTGAATAATATTCCTTTGTATGTGTATATACATTTTGTTTATCCATTCATCTGTTGGTGGACATTTGAGTTGTTTCCACCTTTGCTATAGTCTTTTTATTTATTTAATCCTCTCCCGAGGATATGTTTTTTATTGACTTTTTTAAGAGAGAGAGAAAGAGAGAGAGAGAGAGAGAGAGAGAGAGAGAGAGAGAGAGAGAAACATCAATGAAACATGGGTTGGTTGTCTTCCATACGCACCTCCACTGGATATCGAACCTGCAACCTAGGTATGTACCTTGACCGGAAATCAAACCCACAACTTTCTGGTGTATGGGACAATGCTCCAACAAACTGAGCCACTCGGCCAGGGCTTGCTGTAGTCCTTTTTATCACCTAATCTGGAAGTAACACACCATCACTTTGGCTGCAACCTACTCACTGGAAGCAAGTCACTAAACCACAGTCAAAGGAAGGGGAAGGAAAGAAATAGCAAAGAGTTTGTAGACATATTTCTAAAAAAATGAAAGGTATTTAAATTAATATTTTTTAAACCTAGATTTTTTTTACTTTATTTATTTTTAGAGAGAGAGGAAGGGAGAAGGCAAGAGCGATAGAAACATCGATGAGAGAGAACATCAATTGGCCGCCTCCTGCATGCCCCCCCACTGGGGTTCTGGCCCACAACCTGGGCATGTGTCCTGACCGGGAATCAAACTGGCGACCTCTTAGTGCATGGGTCAACACTCACCCACTGAGCCACACCAGCCGGGCTAAATTAATTTTATTAATTGCACATGATTTTTTTTGCCATGGGGCTTGGTCACTGTCCTTATTTCTCCTGAGAGTTGTACAACATCCTGAGTTTATGAATCTTTCGAGTTACACCCAGAGTAGTCCCAACCACAGCACAGTGTTGAAAATGGGCAAAGCAGAAACGTGATATGCCTGATCCCTATGTCCCTAACGAGGCTCGTTGTGCACGTGAGGTATTACAGAGACAGACCTAATTTCTATGCTGCTCTTGAGCTTGGATTCCCCAGCAGGAGAAATCAAAGTAGGCCCGCCTGGTGGCAGTGGCCACCACTTCAGTGACCGTGGTGGCTGTGCACACGTGTTTAGAGTGTATCCAGAGTTATTCCTGTCAGAGTCTGGCTTCGTAGGTAGCTGAAAGAAGGCTTAGTCTGCAAGGACAGAAAAATAACAACAAAAAGGAATGATCCCCCCACGCCTCGCCGTTATCCTTTTCATTAATCTTATCAATGTTATTTCCTTCTTTCGAGACGGATACCGCAAAGCTGAGCTCTTTTGCCTTTTTAATTTATGACACTCCTTCGGTCTTCTTATTTTGTGATGAATCTAAGGGACTGGGAAGTAGTTTGCAAAGCTAAAGGCGGGGAGGATGAAAGGCAATTCCCTCGTGCCAATTACACGGGGAAATAGTGGAGGTGCGATTCCCGCAGCATCTCTGTCCATTTTTCTTCATTACGGTAATGGTGGTCGCTCTCCTCATTACCCGACACATTTCTCTTCATTACCAGCTGTGGCGATGAGGGTGATGATGAGTGCTATTTACAGCTGGAATTCTGTGAAAGGCCCCGCAGATGAATAATAATTATTCAAACAGATATGTGGAGGCCAAGAAAGGCAAGTAGTTAAAGTGAGGCTATTGTGTTCCAGAAAAGCAGGGAGGTGATTTCTTTCGAAGGAGGGGGTGGAGTGGGGGGGGGGTGGAATTCGTGTCCCTGGGTCAGAGACCGCCCTGCATTTCTGGGTTGGAACGGCTTTCTCAGTGTGTTCTTATAAAAACGGGCCAGAAAACAATAATTTATTTAAACCACCAAACAAATGGCTAGGCCGATTGTAACCCTAGCTTTGTCTGCAGAATACTCAGGGCTTTCTTTGAGTCTATGCTAAAAAAAAATAGCTCAGCACAAACCCTTGCTTCTCACACTTCCACCGTTGTATTCAGCTTTTTATTTCTCTAGCTGGGACAATCTCATGGCAATATTTATAAGGCATATTAACTACTATCTATCTATCTATCATCTATCTATCTATCTATCTATCTATCTATCTATCTATCTATCTATCTATCTATCTATCATCTATCTATCTATCAGTCAGGGTTCTCCAAAGACAAAGACAACAGGAAGTATATAGATAGAGAGCAGGAGAAAGAGATTTAAGAAATTGGCTCACATGATTATAAAGGCTTGGAGAGTCTAGAACTTGATGATGTAAGTCAGCAGACTAGAGGCATGGAAGAATAGCAATTCAAGCTCAAAGGTAGTTGGCTGGAAGAATTCTTTCTTGGTCAGTGGAGGTCAGTCTTGGTTCTATTAACGTCTTCAACTGATTAGATGAGGCCCACCCACATCACAGAAGGTAATCCAATTTACTCAGTCTACAGATTGAAATGCTGATCTCATCCAAAAAAAGAACACCTTCATAGAAATATCCAGAATAATGTTTGACCCAATATCTGGGCACAATAGCCCAGCCACGTTGACCCATAAAATTAACCATTTCTCTTTCTCTCCCCACCATCTATAAATCTAGACCAACAAGGTACAAAGAATTTGTGACCCACAAATAAAGTTGCTAAATTGGGTTTTTATCTAAGGACAAGTCTTTGGATTAGGCTATTAAGATTCTTTTGGGGGTGGGGCTAGTAGTTGGAGAATCCAACACCTCTACCCAGGAATGGAGTTCTGCCTTCCATTCAGCTTCCTTCCAGACACTTGAATTGAGGGGGAAAATTGCTCCCAGGGCAGGAGGGGATCTGTAAGTGAGTTTGGAGGAAAGGCAGAGTATAAACATGATCGGGAACTGTGGTAAATTGTTTATAGGAACACCTTTCCATTTCATCATCTAATTGCTAATCTTGCTTTGACTTTCTCACTAGCAATGGCCTCCACAGTTTTCCCTTAGCAACTTCGCCAAACTCGAGAAGGTGTTGAAACAGGCTGTAGGAGTTCCAAGCCAGGCCAGGAGGAGCAAGTCAGTTTCCCAGAGGTGGGCTCCCCAGCAGGACTCCAGTTAACCCCTGCTGGCCTGGAGCACTTGGGGAGGAGGCCCTGGGAAAAGATTTCCACTAGAAGGACATTGCCATTTGCCCAACGCAGACGGTGTGTGCAGCCTGTTCAGAATGATAGGAGTGGTGTTCCAGCTCAGCAGGCTGTCAATATGAGACAGAGGGATGAAAGGAGTACAATATGAAAACAGCAGGTGAGAATGAGTGTATCACACAGGGAAAAGGTGTTCGAGGAATATTGAGGTATATTAATTCTCCCCAGGTCCCCTCAAATTCAGTAGCTTCAGTAAAAGCAAAGATATGCTGTTGAATGAGGCCCAGGCTGCTACCAAGTGCCGTGGTGCCATCTGCTTAGTAGCAAAAGGCACAGGAGGTGGGAGAGACAGACCTGCATGCTAACTGCTGATGTTTCCTTCAGTGACCTCTATTTCCCCAGGGGCCCTCACAAGCTGTCATGTGTGGACAAGCTCGGGGAGTTGGATGTCTCCTAAGCGACGCTTCTCCATAGATTTAGACTACTTCTGTGGGCAAGATGGCATTTGTCCAGTGGTTTGGGGGGGAATGTTCACTTTTCTAAGGGCTTGAAACAAGCAACGGAAGCAACAACGCTTGGCACCAGGAAAGTCCTTCCTAATGATCGGGATCTGGGGAATATTCTCAACTTACTGTCTACGGGCAAGGTGTCAGACCCTGTCCAGAACAAATTGTTCACCACTGAGAAAGAGTATGATCTCATACCTTCACACCTACATCATTAAAACTTCAATGAAACAGGACACATGAAATACCCTGTACGGAAGTGAATCAATTATATCCCTGAGAGGTAGAGCTCAGGGATTTCCTTAAAATAACTAGCTTCAGTCTTTTGGCTTATGTCTTTTGATTTATTTACCTTAGTGTTTGAGCAACTTGCCTTTTTCCTGAACAATTTCCTGAGTCCTTGAGCAGGGAACATGTTGTGACAATCTTCCCTACCTAGACCCAACTTGCTAGAGTCCATCATAACTAGGCCTTAATGTGGCACCAGACACCATTTGAAAAACTTGGGTGAGCTAATTTCATCATGCCTCTCCTCACTGTCCTTGGGTCATGAGTTCAACTCCAGTCTCATGAATTCAACCACTACCTATAGTCTAATGACTGCCAAATCCATCCCTCTTCTAAACCCCAAGCTCTCTTCTGAGCTGCAGCCTGGACTTCTCAACCCGAATGTAGGATGGACACCTCAAAGAACACGTTCCAAACTGAACTCAACCAAAACTTGTTCTTCTCTTTTCTTTCCCAGCTCTGTTAGTGACACCACGCTTCACCAGTCTCTGCAACTGGTTATCTTTTACTTCTCTATCTCCAGCCACCCTCACACATATCTGATTTTACATTCTGAAGCATTTTTTTAAAATATCTCTCTCTTTTTAAAAATGTTTCTGCTACTATTGCCATAATCTAAGCTCTTAGAGTCATCCTGATTTGCTTGTAACTTGTCTGGTGTTTCCTGCCTTAACTCATTTAAGACTGTCCACAACAGCTTGAATAATCTATCTAAAAATGCTTAAAATCTCTAAGAACGCCCCATCATTCACAGAACTGAACGCTGAACTACGGCTCCAGGCCCTCTTGGACTTCCCTTTCCACCGTTATCTCCACTCTTGTAATAACCTTTTTAATTCCCCACATGAGCCGTGTTGCTGCCAGCTCCATCCCTCTGTGGGAGTTATTTCTTCAGGCCGGAACATCCATTCCACCCTTCTTCACAGGCTAATTACGTCTGACTCATTTTTAATACTCAACTAAAGCATTATTTCTTCCAGGAAACCTCTTGTGAACTCCCAGAATGGAACAAGCACTGTTCCTCTCTCTTATTGCCCATAACACTCTCGATGGCTCTGTCATTACCTCCCTCATCCACTTCTCTCACTGGATGGTTAAGACCTTTTCATAAAAAGTTTACCCTCAAAGTTTCTAGAGGAGAACCACAGTGGGCACTGGAATTTTTTTATTTCGCCCTGAATTCCTATATCTTTGTGTTTTAAGAATCCCCCCCATCCATGAAATATTATTAATTCTGTCAACAAATTTCTTTGATTCAAGAAGACATCATAATATCAAAAATCTATGGGATGCACAACATTAAGAGTGAATCCTAATGTAAATGGTGGCCTTCGGGTGATAATAATGTGTCAGGATAGGTTCATCAGTTATAACAAATGTGCCCCTCTGACGAGCACTGTCATTGGTAACGGAGGCGGCTATACACGTGCAGGTTCAGGGTGTGTATGGAAATCCTTTGTACTTCTGTTCAATTTTTCTGTAAACCTAAAGTTGCCATAAAAATTAAAATCTATTAATGAAAAAAAAATAGATACAGCTACCAATGGAGTCTGATATCCTTGTCTGACCCTCAGGCAGTCTGTGATATCAATTTCAGCTGAAAAATCCGACAAGGGTTTTCAACAATGATGGCATCCTGTGTATAATAACAATAGGTAACATTGACTGAGCCCTTTATATATGTAGACACTTGTCAACATGTTTCACATGTATTAACTCATTCATTCCTCGTGACAGCTCTGTGGTGAGGAAACAAAAGCGCAGAGAGTTTAATCACGTTGCCGAAGATTGTCAAGTTAATAAGGGCACCATTTTCACACTCTCGCAGTACAACCAAGATCCGAAGCTTTCAATCCATGTGCTATAGTGATGCTTAGTCCAAGTAACCTTTCAAGCCAAGGAATTTGAAAGACTAATGTAATTAATCTTGTAATTGGGCCATAAATTAGGACGTGAGTCGCCGCAAGTTACAGAATGCAGAATTTATGTTGGAAAAAAATATGCAGACATGCATTATCCCACTTAACAAACAAGTCCAGAACAGGCGGTTCTTGGTTTTTTTCAGTGGCCCTAGGTTGGCATCTCTGAGACCTTTAACCCTCCTCCCACTGCTGCAGGATGGCTGAGCTATCCCGAGCACCACTTCTCACACGCAGTGTGCAAAACATCTTTCTTCCTTTAATGAAGGGCAGTATTTCCCAGGAGATGGACAGTGTCACTCAGCCACCCATGGCTGTAAGAAGAATCAGGAAAGCCAGTAGCTAGTAAAGGAGACCAGCATCTGAACCTGGCTAGGTTGCCTCCTGAATACATCAGGGTTCAGTTAATAATGAAGATGGGGGGATGGCTTTGAGGTGGGCATCATGAGTGTCACCCACAATGTGCTTAAGAAAATCGGCTGCTTTACCTTAGTATTTTGAGTAAGAGCACAAGAATAGTTTCTTTGAATGCATCATTTCTCCACGTTTTAACCACCCTAACGGGCCAAGGGACATGACATAGTCCCACTGAAAACAGTGCGTCTCTACGGCAGTCATTCCAGGAGAGTCTGTCCAAATCCCTGAGCTGAGGACTTCAGACCTGAGGAAAAATCTTAACCTAGACCATGGGCCCCAGTTTCAGAGATATATCTGGGATGGGGCCAGAAAACTGTATAGCTGTGTGTGCATTTGTGTGTGTGCAATTGTGCTTCATTTCCAAAATGAGTCCGCTGCTCACTCAAGTTGAAGACTCGTAGCTTTAATGTTATAATAACTATATATGGTGCCAGATGGGTACTAAACTCAGTGGGGTGATCACTTCATAAGTTGTATCAATGTCCAACCCTATGCTGTACACCTGAAACTAATATAATGTTGTATGTCAGCTGTATTTTTTTTTAAATCATTGCTTTAGTCTTTCCATGTCGCCTAAAACTCCAATAGAATTTTGAAAACCATTATATGTTTCTCAAATTGGTTACAAAGTTAACTGAAATTTACCTTTTTCCTATAAATTCAGCTAAACCAGATATCTTTCAACCCATCCTGGGCCTATAAGACTTTATTTTTTACGTTCAGAACTTGAGTTTAAGGAAATTTTCCAGGGTGATAAGATGCCCTTGATTGGAGTGATGGTTACGTGAGTATATTTATTTGTCAAAACTCATTGAAGTAGGCATTTAAATGAGTGCATTTATGTTATGTAAATTACCTTAATAAAGCTGAAATTGATTTTTTTAAAAAGAACTTGGTGTCTATATTCTTTCACATTTTATCTGCTAATTTTAGAAGATAACGTCTAGACTGCTAGACCTTAGGTAAGCTGTATGTGCAGATTTAGTCATTAAATTTTGTATTTCTGTGGAGTTCTCACCTACATTTCTGATTTAAAAAATGGTTAGAACTGAATCAAGAACAGAGTTCTGCTTTTCCCCATTATAGGCCATTTCCCCATGTGACAGTATATGACCTTTGAAAATCATCAATCAGATCACATCATGCTCCAAATTAAAATGTGCGACTGAATTCCCTTATATTCCCTATGGCCTTCAAGACTACACTGACCTGGCCATCGGACTCCATCAGCCTCTTCACTGTTCCTCCAGCATGCCACACCCCGTCCCAGGCCTTTCTATACTTTTAGTCCCTTGGTCTAGAATGCTCTGACATCAGATCCCTTCATGGCTGCTTCCCTTTTAATAGTCAGATCTCAGTTCAAATGTCAGCACCTTCTCACTCTAGCTAATGTGCGTGCTTTATTTCTATTTAATGCCTGTAATTGTATTTATTTGTTTAGTTTTATGAAAGCAGAGTATTATTTTGTTCATCAGTATATTCCTAGCACCTACAAGAACATTGGATTGCTCAAGTGTTCAATAAACACTTTTTGAATGAATGAAAGTATGGAACCTTTTTACTTATTGACAATGATCCCCTGATCAGCTCTCTTTGGACCAGTTATTCAGTTAGCTACCAATTCTGCTTATGTGTTCATGTTGTTCACAGGCTTATCAAGAAATACTTTACCAAAATTCATTCTTGATGCTGACATTCATGAATAATATAACTGTGGTATTTTCCTGGTACGTATATATGTGCCAGTCCAAAAAGAAAGTCATGTTAATTTGACGGAGCATTTCCTTGGTGAACCCATATTGGTTCCTTGTGATCATCTTTCAGCTCTGCACTCCAGAATTTGCCAGGAATTTATGCCACACTGGTTTTTAGTCTCTTGATTTCTCCTCCCTCAAACATTCTTTTTGCAAACCATAGTGTTTATTCATTACCACCCTCCTTTTTACCCTTTTCATACTTAATGATTCCTAAAAGGGTACATGCAGGGTCCGGCACTCACATTGCTTTAGTCTTTGGTATTGTGAAGGTAGCAAAGGCCTGTCAGTGTACGGGCTCTAGAGCTGTGCTTTTCAAACTGCACTGTGCATAAGAATGACCTGGAGATTGTATTAAAATGCAGAGCCTGTAGCCCTAAGTCTGAGATTCCACATTTCTAGCACACATACACCGACTGCAAGGCTGCCTGTCCAGGCTCAAATCCACCCCATGGGCAAGATATTTAAGCTTTCTGGGCCTCAGTTTTTCCATCTGAAAAAATGGGACTAATAACAGAATCTACGTTCTAGGTTGTTGTAAGCTAGGGAATATATACCAGGCACTGAGAACAGCACCTTGAATCTGATAATCAACATTTGCCATGATTATCACTACCTTAGAACGAAAATCATCCAGACTTGAGCTCATATAACTGTGACATGCTTTCTTTTCATCTGCTCGCCTATCTTGGGCTTTAATTCTCTCTTTTAAATGGAATTTCTTTTTTCTATAGTTTCCACTCCCTGGCTTTTCGGTGATGAAGATGAAAACACAGCTTTTACCTGTTTTAGTCACAAATTAGTCTTGTTCTTTCCACTCCAAGTTGTCAGCTTGTCCTTTTGTGTTTTTCTTCTTATTCTAAGTCTACTTTGAAATATTCTTTTTAATGTTCTTGGCATTTGGTAAACTTCAATTCATTCTGCTACTATTCAATGCCAGGGGTCTGTTTAATAGCAATAACAGCATCACTGTACACTAGTTATTGCAAGTAGGTACATGGTTCATTCAAATCAATCTGTGTGGCCTAAATGAATAAGAGCTTCTCACACTCAGGTTCTTGCTTCCCAGGTGAGAAGGCCAGAAAATTACAGGTAAGCTTTTAATTACCTCTGATGTGGGACAGATAGGACAGGTTGTGTAGTTTACGATCAGTTCCCCAAGAACTCACCACACCCTTGTTTAAAGACAATTTAGAAAATTGGGGTGGTAATGAACAGGATCATTGCTGGCACACATTACAACAATTTTTACAGAGTCGTTGCCAAATCCCGGTGTATTTGGCTAAAAACCAGCTTAGGGTTATAATGTCACTAACACGCCTGGTAAATCATAGCTATGCTAAGCATTGTAAAAATTAAAATGATAAGTCTGCAGTCCTCACAAGGAGGCGATCATTAGATAAAATGATAAACTGGAAATGATCCGCACCTAGGCCAGTGGCCGAGAGCAGGCAGAGCCCAGGGCAAACCATTGCACGAACTCTACATAATAAGGACAACTTACATTGACAGTCAGTTTAAGAGATTCTACAACCTTCCCACAGGTATGATTTTACTGAATCCTCTGGGTGGAACCTCAAGTAATTCCACAGAAACACTTCTTTCTTTCTACCACTGATGGAGTGGTAGTCAACAGTTTGTGTTCTTAAATCAGGTTACCTCATTGTGTTGGTTTGGATCCTCTGGGAGATACCAAAATGAAATTAAACATGCAAGGATTTTCTTAAGGGAAATGCTTGTGTTGGAGGAAATGTGAGAGGGGGTTGGGATAGGCTAGGCAAGCCAACATGAATTCTGCTCCCCAAACCTAAGGGAAGGAGAAAGGGAAGGACTGCTGGGTGGACACATCCTAAACTGCAGGGAAGTCTAAGGGAGACTTGGCAAGGATCGTAAGTAGTTCCTAAGACAGAGTGAGCTGTCAGAGAGCACCATATCACCCAGGAATGGACCTATGGTGGCATGCCTGCGATGGGTTTCAGTGAGCCGCAGCGGGGCACCTTGGTTAATAATGTACCCGGTAGTTAGAGTTTATAAATGACCCATGGTTCAAATCCTAGCTCCACCATTAATTAGCTGTCATTTTAACAAATTATTTTGCCTTTTTCAAAGCCCCATCTTACTCATTTAGTAAATGGTAATAATGGGGGTACCTCTTCTATTGTGTGGATTAAATGATAAGATGACTGTATAACTATTTTTCTCTGAGGCTGACCCCGCCCTGTACCAACTGCTTCCATAAAATAGGGGGTCCAAGCCCATCCTGCTGATTGGCCTGTGATAGGGCTGAATTTCATAGACACCCTGGGCTAAAGGGTTTTCTAATCTCATTCATCAGGAAGCTTTTGAAATATTTTACCTTTTGACTTTTGAATGTACTTCTCTTTTAAATATGAAAAAAAAATCTATAAAGAACAAAAGTAATACATGGGGAACAAAATGAACAGAGCCTCGGGAACATGTAAGACGAATACCAAAAGATTTAATATTGGGTCTCTGAAGTCCTGAAAGGGGAGGGGAAAGAAAATCGGGCCAAAGAAATGCTCAAATGCAACGGATGAAAACTTCCAAAACTTCCCAAAAGACATAACCTATAGATTCAAGAGGCTGAGCTAACCCCAAACAGGATAAACCTCAAGAAATAATGAAATCTACTAAATATTAAAGGCAAAGAAAAAAACTCTTGAGAGCAGTGAGAACACCTTACCTACAGGGGAAAAACGACCTGAATGACAGTGAATTTCTCACCAGAAATCATGACAGCAGGGAGTAGCACAACATTTCTGAAGTGCTGAAATGAAAGAACTGTCAGTGCAGAAGCCTATATCCAGTGAAATATCTTTTTGAAATGAAAGGGAAACCAAGAAATTCTCAGATGAATTAAAACTAAGAGAATTTGTCATCAGCAGAATTTCCCTAAAAGAATGTTTAGAGGAAGTTCTCTGAACAGAAAGGAAATGAGAAAAAAAAAATGGACCTTGGAATATTAGAAAGGAAGAAAGACTATGAAAAGCAGAAATGAGGTTAAATAGAATGAACTCTACTTCTCTTGAGTTTTCTACATTATGTTTGATGGTTGAAGCAAAAATTATACTCTCTCACATGATTTTAAATGATTATTGAGGATATATTTAAGCTAATTACATTTTTAAACAGGTAATAAAGGGCATGCGTATCAGAAAGGAAGGAATGAAATCCCCTATTTCCAGATGACATGATTTTTCTACAAAGAAAAATAAAACAACAAAACAAAAAAATAAAGAACTCCTAGAACTACTAGGTGAGTTTAACAAGATTTCAGGATACAAAAAATACATTTTATTTGTATGCACTAGCAACAAACACATAAGCACTAAAATAAAAAATAGATACTATTTATAATCATTTAAAAAATGATGTACTTAGGTATAAATCTAACAAAACGTGTGCTGACTTATGTGCTAAAAACTATGAAACACTGCTGAAAGAAATCAAAGAAGACCTATTTAAATGAGGAGATTGTACTATATTCATGTATTGACATAAGAAAGATTTGATATAAGAAAGCTATCAGTTCTCCCCAAATTGATATATAGACTGAATCCAATCCCTATTAACATTTCAGCAAGAGTTTTGTAGATATGGACAAGACTATTTCTAATTCTTTTTATACGCACTAGCACAGAAACTAAGATAGATAGGCCAAGAAGAAGGATAAAGTGGAAGGAATCATCTACATGATTTCAAGACTTATCATAAAGCTTCAATAATAAAAAATGTAAGGTATTGGCAGAGAGATAGGCCATACATCAATGGAAAAAAAAAAATAGAAAACAAACCCAGAAGTAAACCTACACAATATACCCAACTGATTTTTGCAAAACGTGCAAAAGCAATTTCATAAAGAAAAGATGACATTGTCAACAAATGATGATGGAGCAACTGGATATCCATAAACTGAACCCTGACCCAACTCCTACACCTTATACAAAAAATGAACTCAACATAGGCCTCAATGTAAAACATAAAACTGTAAAACTTTTGAAAAACACATTAAGAGAATCTTCAAGATCCAGAGCTAAGGAAAGAATTCTTAGACTTGACATCAAAAACAAAACCCATACAAGAAAAATAATTGATAAATTAAACTTAATTAGACTGACATAGCTTTTGCTCTGTGAAAAATCCCAGTAAGAGGATACATAGACTGGCAGACTGGCAGAAAACATTTGCAAACCACCTATCCGAAGGACTAGTATGTACAATATATAAAGAGCGTTCCAAACTCAATAGTAAAATACAAACGATCTGGTTGGAAAATGGGCAAACAACATGAAGAAACACTTCACAATTAAGCACAGGAAGCAATGTTCAACATCATTAGCCTTTGAACTAAACTAAAACCTCAATCGGATAGCTCTACACACATCTCCTCATATGTCCTATGTAAATTTTAGCTTAATATAAAAAACAAAGCATAGTCCTGGCCGGTTTGGCTCAGAGGTTAGAGCATTCCCTGCGGACCAAGGGGTCGTGGGTTCCATTCTGAACAAGGCCACCCGTCTCAGTTGCAGTTCGATCCCTGGCCCTGGTCCGGATCATGCTGGAGGCAACCTAATCAATGTGTCTTTCTCATATTGTTGTTTCTCTCTCTCCCCTTCCCCTCCCCTACTCCATCTGGAGATCAATGGAAAAATATCCTCAAGTGAGAATTAAAAACAAAACAAAAAACCACAGCACAGACAATTTATAAAATACGCAGCATACTGTAAAAAACAAGTGTGTGGCCCATCGCTGGGCAGTGTAAAACTTGCCAAATACTTTTCTGTGCATTATCTCATTTCACTCTTACATCCTTTTGCAGTAGCAATTTAGAAAACACATATTTTCTGGTTAAATGGTTAAATTGTTGAGTTACTGAATGACTGAAGGAAAGAAAGTGAATGAATGGATGAATGGTGGCAATAGACTGAATGCTTGGGCCTCCCTCCCCATATTCTATGTTAAAAACTAATCCCCAGTGTGATGGTATTTAGAGGTAAGCCCTTGGGAGAAGCTGAAGGCTTGAAGGTGGAGTCCTCATGAATAAGATTAGTGCCCATATTAAAGAGATCCCAGAGAGCTCCCTTAAGCCTACCACTAGGCGAGAACAGCTGTGTATGAACCAGGAAACAGGACCTCACCAGACATGGAATCTGTCAGCACCTTGATCTTGGACTTTCCAGCCTCCAGAACTGTGTGAAATAAATGTCCATTGTTCATACCACTCAGTCTATGGCATTCTATTATATATTCTATTAGTGTGGCCCAAATGGACTAAGGTAGATGGATGGATGGATGTTTGAAATCAGTGAAGTGTGGAACAAGGTAAAACATAGAAGACATATGACAGTTATAAGCATGAGGTTAAGGAGCTTTTTTTTAAGTGAATTCTAGTCACGGTACTATTTTACTTTATTATTTTTATTTAATTTTTAATATATTTTTATTTATTTATTTTTTAAATATAATTTTCTATTTCTTTATTGATTTATTGATTTTAGAGAGAGAGAGGATGGGAGAGGGAGAGAGAGATAGAAACATCGATGAGAGAGGACATCGATTGGCTGCCTCCTGCATGTCCCCCACTGGGGATCGGGCCCACAACCTGGGCATGTGCCCTGACCGGGAATCGAACTGGCGACCTCTTGGTGCATGGGTCGATGCTCAACCACTGAGCCACACCAGCCGGGCCTATTTTTTATTATTTTAGAGAGAGAGGAAGGGAGAGAGAGAAACATCAGTGGGTTGCCTCCCACATGTACCCTGACCTGGGATCAAACCTGCAACCTGGGCATGTGCCCTGACCATGATCGGGAATAAAACTGGCGACCTTTTGGTGCACAGGACGATGCTCAACCAACTGAGACACACCTGCCAGGGCCACAGCACCTTTTTAAAGCCACAGGGCTATGGGCAGAAAGGTGCAGGGGTTCAAAGAAAATCAGAAAAATGAGTCACACCTTGTACATTGTAAACAAGGGCTGCTTCAGCGATGGGCATCTTTGGAAATACCGCATAACTTCCTGGGATAAGTCCATGATACGATGTTTTGTTTAGACTTTTTCCTGTTAAGTGCCACATAACTTGTTCCCTTGCAGGGCTGTGTATCTTTGATTTCTCAGGCTCCTGGCTGCCCACACCTAGACAGGCATCGGATGGATGGGGCAACATATGTGCTGGATGATCATTTGCCTGCCTTTGACCTTTGACCCTTGACAGGCCTTGACCTCCAGTTTCTAAGCATTCTATTTCCTAGCTTTGGATCAGAGGTCACCACACTTGACCTCTGGCCTCCGTGTGATCTCTGACTCCCAACTGCCACCCTCCGACTGGTTCAGATTGTCCTGTGCGGTCTGTCATCCCCCGGGGTCCAGCGAGCTGTCCCTCTAGCTCCCACCAGCTGGTGCTGCCTTTGTTCTGTCTCCCTCCGGCTCCTGGCAGCTGAACTCTCCAGGCCTAACCATGGCGTGGCCCCTCCGCGTTCCCTTGTGTGCTGACTTTGATTGAACACTAACGATGATTGTTAGGAGCGCCCGTTCTCGGAAATGCTAACCGTGCTCCTACACTCATCTCCTCACCTCGCCTTCAAGAATCCCACGAGGAGGAGACCATTTATCCCCGTCTGTGGAGGTCAGGAAACTGAGGCTCAGCAAAATTGAATGTGATTTGCCTAAATTCACACTGCCAGAGAGTGCCAGTTATTGCTGGCCTGTTATTGCTGCTCCAAATCCACTTCCCATGCTTACTATGTATTACAGATTCCGCACAGAGCATCCCAGTGTCGGTCTGGGTACCGAATGTGCACATAGTGGAAAAGGTTTGTTTGAGCTTTTAAGGTTGTTATTTATTTCAATCTACCAGACAGCTTGGTGCAGATTTTGTCCTCTCGATCCGACCTATTATCTAACCCCAGCTGCAGTCACTAGTTCCAGGAAGCGTTGACCAGCTTTAGCAGGTGCAGGCTGCCAGCACCTCACCTCAGCCCTCTGATCCTCAGCTTAGGACTTTCGTGGGAAATCATGTCACTCACGCTTGCACAATCCTGAAGCACTCGGGAGCGAATGCCCATGAGTTCACCCTTGACAAATGTGGGGTAGGAGCCAGCGAACCTCTTCGCCTTACATCACCCAGCGATAGCTCCCGGAGGTATCTGCTACACCTCCTCCGAAGATCCTGTAGCAACAAGCACCAGTTAACCACAGCAATGGTGAACTGGAAAAGTCATCTTTGTTTCAGGTTCCCTCCCTCCTTGTTTCACTACCCACACACCAGACCGACTCTGTTTTGCTTCTGGGGAAACCCAGGCTGACTCTTCCTCTCAGCGAGTCTAAATTAGTGAGTCCTGATTTTTTTTTTTAATCCACAAATCATAGTTGTACATCTTATATGTCCGCATGATTGTGCAAAGAGATTAATCAAGTTCCGTTGATTTTATAACAACGCGGGCAGATGCCCCTCTGGAATGTATCACCAGCATAGTGGTGCGAAGCTTATTTGTTTTGCATTCCTAAGGGAACTTTAACTGCTAAATAAGATGACTCAAGTTGGACCAGAAGTTTCCTGAATGGTTGTGAATGGCTCTCCTGTCAAGGGTAAGTAAAACCTTTGTTTAATGATCAAAATCTAAACTCACAAATTTGCAGCTGTTCTTCTGCATTCCTGAACGTTCTTGCTGCCCCCTGTGAACACTATCCTTGACAAGATGTGTAATGTTTATACGGTGTAAGCCCTTTTCTGGCTTTAGAATATACTCACTAGCCCTTTGAGCTCATCTGACCACTACTTCTACAACCGATGGAGATGAGGAGGAAGGTAAACAGGACAGAAAAGCTTTCTGATGATGTTGAGACTCACCCCTGACCTTTCTGTTTACCCTCTGCCTCCTCACACCTCACATGACCTCACACCTGTGGCGCAGGGCAGCCCAGATGCAAACACAGCAATGGTGCAATACGATCATTTCTGTAGAACACTGACATCTCTGTGGATGAGAAGGAAAGCCCGGTGAGCAAAGCTGGTGGAGGAAGCAAAACTGATCATCTAACGCCTTCCTTTCATTGGATATATCCTTAAGAGATCTCGAGTTAAATTGCTTTTTATGAAATCTCCTTAGTAAGTAAATTTGTATAAAAGCAGATAAGCTTAGAAATCCTCACATTCTTCAAAGAATCAAATTCCAGGTAATTATGATCTGAGGACCCGGGGAATTGATGGTTGTGGTTTTTTTTCCCTGAATGTCAAGTAATAAAAAATAGAGGACTAGTGATCCTATATAGGTTATACACCATGGCTGAGTTGTTTTGTTTTGTTTTTTAGTTTTTCTTTTCATTAAAAAGCAGTTGTCTAAGCTGGAGAAGTTAACTGTTACAGTCAACACAGAGCTACATCATTTGAGCAAACGTCAAGGTGAGTCACATCAAAACAATATTTGAAAGAAAGAATTCCATTAGCTGCTTTGCTGTCTTTTGTGTTCACAAGAAAAAGTCAGTGATTGCCAAGCTTCAAGAGAGACTTTCTAAATGATCCAATGTAAAAAAAAAAAAAAAATACACGAGAAAAATGGAAAAATAGACACATAGACATATGTCTATACATACATGCATGTACACACACATAAAGGGAGAGAAAGATGACTTGTGACAGCTGAATCTATTTTTTATCTTTACCAAAAGCACGTATTCACCATTAGCCTCTATGTGACACTTTTCAGTATGTATATATTTCTTCCTCCCATCCTGTGTTCCCACCTCTGCTCTGCTCTAGTATTTGCGACCCTTTTTTATAGTTTGTTGCATATCATCTATCTTCTTAACTAGACTACAAGAGCAAGAGAAGACGGAGGCCCGCTCAGCCATCTCTAGCATGCATGTGGACAGTAGATGAATGTTTTATTTAGATTAAACATCGTACAATAGTTGAATCTAAAATCGTGGTTCCCAAACTTTCTTGTTGGTCTCAGGACACAGCTTGGCTCTCCCTGGGAAGGCTGAGCTTCTGCATATATCTTGGTTCTCCTTGCATGGCCTATGTAAACTATTAGCTTAATATAGAGCCAAACTACGGAAGGTTGGATCAAATACACAGCATACCATGAAAGACAATGGCTGGGCCATCCTTGGGCCCTGTGCTGAGTGTATATTATTCGCCGGGTACTTGTGCAAGCATTTTTTTAATAATACCCACAATACTGAGGCTCACCTGCCCTTTGATTTCAGATCAGGAAATGGAGATTCAGAAACCTCAAGTAATTTGGCCAGAGAGACAAAGCCAGGCACAGAAGCCAGTTTTCAGAATCTAAGTGAGGGCTTATTTTACTGGAGTTGATCTGCTTTCTCCCTTTAAAAGTATTTGTTTAGCAAAATATTTTAAGGGGGGATGGGAATATCCAAACTGTTTGGCATTGTTCATTTTAACATGAAGCAACCTGTTGATGAGCTGAATTACTCACTCTTCACTTGATTACGTTGTCATCTTGTACACACAAGTGTGCTCTGGTGAAAAATGAAAAATGTCTTTCATAAGAGAGTCGCTCAGCTCTGCCCCTGGCATGTTCCGTTCAGTACAATGTTGTTGTTATTTTTCCTTTAAATCTTCAGGCTTCTTGTTCCAAATGCAAAAATAACCCGTGCTCCTTTGTGTTGTCATTCTGCAATTTATTCTTGGAGTTAGTCCTCATGTTTTATTGAAAAGTTTTAGGTTTTGCTTTTAAAATGCATTTGTGATGCCTCTATAAGGTTTAATGTGAGGGGATCAATATTCCCCCCCCCTGGAAAACATACCTTTAATGTTATAGATGTCAATAAGACTGCTATACTTTACTATATAGGAATTCCTCTTATAGACTACTTTTTAAAACATAGCTATTCTACAAAATGCAACACCTGTTCAGACTGAGCGATGAAAAGGAACAAAGATATAAAAATTCATTTTGTAGCACCATGAATTCTTTGATCAGTTGTCTCTTTTCTTATAGCCATTTTTCTCCATTACTACATTTCTGGAACTCCAAATGGAGAATTATAACCCTGGAAGGTGGTGGAATGAGCCCCACAGAGGCTGAGGCAGCCAGTTTACTATTAGATTCCAAAGGCAACAATCCCAACATGATGCCCGAGGAGACTTGTTTGGATCTGGAAAACAGAGAACTCTGGATGAATAAAATGATAGCTTCACAAGCGCTATCCAGAACACCTTTGTAAATAAGTAGCTCACACAGCCAGACGCATGGAGGAACAAAGGAACATGCCAAGCGACATTCAAATTTCATTATTGCTCTAATGCAATCTTCCTGAGTATGGGCAAAATAATTATATAAATGAGTATAGAGGAGAAGAAAAATAAATCACCAAATACAAATTTTCAAGGATTGATCATCCAACAATATAATCCTCGGCCATAAATGCTAACAATGCCTGATTCTTCTTGAAATGTTTCACTCGTTTCCTTTATTTGAGCAACTAGGGATCTCTAATGACCTCCTCATTGCATCAGGCCGTGGTGGGACTAACCTCATTCAACACAACCAATTGTTCATAATTGGGTTTTGTGAACTGTGCCGAGTATCAGGTGCTTTCTATTGAAAGTGTCTTCTACGTGATTCCCCGCGAGTCCCATCCATTTCAGCTTTTCATTTCTCCTAGTCATGTGGTCTTGCTCTGAGCTTCACAATCTTCACAGTGTGAAAAACAGAGTGTTGTCATTATTGTATATAAGAACATGTCTCAGTTCTGGGTAGGGGTCTGTCCGTTCTGAGATGTAGAATTTAAAATGACCTTCCTAGCTAAGAATTCATGTTTGTGCATTTAAATGACATCAAGGGATTCAGTTATTATTTGAAGCAGTTGGTCCTAAGTACTGGTCCCACACTGATTCCACTCTGTGTTCAAATTCTTACTCATCCATTGTGAAAGATTAAGTGGGAAGGTTTTTAAAGCTGTTTTCTGTTTTGTTTTAATTTTGAAATTCTACTTTTTGGTGTCATTCGTATTAAATGGTGAAGGTAATTAACGGTAATATGTTGGTTTTTAAGTCCCTACTTAGATAAACTAAAAGTTGACAAATAATATGTCAGTTCCACAATTATTTAGACTTTTCTGGTCTATAAAGTCCAAAATGTACCATCAAAAATTTTATTCAAAAATATGTTGAAGTTATTCTTTTGATAAAAAGAAAAAAGTCATTTAACAAAGTTTCACAGATAAATCTCAGAGTAAATATCTCATTTTATTTTATTTTTTTATTTTTTATTAATTTATTTTTGTTACAGATGTTTCTCCCTTTTCTCCCATTGACACCCTCCTCCCGATCCCTTCCCCCCACCCCATCCCCAGCATTGTTATCTATGTCCATTGGTTACACATACATGCATATAAATTCTGTGGTTTATCTCTTCCCTCCTCACTCCACCCCCTCTTCTGAGGTTTGTTGAAGTTATTCTTTTGATAAAAAGAAAAAATTCATTTAACAAAGTTTCACAGATATTTCATAGATAAATCTCAGAGTAAATATCTTATTTTAAAAGGCAGAACAATAAAAACCATTGGAAAAATAAATAGAAAAACATTACCATCCATCTGAGGAAAACTAAGCAAGACAGGGAATCCAGAAGCCAGAATGGGAAACTATAAAAGAACAGATTTGACCGTAAGGATCCTAGTTCCCAGAGTCTTCATTTTCCAAGTCCCTTCAGTCAGCAGAAGTCTAAGTTGTCAGAACACAAAAAATGCCTCCTAATAAATATTCACACTTCTATTCCTTCTATGAGTAATGCTACATCTATTTCCACCCATTGTGTCAGTGAATTAATGATGATTGATGTTGCAAACAGTCAGCAAACAATTCCAATGTAATATAAATCACATAATAAGTGAAATGACAAACCCATAAATGTTTCAGGATTTTGTGAAGTTGATTACAGAATTGTTTGAATCATAAGCAAAGTCACAGATAAATGGTCATCCAGAAGAGTGGGACCAGTTAACAACTACTATAGATGTTCTTAGGCAAAAGAAAAAATGTTCTCTAATATTTATGCAAAATAGATTCTTTTTATGATCATACTGGGAAAACACCAATATTGTGAAGCCTTCTTAAAATATTAGAATACGAATTTGTCTTACACCTTACCCACTATCAAAATAAAATAATTGTGTTTGCATGTTTTAAGAATTACCGAATTTTAAAATTGAACTTAATATAACGTAAATGGAACTTACTTCCTTATTTTCATTTTATTTTAAAACTAAAAACCAAATCAACCTAAAAATATTTACTGTAACATTTTGGTCTGTTTTTAAGGTGGAGTCACTTAAAGTAGACTTCCTGTGTGGGCCTTTTGGCTAATTGAGACTACCTGTTCATAAACATAGATAGATAGATAGATAGATAGATAGATAGATAGATAGATAGATAGATAGATAGATAGATGATAGATAGATAGATGATAGATAGATAGATGATAGATAGATAGACAGAGCTAGACAGATAAGCAAAAACTGGGGAAATTATTTCCAATACCACTACTACTTTATCAAAATAATGTAACAAAAAGCATCTTTTATATCTTCAATATAAAAATTTTACAAATTAATACATAATAAATAAATGCCCAGTGTAAAATTCTAGTGAAGATTATAAATTCAGAGACAGGATTAGGAAGACAGACTCTGAATTCAGGAGAAATATAAATGGCTAATAAAGCTAGGAAGAGATGCCTAACTTCACTAGTATTCAAGGAAAAGTAAATAAGCTAAAGCAGTAAGCTAACAGTTTCACCCATCAAATTGGCAAAAAGTAAATGCAAGTATATATTTATTAAAATTAGAATTTAAAATAAGCATGTTCCTTGACCTGACAATTTGACATCTAGGATCTATTTTATACAAACTAGCAAGGATACACAAAAATATGTGTACAGGGTATTTATTATAATATTATTTGTAGTGGCAAATAAAAGAGCTTACTGGAAAAATGTCAATAAATGTGGTGTACTCATACAATAAAATACCAGTCACTTAAAAATGAAATGTGGTCCAGCCAGTGTGGCTCAGTGGTTGAGTGTCAACCCATGCACCAAGAGGTCGCCGGCTCAATTCCCGGTCAGGGCACATGCCCAGGCTGTGGGCCCAATCCCCAGTGGGGGGCATGCAGGAGGAGGCCAATCGATGTTCTCTCTCATCGATGTTTCTCTCTCTCTCTTACTTCCTCTCTCTCTAAAATCAATAAAGGAAAAAAAATGAAATGTGATCTGAAAAAAGTCTAAAATATAGTATTGTGTAAAAAAAGCCAGGAGCAAATGAAGTTGTTCAATATCATTTCATTCCTGCAAATATATAAGTTTGGCATGTGCGCACACGTATCTGAGGCTGCAGGTGTTCTCCAAGGAGAGTGCCGTGGCTGAGAAGGAACCTCGAGCCAGGATGCATTCCCAAACACATGGTCTCTCTCTTAGCCTAATCCAGGCTCTTTCACCTGGGGCCCAGAGTCCCACAAACATCTGTGTACAGACTTCAGGAGATCTGTAAAGTTGAAAAGGAAAAAAATTACATCTGTACATCTGCATTTTTATTAAACCTCAAATTGAAATTTAGCCGTTCCTAAAATTAAGAATATAGGCGACAAGCCTCAGAAGCATTAGGAATACCTGTCCAACAGAAACCACAGATGTTTTCATATCTCATTACAGGTTTTACAGACATCTCAGAATATTACTATGAACTTCTGTACCCTCAAAATATGCCATTTAGACCCTCCACTAGGTCTTGTTCTTCGACATAATAAAGAAGTACGTCTATTACTATATCACACATTTTGATTTTTTAAGCATTTTGATCATTGTATATTAGGATCACTGGCTTCCTTTGTAATTTTTTGTTGTTGTTAATTTTGTGAATTTAAACATTATTTGGGAAAGGATTCAACAGACTCCCCGGGAGAGCCGTGGCACAAGCATAGGTTAAGAATCCCTGTAAGTAGATTGGGCTCCCGGAGGAGGACACGGGGATGTGGTAAGCAAGGTGCCAGACTGTGATTTAGCAGTTTGCAGCCTAATCTTCACATCCTGCCTGAAAATGGCCTTGAAGCCTTTTGAAACATCTCATCTGCACGAGGCACTTCTCCAGGTGCCGAGAAGACCATGTTCGCATGGGGAACGTCCGCCTGCGGGCTGGATAAGGCCCGAGAGATCAATACCAACTAACATCACACTTCTCACCAAATCAGCCTGACCAAGCATCGCAGGCTAAAGTTTAAGTTGATAATTTTGTATGGCCCTCAAACGATGTTATACATATCCGAATGGCCCTTGGCAGAAAAAAAGTTCCCACCCCTGAGAGAGGCAGATAGAACATAAACAGGGGATCAAATAGCTCACTGCAGATAGAAACAAATGTTATGAGAAAATAAAAGACCGTGGATAGGCATTTGGGTTCCTCTCTACGTGCACCTGAAGCCACTGGCTCTCTTCAGCAGGGTGGAACATGGATGGCAGGAGGACAGGAGATGATGGTAGTTTGGAATACAGAAATGAAGACGTGAAAGGGGAGGCAGTGGAAGGAAGTGCATTATGTTTGATTGTTGATCAACACTTTTCCTCATTCCACTTAAGGCTTAGAACATCCATTCTAAAGATTATAAAACCAATCCCCCCAAATCACTAGTGTATTCTGCAGATTAGACTGCATAATACCTGAACAATTCCATCAAAACATGAATCAGACTAGCCATTTGACATGATAGAGGCAATAGTATGGCTGGGTATCAACTTAGGCTGATGGTTACAAGTCCCACAGAACATTGAGCTATGTCTTGTCTGCAGATTCTAGGAAAACAAAGTCAGATTCCGTGAAAACAGTATGTTGACAAAGCATGCCATTCCAACTCACCGGAAAAACAACAACAAAGGAATCATATCATATCCAGAAGATTGAGGACAAAATGTCTCAGGATGGTGTTTTCAATATGAGATAGGCATGACCATGCTCACAAGACAGAAGCCTGCTAGCCAGTTCCTAGCAACGCTAAGGATCTTTCATAACACGGAGCCTCTCAACTCAATGACACACAGCTCTCTTCAGCAACAGCTGTGTGATCATTGTGAAGGCCTGGCAAAGAGCCTTGTGGAACGATGTCATCAGAGTGTTTATCAGGGATATGATACAACACAGTCATGTCGAAGCTTCCGGCGTTGCTGTTGGCTTTACTACAGTTACCATTCATTGAGCACCTACCCTGTGCCCTGCAGTTTACTTACTAGGACTTTATGTAGATATCGTATTAAATCCTCAGACCAGCCCATGACTTAAATACTACTTTCTATGATGAGTTTAATGTATTTATTGTGTGTATTACAGATGCCATGTATGCATTGCATGAGGAGTAAAAATCTGTTTATTAGAACATTGCCATCATTGCAGGTTCTGCTTGACAGCATTGGGCGAAATGCTTCTGCAGATGTTCTGGGCTGTCCAATTCAGGAACCACTAGCCACATTAGTTACTGAGCTCCTGAAATGTGGCAACAGGAAACGAAGAACTAAACTTTAAATTTTATTTATTTAAACTGTATTTAAAATTTTTTAAATTCTATTTCTGTTTATGTAAATATAAATGTAAACAGCCACATGTGGCTAGCTGGCTACCATATTGGACAGTACAGATCTAGGACCAAGTTTACATGGCTGGCCAGCACCAGAAGTAGGGATTCCATCCTGAGATTAACTGACTCCAAATTCATGCTTTAAAAATTAGTACTAGCCTGGCCCGTGTGGCTCAATGGTTGAGCGTCGACCCATGTACCAAGAGGTCGCTGGTTTGATTCCCGGTCAGGGCACATGCCCAGGTTGTGGGCCTGATCCCCAGTGGGGGGCATGCAGGAGGCGGCCAATCGATATTCTCTCTCATCGATGTTTCTATCTCTCTCTCCCTCTTCCTTCCTCTCTCTCTATAGTCAATAAAGAAAAGAAAAATTTTTTTTAAATTAGTACTAGCTGGGCCCCGTAAAGGACACTGTCATCTGTGCACCGTTGCAGCTTTCAGTTAGTGCTCATCGCTACTTTCTTGTCTACGAGCCTAGAAAAGTGCATAATGCCGGCTCCCTGAGCAATCTTCCGAGGAGCATTCTACAAGCCGGCCCACCTCCTGTGGCGTGTTGGTGGTAGAACTCTCTGGTGATGTCCAGCAAGCTAAGCCAATGTGGACGTAGGAAGCAAAAGTACTAGAGAATTTATTGGTGCTAGATATTTTCTGTTTGTCCCCGTGGATTGCCGTTCACTGTCCCCCACTCTGCTCTGGTCTCAGGAACCTGACAATCTATGGACCTCCCAACAGGGCTTCCTTGCCCCCCAGCTTCTGGTTGGTTCCAGACAATGGAAGCCTCTGGGTGGAACTTGAAAGATCAGAGGAGAAAGAGGTTCGGGTCTTTATTCGCCCCAGCTCTCTGTCTGCCAGGCTGTCGGTTAGCAGTGGCTACATAAATCTATTTGAGAACATAGCTCCTGGTGAATGATTCTCTTCTCAGTTGCAGGTATCACTAAGTTCCAGTAACTATTTCTTCCCTTTCCCTTCAGCCAGGGCAGATAACAGCTTCCCACGTTGCCAGTCCTGGGTGCATCGCTGACTCCTGTTGGCTTCCCTTCCACCTGCCCACACTTTCCTAAATAATTCTTTTACTACACTCCTTTCTGCCCTCCTTTGTGAGTGTCTCATTTGTTTCTTTCTGGGGGCTCTGGTGGAAACACTATCTCATCAATTTAAAAAGTAAGAATTATTATCCTACTTATGAATAATAAATATTTCACAAAGTAGTTATCACATTCTTAGCCACAAAAATACAGCTTTACCAGAAAAGCAATGTCTGATGGCCTGAATTTTATTTTGATAGTGAAAGGATCCAAAAAATATATATAAGAGCAAGAACATTCATTGCAGAATTTTTTTCTGTATTAAAAAGAACAAAAACATATATCCTTGGGAAGAGGGATGGTTAGATGATAATACTTGTTTCATAATGAAAACTATGTAGTCATTAAAAAGGATGGGGAATATCTTTAAACATCAAAATGCAAAGATATCTATGATATATGTTTTAGTGGGGGGGAAAATTGTCAAACTGTACATATATAATAATATTTCTAAAAATAAATGTGAATTCATTTATTCATCAATATATATTGAGTACCTACCATGTGTCAGGCATTGTTCTAGGCTCTAAGGATTCAGCAGAAATCAAAACAGACAAAAATTCCTGCCCCCATGGAGCTTGCATTTCATTGGAGGGAGGCAGGAAATAAATGAAATTATTCAAATTCATAGTATGTTAATAGGGGTCTATGGCTTTTAACATTTTAAAAGGATTTGTTTTTTTGAGAGAGGACTCAGAAAACCAAGACCACATAGAAGTCTAGTACATGCCCAAAATTTTAAAATAACTCTCCAAAATCACTAGTATTTTCACAGAAAGTGACCCAAGAAACTTTTGGTCAAAATTGCATATTGATGTTACATGATTATTCTGAGTGTTAAAACTAATCATGGTGACCTTGGTGCAATGAGTTCCATTGTAAATGCTTGTTATAACAATGACAGCCCCGCACTAATTATTTATGTCATGTGTCTTGCTAGATTCCAGAGCCTCTGACAGTGGATTTGCCTTTACTTCTATTGAATTTAGGGAATTTGTATATGAGAATATTATGAGATGTCACCATTGTGATTCATTAAGCAAACTCTCAGCCTTAATAGAAGCTAAGGATGCCCTGAAGCAAATTGTTAGAAGAAATTGGCTAATACAACTTGTTAGATCCTTCAATCAGCGTGTAATTGCATATTCAACAAAAATCCTGGGCTGCCACTGAGACAACAGCTCAAAGATCACTTCAACTGGCATCTGCGAGATTAAGTTCAGAGTTCTTTCTAGCACGCTCTGCTCATTTTTATTAGAATAGTTATTCTTTTAGAAAACCATGGGACTTCTCTCTTCCTCCCTCCCTCTGCCACACAAGTTGTACATTTGGAGCTTGCATTTCATTGGATGGAGGCAGCAGATGAAATTATTCAAATTCATACAATGTCAATAGGTAAAATATGCAGAAAGAGGACTAGAGGGCGTTGGACAGGGGGCACAGTGTCAGATAGGGTCAGCAGAGGAAGCCTCTGCCACATAGAGCTGTTCATTTCTCTCCTCTCTTTAAATTCCACTTCTCTCACCTTGATTTCTCTTTTGGCTCCCTGTTTTCCTTCCCCCAGGACAGTAGTTCCCCTCATGAGGAGGGGACGCATTCCAAGAGGCCCAGTGGATTCCTGAAACCATGGATGGTACCGAATCCTATACAGCTAACCCTTGAACCAGGTGGATCCCCTTACTCGCAGATTTTTTTCAATAAATGCAAATGCTGTGTTCGATCCACGGATGTGAAGGGTTGACTATAGAGTCAAAAGTTATATGCTCATGCCCAGGTTGTGGGCCTGATCCCCAGTGGGGGGCATGCAGGCGGCGGCCAATCAATGTTCTCTCTCATCGATGTTTCTGTCTCTCTCCCTCTCCCTTCCTCTCTCTCTAAAATCAATAAAGAAAAAAAAAAATTTGTTAAGTTATATGCAGATTTTTTTACTGTGTGGGGGTTGGCGCCCCTCATCCCCTCATTGTTCAAGAGTCAACTGTATATACTATGTCTTTTCTTGTGTACATATGCTTATGATAAAGTTTAATTTACAAATCCGGCACAACAAGAGATCAACAACAACAAATAATAATAAAACGAAAAATTATAACAGTATACCGTAACAAAAGTTATGCAAAGGTGGTCTCTCAAAATATTTTATTGTACTGTGTTTTCACTAAAGGAAGCACTTTGTGGTTTCTCCTTGGCAACTTCAATTGCCATCATGACTACTCTTGCATGTTGGGGCCATTGTTAAGTAAAATAAGGGTCACTTGAACATAAGTACTGTGCTACCGTCACAGTCAGTCCCGTAACAGAGACAGCCACTGAGTGATTAACCGGTAGGGAGTGTACACAGTGAGGAGATGCTGTGCAAAGGGAGGATTCACGTCCTGGGCGGGATGAAGTGGGACATCAGGAGATGTCATCGAGCTAGTCAGAACTGTGCACACTTTGAAACTTATGAGTTGTTTATCTCTGGAATGTTCCACTTAATATTTGTGAATCACAGTTGACCTCGGAGAAGTGAAACCACGAAAGCAAAGCTGCAGATAAGAGGGTGACTACTGAGCCTTCTTTTCTAATTTTTATCGAATGTTCATAACATGAAGTTGAAATATATTTTAATAGACATGTTACTGTTTCACCTTCTTTCTTTGAAAAGGAACGAAACAAAAGTCGGGAAAGCACTGTAAACATACAAATAAATTAGAATATTTTTCACTTCTTTCTTTCTTTTTTTTTTTTAAGAGTACAAAGGCTTGCACAAATGGTTTCCTGTCAGTATAATGGAGGGCAAGGTGTGCACTGTAGAAATCCTGGTGAGCAACGGTAGAGCTTTAATTTAAGAAGAACTTTGAGAAGAATGACAAATACGTGTGTGTGTCTGGGGTGCCAGTCTCCACTCTTGTGCTCGACACAGCTGTGGCCAGACAATCACAACCCCGCCCCTCCCCCATCCTGGTTGTGGCTTCGGGATCCTCTTCAGCACAGCGCTCCAGGCAGCCGCTCCCACCGGCATTCGGGGTAAAACTTACTTATCACCCTGCTTTGGAAGCATCTCTTCCAGAGTCACCTGACATTGAGGCTGGGCTGTCCCACTTCTCCAGGACTACAAGGTAAAAACAGAAATGGTGAGTCTCCTTGGTCGTAAGCAAGTCCCTCGGAGCTATAACTTGGTTGAATTCAGGACTCTACTCCAAGGCACCAACATTTGCAAAATTTTAATAATTTTTAAGGGTTCCGTAATTTTCCCTCTGGCATCACTGTCTCTCCAGCTATAGGGGAGAGCTTCCTCTGGCCAGACAGAGACCCTGTGGTAGCTGGCACACTGTATGGAAGGAGCCAGGGAGCAGAGATCAAGAGCAGGCTGCCCACTGTCCAGGTTCCCTGTCTCGTAGTCTGCTTCTCTCCCGTCCCACAGTGTGCCTTGTCACACTCCTGTTAGCTCAAGACCACATTTGGTGGGTGTTGCCCCAGCTCCCAATGATTGCTAAATGTACCTTTAGAGTTACTTAGTCTTTTTTATACTGGAGAATGGAACCAGTCTCACTACATTGTACCTCCTCGTCGGTGTGAATCGGAGAAGTCTTAGGGCTTCAGCACAATTTAAAAATGAGTCAGAAGCCTTAAAAATATCCGTCTCCTTCAAAATACACTCAAAGTTGTGATCGTTTTAATGAGAACTTCCTTTCCACCGGGGGATTACAGGAAGAGTGGCCCCGTGTTAATAAAGGGCTATTTGTTTCAGCTGGTTTATCCTGTGGTTTATTAATGGGGTGGCGATGTTTTTGTTTATTCTCATTGCTACCAAATATAACAATATTGCAACACCTACTGAACAGGTGAGGAACGAATGGACCCGAAATGAGAAAGTGCCATTGGACACTATGGTCCTGGACAAAGTCACAGTGTTGAGGAGGTATTTTCCCATAATGCAGATTCTTCACTGATTGAATTTTTAAACAGGTCTTTTTGTAATCACTGAGACACAACTTACATCTGAATCAGCAACAGAATGACCACATCAGATGCAGATTTCTGGCCACTTCTTGAGCCCCACATCCCCTTGCGAACTTAAATTAGCATGTCACTCCGCTGACTTCCTTCGTGTTGTAGAGAGGGCCTGAAAGCTTGGTTTCTTCTGAGCACAAAATCAAAACAGTTCAGAATACAGAGCAGAACACTAAGGGATCCTGAGAGACCGGTAGGCGTGGAGCAGGGGTGTTCCAGGTGCACCCCCCCACCAGCAGCTGCAGCACCCAGGCCACATCAGGACCTTCGCGGGACGGGACACTGCCGCGTTCATGTGCCTCTTCCTTCATTAAAAAGGAAATTAGAATCAGTGTTTTGAGTCTGCACTGATATAAAGATGAATAGAGTCCAGGTTGGATCCATTATTATATAGTCACTATGACTATGTTCATTCTTTTCTTCTGATTTATCTCAGAGATGCAAAGCATACCACTCTCATGGGCCATGAGAAGCAAAAGCCACTGCAGGGCCCTGCCTACAGTGCTCATGGACAAGCGGTCCTGGCATCCCCTGGGAACTTGGGGATGCGAACTCCTGGGCCCTGCCTACACTTCACGGAAACTCAGCAATGTGTGTGTTGATGAGTCCTCTGGGCGATGCCGAATCACATTCAAGTCCGAGAACTTGGAGAGCAACTGCTTAGACATTCAAAGCCAGATAGGCTGAGCCTTAGTCCTTAGAAGCTAAAAATTCTCCTGATCACCTCCAGATTTCACTGCCAGGGTAGGCACATGACCTCCACTGTTTTGGGTCTGTTTGTAGAGGTCAGAATGGGCAGTCATCCTTCTGACTAGCTGTCAAATGTGGCTTTATCATATAGGAGATGTTTAAAGCCTTGAAAAGCAACATTACACAATGGACCCAACCACAAAGACTATAAATAGTTATATGTTTGTGACTTATCTTGAGAGGGAAAAAGTTGCAAAGATTCTAGTTACAGTCTACATACATCTATATAAAGCAACATAATGTGTTTTAGAAATCACTGCACCATGCTAAGTCACACAATAAAAACCACCAGCCTTATGAGGTTGGTGCACATTATCGTCAGTGACTCATTACAAAAAAGGAAAGAGAGATAGGAACTAATCAAAATAGTAATACAGTTTTCCCTATCTTAAATGGCTAATAAATGCACAAATAGTAAAAATGCTAAGGCATTTTATCTTGAAAGGAACTTGAAGTTTGCTAGCAGAAGTGATCGTCTGGACTGTAGCTTGTGAATTACTGTGACATGGTCGAGAGGGGTCTGAAACGTGACAGAGTGGCAACGCTAGGTGTGGATGAACGTAGCTTACAATATATGTGGTGAAATCATGTAGCTGGTAGATGTTTAAGGTGTGTGCGTGTGTGCATTTTGTGTATTCATAATCAGCTAGGTTCATCTGGGTGCAGTTTTCTGTAGTAGTTCTCGCCCATGAAATCATGCATAAGCAAACACAAAATTTGCATTATGCTCAAATTGTTCCCTAATGGAACAAATTCATGTTCTCAAACAAGCATTACAGCAGAGCTATCTCTCTGTGTGTACAATGTTATACATCCATATATGAATTACATATATGTGTTTATGCCTACATCTGAAAGCTTATCCTGTGAGTTCAATATCATTATTGTATATACAACATTAAGCCAAATGGCCAAATAAGAGACTGTGTTTGTGTCTGTTTATGTTAATGTATGATAACAGTAATAGTGTATTAGCAGTAATAGCGTATTGCTCTAATATGATCCTAGGGAAATCTGTTCGTATGTCAATATATAATATTTCAGTGGTGAATTTGATCAATATCTGTATGTAGTCATCCTAAGGAGTGATTGGCAATTAGACTAGCTTTTTTCTTAATCTTCTACACTGGAAAAATTATTCTTTTTATGATTTAAAATTGAGACATGGGCTTTGTTGATATGCAAAAATAGATATTTATCGGCTCTCACATCATGATACTAGTGATGGCAGTTTTAATCTTTGCCCCAACAATTGTTTTAAGGAATTCAGCACAGGCAGTCCTGTCTTTCCACGGTTCTAACACACACAAATTGCAGTTTCCATGGTTTAGTTAAAACACCAGTCGCCCTACAACATGGCTCACATTTCAGTTACCATGGTATATTAGCTGTGAGGAATCCCATAAAGTCCAAACTTCAACTGCTAGCTCTTCAGTCCACAAATCACGAAGTAAGTAACAGATTCACATCGTGACCAGTGACTAATCAGGTCACTTTTTTTTCGAAATTTGTCACTTTATTGGTCATCATGCATCTGCTGTTCAGTTCATGTCTAGACAGCGACGCACAGAGCTGTGTTGCCTCCTTGTGCCCCAGTGATAAACCCGTGTAGGCATTTTACAAAACCAGATCATGGAAAGGGAATTCACCAGGAAAGGTGGAAACACAGCAAAGAAACCCAAATCACTGGAAGTGAATTTTGACTTCAATGTAAACGTAGCTGTAGCAGAATTTAGCTGACTGTGGGAAGGTTGACACAGCTACGGCGGGAGAGGCTATGAAAATGTAATGAGAAGAACTTAGTGAAGGCAACTAATCCACCAAAAGGAGGGCAGTAATTGGGACCAAAAGAATGAAGATGTCCCAGGGGAAGAAACACCAGCAAAACTCTTCACATTCAAGAAACGATCAGATTTATTTCATGACATCGAAAGTGCAAAAGAAAACACGCTGAAAGGCGTGTGACAATGTTTGCTCCATCTCATAAGGTATATGACACGTGATGCTCAAACTACTCTCGAGAAGTTGTTTTACAGCGAAATAAAACACCTTCCTTCTCAGTGCTTCTAATGTTTTAAATTATAGCATACTGATTGAGTGTTAGTTTCACTGCTTTTTAAATTTCCTTATACATGTATAACCAACAGTAAGATTAATGTTACGGTAACGGCAGTCTTAATGGTGATGTTGATGTTTTGACAAAAGATTTTAAAGGTCACAGAACAATTGTAATTTCTCCATTGACTATTAAGATAGCTTTGCACATTTCAGCTTGCATGGTTATTTTTACCAGCCTGTACTATGCAAAGCGGGGGGTGCCTGTATAACCCATGGAAAATGTGAATTGACAGCTGTCTCTGGACTACCAACAATAAGGATAAATGTGCTGAGATGTTCATTTTTCTAGAAAACTGGGATTATGTTGTGTTACCTATTACCAAAAATCCATCCAAAATCACTGGTCTCGTTTTTGTATAATTAATGATACCTGATGTAACCATTACACATGAATCCTGACCCCATTTAAATGCTCCTCCAAGGCAATCAATTATTTTGGTGGAACAGACCAGAGAAAAGCAGAGGGTGTGAGGAAAGCTGTCCAGTTTATTGAAAAGAATTCTGTCCCATTGGCTGTGTGAAGTCTTAAAGCCAAACCAACTAATGCTCACTGAATTTCTTAGTTAAAAATATTTCGTTTAAAAGATGATTTGACTCTGGGTGGTGGGCACACAATGCAATATACAGATCATGTATCATAGAAATGTACATTTGAAACCTCCATAATCTTATTAACCAGTGTCACCCCCCAATAAATTTAATTTTAAAAAATAAAATTTAAATATTTAGTTCAAATAAATATATTGCTGACGTGCGGTATAATTTGTAGACAGATCTTACCACCTAGAGAAAATAATGTCTGATGTAAATCAGATGCATTTTTAACATCTCCTTAGCAAAAGGATACTGTGTCATAATTGCAAGAGGAAAAAGAATTAAGCAAAACTAAAAGCTTTTTGATAATAATTCTTTATGGATGTTTTGTAAATCATTGCTAATCTACTTTGGGCTGAAGTTGTTTTGAAGAAAAGTGCTACCAATTGGGGCTTTAACCACTATCCTTTTAATAATTGCCTCCTCTGCCAATATGCAGAATTCAGAGACCTAGCAGTTCCCTGTAATCAGCGTGTGAGTAGGATTTTAGGGTAGGTTATTAATTAGATTTACACACAACTGCCATCCTCTGTATTTCACATTGAAGGCTAGGTGCTGGCTTTTACTTGGAAGTCAAGTTCAATTGGAAAATAATAAACCTTTGGAGTACAGGCTCCATTCCCCCCCACCACACATGTACTGTTAGGATGTGATCCAACACATTTTACTACATTGAGATTATAATAATTTCTCTTTTTTAATGTCATTGACTGCAAGCAAATGTGTTCTCTACGATGGTGCCTACATTTACACAGCATATACATAATCTGGAGAAAAGAAAAATAGTTCACTAATAAAATCAGTTGTTTACTCTGTACAAAACTCAAACATCAGTTTGAATATTTCCTCCTTTTTCCTCTTACAAAATGACAGCATTTTTACTGAAATGATTGGATTACCTCATGTTTTGACATTGTGTAGACATCCCTCTAGCCAACATTCGGCAAAATGTTATAAGAAACCTAAAACTCCAATAAATTATTCAAAGATTTCTAAGCTACCCCATTTTTTATGGTGCGAATGATTGATTGAAATTTGTTGCAGTTCCAGAAAAATGAAACCATCTCGATGAAAGCAATGCATGCCTTGAATATTTATAAGCTAATTGGCAATTCTGCAATATGTTTGTTTTAGCAGAAGCAATTAAATAGAAAATAACAAAAATAGAGAATTGTACACAAGAGTGGGGAAAGAATAGATGGAGGAAAAAATGAGAAGTGAAGCACATTAAATTACACCGCTGTTTGTTTGTGTTTCCATAATATCTTCATCAGGAATGATTAACACCGATGTTCAGAGTGTTCCACGTATAAAACGTACTTGTATGGCAGTCATATTTTCTATATCAGAAAACTGACTCTGATTTGGAAGATCCAGAAGGAATTTGTGACTGTAACGACATAAAACGGCGTACTTAGGCTGAGTCCCCTCGGGAAATATTAGATGCTAACGCTCTGAGCAGCCTGCCCGTCCAGCAGCGCCGTCTGGATACCAGCGGGAACGGTGGGCAGCGGCACACTGGGACGCGAACGCGGCATCTGAGCAAGCCAAGGGGCTGCTGCCCAGGTCGTCAGAGGCAGAACGCTGTTCCCCGAGGGACGCAAAGCAGAGGCGTTCTCCTAAGTATCCACCGCCTGCCAACTCCTCTGCCGCTGGCAGCCTCTCCGTTATTTTTCTTGAGATCTTCACACCCAACCCTGTGCAATATGTTACTGTGCTCATTTGATGGATGAAGAAATGAAGGCTCAAAGAGGTTACCTGATTAAGAAATCTTCCAAACAGAAAGTTGAATGGGAAAAAAAAAGTTACAGGGGATAGCCACAGGATAATATATTTTATGTCCTTTTTCAAAACATGTCAAACCGTGGTGCATATTTCCTAGGTGTAAATATGGGAGCAGGGGTGGGAGGGCAATGGTGGAAAAAGGGGGCAGGGGGAGACATCTGTAATACTTTCAACAATAAAGATAAATTTAAAAATTAAACTAAAGCCCTGGCCGGTTTGGCTCAGCGGTTAGAGCCTCGGCCTGAGGACCTGAGAGTCCCAGTTCGCCAAGGGCGCGTATGGTATCTCGGTTGCCGTTTGTCCCTGCCCCTTGGGATTGTGTGGGTGGCAGCCACTCTATGTGTCTCTCTCACGTGGATGTTTCTCTCTCTCTCTCTTCCTTCCTCTCTCCCTCCCGTTCTATCTGAAGATAAATGCAAAAAAATGTCCTCGGATGAGGATAAAAAAAAAATTAAATTAAATATCTATATCTATATCTACCTATATATCTATATATCTATCTGTATCTTTCTCTCTCTCTCTCTCTCTCTCTCTCTCTCTCTCTCTCTCTCTCTCTATCTATATATATATATATATATATATATATATATATATATTTATTTATTTAAGGATATGGGCAAGAATGATAAACACCAACTTCAGAATGGTTCTTTTTTGCTCTGGCCAGTTTGGCTCAGCAGTCAGAGCATCAGCCCGCAGACCAAGGAGTCCTGGGTTCGATTCCGGCCAAGGGCATGTACCTCGGTTGCAGTTTGTCCCCGGCCCTGGTTGGGGTCGTGCCGGTGGCAACCAATTGATGTGTCTCTCTCACATCAATGTTTCTCTCTCTGTGTGTCTCTCTCCCTCCCATTCTGTCTGAAGATAAATTTTTTAAAAAATATCCTCAGGTGAAGATTAAAAAAAAAAATGGTTCTTTTCTGGTGGAAAAAGTGGAATCAGACAGAGTGCACAGGGACTTCCACTCCATTACTCTCGTATTGTTAGGCTGAGAAGTGAGCCTAGGGTAATCATTGTATCATTCCTTACACATTTTTGCTTGGCTGAAATATTTTGTAAGGATTTAGAAGTAAAAGGGAGGTTCAGTAGCCTGCTGAAGTCACACAGATATTAAGGAGGAGGCAGACGGGGTGTGACCCCCAGTCTGCCGGTACTCGGGGCTGCACACTCTCCGCCCCTCCTTAGTGCGTGCGGCAGCTGGTTGATGCTGCCGTCATCGGGGGAAACATGGTTTATCTAGGAATGAAGGGTTTGATCAGGAATCTCCCCAGGACTCTACATCATTGAATAGTGACGGGGTAGGGAGGAATACAAGTGAGCCTGTGTTTCATGGTGAAGGAACCCACGCCACTTGGAAGAGTGATAAAAGAAGCTCAAATGAGTCCCTTTCCTTGTTTATGTTTCTGCTGTTGCTACACAGTGGAATGCGATGTTACAAAAATATAAATAACTAGCTTATTAACCACTTTAATATGGTAATGAAGCTAAGCAAATAAGCTGCAAAATCCCATCACAATCATAATTCTTCTTAGGAATAATGTCTAAGAATAACTAGATGCTGGCTGGAAAATTAATTTGTGATACACGTTTAAAGTGCTGCTATATTAAAGTTCTTAACGTTGACTTCACAGAATGCTTCTCCTCGCCCCATTCCTCCCTCCCGATCACTTGTGTAGTTCAGAGACAACTACGGTGGGAACTGAGCCTGGGAAACATACACCTTTACATATTTCACTGTTCATTATAGATTTATTACCTCTGACTCAATCAGTCTGTTCCTAGTACCTAGCATAAACCCTGGCACATGGTAGGCAGTCAATAAATATCTGTTGAATTGAGTATGAGAGATAGTATCTGTTGTTTTGTTTTATTTTGTTTTGTTTTGTTTTTGAGGGAGTCAGCAGAGTACAGTGATTAATTCTAAGCAGGGAGTCAGTGTTTGGGAAAAAGGCGGGTGGAGTCATTTCACCTCCCTGGCATCCTTGCTTGCGACTTAAAGGCACTTCCAGCAAACTGCTTAACCCTCTAAATCTCAGCTTCAGCTCTAGAAAAACTGGGGTAATATAATGTCTTTTGCTTAAGTTTTGTATGAGAATTAAGTGACATAATATCTCCAAACTGCTTAGAATCGTGCTAGGTACATAGTAAGTGCTCAGTTAGCTATTGTTGAGATTGGTTTTTGTTTCTGATACATAACCTTTGTTTTTGCAAGAGAGGTAGACAGTGTATATGTCTCATTGCTCTCTGAATAGGTTTAAAAGAAAAACAAACAAAAAACACCTATGGAGATGCCCATCCTCCATCCTTTCTTCTTTTTTTTTTTCTTATCAAAATTTCTCTTTCTTAACAGCAAAGTCACCATTCACCTACTATTGCAGAAGAAAAATGACTTTAATCTCAAAGGCAACATTAAAAATAGGGAAAAAGAAAACAAATCAATAAAGGCAAAGGTCATTGACGCATGATTCTAACATACAGCAGTGCTCTTGAGCGTTGGGGTTATATACACATGTTTAAAAAGAAATATACAAATAAACGAGACATCTGGAAGGAAAATGACATGATTTGGATTCCAATATTCAAACAATTTTACATGTCAAACTTTTAAAAGAAACCATGTAACTGAAAAGCCTTGAAGTAAAAAATTGTGTCCAAATATTTCATTTTCTAGCAATGTGTTTTCCTCTCCATAAGAGCCAGATTAAATACTCCTGTGCGCGCGCACACACACACACACACACACGCACACACACACACCATACCCCAAAACAGTTCTGTGATGAGAATTTAAAGTTGTTTTAAGAAAAAATAATGAGATAGCAAGGTTGAGTTTAGGGTACACATATTATTATTATTGTTGTAGTTCATTATCAGATATGGCCAATGTCCATCATTATAAAATATTTTGTTTTATTCATCTTCAGGATTTTTTTTAATGATTGTTTATATATAGAAAGAAGTTACAGGGATTTATCACTCAGGGCAGCAGCTCTGAAACATTTTTTCCATGATCCTCAACAGGAATGCATTTTATCGCAACCAACATGTTCTTTTTTATTTCTTTCTTTTTTTTTTTAAAGTTAGTTGTGAGTCAGTAAATTTATTTTCACAATCCACTAACGGGTCATGACCCACTGTTTGGAAAACACTGTCTTAGGATGTTCTGTTTAAACTTTCCCACTGCAGTGCCCGGAGCAGCCTGGGAGAGGGAACGTTTGGGGAGGGTTGGAGGAGAAAGTTGAGAGAAGGAATACGAGGGCCTTGTCCAAGGGCAAAATTCCTTGGAAGTTTCTCTATTTCACCTTTAAGATTTATCCAACTCTGGCATTAGCCACCACCCAAAAGCATTTGTTGTTTTTTTTTTTGCAAAGGTTTTAAATCTCCCAGTATCATAAAACAGCTGCTGCCCAGACCCACGCTGAGCTGCCCGGCCACCTCTCCTGCAGAGGAGATGCGCGCTGCAGTCTGCAAACCAGGCTGTCCTGGATGATAAATTTCCCCCGCGATAGTACATGAATTTACCACGCGCTCGGGGCCTTTGGACTGTCTGACAATCCTTCAGCGCCGGCCACGTGGATGATCTCACCCAGAAGATGAGGACATTCCCTGTAGTCAGTGGACGCCTGTCTGAGTGTGGGCCCTTTGCCTGTCGCCAGCACTCCCGGGCCTGAGGGCTGGAAAGGTGAGACCCTAACAGGACGCAGACCCTCTCTGCACCCACAGCCTGCAGGCAGCCACCCAGGGCACAGGCCGTTAACGAGGTCACCCTGCAGCCCGCTCTGAGGACTTGGTCATGATGAAGCCGATGATGAATGTGGAGCCACGGAATCAATCATTCTGAAGGGGGAACATGTTAATTCTTCTTTTTCCATGCAGTTGGCTTGACAGCAGCTGGACATCATCCTTCCCCTGCCTCAGCCGTCACCAAGGTTGCAGCGAGCCAGGAGGAAAGTGAAGAAAAGAAGTAAATACACCAAAGGAGGGAGAAGCTTTGTCATTTTTGAAGCACTTTTTTTTTTTTTCTTTTCTTGTTTGGTATCAAAGGATTCCAGGAGCTGTTTGAGATCCAAAAATGAGACGCATTTATGTCCATAGTGTGTATTCTCAAAGAGAAGCTCTCTAGAAGCTCTTGTCCCTTTGTGAAATGACATTCCGGAATCTGCTTGCTAAAGACAAAAACCCACCTCAATACAAACCCAAGATCTCCTTGATTAAACTATAGCTGTAGATAGTTACAGATACAGAAAGAGAGAGGTCCAAGGAATGGGGCTTAAGTTAAAAGCTTTGTTTCATAAACCCAAAGTGGAAAATTGCTGCAATAAACCATTTAAATGTAAGTATAAACTTTATCACTCTTTTTTTTTCCCTTCTACTATGCTGGCTATTATCCCCAACCATAAACCCGGTCCTAGGACCAAGGTAGATTTTGCCTTAATGCAGTAATAAAAAGGACTCTGCAGTTTGAAAAGCTGAGCTCCTTCTGTTTGAAAGTACAGAGGGTTTTATTTCTTTCATCAGTAGAAGAATAAAGTACATGCATGGAAATCTGGACTTTTAGGAACTTGAACACTGTGTTGTTCTAGCTGAGGACAGAGTAATGAATTCCAAAATTATTTCAGGCAGAAGTAGCCACTGTAATAATATTTAATTACACTAAAAACAACAACAACAGCGAATACTGAGATTGGCTGCAGAATTTGAACACGAAGTTATGAAATAGAGGGACATGAATCCTGTTTCCTTCTGCAACATTTCTGTTCCTTCTGCCAAACACGTTAGAATCCTGAATTCAAAACTGTATAATCAAAATGTTTCATCAGAGAGTGTCTTTTTAAATATATATATAAAATGTAAAAATCAAAGCAGATAGCAAAACTATCTGGTTAAAAGATTATTAGATGACCTATAAGTATGCTATTGGATGACTTATGAAATATAGTTAGATGGCATAAAAATACTGAAGTTTACAAAATGCTACTTTGTTTTTTTCAGGCAACATGCATACATGTATGGGGAAGGGAAGGCAACTATTTTGGCCTTTTGGTCCCAATTCACTTCTTCTACAGGGGCCTGCCCTCCAACCAAAAAGCCTGACAGCCATTTCTAGCCACCTACTAAGATTTTTAATGTCCACAAAAAGTAACTAAACCTGTACACATTACTGGTGTTTAGTACAGTCAGGTTCAAAGCAGATTATCATGGACAGTAGAGAAATCATGGACATCTCAGAAATCACCAGGCTAATTTTTAAAATGTATGTATTTTTTACTTTTGTATGCTCTTTTCTGACCTACTCACTCATTTTCTCCCCATAATTATGTGAAGCAAGAAATATCATTCTCATATTTTATTTTATTATTTGTTATTGACACTACTACAGATGTCCCTCGTTTTCCCCCTTGTACCAACCTCCACTCAGCCTCTGATATCCTCAGTGTTGTCTGTGTCCATATGCTATGTACATATGTTTTTGGCTAATCTCTCCACCTTTCATCCAGTCCCCCCATCCTCCTCCCCTCTGACCTCTGTCAGTCTGTCCCATGTATCCATGCCTCTGGTCCTATTTTATTCGTCAGTTTATTTTGTCCATTAGATTCCACATATAAGTGAGATCACGTGGTACTTGTCTTTCCCTGTCTGGCTTATTTCACTTAGCATAATTCTCTCCAGGTTCATCCATGCTGTCACAAAAGATAAGCGTTCCTTCTTTTTTACAGCCAAATAGCATTCCATTGTGTAAATGTACCACAGCTTTTTTATCCATTCATCTACTGATGGACACTTGGGATGTTTCCAAATCTTGGCTATTGTAAGTAATGCTGCTATGAACATAGGGGTACATATATTCTTTCTAATTGGTGTTTCGGGATTCTAAATATATATTCCCAGAAGTGGGATCTCTGGGTCAAAAAGCAGATCCATTTTTAATTTTTTGAAGAAACTGTATACTATTTTCCATAGTGGCTGCACCAGTCTGCATTCCCACCAACAGTGCACAAGGGTTCCCTTTTCTCTCCATTCTTAACAGTACTTGCTGTTTGTTAATTTATTGATGGTAACCATTCTGACAGGTGTGAGATGATATATCATTGGGGTTTTATTTTGCATCTCTCTGGTGATTAGTGACATTGAGCATTCTTTCATATGTCTCTTGGCCATCTGTATGTCCTTTTTGGAGAACTGTCTATTTAGATCATTTGCCCATTTTTAAATTGGATTGTTTGTCTTCCTGGTGTTGAGTTGTATAAGTTCTTTATAAATTTTGGAAATTAACTCCTTATCTGATGTACCATTGGCAAATATGTTCTTCCATAAAGTGGGTTCCCTTTTCTTTTCTTTTTTATTTTTATTGTTGAAAGTATTAGATGTTCCCCCTGTTATCCCCCATTGAACCCCTTCTTCCCACTCCCACCCTGCTCCTGCCTTCTCCACACTATTGTCTGTGTCCACTGGTTATGCATATATGCATATAAGTTATTTGGTTTATCTCTTCCCACTCCCCCGTACCCCTTCCCTTTGAGGTTTGTCAGTCTGTTCCCTACTTCCTTTTTCATTTTGTTGATGGTCTCTTTCACTGTGCAGAAGCTTTTTAGCTTGATGTAGTCCCATTTGTTTATTTTTTCTTTGTTTCCCTTGCCCTAGGAGATATATCAGCAAAAATATCACTACGAGAGATGTCTGAAATTTTACTGCCTATGTTTTCTTCTAGGATTTTTATGGTTTTGTGACTTACATTTAAGCCTTTTATCCATTTTGAGGTTATTGTGTATGGTGTAAGTTGATCTAAGTTGGTCTAGTTTCATTTTTTTGGATGTAACTGTCTAATTTTCCCAACACAATTTATTAAAGAGATTGACTTTACTCCATTGTATGCTCTTGCCTCCTTTGTCAAATATTAATTTACGTGGGTTGATTTCTGGGCTCTCTGTTCTGTTGATCTACATGCTTATTCTTATGCCAGTAGCAGGATGTTTTGATTACAATGGCCTCATATGATAGTTTGATATTTGGCATTGTGATACCTTTAATTTTGCTCTTCTTTCTTAAGATTGCTGAGGCTATTTGGGATCTTTTTTGGTTCTGTATAAATTTTTGGAATATTTGTTCTGGATCTGTGAAATAGGCCATTGGTATTTCTTTCTTTTCTTTCTTTCTTTCTTTCTTTTTTTCTTTCTTTTTTTTTGTTAATCCTTACCCGAGGATATTTTTCCATTAATTTTCAGATAGAGTGGAAGGGAGGTAGGGGTGAGAGAGAGAGAAATATCAATCTGAGAGAGACACATTGATTGGTTGCCTCTCACATGACCCCAACTGGGGCTGGGGATTAAACCTGCAACCCAGGGACATGCCCTTGACTGGGAATTGAACCCATGATTCTGTGGTCCGTAGGCCAATGCTCTAACCGCTGAGCCAAACTGGCCAGGGCTGCCATTGTTATTTCAATAGAAATTGCATTAAATCTGTACATTGCTTTGGGTAGCATGGACATTTTAATGGTATTAATTCTTCCAATCTATGAACACGCTATATGCATCCACTTATTTTTATCTTCTCCAATTTCTTCTTCAACGTCCTATAGTTTTCCAAGTACAGGTCTTTTACCTCATGGGTTAAATTTATTCTTAGGTGCCTTATTTTTGTTGTTGCAATAGTATATGGGATTGTTTTCTTAGTTTCTCTTTCTGATAGTTCATTATTAGTATATAAAAATGCCACTGATTTCTGAATATTAATTTTGTATCCTGGTACTTTGCCGAATTCACTTAGTAGATCTAGTAGTTTTTTTGGTGGAATCTTTAGTGCTTTCTATGTATGATATCATGTCATTCGCAAATAGCAACAGTTTTATTACCTCCTTTTCAATTTGGAAGTCTTTTATTTCTTCTTCTTGTTTGATCGCTGTGGCTAAGATTTCCAGTATTATATTGCATAAGAATGGTGAAAGGGGACACCCCTGTATTGTTCTTGATCTTAAGGGAAACACTTTTAGTTTTTGCCCATTGAGTATGATGTCGGCTGTGGGTTTGTCATATATGGCCTTTATTATATTGAGATGTGATCCCTCTATTCCCACTTTGCTGAAAGTTGTCATCGTAAATGGGTGCTGGACTTTATCAAATGCTTTTTCTGCATCTATTGATATGATCATGTGATTTTATCTTCATTTTCCTTATGTGATGTATCACATTTATTGATTTTTGACTAGTGTACCAACCTTGCATCCCTGGAATAAATTCCACTTGATCATGGTGTATGATCTTTTTAATGTATTGCTGGATCTGATTTGCAAGTGTTTTGTTGAGGATTTTAGCATCCATGTTCATTAGGGATATTGGCCTATAATTTTCTTTCTTTGTGGTATCTTTATCTGGATTTGGAGATAGGATAATTCTGCCTCATAGATAGAGCTTAGAAGGCTGACCTCCCCTTGAATTATTTTGGAATAGTTGGAGAAGGATAAGTGTTATTTCTTCTTTGACTGTTTGGTGAAATTCACCTGTGAATCCATGCAGTCCAGAAATTTTGTTTTCTGGGAGTCATTCTCATGTTTTGAATGAAGAAATTGAGATGCAGGGCTGGTTATAGGGAGATCCAAGATGGCAACAGACTAGGTGGACACTATACTCACCTCCTCCCAGGACCAAACTGGAATGACAAATAAAATATAGAATAATCAACCTGAATAACCAGCTTAAGACTACCGAAATAGAAGTCTTATAACCAAGGATTTGCAGAAGAAGCCACATCGATACTGGTAGGAAAGGCAGAGAAGCAAAAAGCTCTGGCCCCATTTCCATGGGTGCCTACTGAAATTCTGGAGCAATATCTCAGCTGCAAAGTTTCTCCCTGAGGAGCGTGGGGTTTCAAACTCACAGCAAGCTCCCCATCCCAGAGCACCAGAGCCAGGAAGAGGTACTCACATAACATCTGGCTGTGAAAATCAGGGAGGGTTCTGTCTGCCAAGGAAAGACAGGAGTCTGTTAGAGACACAGGCACCATCCTAAAGGATGAATGCACCGAATCTCATTTACAGTCACTCACCCTGGGCTCTGGCAGAGGGAGGACTGAGTGCACTGGAGACAGGTAAGTAGAGACTGCACTTTGTGGCTCTGGGGAGAGTGCTGAGGGGACAGCCACTGGGACCCCTGCACTGAGTCACTCTCCCACACCATGGACACCAACTTTCTTGGGTGGCACACTCCCCTCCTATTGCATCAGCCTGGGGGCATGCAATAAACTGACCCTCTGGACTCCCTGTCACCCCACCCTGTGGAGATCACACCCTGCTTAGCAGTCAGGTGCCTGGGCCAGGGTATAGAGGTATGGGCAGACTCAGGAGGTGTCAGTGACTGAGTTGTATGGCTTTGGGGTGGGGGCCATTCCACCCATTACCCTGTGAATCTGCCTGCTGCCTCACTCTTCTAGCCTCACTCTCTATGCTCCAGGTGGCCCTACCCACTCAACTCCTAGTGGTCCCACCCTACCAAGGTCTGGACAGAGTCTGGGACAGACTGAGTTGTGTGACTCTGGGGCAAGGGACACTCTTTGCACTTTCCCCCAAACCTGACTGGCAACCCCCACCCCCCAGGAGATCCTCTGTCCCCACTCACCTGACTCCTGGCATCCCACCCTGTTAAACTCAGGCTCCTGGCAGAATCTTGGACAGACTATATTGTGTAGCTCTAGGCAGGAGGAAGTGTTTCCCTTGCAGACCTGACTGGTACAGAGCCCTCACTTCACACAGCCTCACTTCATACAGCCTTCAAATCTTGGTCTGTTTGGGCCTGATAAACTCTGCTGGCCTCACCCTGACAACTCTCTGAGACTCTGCCCCATGAGAAAGTTCTGCAGGCACCTGGTGGGTGGCAACTGGACTTGGTATACCCTGGGACATTTGCTGAGTGGCCTCAGACCTAGCACTGGCCCTGAGTTTGAACCTGTTTCAGTCTGGTGAAAATAACTCACCCATTCCTGGTGACTCACTGAGAACCTACCTCATGCAACTTGAGTACTGCCACAGCCTCTTTCAGTGACTGAGCCTATCAGGCAGCTGGCAGGTGGAGGCAGGCAGAGGCAGATCTTGGGGTGCCTTGGGACTTTTTGCTGACCTGCCCCTGGCCTGGTGCTGATAAAAGCCAGTTTTGGTGCACAGCATGGTTTTCCTGTGCACACCCAGGCCCAGAAGAGGCAGCCATAAACTGTGGAATGCTTTGTATCTCCAAACAGGTTGCCCAAGGCCAGTCACAGACAGTGTCTGACACTGATGTGCACCAGAGTCCCTCCCAAGAGGCTCTAGAACCAACACACCCATTGGCCAGCTTGAGACAACATCAGAGCAGGATTCAATTAGCTTCACAAGTGGCACATCCAAAGGGAGGTCTCAGGCACCAGACCCTGCTGAGGTGAATTCTGTTTCATGTGGTCAGCACCTGCACAGCAGCTGGTACACTGTGTTTGGGGTTGATCCACACAGTCAAATAACCTGAGGGTTTTATCCCACACATGAACGAGCCAATAGCCATCAACACTCAAATACAACAGCAGGGCTTGCATAACCTACACAACGGACATTCCTGGAGCCCCCAGATCAGGTGATCAAGGAGATTGCACCACTAGGTCCCACAGGAAACTCAATGCATAAAGCCACCCCACAAAGTCTGGGAGTCATAGAAGATCTACCTAATACATAGAAACAAACACAAATAGGCAGCTAAAGTGAGGAAACAAAGAAACATGCCCCAAATGAAAAAAAAAAAAAAAACAGAAGAAATCTCCAGAAAAAGAGCTAAATGAAATGGAGGGAAGCAATTGACCAGATATAGAGTTCAAATGGTTATAAGGATGCTCAAGGAACTGAGTAAGAACTTCAACAAAGAGATACCAAGCCTAAAAAAGGACATAGAAACCATAAAAAGGACCAGCCAGAAATGAAGACTACAGTATCAGAAATGAAGAACACAGTAGAAGGAATAAACAGTAGGTTGGATGAAGTAGAGGATCAAATGAACAATTTGGAAGACAAGGTACAAGAAAACGCCCAATCAGAGCACCAAAATAAAAAAAGGATTTAAAAAATTAGGATAGTTTAAGGGACCTTTGGGACAACATGAAGCATAACAACACCCATTTCATAGGGGTACCAGAAGGAGAAGAGAGAGAGCAAGGGATCAAAAACCTATCTGAAGAAATAATGACTGAAAAGTCCCCTAACCTGGTAAAAGAAAAGTGCATAGAAGTTCAGGAAGCACAGAGAGTGCCACACAGAATGAACCCAAAAAAGGGCCACACCAAAACAAATCATAATTAAAATGAAGACAAAGAGAGAATCTTAAAAGCAGTGAGAGAGAAAGTTACCTAGAAGGGTGCTCCCATAAGACTGACCTCTGATTTCTCCACAGAAACATTTCAGGCCAGAAGGGATTGGTATGAAAGAGAACCTACAGATGGCCAATAGACATATTAAAAGATGCTCAACATCACTAATCATCAGAGAAATGCAAATTAAAACCATAATAAAATATCTCCTCACACCTGCCAGAATGGCTATCATCAATAATTCAACAAACAAGAAGTTTTGGCAAGGATGTAAAGAAAAGGGAATCCTTGTGCACCGTTTGTGGTAATGCAGACTGGTGCAGCCACTGTGAAAAATAGCATGGAATTTCCTCAAAAAATTAAAAATAGATCAGCCCTTCACCCAGTGAGTTCACTTCTGGGAATATACCTGAAGAAACCTGCAACACTGATTCAGAAGAATATATGCATCCCTACGTACATTGCAGCGTTATTTACAATATCTAAGATTTGGAAACAGCCCAAGTGCCCATCAGTAGATGAGTGGATAAAAAAGCTGTGGTATATTTACACAATGAAATACTATTTGGCTATAAAAAAAAAAAAAAAAATCTTACCTTTTGTGACAGCATAAATGGACCTGGAGAGTATTATGCTAAGTGAAATAAGCGAGTCAGAGGAAGACAAATACCATATGATTTCAGTTATATATGGAATTTAATGAACAAAACAAACAAAATAGAAAGATTCATAGATACAGAAAACAGATTGTCAGCTGTTAAAGGGGAGGGGAGTTGTGGGGCTGGGTGGAAAAGGTGAAGCAAAAGAATTAAGAAAAATAAGCCCTGGCTGGTTTGGCTCTGCGGTTAGAGCGTCGGCCCTCAGACCAACGAGTCCCGGGTTCGATTCTGGCCAAGGGCACGTACCTCGGTTGCGGTTCATCCCCGCTTGGGGTCGTGCGGGTGGCAACCAGTTGATGTGGCTCTATCACATCGATGTTTCTCTCTCTCTCTCTTCCTCCCGCTGTATCTGAAGATAATGTAAAAATATCCTTGGGTGAGGATAAAAAAAAAAAAAAGAAATAAAGAAAAATAAAACAACCTCATAGACACAGACAACAGTGTGGTGATTACCAGAGGGAAGTGGGTGGAGGGAGGTAGAAGAGGGTAAATGGTGCTGGAAGGAGACTTGACGTGGGGTGGTGAACACACAATACAGTGTACAGATGATGTATTGTAGAATTGGACACCTGAAACCTACGTAATTTTATTAACCAATATCATCCCAATCAATTCAATAAATTTTTTTTTAAATGCTAAGTTGCACTCTTCGCCAGGTTAGGTCATATCCCCCTCTGCACATTTGCAAAGTACCTGAATGTTTCCTTTACGGCACTTACCACAGTCATAATTTATTAAAAATGTCTGTCTCTCTGCCTTGCAGGGTTTTGGCCCCTGGGTTTGGAACCCTCCATCCTCTGCACATTTAAACCCTTAACAGAAGTGTTTCCATCACTGCTGGTATGTGAAAATGAGTATTGGAAATTTTCTCAAATGCGTCCTGAGGATGATCTGTTTCAGACACACGTTTGTATTTCTTAAGTATAAGGTTTTCTGAGCCATCCCAAACCGACTGAGAAAGACTCAGGCCAGGAATCTACATTGTTAACTACTACCACCACCATTCCTATTACTATTACTGTTATTAAAGTGAGTATGTCAACTGTTGTTGAAACACACTTTGACTCAGTCTGGTTCTGGGGTAGACCTTACTCTTAAAAGAGAAATATTATTAAATGAGCAATGTTGGGCAAACTATCTTTCTGAATATTCAGTGTCTTTTTTCTTTTGGGTGTAGATAATGGATTTTATTTGTATGTAACAGACAAACTTTTTAAAATTTTATTTTTCCATTACAGTTTACATTTAATATTATTTTGTAATAGTTTCAGGTGGACAGCATAGTGGTTAGACAATCATATACTTTGCAAAGCGGTCCCCCCTCATGTTTCAAGTACTCACCTGGGACCATACATAGTTATTACAATGTTATTGATCTTATTTCCTAGGCTGTACTTTATATCCTTGTGACTATTTTGTGACTACTGTTTTATAATCTTAATACCTTCACCTTTTTCACCCAGCTCCCCAAAACCACTCCCCTCTGGCAGCCACCAGTCTGACCTTTGTATCTGAGTCTTTTTCAGTTCTGTTTGTTCACTTATTTTGCTCTTCAGATTCCACTTATAAGTACTGTAAAATCATATGGTATTTGTTTTCCTCAGTCTGACTTATTTCATTTAGTATAATACCCTCTAGGTCACTGGTTCTCAACCTTCCTAATGCCACGACCCGTTAATACAGTTCCTCATGTTGTGGTGACCCCCAACCATAAAATTATTTTCCTTGCTACTTCATATCTGTAATTTTGCTACTGTTATGTCTTAGGCGACCCCTGTGAAAGGGTCGTTCGACCCCCAAAGGGGTCGCGACCCACAGGTTGAGAACCGCTGCTCTAGGTCCATCCACGCTGTCACAAATGGTAAGGTTTCATTCTTTTTCTCACTGTGTATATGTACCACCCCCTTTTTACCCACTTGTCTACTGATGGGCACTTGGGTTGCTTCCATATCTTTGCTGTTTAAAGAATGGTATGGTGAGCATAGCAGTGCATACATTCTTTTGAACTAATGTTTTTGGTTTCTTTGGATATAAACTCAGAGTGGAATCACTGGATCATAAGGCACTTTTTAAATTTTTTGAGGACCCTCCTCACTGTTTTTCACAGTGGCCGCACCAATCTGCATTCCCACCAACAGTGCACGAGGGTTCCCTTTTCTCCACATCCTCACCAGCACTTGTTTGTGGATTTATTGATGATAGTCCTTCTGACATGTGATATGCACTCTGATTGTGGTTTTCATTTGCATCTCTCTGATGATTACTGACTTTGAGCATCTTTTCATATGTCTATTGGCCATCTGTATGTCCTCTTTAGAGAAGTGTCTTGAATATTCCGTTTCTTGATCCAGAGTGCCAGGCAGTGCTTTCAGAACTACATCTGTGTTGCTCCCAACATTTCAAGAGTTGCAAAGCTGGGGCAAAAGCAGAGCCAACAAGTATACTAGTACCAAGCTGCAAAATGAAGACTGGATTCTAACACATCTCTTAATCCACCTGCGTGGCACCAGTTTGGCGCTCCTGGCACTTGCTTCCTAAGACTCGGCAAACCAAGAGTGGTCCTTGGCAGTCACCCTGACTGCATGCATTTCACAGCTTCTGTTCTCACTGAATCACAGGACAGGAATGAATCGGGGAGAGGCAGCACCCTCAGAGGGAAGACACGAGAGGCACCTGTCTCAACTAGGAGAGCGTCCTAGGTTGAAATGCTGACTCCTCTCATGACTATCTCTTTCATCTTAGGTGAGTCCCTTCACCTTTCCAAGACTCAGTTTCCTGATTTATAAATCCGTTTAATATGTACCTCATGGAATTATTGCAAACATTTGATTAGTTAATTAAGCTATTGGAGAGCTCATTGCAAGATGTCTGGCCGTCAACAAACAGAGCTGAATTTGAATTTCATCTAAATCCTTCGCTGGCCAGCCTCCAGGACGCTCCTCGTTGGACCACTGGCAGCACTTCCAGAAGAGGAACCTTGTGTGTTGCCCACAAACACACCCACATCTGCCGGGGTGGATTTGGACATGGATTTGCATTTTCATCCTGTTTAATCCCTTCTCCAAAGAGACCGACCCACTCCGTACTCCTCCTCCTCTTCTACCTACCTCCTTTCTTCTAAATTTAGTTTCTTTCCGCCCTGCTGTGCACATCTGTATGTTTAGCCGAGACCTCTACCCTTTTTCAGCCTGCCCCCACCCCGCACCAGCCTTCTAATTGTCCCTTTCTTTCTTTGCTCCTGTAGGATAACCTTGTTCTATTATAAACAAACTCTATTATCTAGGCACCGTGGGAAATGTCAAAGTAAAACACACAGCTGCTGCCTCGCTGCAGATATCTAAGCCTTTCCATTCTCCGCAGCCCCTGAGCCCACAATTCCCAGTCTGGGCACACAACCGTATCTCGGAGTCTGCTGTATGATGTATGATTACGTCTGTGTAATTTTCCACAAACACGGTTTAGCTGTTCCAGAGGTAAAGAAAAGAAAAAGAAAAAGAAAACAACAACAAATAAAGCTTATTTTTTTTCCCTTACCCATAGAACTGTACCTTGAAATCATTACATAATGCTTCTAACTATATATTTTTTTTCTGTTAAAAAGCCAGTGATAAGAAAGAGTTGAAGGTTTATAGTTAAATTTTATGAAAACTTCGTGTGCAGGTGAAAGACGAAATAGCAAGCAGTCTTTGGCATTATTTGTGGGAATTCTTGGCTAGCATTCAGAATAAAAATGTACTTTTCCTCTGTTGAGAGCTGATGTATTTTCTTCTTTTAACTATGGAAGTGGTGGCCTTCTTTTGCAAGGTAAATAACTTTAGAGAGAAATTAAAAGGAATGTTTCAAAGTGTATAGTGTAAATCAGCACATGGCTTGTGTGTGTCACCATTTAAGGCAGAATTTAATGATGAATAATGTATTTATCCACCTCTTGGAGACTTATAGGATTTTGATGTTCCACAAAACTTAAATTATAATCTCTGATAGCATCAGATATTGCCTTCGTGAAGCATCAGATATTAACAATAAAGTTATGTTTCTATATAAAGCTTTTCATGCATGTCTTATTATTTTACTTCAAATTTTCTCATGAAGGAATCTGCCCAGTGTGGAGACATCTGTACTGTTAGCTGATAACTGAAAGTGTGTGGTGTTTGGGGTCCTGAACAGACGAGTATAATGCATGACCTTCCCTACACTGTAAATGCTGGCATGCTGAGGTCGCCTTTAGCACTGTAAATGCTGAAAACTGTGTCAAGCCTTGACTTGACGTCTGGCATAAGTGGTCTCTCTCCACTCTAGGATTACTGCTGACTCTACCGCCACAGCTGTCTTTTAAAATCAAAGATCACGTCACTGTGTCACTTAAAATCTTTTATTAGCACCAACAGTGTAGAGAACCAGCATGCCACCCACAACCCTTCCTAAGCACCTGCTGACCTATAGTTACCTTTCCAGTTTCCTCTCCTACCACTCCCCTGCTTTGAATGTGATGTCCCAGCCCAATCAAACTATTTACAACTCCCTGAACACACCAAGTCCTTGGTTTCCATGCCTTTCTATCATTGTTTGGGAGCCATGCCCCCTTGATCATACACCCACCACCATCCACTTCCTTCTGATCAGTACTCGACTATTCATTAATCAAAGCTTCTACCTTTAAGAGAAGGCACCTCTTCTCTGATTCCTGTTTTGATTCTTCAGTCTTTGAGTAAATGATATCCTTCCTTTCTCTGTCTTCTTCGTGCTACCTAGTGCTTTGGAGACTTGTATGTACCCCTACTACAGCACCTTACCATTGTGCTTTAATTATTAGCCCCGCTCCTTGGCTTGTCTCATACACGTGAGTAAAAGGCTGTGCTTATTCATCATTGTCTCCCCAGTGAGAGACCAACCAGCCCTGAGTAGTCACTCAAACACTATTTGATGAATTAATGGTTTTTATTTTTACCATCAAGGCTAAGAAATTAGGACCATTTTTATAAAAGTGGAGCTAGAGCAACCTGACGTATAAAACATCAAATGAGCAAAAATGAATGCTCCAACCAGTGGACACAGACAACAGTGTGGTGCAGGCAGGGGAGGGGCAGGAGCCGGGAGGAGGGTGTCAATGGGGGGAAAAAGGAGGGACATCTGTAACACTTTCAACAATAAAGGTAAATTAAAAAAATAAAAGAATGCTCCAAGGACAACCAACTTCTTCAACTATTGAAGGAAGGCTGTCAATTAATTATTCATTTTCACTAGGCATTATAGTCAAGCTTTATGAATATTTAAAAACAATAACAATTTTTTAGATTCAAATTAATTTTATATTTAGTAAAACTTCAAGAACACAACTATGCCAAAGATATCTCAATGAAGGTGTTAAACAAAAGACTTCAAGAAGAAAAACACAATTCATTATAAGCCTGTCAGTGTATCATGTATTCTATGTGAATGTGCTATAAACTTTTTTTTATCCTCACTGAGGATATGTTTTTATCGATTTTAGAGAGGGAGGAAGTGGGGAGAAAGACAGCAGTCGGTTCCCTACCAAATGCACACCGACCGGGGATGGAACCTGCAACCTAGGTATGTGCCCTGACCAGGAATCAAACCTGGAACCTTTTGGTGCACAGGACGATGCTTCTACCAACTGAGCCACCTGGCCAGAGCTATGTGCTATAGACTTTAACGAGAGGAACTAATGTGTTCCACTTATGAAAGCTTGGAACTGACCTCCAACATCAGAAACAAATTATTTAAAGATAGGTAGACCAGTTGTTTTTTAGTTATTGTTAACTTTTTGTTAAGTGTGGAGCCAAGTGCTTTCGTGTAAAGGAGGCACGGTGGTATCAAGACTTTGAGCTTGGGCCCTGCAGTCAGCCTGCCTGGGTTCAAAATGCAGCTCTGTCACTTTCCATAGGCTTGAAATCTTGGATAAGGCGATCAACCATCCAGGTCTCAATTTCCTCATCAGTAAAATAGAGCTAAAAGTACTACCTCGTTCATGGGGTTAATGTGAGGATTACATTGAAAAACCCTCCTAAGGAACTTAGCAAGCAGTCAGTTTTCAAAAAACATTAGCTGTTATTATAATTTTCCTAGTTAAAAAAAAAATCCAGATGATGAGTTTATTTAAACAAAGGAAGATGAAGAGTGGCTAAATACCCCAAAATATATTATAATGCAATAGAACCCGCACAGCTAAACCGTGAGTTCTCAGAGCTGGCTTGAAATCTTAGTCCTTAAACAAGGCCTGGGAGGAAAGGAATAGAGTTCTTCTAGAATTCCAGTGACCTGGCTAATTGCCCCCAAGCAGTAAAGGAGGAACCACAGTGAGGAGCTGTGTGGGGAACGCAGGATGGCAGCCAACCCGCAATAGCCCCAGGGCTAGTTGTTTCTACTTGGGTGTAGGTGCTGTCCTCCTGCTATGCAGAAAAAGGGGGGAAATGGCAGAGGTAGAGGGTGGGCAAAATGGGTGAAGGGCGTCAAAAGGTACAAACTTCCAGTTATAAAATAAATAAGTCACCGGAATGTAATGTACAGCATGACTATAGTCAATAATGCTGCATCAGGTATTTGGAAGTTGCCAAGAGAGTAAATCTTAAAAGTTCTCATCACAAAATAACATGTGTAACTGTGTGGTGACAGATGTTAACTAGACTTACGATGGTGATGATTTCACAATACATACAAATATCAAATCATTGTATCATACGCTTGAAACTAATATAATGTTATATGTTGATTATATTTCAATTTAAAAATTAGAAGATAAGAACTATAAATTTATATTTTTAACAACATTAATGGTAACAGCCATAAAACCTTTGTTTGTTTGTTTTCAGATATTTTATGTGGGATTCTTCCCAAATATTAGAAAATTCAGGAGTCGTAGGCGTATTTCCACTTCCAAGGTAGAAGGTTTTTTTTTGGTTTTTTTAAAAATAACAAATTCTTGAGGATTTATCATATTTTTCTTTCTACTTTTGCATATGTTTGACAATTTTTCTATGTTTTAAAGTCAGTGTCAAGTGTAAATAGTAACACAACAGAATTTTTTTTTTAATTACAAAAATGTTTCCACTTCTGGACTTTGAAGTCAGATGAAACAGCTAAGATTTAATTTTTCTCCTGTAAAATCTACCTTTTTGTTTTTTTTTTTCTGCTTAGGTGATAGGTTTTTTTTCCCCATTTTTATTTTACCTTGATCGTTAGTTCTTGCATTTAGGTCAGTTTTCGTTTATCTGCTTGTCACTCGTCTCTCTTGTCAGTTTTATTATTGTTGTTGCTGCTACTCCTGTGAAAACGGCACCCCCGGGGTTCAAGCACTGCCACCGTGAGATTTCGAGCTCTTCCCCCTGGTAGCTGGCTCTGTAAGGCCTCACCGTCGCTGCAGACCAGCTGCAGAGGCTCTGAGGCTAGCGGTGCAGGACAGGTTACTTCCAACTCCATTCTTCCAGAGAGTGTAAAAAACACTCCTAAGTGCTCACTTCCCTAAAAACAGAAGGTGATGAAAGTTGAAACCCTACCAAATGGTGATGGCTGATCCAAAAAACAAAGCCCACTAGCAAACAGAAAATTGAGAGTCCCTGGCAGTGCTCCAGGAGCAAAAACAAGAAAATCCAGAAAGGGAAGAGTCTGAGCAACTGTGATCAGGGACGAGCGAGTGGAGAGGGACAGGAGGTGTAACATGCACCATGATGGATGGTCTTTCCTTTCTACCGCTTCCTCATGAGAGTGACTTTCTTAATTTTATTAGCTTGCTATCATTGTGAGCTGGAAACCATCTCTGAGGTTTACCCAAGGTTTTTTTTTTTTTTTAATTCCCTGACCCTTTGAGTTAAAATAAAACAAAATAACAACAAAAACCAAACACCCCATCAAAAAATTAATGCAAATTTTTTTGAACAATGGACAAGAGCAGAGAATTACCTCTATTTACCCACTTGTTTTTATAGACAGAAAGAGTACCATTTGAATAAAAACTTGATGGTGGAATGGGCCATAAATTTACCATGCATACAAAACTAAATAGCAGGAGAGGGGGGACTTTGGGACTTCTTTACTCTATAACTAGTCAAATCTTCCCCCTGAAGCTTACTTAACCCCATTGGGAGATGAAATGTCAGATTTTAAATGTACCAAATAATGGTGTCCCAGTGTCTCCATCTGAATAATCTCTTCTAAATGACTCACTGTGTTTCAGAAAATTTCCCAGGTCTTTCAGATTTCTCTTTCTTTCTCTTTGCTCATCCTCAAGATGTTATCTATGTGTCGGGGAGAGACAGCTCACTTTTATGGACTTCGGCGGAGGGCCTCTAGTCTGCAGATTGTCATAAAGTCTTCACTGGTTCCTGCCATGAAGTTGCAAATCTAATCTAGTTTCTGGACTGTCATCAGCTGAGATATGCCTGGTTCCTCTTGGCTTATCATTTAGAACACGTATCTAAGTCCTGGATTTGCGCCACCCAGAAACAAAGTCCCAGCATTCTGCAGCCTCTTTGGCCCAGCTATGGGACTCAGTTGATCCAACAGGCTTTTGGCACCTCATATCACCTCAGCAGGATATGTGACAACATTGCAAGTCCCTGCACACCTGCTTAGGCTACCAACAAGCAGAACTTTCTCAGGCTCATCTATTGAGTTGCCTCCTTCTATCACTATTGCTCCCACATCATGATGGACACAGCCTCACGCCTCGTGCCACAAGCTGGACTCTCTCTAAGAAAGTGCAACCAACCTCCCTCAGATTAGTCCACAAACAGAGATACTTTAAAGAAAGGCTTACACATTAAAATGAATTTACCACGCTCTCCCTTGGTCAAGATTCTAGCCCAAGACGAAGAAATTGATGCTAGGATGTAGATATAGATATCAGATTACTTCCTATTTTCACTCTCTTCCCATATACCATTGGAGTAGAAAGAGCAGCCTTTCTCCTCATTCAGGTCTCTGGCATTGACTTTCCCTGAGTCATGGCACCCTTCTTAAGGGCGCTAAGCCTGACGGTCTAAATGGTTGAAGAGGCATCCTCACTATGCTCTAGAAGAAACCCCACAATCTCGTAGCTAGGCCTGCCCTTTAATATTCATAGTAGCTAAGAGAGTTTAGAAATAAATCCTTTGTTCATTGCAAAGTCCTGCTTTCAAAAACGTGCCAAGGATGTTAAAATACTCTCCTCTGCATCTTACCGACAGAATGCTTACTCCAGCCTGTTCTTTGCACCCCCATGGAAACAATCCTAATTCCCCTCAAGGCAAATGGATGCCCCTTTCAGAATAAATAGAAAGAGTTCATAGCAGAGAAGGCAAAAAAAAAAAAAAGAAAAGGCACATCCATTCTTCTTTTCTGAAATAGAGTAATTTTTTCTTTCATTTTCTTTTATTTCTCTCCCTTCCCTTTTCTTCTTTAAACTAGCTAAATCAGAGAGTACCACCTCACTGTGATGCTTTTTTGTTTGCTAAATGTGAAGTATTTGGGAACATTTGCTCTCCTGATACATTCTCGAAAGGGACAGTTTCTAGACTGGTGAACAGCTCACCTAAAGTGCTGAGTCACAGAGAACTGGATTCGGAGTCCTGTCCTAACACATCCCCTTGAGCAAGTCATCTGCCCTACCAAGCCTCTGTTTTCTCATTCTAAAAATAAAGATAACACTACTTCTATGATAAGATAGTTATGAAGATACGTCAGGCATCTCGATCTTAACATGTCCAAAAGTGTACTCTTGCTTTTCTACCCTACAGAGCTATTCCTCCTCCAATCTCTCCATCTCAATAAGGAGCAATTCCTTCCTCCAACTGTGCAGGGCAAAAACATTCAGGTCACCGTGGGCGCCACTCTCACTTTCACATCGCAGCCCAGTCCTCAGGACATCCTGTCACTCTGCTCCATATATGACGACGCTGACCATTGCTTGTCATCGTCACTTCTAGCACCTTGGTCCAAGGGAAAACAACCCATCGCTTCTTAGTGTAGGTAATAGTAGATGCTGCATCAGGACATCTCAGTGCTTTAACACCAAAAAAAGTTTGCTTTACACTCATGACCCATAGGCGGCTGTCATCTAAGCAGTGAGTCTGGGATCTAGCTTCTTTCATCCTTGTGGCTCTGATCCTTCAACGCTGGCATCAAAGCTGCAGAACACACAGAGCCCGGGGTGGCACATGGGGAATTTGGGGGGCCAGGGCTGGGAGTGGCACACATCACTTTGACTCACATAAGTCACTTAGAGTCACACCTAACCAGGATGCTGGCAAACAATCTAGCTGTGTGCCTAGGAGGAAGAAACGGGTATGGGAAACAGCTAGGCTATCTCGGTCACTCACAACCCAGACATTAACTGCAAACATTTTCTCATTGGCCTTCCCATTTTCACCTCTGTGCTCTCACAATTTTTTTTCTCAACATAGCAACGCGATGATCCCTTAAAATCTTGACTCGGATCATGTTCCTCCTTTGCTCGAGGTCTCCAACAGCTTTCCAGCTCTGTTTATTTCCAAGTCCTCATCATGACTCTGAGGCTGTAGATGGTCTGCTGCCCACCCACTTCCTCGGTTCACTTCTCGGCCCTCTCCCCGCGTGCTCACGCCACTGCCGCCGCACCGTCTGTCACCCTTTCCATTGCGTGTCTATAGTTCCTCTGCCCAGAACACTCTTCTCCTCGTATTCTCAGGGCTCACGCAAGTGCTGAATTCAGATCCATGTTCAAACTAGCTTATTAAACCGTTTTTGTTGAATAGCCTAAGATGACGCTCTCACCCTCCTCTCTCTCCATTTCCTTTTGGACTGCACTTAACATACTACATATTTGCTTCTACGCTTAGTGTTTCTCTTCCAAGATAGAATGTCTTCTCTTATGGGAGGAGGAACTTTGTTTTATTCCTGGCCGCTTGGAAATAAGACAGTAGCATGGAGCAAAGGCTCAACAAATATTTTTTTTTAAAAATCCTCACCTGAGGCTATTTTTCCATTTATCTTCAGACAGAGTGTGAGGTGGGGAGAGAAAGAGAGAGAGAGAAACATCGATGTGAGAGAGACACATCGATTGGCTGCCTCCCGCAGGACCCTGACCAGGGCCAGGACCAAACCGCAACCAAGGTACTTGCCCTTGACCGGAATCAAACCTGCAACTCTTTGGTTCATGGGCCGACGCTCTAACCACTGAGCCAAACCAGCCAGGGCTCAACAAACATTTTTAAAGTTATTATTGAAAAAGTAAATGAATGAGCTAGTGAATGAATTGTTTAGCACACAGAACAAACCAAAAAACAAACCAAAAAATGTAATGAATAATAAATAGCAGCATTGCTGTGATACCAGGTTTTTCTCTCAGATTAAAAAAATACTATTTTTTTCTATTTTATTCATATTTGGGTTTTTGTGATTTAAAAAAAGATGGGAAAATACAAGATTACTCTTTTCCTCACGTTCTCCTCATCCTTGACATGACTTTTTCTATTCTTTCAACATTTCATCTTTACACCTTTGCTTTAATACACTAATATGTTTTTCACCTATAGAATGAGGCAGGAGAGAAAGGAGAGATAAAGAAACATGAGAAGAATTTATAATTCAACATACTGCTAAAAGTGAAAAGGGAAGTTAAATGACCACATCTTGTGCTAAAAAGAAACAGTAAGATATAAAAATCATAACCAAATGTAACCATATCTGCTTGTTTAAGGAAATTTCAGTTGAAATCACTTCTATGTCTAGTCAGGGCCTCAAGCTCTTAAACTAAAGGAATGACAATCTCTATGACTGGAAATAAGATGAGATAGATAAATATGACTTATTTTTACTTTACCTTATATAGAAAAAAACTCAAAGCTTTGCAAAATATCTCAGACTTTCATTGAGTACAGTGTTCCACCCGAGATAGCTTGTATAAGGGGGGGAAATCTCATCCTGAGAATAGTCTAATGCTGTGGAGGAGAAACTCTGAACTGTAAAAAAATATATTAAAATGTGACTTTCAATTAGCTCAGAAATGAGCTCTAACACTCTCTATGTCTTCAGAACTGACACCTTTTATTTCTCCAGTAATTGGGATGTCAAAGGGTAATTTGAGGCTACTTCAAAAGATTCAGTGTCTGATTTGGTTAACTACTAAAGCAATTACTGAAACATAATGAAAAATGACTAGATACCACTGAATTCTTGACAAGTAAAAAACATTCTTAAGAAATTGTGACATTCAGGCTTTTAATATTCACCTTACAGCTTGCTTTCTTCAGAAACACCGAAATCTGTTCAAATCAGGGCGATGTTTTCTTTGTGTGCTTGGAGATGTGGGGGTGGGGGTGAAGTGGCAGATGGGAAACCTTTTGCAAAGTCTCCTGTTATATTAGTGAATATATATTGTGAGGCAAGATATGAATAACATTGATTTTTCCAAACACTTTGAACCTGCTACTTCTAGGGCAGAGCGCTTTCAAAGGAAGAGGCCATATGTTGAGAAACCACAGTAACCTTCCTAGATCACCTGTGGACCAGATATTCAGCTGCTTCATCAACCATCCTCAGGCAATGACAATAGGAATTACTCACCCACAGTCAATGGGTCTCTCCAGTTCCTCCAATTAAATAATGGTCATGACCCACTTACGAGGCCAGTCTAGGTCACAGCCGGGTGGAAATTGCAGAGGAAATCAAGGGAGGGCAATAACGAATATGCAAAGGGGGAGACATCATAATAATTCAAAAGAACGTCTGAGCATGAAGTGAGTGAAAGGTCCATTCCAGAGAGTTATTGATAACTTAGGAACAAAAGTCTAAATAAAGCTGGACACAATGGACAGCAAAATTGAGTATGGTTGATTTAGAGAATCTGGAGCCAGGGAGGATGCAGGGCAGCAAGACAGAGTTCCCCTTACCTGGGCATAACAAAGATAAGGAGGAGAGGAAAGGGGAAATGGCAGAACGGGACAAGTGGGCATGAACAGAGGGTGAACACAAGAACTTGCTAAAGGTTTGTCTTCAAGTGTGGCCTTATGAGTCGCTTTTGTCAGAATCCTCTGGGAAGCAGGTTTCAGCCTCCCAGACCCCACCCCAGACCTCCTGAATCAAATCTCTGGAAGTGGAGCCTACTAACACGTTTCCCAGGTGTCTTAGGCACACTCACATTTACATGTAAGTTTTTTCACCTACATTGTTTTGCTTAAACCTCCAACAGCTCTATGAAACGTGTATGATGATCATCACCTCCCTAAACAGGAAACTGATTCAGAGCAGCTGGCTGACCCTCAGCAAAAAGCACATATGTAGCAAAGCCAGAATGAAACTCAGACTTTCTGATTCCAGAGTCTATGATTTTGAACCTCTGCACCCTACTGAAACTTTTTCTATAAAATGGCCAGATAGTAATCATTTAAGGTGTTGTGGGCTGTTTGGTCTCTGTTGCAGCTACTCAACTCTGCTAGACGCGATAGGTAGACAAGTGGGCGTGGCTAAGTGTTCCAACAGAATGTTCCCAGAGCAGGCCAGGTCTGATGGTGCCTGCTCTGGATTCAGGATCGCTTTTCAAAGTGTAGTGTTCAGAACTGCAGGATCCTGAGAGCTTGCTAGAATATCAGCCTGCTTCAGCCTTGATGAGTCGGAATCTGCATTTACCAAGGTCCCCAGGTGATTTGTATGAGACTGTAGGACCTTTTCAAAGAACTTCCCCCAAAGCATCTTTACTGTACGAACTCAGCTTCTGATAGTGAGTATACTGACGGCCTCCCCAGAAAAGTTTAAAAATAAATAATACAAAATTTTAACCAGGGAAAAACTCTTTCAACTGAACTCTAATCAATTATTCGTACTACTTCTCTTCTTTACTTTATTATTGCAGCATACCATATTCACCTCTAAAAAGGAGGGAAAGAGTGGGAATGGGATTATTATTTAACATTTTATTCAGTATCAACTTAGAGAAAAGTGGCCGAAAAAAATAATATGAAATACTCCCCTACCCCCAGATTAATCAGTTTTTACATTTTGACATCATTTGCTTCATTATTATAGATAAAAGGATAGATAGGTGGGTAAATGGATACTTTTTCTTTCTCAAAACCATTTGAAAATAGGTTGCAGAAATCCTGTCCCTTTTTCCCTAAGTACTTCAGTATTGATTTCTTAAGAATAAGAGAATTTCTTCAACCAGACAAGTAATGACAAGTGTTGGAGAGATGGTGGGGGGAAAGGAACCCTCCTTCACTGCTGGTGGGAATGTCAGCTGGTGCAGCCACTATGGAAAACAGTGTGGTGGCTCCTCAAAAATTAAGTCTAGCGCTTCCACATGACCCAGCAACCCCTCTTCTGGGTATCTACCCCTCCAAAACTGAAAACATTTATTGGCAAAGATATATGCACCCCTATGTTCACTGTAGCATTATTCACGGTGCCAAGACATGGAAACAACCAAAGTGTCCTGCGATAGAGGATTGGATAAAAAGGTGGTACACATACACAATGGAATACTACTCAGCCATAAGAAAAGATGAAATACTGCCATTTGAGACAACATAGATGGATCCTGGGAATAGCATGCTAAGTGAAATAAGTCAGATAGAAAAAGTCAAGAGCCATATGATTTCACTCATATGTGGGATATAAAACTGAAAGCTGCAAATGAACAGACAAGAAAAACAAAGAAACAAAAACTCATAGCCAAATGGTGATTACCAGAGGGAAGGAAGGTTGGGGGTAGTAAAGGATAGAAGAGGTCAAATATATGGTGACGAAAGAAGACTTGACTTGGGGTGGTGGGCATACAATACAAAACACAGATAATGTATCATAGAATTGTACACTTGAAACCTATATAATTTTGTTAACCAATGTCACCCCAATAAATTATTTAAAAAATAAGACAATTATTTTACATAACTATAGTCCAGTTATCAAAATCAGAATATTTAATATTAATATATTACTATTATCTAATCCACAGAATATATTCAAATTTTGTCACTTGTCCTATCCAGGGTGATTCATTGTATTCAGTTGTCATGACTCTTTAATCTCCTTTAACCTGGAAGTTTCTCAGTCTTTCTTCGTGTTGCTTGACCTTTAAATTTTTAAGAGTGCATTCCAGTTATTTTCTAGGATGCCCTTCAACTTGGGTTTGTTTACTGTTTCCTCACACTTAAATATAGACTATGTATTTTTAGCAAGAATATCACTAAAGTAGTATTGTGTTCTTCTTGGTGCATCATATCAGAAAGCACAGGATGCCACTTTGTCCCAATGTTGATGATACTACCTTTGGTCACTTAGTTACAGGGGTTTCTGCCAGGTTTATCTACTGTAGAGTTACTATTTTTCACTTGGTAATTAATAAGTAATTTATGGGGAGATACTTTGAAAGTATGTACATATCCTGTTCTTCCTCAAATTTTTACCACTAATTTTAGCATTTACTGATGATTTTCTAACTCTATCCTCCCTTCTATTTGTAGTAGTTGGCATTCTACTGTAATGAACAGCTGTCCCTTCTTTCCCACTTATTTATTCATCTATTAGCTTATATCATATGAACGCATGCATTCTCTGAGATAATATTTGTGTCAGTCAAGGTAATGCACACCAATGTTTTGAGAACCACTGTTTGAATGAAGAAAGTGATGCCCAAAGAGGTCATTTAACTTACCCAAGGTCAGAGAATTAGTGGAGGAGGAAAAGCCTCTCTCTTAACCCAGTATTTTCTTCATATCATTAATCTTCAAACTTGTAGAGTGACCACCTACTGAATCATCTAAAGGTGAATGACCTGGGTAATGTGTTTAAATGCTGCTTCCAGGTCTCATCTCCAGGGATTTAGATTCACACATCTTTTATAAGGACTTGCAAGTTGTACTGGGAGGAAAAAAAAAAAAAAAAACTTAAAGAGTACTTTCTATCTACTTATATCAGTGTTTTTTAGAAGAAAAATGTACATTATCATCTTGTCTTTGTAAATTAACACATTTTAAGAAGCATCATAAATTTAACAATAGTTTTAAGGCAAAAAAAGAACCAATGTCACATTGAGTGTACACAGTAAATGTATACATTATATACCTTTCGGATTTCAGAAAGATTAAAATAGTCATGTCCATTTTAATCTTGTGGAAACAAGAACGTGAGATCTTTGGGGACGATACGACTTTACATGTGTGAAATAATTAGGTAACTATTCTGCTTTATATCATTCATATTAATTGCAACTGGTTATTTATTAAATTATGTCGTAAAGACTTCCCTTGGTGATAGCCAGGTCTATGACATCACTTTCAGTATTTAGTTAGCACTTACACGAATTGTCCATAGTCAGCATCAGCCAGATTGGTATATAACCACAACAGTCTTACGTCTCAACAGGTTTCTCAACCACTAGTGACATTAGGGGGCAGATAACTCTTTGTTGTAGGGGAACGCTCTGTGCATTTTTGGGTGTTGAGCAGCCTCCCTGGCTTCTATCCCTTTCATGTCAGACCCGCCACCCAGCCAATTAGTGACAATCAAAAATATTTCCAAGCCGAAAGACTCTGCATGGTAAAATCACCCTTGATTGAGAACCATTATAGTTGGTTGAATAGCAATCTCTCAAAAGATAACTTTTCCATCAGGTTAGTACCTGTAAATGGGACCTTCTTTGGGAAAAGGGTCTTTACAGATCTAGTTAAGGATCTCAAGGTGAGGAAATCCTGGATTTATGTGGACCCTAAATCCAATGACTAATATCCTTGTAAAAGACAGGCAGAGGAGGCTTGGGAGATCCAGAGACTCAGGCAGTTACAAAAGACAGAGGAAGAAATTCGTACATATGCTGTCACAAGCCAAAGAACACCGTCAGTCACCAGAAGTAGTAAAAAGCAATGCAGTGTTCTCCCTTCAAGTCTTTGGAGAGAGTGGGGCTCAGCCAGTGACTTGAAATGGGACTTCTGGCCTCCAGAACTGTTGGAGAATACATTTCTGGTTTTAAGCCACCAAATGTGTGGTTATTTTTTATTGCAGCCCTAAGAAATTAATATATCACCAGTTTAAGAGAGACAGTTTAGCCCAGCCGGGGTGGCTCAGTGAATTGAGTTTCGTCCCATGGACTGAGAGGTCCCAGTTTGATTCCTGGTCAGGGCACATTCCCAGGTTGGGGGCTGGATCCCCAGTGGGGGCATACAGGAGGGAGCTGATCGATGTTTCTATCACTCTCTCTCTAAAAAAAAGAAACAATAAAAATATGTTTTAAAAAGAGAGAGACATTTTAATTCCTATTATGTGCATGTTTGTTTAGTTGTAATTGCTATTTAATTACCAATGATAGAAATACAATTTGCTTCGGCAGCAACGGGTATTCATGGAAGGAAATGACTGTATTTCAAATCACCAAATAAGAGCTGGCCAGTCAAACATTTAAAAAGTTGGGGATTTATTTAAACGTTAAGAAAAAATAGAAAAAAGTATTTATACATTGTCCATTCTCTCTCTCTCTTTCTCCACCTATTATTTCTTTTCTCTTCTCCGCCTCTCTCTGCATAGTGGCTTCTCCACACCGCAGGACCAAGGCCAACTATAATTCTCGAGGGTTACTTTTGGAGAGTCCCACTGGCAATGAGAGTTTGACTTCTCTGCCCTCGATCCAGTTTTTAAATTCTGCATTGGTCAGATGCTCCCTTCTGGAACAATCAGCTATGGCAGGAGCAGGGCATAATTGTGCAAAAACTTTGTATTCCTTAACACAACCATATGGATGGGATTAGACGGCCAATAGTTTCCAGGATAAAGAAAAAAAAAATCTGGGCATCCATACCCACAAATATCTACTATGATACATAAATCAACATGACTAGCTTAAAAGCATATTTTTTCTATCAATACATTTTTTGGATAGCATAATGCCAAACAACTTAATATTTTCTCCCACTCTGAGCTTGGTCATGTGACTAGATGTTTAGATAGGCACAGTGACACCCCCAAACTAGATTTGAAAACATAAATAGAACTAAACAGTGACTTTAAGTGTCACAGGAGCCCAATATGTGACAGAATAATTGAGTCTTCAACAAAGTCCTGAGTGTGGAAATCCCACAAGCGAACTGTTGATGGGTAAATGCCCCGGGTTTGGGACCCAAACAAAGCCTGTAATGAATCATTCAGATGTCCTCAAAAGAGAACTATTTCCAACTTGCTTTCAATGATCCAGTAAATTGTCATCCTATTTTGAACGAGATTTAAAATAAAGTAAGGCAAAATTTTAAATCCTCCTCTATTTAGTTCTCTCTTTTTCATTAACCCATTACATCCAGTTCTTAAAGGCCCTGGATTTCATGCCTCATCAGTTTTGGTGCATCGGGCCCTTTCCCAGCCCGTGCTGACAAAGCAGGTCTTTTCTGTTGGTGCCCCGTGGGATCACAGAGATGACTGAATATATCTCCTAGGATCGGCCCATCTAGGGATCTAAAATGCACCGTCCTAAAACGAAGGTGGGCCTCAACACATGGAATTTAGCCTCTCGTCTAGACGGCAGAACTGAGACGATAATTGGTAACATCTTGCCATCACTTTCTGCCACATGGACTATTTTTCTTGGGACTGAAGAATCGTTTTCCCAGATCACAGAAGTGAGAAGATACTTGGAGATACAGGGAGCAAAGAGTGATGTTTTCAATACATGTTCTTAAGATGTTTTCAGGATTGACTCCTCTACTACATAGAGCCCTTTGCTCCACATTCGGTTGTGATGACGAGAGAATGAAAGACATACTCCCAAATCGGAGGGGGGATGCTGCGATGCACTGGCCGCCCACCCCCTTCAGGACCAGGGACTCATTCTTTGGGTGCTGGGCGAGCTGGCTACGGACTGCTAACACTTGAATCCCTCTACAAGAGCGCCCTTTAAAGGGAACTGCCTCACCCCAGGTTATCGCCTCTCCTGGGAGTAGCCTGCACCTGGGATTCACCCTGGATGCGGGCACAGAGGCCCAGCCACCCTGCCTCTGTTGGGAATAACTCTGTGGAGGGGGTAGACTGGGCCCCGCTAACATCAGCATCACAGGGCAGCCCCTCCCTCTGCCCTCTCCTGTTGCTCGGTCACCCACATAGGTCTTGTTCCCACTGCACTCCCCCGTTACCCAATGGCATGTACACCTCTACCTCCGAATCCTTGAGGACCTCAACCTAAGACAGAGGGGCCTCCTGGAAATATTGAACCAAGAAGCAGTGGACCTGAGACAACTGAGGAAATAGTTCTGGCAAGAGGGTGTTCACAAGGAGTACTACACGAAATCTCTCGCTACTTCCTAGCAACCCAATGAGCGAATGCTTGGGTTCCTGCACATTCTCTGGTTCTCTAAAAGGGAAATGAACTGAAAGGAAGAAGGGAAGGGAGAAAGGGAGGAAAGGAAGGAAGAGGGAGGGCAACAAAGAAGGAAAAGGTGAGATGAATAAACTCTGCTTGGCAGTTTTAGACTTTGGAGACAGTTCTTTTTAAGTCATTGCAAGTTATTTTTAGAGTACAGTTATCATTCTTTGGATACCTAGCATACTCTTGCTATGTTGCCTGTGCTATTTCTAAACTTAGAAACAATGCTACAAGGAAGATAATATTATCAGAGAGTGACTTATCCAAGGGCACAGAGCCAGTAAAAGACAAAACAGGAATTTTAAACAGTCTGTGCCACGAACTGCTATTGTCTTTTGCTAAGTAAGGTGCTGCCTGTCCTCACAGCGAGGACCACAGATGCACACCAGGAGCAGAATTTGACTTTCTTTTTAAAGATAGCTGCTGTATTACTTGGCATTCTTCTCCCTGCAAGGGACAGAGACTCCATTCAAACTCACTTAAACATAGAAGAGAATTTATTATGAATAAGGATACCGAGGTGTTTCATGGAACCTAAGAAAAGAATATGACTTGATCTCAGGAAAAAAAAAATGCAACCCAGGACAACAAAACTGTGAGGATTCACTTTCCCTTTTCCACATGTGGAAAACATTACAGCCGACATCTCTGGAACTTCACAGCTTTGAATAGAAAGATTGGTCTATTTTCTTTGTCCCAAGGAAAAAAAATAATATCCCACTTCATTAGCCAACCCAGAACCAATCACCCCTGACCTGGGATCAGAGTTACAATGTAATATGTTTGTCTTTACTAGACCCTGTGGATAGAAGCAGTCAAGAGAGTAGCATATTCCAGACGGAGGAGGAAGGGGCAGGGATGCTAATAAATATCACCATACAGATTCATTGTATATACTTATAGCTTATGAGCTAGATAAATGTGTACACTAGGCAGTTCTCTTATTTTCTTTAGCTATCTCTGAACTCTATCCACAGACAATGTGGCAGTTCAGCGAAAGGCAGGCAGGTTTAGCTTGGAAAGCAGCTCACAATTTGTACTCTTATCATTATAGATTTTTTTGGAAGGTTCAAAAGAAGAAAGGGTTAAAAAGATAGAGCAGGAAGTAAAGTCTGGTCCCTCTTGGAAGCTAAAAATGTCCTCACCAAAGCCGGAAATTAATTTCTTCCTGATCACGATGGCTGAAGGAGCTTGAATAGAAAGAGCGGGTGATGAAGAAAACTTAAGATACATTTTTCTGATGGCATCCTGCATAAAACCCTAAGAGAAATGAAGCAGAGGACTTGTGCCTCCCATGGAAGGATGTATGCGTGATTGACATGTGCTTCCAAACGCTTCTCCTCCAGCCTGGCCACCAAGGGCTCCCGGGTGGAGCCAGGGTTTCTCTCCGGGCCCCACGTACAGAGCCAGAGGCAGACCCACCTTCAACGTACACAAAAGGACAAAAGGGCCTTTCATTCCCCCCTCCTCAGAAGGACTTGTGGTTGAAAATGGCTATTTGTTCCCTCGGAGACATACATGTCAGATAATATGCATGGGCATGCATAATTGACTGCCTGCATTATGTATGAATTAGACCCCACTCTTGTTCAGCAACAGCTGGAGGGATTTTTCTCCTCCAGATGCCCAGCTGCAGAATGGCCTCTCCCCCTCCTCAACACACGCCTGTGCCACACACACACACACACACACACACCCGACGTGGGCACAGGGGACAATTGCTCTAATTTACCAGAAGCTAGGGATCGCTCTAGCAATGTGTTCTTGTTTGAGTTGCTTTCTTTTTATTAAAAATTGTTTTTCTTCCGTATTTCATTGCTGCCATTTTACCAATGGAACAAAGGCTCTGGCCAAACAAGTACCCTAGTGATCACCTCAAATTCATTCTCACAACCAAAAGCTCCTTAAAGCGCTGTTGTTGTTTTTTTCAAGCTGTTGTTTGGATGATCTCCCCAGGGAAATGCTTACCCCCTTTAAAGATGTTTTGAGCCAAGAGAAAGTAGGATAAAGGCATCACTGGGTAGTTTTCTTGTTGTTGTTTCTTTGTTTCATGATCCATTATCACCAAGTTCCTGGTCTCTTTTACTGAAAACAAGGCATTGCAGAAAAAAAGAGAAAAAAAAAAAGAGTTATAAATACGATACGACTTACGCAGGCCTACACTGAGCACCCTCCAGATGGCATTGCTTTTATGATAAAAGCTGCAAAACCTACATAATTATCTGGCTATTTGCAAACTATTTTAATAGAACAAATATTAAAACATTCCGGGATTCAAGGATCTCAGTAATTGCCTGCATTTTGCAATTCCTTCTGGATGTTTGCCATCCTACCAAATAGCTTGTATGTCAAAGAAAGAAACGTTATATGTTAGAAAATGTTATGGGGAGTGATGTAAGTTTGTTTCACTCTGTTTAACAGAAGGGAATGTGTTTGTGGTCCCATAAACAACCTCATCTATGGGCTGAAAATATCCTGGCAAAATTGACCCCTGGCTACCTTGGCTCCCCCGGAAAGCCTCCTAAAATAAGCTCCTCTTGAAATGTTCCCCAAAGAGAGGCACCTTTATACAGTGGCCTCCTGAAGATTCAGAGGAAAACTTAATAATCTTTGATCAACTCGGCTGCCTACTGGAAGAAACTAGACGAAGTGTCTAATGACCGCCTTCTTGCTGCAGTGTCCTCGCGAGCAGAGGTCAATCATCCATCCACTCTCTCCATCAGACAGCTTAGAAGAATAAGGACATACAGCTCATCTCCCTGTGTATCTTGCCGAATTTCTAAGGTCAGCGCATTTATGCGGTGAGGTCTCTCAGTGCCATTAACCGTGAAAATATCCAATATCAAGATAATTCTGAATTTCAAAACCAATTTGAGTTTTAATCTGAGTGTACAGGCTATTCGCCCTTGATATTGATGCCTCCAACTATCCGTTTGCCTTCAATTGGTCAAAGTGATGAGGTCAGTGACATTAAAGAATCACAATGTACTGTCACCATTGTTTGTATGGCTGTTTTTTTTGCTTTTCTCATTATTCCCTCAGCACGGAACTTTGAGATAGTGGATTGGTATAGGGTATAACGGGACATCTGGAGGCTTTGGGTGCTTATTGCTCATGGCCTCGCTTTCTTTCAACAGTGGTGTGGGGGTGGGTGAGAGTGCGAGGATGTTGGAGAGAGAAATGGGGAGAGAGGGGTATGTAGCATAAGGTAGAGCATGAAATAGCTCCCTTCTACATGGCATTGAGCCAGACCATGCTCAGAGTTAAAAATGCATGAGTTTTATTTTCTACCTTCCCTAACTCTTAACAGTTTTGTCTCTGAGCTCTTTCCTACAACTATCTTCCTTTCTAAATATTAAATAAGATATTAAGAAATGGAGTGCCTAGCTTGGTGCTTGGCACAGACTAAGTGCTTAATAAATCTCACTTACTTTCTGCTACTGTTCAACTTTCTGCTGACACTGTCCTGAACCCCAGCCTATTTGTCTAGGGCCCTACACCTAGCCCTTGGGTCTGTTCCATGGTCTTGCACTTCTAGTTCCTAAAGAAGTACTTTAGATGGATGAGTTCCAGAGAACCAGGATGCCACTTTAAGAATTGACCTGACTCGCCCTGGCTGGTTTGGCTCACCAGTTAGAGCGTCGGCCCATGGACCAGAGAGTCCCGGGTTCGGTTCCCGCTAAGGGCACGTACCTCGGTTGCAGTTTGTCCCCGGCCCCCGTTGGGGTCGTGTGGGTGGCAACCAGTCAATGTGTCTCTCTCTCTTCCCTCCTCTCTCCCTCCCGCTCTATCTGAAGATAAATGCAAAATTGTCCTCCGGTGAGGATTGAAAAAAAAGAATTGATCCGGCAGATACTGTCGCCTCCCAATAGCCACATCCTCCTGCGTTCTTTCCAATACAACCCCACTTTTGTTCAGATATCAGATAATCACACTTTCAAGAAAGACAGTCTTCCCCAGAGTTCAGGGAATTTGGTCAACTTGACTATGGTTAATCCATTCCCTTTCGCTGGTGAATGTTTGAAGGGTGGTCATAGAACCCCCTCCTGATCCATGAGATGCGAGAAGAAACCTGGTAAGTGGTATCTGGAAAATATTTTCTTCCCGAATGAAAAGAGAGAGATGAGGGGCATGGGACCACCACTCCTCTTCCCCTAACCTGATCTTCTGCTCTGCCCTTCCTGCCATGTGAGGATTTGGTATTTGGATCTGGGCAACACAATATATTGCCACCACTGTGAGGGAAATACTCAGAGGAAAAAACAAAGAAGCAGACCCATCACACTTGACGTGACTGAGCTATTAAATTCATCAACCCTGCAACCACCAGACTCAAGAATTCTTATTTTGTGAAATAACAAATCTTATTTAACTAAGTTTTCTGTTTCTTGAAGCTGGATGGATGATCACTGACACACGTCCCATGTCCTGGGCATTTTCTGTGATGTTTGCCTCTCCAGAGTTGATGGTGGTTTAACACTTACAGCTTTATCTGACCCAGCTACATTTCCTTCAGAACATCGAGATGCCTCTGAGGACAGGTGGCCAATAAGCATATGAAAAGATGCTCAATGTCATTGTCACTAATCATCAGAGGAATGCAAAATAAAACCACAACGAGATCTCACCTCACACCTGTCAGAATGGCTATCATCAATAAATCAACAAACAAGTGTTGTCAAGGGTGTGGAGAAAAGGGAACCCTTGTGCACTGCTGGTGGGAATGCAGACTGGTGCAGCCACTGTGGAAAACAATATGGAGTTACCTCAAAAAGTTAAAACTGGAACTGCCTTATGACCCAGTGATCCCACTTCTAAGAATATACCCAAAGAAACCCGAATCACTGATTCGAAAAAGTATATGCACCCCTGTGTTTATAGCAGCATTATTTACAATAACCGTGGTATGGAAACAGCCCAAGTGCCCATCAGCAGAGGAGTGGATAAAAAGCTGTCATAGATTTACACAATGGAATACTACTCAGCTGTAAAAAAGAAGGAAATCTTACCTTTGTGACAGCATGGAGAGACCTGGAAAGCATTATGCTAAGTAAAATAAGCCAGTCAGAGAAAGACAAGGACCATATGATTTCACTTATATGTGGAATCTAATGAACAAAATAAACTAACAAAGAAAACAGAAACAGGTACAAAGAACATAGGTACAGAGAACAGATTGACAGCGTCAGAGGGAAGGGGTGTTGCGAGGCTAGGTGAAAAAGGTGAGGGGATTAAGAAGAAAAAAATTCATAGGGAAGAAAAAGATGCCTAGGAAACTGCCTTTTGTAACCTCAAATACATTCGTGATTAGGTTTATTGTTAGCTGTCTTTTATTTTTCAAAATACTTGACACACTCTTTTAAGAATCCACTGTGTTTTAGAGGACATGTAGAATTTATTTTAAAATTCTTTTTTCAGTAAATCTTCAGCAGTCTGATGTATTTGGCCAGTCGCATAGGTAAAATATCAAGACTAAGGGAGACTGGCCCTGGACCTGTGTGGCTCAGTTGGTTGAGTGTCCCAAGCACCAAGGGTTGACCAGTTCATTTCCTGATCAGGGCACATGCCCAGGTTTCAGGTTCGATCCTCAAGGGGGGCATGAAGGAGGCAGCTCATTGATTCTTCTCACTCATCGATGTTTCTCTGTCTCTCTCTCCCTTCCTCTCTCTAAAATCAATAAAAACATATTAAAAAAAAAAAAAGACTAAAGGAGACTTTAAGGTTGGCAAAATATGTAGCATAAAGCTGTAAAATTTATCTCCAGTTAAGTTAGGGGAGGGAATCATGAAAAATATTGGCATCCAATTTAATAGAATGTGTGTGTTATGTGCCGTTGAGTCCTGGCAACTGTGTGAATGAGTGATGTCTGCAATGGCCTCTCAGTACTTAATGAGTACTCTGGGTTTACATGGATTCAGATATCATGATATCTGTGATAAATTAAACATTTATTCTTTGCCAGTGATTTGTTTATTTATTTTTTATCCTCGCCCAAGGATATATGTTTAATGATTTGAAAGAGAGAGAGAGAGAAAGAGAGAGAGAGAGAGAGAGAGAGAGAGAGAGAGAGAGAGAGAGAGAGACATCGACCAGTCGCATGGGAGCATAGGTATCCCAACTGGGAATCAAACCTGCAACCTTTTTGGTATACAGGATGACATTCCCACCTACTGAGCCACCCGGCCAGGGCACCAGTGATTTATTTCGATCACTAGAATGTGACAGAAGTAATACTGTATAACTTCCAAGGTGGGCCCTAAGAAATCTATAGCGTCTATGTTTACATCTGGAATGTCCTCACTTGGAAATCCAGCTTTAATACTGTAAGAAGTCCAAGTCATTTGAGGGACCATTTGAAGCAGAACCTAGGTGGTCCTCTATATAGCCCCAGATGAGCTCCTAGCCAACAGTCAGTGCCCACTGCTAACCCTGAGAATAAGCTATGTCGGCTATTCCTATTCAGCCCAGCCTCTGGATGACTGCAGCCCTAGCTGACACCACATTGGGAGCAGAAGGACCAACCAGCCAGAGCCAATCACTGCACAGAATATAATAAATAGTTGCTGTTGAGATATAATGAATGGTAGCTGTTGCATTAAACTGCTGAACATTGGAGTGGTTTTATTACATGTCAATAGACTGCTGAAACCATACCTACGCCTACAGAATGAGTTTCCTGTGATGGACTGGTAAACTAGGTCTCTGGAGAGAGAGGGAAGGAGAAGGAAACAAAACCTGATTGCAGTGTTTGCCCATTTCCATCGTGTGAAGCACCGCGGCTGACTTCAAACTACCAGCATGATGTCAACCGTTCACATAATTCCTGAAAATTTAACCATCAGCTCTCATGAGCCCGTGTAAATCAACACGAGCAAGTCCTGGCCCAGTCATTGAAATAATCTTTACATAAATAATATCTATGTTATCATATATATCGATGTCCTGGACCTTTTCTGTTATGTAATTCAAATAATATGATGTATCCCATTTATATGATGCTTTGTTTTATTTTTTAAATTTATTTTTATTTTATTATTTTATTTTTTATTGATTTTTTTTTTCGAGAGAGACGGATACATTGATGTGACAGAGAAACATCAATCAGCCACCTCCAGCATGCCCCCCACCCCCGACTTGAGATCAAGCCCAAAACCTGGGCATGTGCCCTGACCAGGAATTGAACCAGGACCTTTCAGTCCATGGGGCAACACTCAGTCCACTGAGCCACACTGCTGGGCCATGATGCTGTGTTTTATAAATCACCTTTTCTACATATCACCTATTTTAATTCTCACAGCAACCAAGAGAAATAGTTATGTCACTATATTAGAAATAAGCCTACTAACACTTAAATAATAATTTGCCAAATTTGAACCCAGGTCTTTCCCCAGAGTCAGGATTCTTTGGTACAGCACAAATTTTACATGATAGATTCCCCCACTTCTACTCACCATTATAACTGTTTCATAACACGTTTTCTAATATTGAGTGATAATGCCTTTGAATACAAGAGAATAAAAGGCTACAATCCATTGTATATATTGTAGAAAGGCCTTTCTGGATAATCATCCGAACGACCATTTAAATTCATTTACTAGTCTACCTGGGGCCAGCTTCTTATCCATTCTCAAGCTCAAAACACATTGTATTCTGATCCCATGCTTTGAAGAAATCCAGTAATAAAGAGTTGTCTGTGGGAGGTCTGTTCTTGTTTCCAAATAATCATTAAGTGGACATATGGTGAACTGAATTCTTACCAACATTTCTGAGGCTGTTCAATTTTTTAAAAGTGAACTGAAGGGTAACATCAATTTGTAGGCATGTTCAGAACTCTTCATATGATTAAGAGTTGCGTATAAAAGAAAATGGACCTTTGCAAAAAGATAGTCAAGTCAAACCTGTCAGGTATGAAGTGTGGGGTTTGACATGTTGCACCTGAATGAAATGCTTTCAGTAGTGACCTATCTTTAAAGATCACTGTTTAGCTTGCTTTTAGAACATTTCTTTGCAAATCACAAACGTGACTTAGGGAAAACTATTTCCTCCAGTGGCCGTGCTCTCCAAGTGCCTGTCATCCGATTATAAATGTAGAAGATACTGTGTGGCCAAGGTACGTGCTGAGAAAGGAGGGTTAGGAGGGAAGGAGGCAGGGACTACAGGACACCTTTCCTGAGTCACTGAGAAATGAAGGTAAGCATTACCTATTTACATTTACTTCTTCCACATTTCAAAGCCTATACATATATATCAAGGGTGAATTTTCACCATCTTGATAACATTAGTGCCAGTTAATATTATTCCTTGTGCGCCCCAGAGGAAAAGATTAAATTACCCCCACAAACTTAGACAGTTGAAAGATTTTAGTAATTTTGCCATCCTCTCTCTTTCTCTTCTTTCCTCCCCCACTCCCTCTCTCTCTTTCATAGACAGTATAAATTGCTTTTAAGAAAAGTTATAATGTGATAAAATTAAGTTATTCATCAATAAAAGATATTCAAACATTGTAGAGACATATCATTCTAGTGTACACAATTAGTAGAATCTTTTCCTTTGTTTTTTTGGAGAAAGGCTAAGGGCTTCTAGGAAAGCCATGGATTCCAGCCTTCACTGGCTTTGAAAAATGCCAGACTAGAGGGCAGTAAGTTGACGCCAGTAAGAAAACGCAATAATATTCTTTTTTTTCCTATTATCATAGAAGGATCTGCTTCTTGGGGAAAAATAATGAGACAAAGGTTTATTTTCTACATATCAGCGTCATTCTGAGATCTCTCGGGAAACTGTTTCTGCAGCAAAAAAACAAGTGGACTGCTCCAGGTTGAGGACAGATTGTGTCCTGTGTGAGCAGACAGACCGACTCCTGCCCGCCTAATCTTTAAGTGGAAAGTCGACACTTGGCTCTCTGACACAAGTTCTGACCTGACAAAGAAATATAATCTTCTCCAATAAGGTCAGAATGGCTAGAAAATCTCAGCTATTTTCTATGGAGCTGATCTTCAGAGTCAAAGGGCCTGTTGACATCAACACCCCCACCCCCCTCCTCCTTCCCTTCATTCTGGAAAGTGGAAAAAGAAAGAAAGAAAGAAACTTGGAGAATTTCTGACATTTTCCCAAGTTGTTAACACCTTTCTGATTTTGTTTGCTAATTTGTAGGGGACAATGTAAATTATAAATGCATATCTTTTAAATATATCATCTCAACCTAACAAGAAGGAACTGTTTTCAATTATAATTTCCCATGCATCTCTTTTCTGGGGAGCAGGCTTTAAAAAGCAGAATAAATTAAAGGCAGATACCAGTCAAAATGGGGGCTTCCCTCAGGATCCCAGGTTCCATAAACTCTTCCTGGTAAAAGAATTAAACACACATTCACACCACTAAGGTGAAGGGGGCCGATCAGGAGAAATGCTCACTAAGGGCATCTCTGAAAATTGTCTGGAATTGTAATGGGAAGGGGATTTTCTCTTCAAGCTCTGGCTTCACATACCTTGGAGCTGCTGAATTCTGCACATCCCCGGGATTTGCAGGAGGTTACGGAACAAGATCACACACCCTGATGATATATTTACTGCAAGGACAACCCGGACACAGCTGCAGCTTGAAACCAGAAATGTGTGCAAAGAGTCTAACCATGAAATACTTAAGGCTATTACTTCAACAAAGCATCCTTGTGTACCTGCGAAATGAGGCCGATCCATTTTCCTTTCCTTTTCATTGTTGTTGGTGGTTTAATGTCATTTCGTCCGAGAAGATGAAACTGGTACCTGAGTTTATTATTTACTCATAAATTCAGGGCCCAGAAAAAAAAAAAAAAGGGTCCAGCGACAGGGATTCTATGTAGTTAACTGATTTGCAAAGAATTATAAGAAGGAAAGCTCTCAGTTGGTGCAAAAAAAAAGGTTGGAACTTTCCTTTTAGGATTAAACTGCAAAATTAAATGACTTTAAAAATAATATCACACTCAAGTTCTCAAGCGGCTTCCCCGTACTTTTTTTTCCCCCTCCTATTTCCTAAAGAATTATGCTAAAGGCATTTCAGACAGAGGCCTCATGGAGTCCATAACCTTGTAAGGAAAAGAGACATTAAAAGAAGAGATGGAACCCTGGCCGGTTTGGCTCAGCGGTTGGAGCGTTGGCCTGTGGACCAGAGAGTCCCGGGTTCAGTTCCTGCTAGGGGAACGTACCAAAAAACAAACAAACAAAAACAACAACAACAACAACAACAAAAAAAAGAGATGGAAAGACATAGACAATAGCCACATTACAAGCCTTGACAGAGCTGGGGCAAAGTACTCTAAGCGAGCCCATTCCATGTCTGTTTTCTCTACCAGTCTATGAGACTCTTGACAGAAGCAATGTGTTATTTAAAATAATTTTGTGAAGCTTCTATTTTTCTAAGCATTCTTCTCCCACAGACCTGCACAGTGCACGGCACAGGGTAGACGACAGACTTGGTTACTTCTGTTTGCTGAGTAAAATGACAGCGGCCAGAATGTCGTGTGGTCCTCCCAGAATCACAGGAGCTAAATTTGACAGGTATTAATGTTCTCATTTGACTGATAGGAAAACAGAGGGAAAATGAAATGGTTTGCTCCAACTCTCTCAGCTAATAAAACAGACCTGAAACAGGTCTTTGAACTCTGGGACCAGTGTTTTTCACCAAACAACTCTGCCTCCAGGGAAAAAGAGATAACATAAAGGAGAGAAATAATGGCAGCAACAAACTATGTGCTTTTTTTTGCCTGTCAGTAAAAGGGGACTAAAATAAGAAGAAAACTTCAGAGTTGTGCATAAATTAAAATGAATCCAATTCACCCTCAAATGAAAATGCTACGGGATAAAAGCCAAAAATTTTTTTTTTTCTTTAGACTTATGTTCTCCAGCAACCTATATTTAAGCCAATCGAATTCTTTTTTAAAAACTCTCTATTCAAACTTTTGAAAGGGAAGATTTGCCTGTTAATGGGAAATCTTTATTCTATCATGAAAATAAAACACAACTTCACAAGTTTGGCTATTTATTCTCAATTTCAGCAGACTTTTTTCCCCCCTAAACTACTATATTTAGCATATAAACAAGACAGACTCTGTAATACGTTAGACCAGACAGACTGGAAACATCCATAGGAGATGTTTTAATCTGCTTGGACTTGCCATGACAAAGTGCCATAGTCTAGGGGGTTTAAACAGCAGAAATTTATTTCTCACAGTTCTGGAGACTAGAAGTCCACGATGAAGGTGCGGTGTGGCTGGAGACTGTTCTCGTCCTGGTTTGCAAACAGCCGAATTCTAGCTGTGTCCTTACATGGCAAAGAGTAAGCTATCTCTCCCCTCCTCTGCTTCTAAAGCCACTAATCCCGTCACAAGGATTTTACCCTCAAGACCTACTTGAACCCCCATTACCTCCCAAAGACTACATCTTCAAATATTATTACACTGCGGTTAGGGGCTTCAATGTATGGATTTGGGGAGCACACAAATATTCAGTTCATTAATAGGGGGTAGAGCTTAAAGAAATAAAGCTGACTCCATGAGATACAACACACACACACACACACACACACACACACAATTTTAAGCCACACTTTGAACCTTTGACAAGAGGATTCTGGATGAGATTATGCCCAATCTTGAGCACTAAATCGGAATAATAGAAATTAGAAAAACATTTCACAGCAGAAGAACAAACAAAACTAAACAGAAATGGTTCCTGCATTTGACATTATTGGTAAGGAAATCAGAGATATTTAATTCGACTTTTGAATTTAACTTGAGCATCTTGGAACTGTAAGGGCTAAAAAAAAAAAAAAATCCTCATTTTAAAAGGGTAGAATGTTCATCAAATCCATTTATTTAAAATTTAAAATTGTTCTATTGACAATGGCTTCAGATTTATTACCAGAGTGGAAGAAAATTTTTAAATTTTGCCATGTTCTACCAAATCAGCAAAAAAAAAAAAACAAACAAAAAAAAAAACAAAGATGTATGGTAATGCTGTTATATTTCCGTCTTTGTGAAAGGAGATTTGATGAGTAAAATAATCACCAGATAATCAAAAACTTGATTAATTGTGGCATTAAGGATAAAAACCTACGCATGGTGGGTGGGTATTTATTGTGATTTGGGTCCTGCCTACTTATGAATAGTATTTATAGTAAAAAATCAAGTCACTGTATTTGCCAACCCCACTGAATTACAAGGCCCAGAAAACCCCAACTACAGTGGCTTAAGCAGAAAAGGAACTTTAAGCCCATTTGGTTAAGTCCTGAGGTAGAGCTCACATCTAATACAACTAGATCCAAGGATTCAAAGAGGTCAACAGGCCTCGGTCTCCTTATCTTCAAATCCCAGATCTGCTTTTCTCTGTGTCGGCTCCATGCTCAGGCACCCTCTGCTATGGAGCAAGATGGCAACCAGAGGCTCCAGTGTTTCCTCCCATCATCTTGGCCGCTCTAGTGGAACATCAACAACCCCTTCAGTCATGCTAGCAAAAGCATTTGAACATGTTCTGATGGGACTGACTTGTGTCAAGTCATGGGCTCATACTTGGTCCAATTACTGTGGTCTGGGCAACAGAGCACACTGATTGTCCTGGCCTGGGTCATGTTTTGATCTGTGGCTCTAAAAGACTAGGATGAATCTCCTCCAAATCACATGGACTTAGAGTAGGAAAATGAAAGTAACCAAGAAGTATTGAGGTTCTATTATCACAAAAGGGGAAAGTATTCTTCAGGTAGTTGAATGCTACAGATGTCTACCAGAATCACAGTATAATAAAATTGAATTGTTGACAAATATTGGAAAGCAAAAGTTATGTATAAGGATGGTGGGTTGGAAGACTGGGGAGGGGAGAATATAGAGGGGTTGTATGTCATAGATACCTGGACTGAGGAAAGCTAGAATGATCAATGATAAAACTTTGCTCTGTGTTTCCTAGAAGCCAAGGCAAAGAGAGACAGCCCTTGGATCATGTAACTCTCCTAATCTAAGGAAACAAAGGCCCAAGTTTGTTAGGTGGTATAGATACTTCCTTGGATCTGAATTCTGAGAATAATTTGTTGCCAAAGCCTTTAAATAAGAAATACTAGCAACATAACGAGATACTATATTTTCAAAAGCAAGTTTTCAAATACAAGTGTTTCAATTTTGCTCAATAAAAGACAAGGACGTAACATTACACTGTAGCTCTGTAAAGTTAATTATTCAAAGGGCTATATAGTAACATAGTCCAAGTATGTAACCTAATGAAGGACTCAAAGGTAGAAAACTTGCAATGGAATACTAGCCCTGCCACTTTTTAGCTGAGCCACTTTAGCTAGGTCCCTCTAATTTTTTAAGCTTATGTTTTTAACCATAAACAAAGGTTAATAATATCTATATTTCCTGACTATATGAGAGAACTAAATTAAGTAACATATGAAAGTACTTTTAGCTCTTTAATGTATAGTCGATATATAAAGTATTTTCATCAAATGATACTCTAGGATTTTCTAGACAAAGGATAAAATCAGATCAAATTATATGTATTTTATAATTAATTACATAAAATGTCCAACTGATATGTCATTAAATAGTAAAATACTATTTTAGGTTTTTATTGCAGCTCTAATAAAAACCTTTTTTACTCTCTCTTTTTTATTATTTTGCCCTGAAATTTCCCAAGTTTCAAATAAGTGAGGTGTAGTCAACAAAAGAAACAGTTGTTTTTATTTGTGAGGTATTTTAAGACAGTGATAACACCGAATAAAACTTTGTAGACATTATTAATACCAATGCAGTCATTATTACCACCATTACTTCTACCAGTCGCTACAATTTATTGAGCGTTTACTATTGGCCAGACACAAAATAAAACCCTTTTGCATACATTAAAAATACAATCCCTGGACTAGAAGTGAGGAGGGGGGTGGTTTCTATAAAGCCCCTCAAGAACAATATAACATTAGATTGATCGCTTACCTCTGACTCAGTTTCTCCAGGCATAGATTTATATGACCGCACAGCTTAAAGTGTTCCTTCCAGACTTCAGTACCCTATTACTACTTTGTCAGGGTCAACTCAATGGTGGAAAGGTGGTTTCTCATATTTGTTGTATATTATACTCATTTTTACACTGGCTATGAATTGATACTTTTCTCATAATGTTCTTTTTGGTAGTTATCAGAAGCAGCACAATTTTTGTTGTTGCTTTTTGGGTTGTTTTTTTGTTTTTGTTTTTGTTTTTTTTGCCTCAAATGAACCTGATGGGATATTCTTCCATAAGAGAAGAGTGCGCGTTCTATAATTTGTGGAATTTTGTAGAATATGTTTCCTTAAGGAGAATAATAAAGACTAAATAAATTTGTGTTATTATCTTAAATCAGTGGGTGGTCACTGTGTTTCCAAGGGGAAATTCATTTCTTTTTCTTTTAAATTCTCTTTTTCAATCCTCACCAAGGATATGCTTTCACTGACTGAGAGAGAGACAGACAGACAAACAAACAGAGAAACATCAATCAGTTGCCTCCTGAAATCGCCCCAACTGAGGATCGAACCCGAAACCTAGATATGTGCCCTGACCAAGCCCACGAATCCCTTGGTATAGAGGGTGTTGCTCCAACCGACTGAACCACCTGGTCAGGGCTCTTTTAACTTTGTATTTATTTATTTATTTTACTTAAAAACATTTTATGGCGGTATAATTGACATAACCTTATTTCTTAATCGAATTCCCTAGCAGTTCAGCAGCTTTTATCAGTTAAGATCACAGTTAATATACCAAAATGGCATCCAGCAAAGGTTTCCGGCTTTGACTACACATTGGCGTCACTCGGGAGCTTTAAATAATCAGTGCCCGAATCTCACCACTGGAGATTCTGATGCAATTGGTCCAGGGGGCAGCCTGGAAATGAGGTTGGTTGGTTGGTTTTTCCCCCTAATGTTTCCCCAGATGATTCTAATGTATAATCAAGATTGAGATTTACTGGCCCATCTGGTGTTCTCAGTGAGTCGGGGCATCACACACTTGAAAGACGAGATGTGCCAATCAGGGTCAGATGGCAGATGCATTGTTGGAAAAAATCAGCAGGGCTGGGCGGTTGGGTCCCAACCAATTCTTGCAACACATGTGAAACCAGCAGTGTAGAAAATAGCCGATGGTGAGAGGATTTTTTTACTCATGAATGTTATTCGGGGCACTTGTCAACTGAAGAAAAATCGAAAAGAAATGTACGTCATGTTCAATGGAAAAAAACCTGTCTTAGTCATTCTCATTTTCCCTGTTTTGTAATGGTCAAAGTTCAGAGGAGGCACCTGAAAAAGGTGATCTATAGTTGCCATATTCTTTTTCCCTTTCCCCCACTTTGTGTGGCACCAAATTTCCTTTTCTAATTTGGAGGTCTTTTTTTTTTTTTTCTTTCTATGTATTCAAAATTTTTTGTCATGACCTTTAATGAAGTTTTATCACTTTTTCATTTTTTATAGCTGGGCTAATTATTTTATTTTATGTATTTTTTAATTTATCTTCATTGTTGAAAGTATTACAAATGTCCCTCCTTTTTTCTCCCCATTGACCCCTCCTCCTCATAACCCCCCCCATCCCAGTCTGAATTGCACTGTTGTCTGTGTCCATTGGTTATGCCTATATGCATATCAGTCCTTTGGTTTATCTCTTCCCTCCCCTCCCACCCCCCTTTCCTCTGAGGCTTGTCAGTCTGTTCCCTACTTCCATGTCTCTGGATCTATTTTGTTCATTAGCTTATTTTGTCCACTATATTCCACAAATAAGTGAGATCATGTGATATTTGTCTTTCTCTGATTGGCTTATTTCACTCAGCATAATGCTCTCCAGGTCCCTCCATGTTGTTTCAAAGGGTAAGAAATCTTTCTTTCTTACAGCTGCGTAGTATTCTATTGTGTAAATGTACCACAGTTTTTATCCACTCATCTACTGATGAATACTTGGGCTGTTTCCAGATCTTGCCTATTATAAATAATGCTGCTATAAATATATGGGTGCATATATTCTTTCTGATTGGTGTTTCAGGCTTTGTAGGGTATATTCCTAGAATTGGGATCATTGGGTCAAATGACAGTTCCATTTTTAATTTTTTTGAGGAAACACCATAGGATTTTGCATAGTGGCTGCACCTGTCTGCATTCCTACCAACCATGTACTAGAGTCCCCTTTTGTCCACATCCTCCTCAGCACTTGTTGTTTGATGATTTGTTGATGGCGGCCATTCTGGCAGGTGTGAAGTGATACCTCATAGTCATTTTAATTTGCATCTCTCTGATGATTAGTGATGTTGAACATTTTTTCATATGTCTCTTGGCCATTTGTATGTCCTCTTTGGAGAAGTGTCTATCAGGTCCTCTGCCCATTTTTTAATTGGGTTATTTGTCTTCCTTTTGTGGAGTTGTACGAGTACTTTATATTTTTTGGAAATCAACCCCTTATCCGAAGTATCATTGGCAAATATGTTTTCCCATACAGTGGGTTCCCTTTTCATTTTTATGCTTGTTTTTTTTTTTTTTTGCTGTGCAGAAGCCTTTTAGTTTAATGTAGTCCCATGTGTTCATTTTTCCCTGTTTCTCTCTTGCCCCAGGCAATGTATCAGCGAAAATTCTGCTTCGTGTGATGTCCGCAATGTTGCTGCATACATTTTCTTCTAGGATTTTTATGGTTTCATGACTTACAGTTAAGTATTTTATCCATTTTGAGTTTATTCCTGTGTATGGTGTAAGTTGCTGGTCCAGTTTCTTTTTTTTTTTTTTCTTTTTTTTTTTTTTGCATGTAGCTGTCCAATTTTCCCAACACCATCAATTGAAGAGACTATCTTTACTCTATTGCATGTTCTTGCCTCAAGAGGCTCTTGTATCTTGTCAAATATTAATTGAGCACACTGTTTTGGGTGGATTTCTGGGCTCTCTGTTCTGTTCCATTGATCTATATGCCTGTTCTTGTACCAGTATCATGAACATGGTATATGCTTCCTTTTTTCTTCTTTTTTTAATGTCTTCCTCTGTTTCTTTTTTCAATGTCCTATAGTTTTCTGAGAACAGGTCTTTTACCTCCTTGGTTAAGTTGATTTCTAGTTATGTTAATTTTTTTGTTGCAATGATAGATGTTATTTTTTTTCCCTTTCTGAGTGCTTATTATCAGTATATAAAAATGCCATCAATTTCTAGATCTGAATTTTGTATCCTGCTACTTTGCCAATTTCATTTATTAAATCTAGTAGTTTTTTGGCGGAGTCTTTAGGGTTTTCTATATACAATATCATGTCATCTGTAAATAGTGACAGGTTCACTTCCTCCTTTGGACATAGTTTATAAACACCACTGTACACTGCAGGGTCTATTTTAATTGACAAAACCAAATCAACACATGAAACCTTTTTTTTTACCAAAATGAGAAACCAAGTTGAGGTAAACCTTTGGGGATTTCTTTGTGTTCTTAAGTAAAAATCCAACACGTGGCCCTGTCCTGACATGTTTGGAAAATTACTCCCATTATGTCTCTTTGCCTGCTTTTAAGCCTGCTTTTTTGATTTCTTGAAAATTTTTCTGCCCAAAGCTAAATTGATTCTGCACAGCAAAGATAAACTTCAATCCAGAACCTAAAAAGAAAATGTTTATGTGGTTGAGATGCATATTTATAGAATTCCTGATTGGGCAGTGAGACCCAGAGGACTGCAGTCCAGCTTCTGGTGTATACAATGGCCCTTTTTTAGTTCTATGAAATTGAGAGGTTTTCATCTCCACCATGAAGCTTGTCAGGTCTGGTCTACAGATGGCTGATGTTTGTGCTCTCTCTTATATCTACGTGTTACTTCTTAGACGATATTTTGAGGTTAAATGTGTAAATAATATGGAAGGAAATAAATGCTTGAGGTTAATGTTTGCAGGAAAAACCAGGGAGGGGACTTTTTGCTAAAGGTTTTTTTTAAAAGCTACTCCACTTCCTACAGATTGATATAGTAACCCAAGATAAGGGGTTTTCACTATGTTTTTTTTTTTATAAGCACAAAAATGTATCTCATAATCTGAAGCAGAGAGAAATATTCACACTAGTTAGAGTGTTGCAGTTTTTTTTGTTTGCCTTTCCACTAAGAAAAAGCTAAGATGTTTGAAAAACAAAATGCATAGAAAATGAAAGCATTTAGGGTTTTAAAAAAAGAATAAGAAAGACCTGTAATCATCATATATTTACTAACTAACCAAAGATTTTAGAATATTTTATTTCTTATACTGATTTTCCTATTGGTGAGAGTCCTTATGACTTACTGTGTTTTCTCATGTTTCAGTCTTTACCACTATTAAATAGTCTGTGAGGGATGTGTGTGTGAAGGGAATTTAGAAGTGTAGTAATACATTTTCTCATAACGAAATTATCTCTTGATTCTACATGTGGATTTTATTGAACTATAGGACACATGTAAGAAGTTTTGCCTGTAAATAATAAGAACCAATTTCAGCTAGTTTAAGCAAAAATTAAGATTCATTGCAGGGATATTTGGGTTATTTCACAGTACCTAAGGGCTTAGCTATGTCAGCATATCAGGCTACTTTTAAATTGCTCTCGATGATACCTGATTTCTGGTATTTATACCATGTATAATCCCCTCCTTGTGAGCATAAATTGGATCTAGTGACTTCTAACAAATTGAATACAGCAAATATAATGCAATGCCACTTCCAAGACTAAGTTATAAAAGACTGTGGGTTCCATCTTTTTTTTATATATATAGGTGTTTTATTTTTTATTTACTTATTTATTTTTATTCCTCACCCGAGGATATTTTTCTACTTATTATCAGATAGAGTGGGAGGGAGGGAGTGAGAGAGACAGAGAGAAACATCAATGTGATAGAGCCACATCAACTGGTTGCCTCCCGCACAACCCGACCAGGGCCGGGGACAAACTGCAACCAAAGTACGTGCCCTTGACTGGAATCAAACCTGCAACTCATTGGTCCACGGGCCGACACTCTAACCGCTGAGCCAAACCAGCCAGGGCTGTGAGTTCCATCTTGTTCTTTCTCTTTCCGCTCTGATGAAGGTAGATGCTGTGTTGTAAGCTGCCCTAGGAAGAAGCTTACATGGCAAGGAATATAAAGAGCGGCCTCAGGCCAACAGCTAAAGTTGAATCGAGGCTCTTAATGTAACGGTCTGCATGCAAGAAACTGGACCTTGCCAACAGTCATGTGAGAGCTTGAAAGAAGATCCTTCCCCAATCGAGATTTCAGATGAAACCACAGCCTTGGTCAGCACCTTGCCTGAGATCTTGCGAGAGACCCTGAGGCTGCAGATATATCCAGTTAAGACATTTCTAGATTCCTGAGACACAGAAATTGTAGAATCATAAATCTTGTTGTATTAAGTCATTTAGTTTTGAGCTAACTTGTTACACAACAATTGGTAACTGATATTGTCAGCAATAAGCTAGAAGAGCACTGGGAGAATGTATAAAATTTTTTTTCTCTTCCTTGAATCTCTTTTTCACTGGGTGTCTGTCTCATTCATTGCTCTCATTATCAAGCCATTTTGCCTTCTCCTCAGTAGCAAGTACACCAATAGCTCTCATATTTACTCACTCTTCGTTTTTGTCAGACAAAGGGAAATTAATATCTTTTTAGTCCATTTCCAAAACCGTAACAATAGGAATCAGATTGGCTGATCTTGGATCAGAGGCCCACCTCTCAACCAAGCTTCTATACCCAGGAATGAAACATGCAAGGAAAATGTTGTGATTGACCCTGCTTGGATCAGTGGACTAACATAGCAGTACTTGTAGTAATTACAAAAACTGGAGGAGTTATTTAGTCTTGCAATCTGTTTCAATGATTTGTTCACTTTGGCCTATCATTTATGTAATTTGAATTACTAATATACATTAGTAACATTTGCATTACTAAACAAATATATCCCATCACTCTAAAAAGTAAATATAGAAAAATTTTAGGTCTCTAAAAAAAACGTTCCCCCTAGAAAATCCATCATATGAAACTTGAGATTTGTGCAAGGTATATGCCCAAAGCAGAAAGTAATAGGAACTGACATTTTTGATTATTCAGAAGGATATGGTTTGACATTTAAGACCAACTGAAGCTTCTCCCCCTTCATATCACAAGCTCCTTTGGGCCTCCACCCCATGCCCATTGTCCCACGTGTGTGGAAAAACTGATATAATTCCAGCCAACGGGGAAAGCAACAACAAAGAGCTAGGATCAGTCGTACCAAGATGATGAGCATTTATCATGCTATAATATTTATCAGCTACAGCTATATCAATGTGACAAATGAAAGGTCCTTCTGAACTGCCTAAATGTGTAAAAGCAGAACAGCTACTATGATCAAGCAAATCAGACAAAATAGAGCGGCTTTGCTGCTCTCTCACTTGGATCCACACAGAACAAATGGTAGAAAATTATGTTCTATTTTGACCATCGGACGTGCTTCATATATCAAAAGCATTTTGTAAAAATTAGCTCTGAAATCAGAGAAAAGGAACACACTTTGTGGCTGTTTTGGTGTACTAGGAGTATTAGTGAAAAATAAAAAAAAATACTGTTGGAAACGGCTAAGATAATATAGTCACGTGTCTAGGTGCTAACAGGCGATGAGTAGGTGCATGAATTGCCTTTGGAATCAGAGGCAGGGATGGTGGGAGTGATGAGCACACCATATCTTCATACAACATAGCTCATTCTGTAGGCAGTTGGCCTTTAGAATCATACTGCTTGGTTTCAGATCCTGCTTTTGCCAAGTACTAGAGACTTTGGACACCTAATTCATACTCTATGCCTCAGTTTCTTCAGTTTTGAAATATGGAAAACTTTGACTACTTACCTTTATAGTCTTGTTGTAAGGATGAGATACGATAATTTATATAGAGTCTTGCAAAATGCCTAAAACATAACAGGCATTCAAATCGTAGTTATTATTATTACATACATTTTGACACCAGTTTTTTTATTTTATTTTGTTTTGTTTTAAATCCTCACCCAAGGATATTTTTCTATTTATCTCAGATAGAGTGGGAGGGAAGGAGAGAGAGAGAGAGAGAGAGAGAGAGAGAGAGAGAGAGAGAGAAACATTGACGTGAGAGGAACACATTGACTGGTTGCCTTCCACAGGACCCAGACCAGGGCAGGGGATGAACTGCAACTGAGGTACGTGCCCTTGACCACAATTGAACCCACGACTCATTGGTCCACAGGCAGATGCTCTAACCGCTGAGCAAAACCGGCCAGGCTGAACCAGTTTGCTAAACTCTCTTGACCTCAATGTCCTCATTTGTCAAATGAGGAAATGATTTTAACCATGACACATATAAAGTCATTGTATGACCCAACATGTGACATTACACATTCACTCAATCGAGCACATTTTTTTCTCATCTCCTTGAGAATGACACGGGGAAATGAGTGGGTAGTCTTACAATCATCTAGGATGAAGCTGCACTCAAAATGGTGGTGTATTCGTTTCCTAGGGCTGCCGTAACAAATTGCCACAAACTAGATGGCTTAAGAGCACAGAAATGTAATCTTTCTCGGTTTTGGAGGCCAGAGTCCAAAGTCAAGGTGTCAGCAGGGCCGTGTTCCCTCTGAAGGCCCAAGGGGAGCATCATTTCCTGACTCTTCCAGCTTCTGGTAGTTCCTGGTGTTCCTTACTCTATGGCAATATAACTCCAGTCTCTGTTTCTGTGTTCACATGGCCATCTCCCCTATGTAGATCTGTCTCTAATCTCTCCTTTCTCTTATAAAGACACCAGTCATGCCCGGCCAGTGTGGCTAACTGGTTGAGCGTCGACCCATGCACCAAGAGGTTGCCGGTTTGATTCCTGGTCAGGGCATATGCCCAGGTTGCTGGCTGATCCCCAGTGGGGCGCATGCAGGAGGCGGCCAATCGATGTTCTCTCTCATCGATGTTTCTATTTCTCTCTCCCTCTCCCTTCCTGTCTCTCTAAAAAAAAATCTATAAAGAAAAATTATTAAAGACACCAGTCATTGAATTTCGGGTTCACTCTAAATCCAGGATGATATCATCTGGTGATCCTAAGCTAATTACATCTGTAAAGACCCTATTTTCAACTAAAGTCACATTCTGAGTTTCTGGGTGGGCATGAATTTGAAGGGACATTATTCAACCCACTGAAGTGGTGGCATTTTTGACCGTCTCCAACTCCTTCTTCCATTTACCTTATTTTTACTTCAACCCATTCACTCAAACCACACTTTGGGAGTACCTACTGTGTGCCAGATCCTGGGACTCAAAGGTGGATTCTTTACAGAGTTCATGATATTTTGAAAAAGATGCACACTAAGTAGGTTCTCTGGCACTGGCAGCAGAGAGAAGAATGGTGTTTTATCCCCGAGTGCTTGGAGAGGGCTCCCTGAAGGAAGTAAAACCTGCAGCTGCCTCAAGTTCTTTCCTCATCCACTCAAAGTACGTCGCCCAAGCAACTTACTTCAAACAGGATTACATCCAGTATTTCAGGCAAATGAATATCAATGTATAACACATTAGAACCCTGGACTGTAACATTTCATTTAACACAGAGCATTTACCTTGCGTCTTCTGTCTATGAGAAACATGCGTTTCTCTAAAAATGGTAAAAGTGTAATAAAAATATATATATTTCTGATCATTAATTCACTGGAACACAATGTCACTGATTTCTAAGTTATTTGTGTAATTGATTACTGATTGCCATGATACGTGGTGACATTGAATCTCCCTTCATCTGTTTCTTTTAAGGGAATTTTTAAAAAATAAATCTAACTTCATAAATATAATCGTTTAAAATATTCCCCTGAAGCTAAGTGGTAACTGAAACCTAGCTGTTGACTTGTCCTCGCGCCTCGTTTGGTGAGAACAATCCCGGAGGTGCAAGAACACTTATTTTCAGCACGTGGAATGTGACAAATGTGTTATCTCTACACTGCGTGAAGTTGGCCCCCACCGCCCCCATCCCACCTAGGTTCCTGGCATGTGTAGGTGTCGTGTTTTCTGTCACAGAGGCTTTGTCCTCAGACAGACAATCACATGAGTGAGGTGTGTCACGAGGCTCCTAGTCTGTTTCTATAAGCCACGCCACCCCAGAACCAGGCTTGGAGGCTACATGGAAGCTGCCGTTGCTCTCAGAAAGCCCTGTATCTCCCAGAGAATAATCATTCACCTGAGGCTCTTAAAGGGAAGGAACCGACCTCAGGAAATTGTGAAATAGGTAAACTTTTTCACTATCCCCTTACCTCCCTTCACTATACACTCTGAATGGGCAATTAGAACGCAAAGATTTTCACAGTGGTTTGATAAGCACTGATAAATTTAAAGTTTAAATTAACATTTGATTGTTTTCAGAAGTAGAAAATAGTAAGGAATCAATACGGCTGCCATAAAGAATGCAACAAGGATGTCTTATTGTTTCTAAGAGTAAGCAGAGTTTTTTACAACTATTTTTCAAAGCCCACTGTTACTTATCCAACCTTCATAGCCATCATTAAGATCCCTTTAAAATATGGTAAAAGAGCCCTGGCTGGTTTGGCTCAGCGGTTAGCGCATCAGCCCGAGGACTGAAGGGTCTCGGGTTTGATTCCTGGTCAAGGGCACACACCTGGATTGCAGATTCAATGCCTGGCCCTGGTTTTGGTTGTGTGGGAGGCAACCAATTGATGTGCCTCTCTGACATCGATGTTTCTCTCTCTCTCTCTCTCTCTCTCTCTCTCTCTCTCTCTCTCTCTCCCTCCCTCCCTCCTTCCACTCTCTTTAATATCCAATGGAAAAAATATCCTTGGGTGAGGATTAACAACAACAAAAAATATGCTAACAGATATGGACCTTCTCATATAAAGAATGCATAAACACAACTTGTAAATATTTTCAGTGGATGTTTAGATTCTTATCTCCCTTTCCTAGGGAGCAAGCCGGTTCTCATTCCATCTTTAGACAGACTCACTGTGTCCTTGGGTGGCAGTTGCACACTTCTCCCCTTCAGGCCAGGCTGGCTTCTGGGTGTGCTCCCCCATGCTGTCCCTCTTCAGACAGACCCCCACCCTTCTTATCTTAGGTTAGGGGTCTGTCTGTCAGTCACTATGGGAAAACACTATTGGGAAATAATAACTGAGGGATTCCAAAAATAACAACAGGGAAATTACAAAGCTTAATTCTTTTTTTTTTTTTTAATCCTCACCCAAGGATATTTTTTTATTTATCTTCAGATAGAGTGGGAAGGAGGGAGAGAAAGAGAGAAACATTGATGTGAGAGAGACACATCAACTGGTTGCCTTGCACGACCCCGACCAGGGCTGGGGACAGAACTGCAACCGAGGTACGTGCCCTTGACCGGAATCGAACCCACAACTCCTCAGTCCACAGGCCGATGCTCTAACCACTGAGCCCAACCGGCCAGGCCACGAAGCTTAATTCTTAAAAGGCCCTCACTTCCTTGTCCATAGGGTTATAGGACGGCTGCCTTCAATGACTGCTCTCTAAATTTTTTCTTTCAAAGTGGATTTCTTCTGTTTAAATTGTTAATTGAACTCTTTCTCCTTTCTAGGAAAATAGTTTTGAAAGTGATTTTGGGAGTAGCTTTATCTCAAGTAGGTAATGTGTATCCCTGAGCTCCTATGGACTGGATGACCAGTGTTTTAGGGCTCTGGCCCCACCCAAACTTGGCTGTCTTCTCACGACACAGACTCTCTGATCCTTTCCCTAAGGAATAGATAAGTGTCATGAATTTCTTACAAAAGAAAGCCAATGATTTTTAAGAACGTTGTAAGGGCACTGGAAAGGGGAATATCTTCAAGAAAGGGTTCATTCCTTCAACAGAAACAACGCTAACCTACTAAATGGGAGATTGCAGACTGAGAATACAAAGATGATTTAAAAAGAAACTATTTTTTTTTATTGTTTTCCTATCTTTTCTATCTTACGTTCTTCTCTCACTCAAGAGAATGAATATGCTGTCTGAATATTTCTTCTGCTTCACGGGATTATTTTTCTTCCATGACTCCCTTACCTAGGGTGGCTGATTTAGCAATAAAAAAAACATAGGATACCTAGTTAAATTTTAACTTCAGATAAACAAAAGATCATTTTAGTATGAGCATGTCCCAAACATTGAATGGGATATACTTATACTAAAAAAAAAAAAAAAAAAAGTGGTTGCTGTTTTCGTTTATCTGATTCTAATTTAACTGGGCATCCTGTATTTTATCTGGCAACCCCACACCCTCTCCTAATCCATTTCTATGAAATAGGTTAGGTCTCAAGTGTTTAGTGACATCCACGGATCTAAAGCACATCTTCTTTATTCTATAATCACAGAGAGAAATGCTGAAGCGCAGTAGGAAGCCACGCCCGGCCAGGCAGCACTTCCTTCTGCCCTTGACCTCTCAGCTGGCGGGACAGGTCAGCCCCTGCTGGCCCCACGTGTGTGTCTGGAGCGTGTTTGTTCTCTTCCCCTTTCCACACTGATGTGAATTTTTTATTTTGTCTTTCAATAAAATAAGTCCTGTGGGTCTCGTTTGTCCATGACCTGCCCTGGGTCTAAGTTTGTCTTTTATTCTGCCTCAGCACTAAAGAAGGAGCATGTTGACAATTGTCCAGAGGGGTTCTCTGGGCTCTGTGGCAACACTACAGGAAGGACTGAAGTCTACAGATAATTTACACGTGAATTGTCACCTTCTCCTCAAAAAGGCAAAGAAACGCAAAGACAGAACAACTCATTTGAATGTCATTTTCATTGTTTCGCGGGCTTACAGTCTGGTAAGGTTTAGAATGTATATAAGGTGTTGCCTGGAGAAATGGATTTCAGATGGACTCTGACAGTTGGCTGTTCTGAGCTTCTCAGATACCGTAGTTACCATGGAGAGAGGTACACACCAAATGTGTAATGTATTTAATGCAACACTTCAGTAGGTATACTGTCGTGACAACTGATACCATTTTGAAATATAAACAGACTGTAATTGAAATGTTATCACTAATATACGAAATCAGCAATTTTTAAGTAATTTAATGATGCAGCTGCTTTAAAATGGGCTTGTAGATGAGCCAAATGTCAGAACCCATTTTCAGAGGAAGCTGTCTTCTGGGACAGCATTTAACCTTGCTCTGCAACACTCTGTAGACGTTTCTACAACACTCTGCAGAGAAGTTTGCCACAGTCAGGATGGTCATCTCTGAGGCAGATAACAGACTCAAATTCCATGACACCTGCCTCCTGCATCCACTGTTAAATTAATTAAACAAAGTGGCCATTAGACTAAGGTGGTTCTAACAATTAACAGCCTGCTAAGCAAACCAAAACCGAAGCCCACAAATGCCTCAAGGTTGAAAAATCTAAATGTTAGGACAACCAATCACAGACAGCCAACCAGGCTTTTCCCAAACAATGAGTAAGCTATAGCCAATCAAATATTCTCTTCTTTTGCTTTGTTTCCTCTTTTTCTCTGTAAGTCTTTCCCTTAGCCCCGGTCAGTGGAGCACTTCTGACCACTTCCAGCTTGTTGCTGCCCGATTCAAATCAATTTCAGCTCAAATAAAACAAAATGTGTTGTATACTTCAGTTTATCTTCTAACACCATAAAGACATCATTTAGAGATCTGGCATTTGCATGCACAGAGAAATGGAGTAGACCAGATGATTATCTCCCAAGAGCAGAATCTAAGATAGGAGGGCTGTTTGTACCACTGGCACGTAAACCCCACTTTCGAGGGGAACGCACAAGGGCTCTATAGTTCTCAAATGTGCATGTGACTTCTTAGGGGGTCAAGGGAGAGAACAGAAGACTTGCAAATAGCTTATGAACTTGTTCAGACCACGAGGAAAATAAGCCTTTAGGGTAGACAAAGAGAGAGCTCTCGGGCCTGACGCGGGGCCTCAAGGACCTAGCCTTGTAACTGGCTCAGAAACGCCGCACCTGCCCCGCCTGTTGTCGGTGCTGCAGAGACAAGCCACGCTGCCGTCAGTCATTTCTGACCTAGGCCTGGATCTGTGCTGTTTTTATTCTATCTGCTGGTTCTGATGATCTCATTACTCTGTTAATTAAATTTTTAGCTTATTTTAATCTCCCTTTAATAGTTCACTTTTAACAGTGGGAAAGAGGAAGTAGCACCCCAGAGACTAGTGTCTGCCCTAAAGGTGGCTCAGCGGTCTTCCTTCCTGTGCTTCAAATTATATCCTCTTGCCTGGCCTGATAGACCACTCCAAAGACACAGGTTAAAAATACTCTCCAAGTAATTTAGGAAGACCGTACGCTAAATTAATCTTCTGGGGAAAGATGCAAATAGTCCAAAAGCCTCTGAAAATGGCCAAAAAAGAAAGCCTCAGAGGCTATTCATAGGCCAAAGATGAGGTCTCTATCAAGTGCCATTGCTTCTACTACTGTTCCCTTTCTGCCTCTCCCTCCTTCCCTGATCATTTAATTTCATTTAGGAATTATCTCTTCACATCCGTTGACCACTTTTCTCTTTGGCTGCACAGGGGTTGCATGTGTGTTGTGTGTGTTGAATTATTTGTCTGTGTTGTTGATTATGTTGGGATAGAACACTCGTGTGCTTTCTTCAGGCAGAGAACAGACGTTGAAAAGAATCTTTTTAGGTGTGATCATGTACCAGGCGCCTGTACTTGGTACTTTGTCTATGTAATGTCAACACAGGACCCATTTCCTTGCCCACTGGCTCTTTTAGTGAATAGGAAACTCAAAAGATGCCATCTCTTTGTTCATTCTATCTAGGCCAACACACTAAGAATATCAGCTCCTGTAAACTTTTTAAAAAATAGATTTCATTAGTTATCGTTAATCTTTTCATTTTGTTCATTGTGGTGACCAGAGTTTTAAATTTTCATGCAGTCAAGTCTATATTCCTTATTAGTCTGTATTTCCACATAAGAATTGTTCATACTTTCTGCCTTAAAAATAATCCATTATGAGTATAAATTTAAAATATACAGGTAAGAATAAAACAGCGTAAACAGCTATCATAGCCTGACTAGTGCAGGGCTGCGGGGTGTTTAGCAGTATGATAATGAAGTACCAGAATCAGGAACATGCCTATCTGATCTCTACCAGTCAGGGTAAGAAACTCTGAGAATGTTCCTTTTACTCTTCCCCTTTGTTTCCAGAAAGTCAGTCTTAAAGATGTTAAGTAGAACCCTGGCCAGGTAGCTCAGTTGCTTAGAGCATAGTCACAACACGCCAAGGTTGCAGGTTCGATCCCCAGTCAGGGCACATACAAGAATCAACCAATGAATGCATCAAAAAGTGGAACAACAAATCGATGTTTCTCTCTCCGTCTTTCTCTTTCTCTCTCTCTCCATTCCCCTTCCTCTCACTCTAAAATCAATTTTTTTTAAAAAACACGTTAAGTAGAGCAAAGAAGACATGGGTTCAGGGCAGGTGTGTGGAGGGTGGGGGGCTGCCCTACTCCAGACGCACCGGGGCCTGAGGAGGACACGTATATCTACCTTCGTTTGATATTTGTAATTGTTAGCTCAAGCTCCATGCGTGGGGAATAACATTTCATTTTCTTATCAAGAAGTTAATTATTTAATAAGCAGTCCTTATTATTGAGGATCCTATTGGTTTCAAGGGATAGTAAGTTAAACTAGCTTAAGAAGAAGAAAGAGGCAGAGGGGGAGGGGAGGGGAGAGGGAGGGGGAGGAACTTACTGGCAAGCTTTTGGGGTATCCCACAGAATCTAGTGAATAACCAAGTCACAAGAAGAGCCAGAATGCAGCAGAGCCCGCTGGAACAACTCAGATAAGGAGCTTCAATGTCACCAGGAGGTTCTCTCCGCCTTTCCTCTCTGTTTCTCTTTGTGCTCGCTCTCTCTAGAATTGTTTTCTTTACATTGTAAGACAAAAAAATGGCTGCCAATGACTAACATTTTTCTTGCAATATGTGCATACACATACATACAACACATACGTAGGATAAATGCAGTGCATACTGGAGAGACTGTCTTGATTTTTAGTGTTTCCAGGTCCAAACATCCCAGTGAATGGACTCACTGGCCAAGTTTAGGCACTCAGTCATGACTGCTCCCGCACCCGTGGATAGAAGTGGGAGAATAAGCAAATAAGGGAGACTTTGAGAAACTTCCCAGTTTGGAAATGCTGTGTAGATTACCCCTAGGTGTCTATTGTGTAGACCTACCTGCTTATCTACATCTCTTAGGGGCACAGGTGATCGGTTCTGCTTTGGACTCATACTCAGCACTAGTCTTTGCAAATGACTCTGTACCCAACTCTGATGCTGAACTCAGGAAAAGAACAACGTTTATAAGACGTGAGAATGTCACAGTTAGCACGTTGCCTTCTGTGTTACATGGAGTCTGTAAGGAATTGTCAGAAGTGGGGTGTCAGAGTGTAAGGATGGTTTTGATGAATAAATTCCAAAAAGAATGTAGTTAACTGTACTTCCATAAACAAAGTATGAGCATTGCCATTTCCCTACCACCACATGAACACTGGACATCATTAAGCTTTTTTAAAAAAATATTTTTTATTGATTTTTTTTTTAAGAGAGAGAGGAAGGGAGAGGGAGAGAAAGAGAAACATCCAACATCGGCTGCCTCCAGCACGCCCCCTACAGTGGATGAAGCCTGAAACCCAGGCATGTGCCCTGACCTGGAATCGAACCAGCAACCTTTTGGTGCACAGGACAACACTCAACCAACTGAGCCACACAGGCCAGGGTGACATCATTAATCTTTTTAATATCCATCAATATGAGAAATAACGAATGGCATATGGTTTTGTTTTGCATTTTCCTAACTACTAGCAAGATCACCTATCTTCTACTTTATTATCAGCTTTCCATGTTCTCTAATAAATTGCCTATTACCTGTATTTTGCTTATTGGTATTCTTTATTTTTTTAACTTCTAGTTCTTTGTGTGAAATATTAATTTAATTTATTATATTTTAATGTGTATGTGATATATATTGAATATTAATATTAATATCTTGTTTGCGACATCTCACCATTTTTTTTACCTATCATTTGTATCAGCTTTGTTTATAATGCTTTTTATATAGAAACAGCTTTTATTCTTTGTCATACGTGGGAATCTTTTCTTTTATGGTTGCTTATCTTCATGACTAACCTAAGAAAGTTTTTCCACCCATCTCTACTCTTGCGGACCTAGCTTTTTGTCTACTGGTTTTTATTTTAGCATGTAGCCCAAGTGGGTTTAATTTTGTATATGATGTAACAGTGTAACTTTTCTTCAGCTGGAAAGCCAGGAATCAGGACTATATGAAATAAATAAATCCCCACCTCTCCAAACATACCCCTCAGAGGAGCACACATTTGATATTAACCCTAGACTTTTCCTTATGCATATGTAATCCTTTGATATTTGTCTGTGTGTGTATGTGTTTATATGTACAACACATATACATATACAAATAAACACTATATGTATAGCATGATGTTTTTATTTTATTCATCTTTAGTTTGCTTTCTTTGCTTAAAACGTAGGGAAGGAATCCCAAACTAGTGGTATATGGCTCTACCTGACTCTTTTTAAAAAATATATCTTTTTATGATTTTTTTAGAAAGAGAGGAAGGGAAAGAGAAACATTGATGTGAGAGAGAAACATCCATCGGCTGCCTCCTGCACAAGCCCCACTGAGGATCGAGGCCGCAACACAGGCATGTGCCCTGACCAGGAATCGAACCAGGACCTCCCAGTCCAGGGAATGATGTTCTATCCACTGGGCCACACCGGCCAGGCTCTACCTCATTCCTTTAAAAGGCATAATAGCAGGCTATCTGAAGAAGTAACAACCCTGACTTATAAGGCATAGTCAATGAACTGCTCCCAGTTGAGGAAGTCCCCAGGGTAAACTCTTCAGCTGCCCCAGCTCTCCAAATTCTGCTCTGAATGGTGAGCCCAAATCTCTGCAAAGTTCCTTATTCAACTCCCTTAGGAGAGTGCCGTGGTATCTTTCTGCTTCTATCTTCAAAAAGGGCAACCTTCCACTGTGCCACCTGCAATTACTCAGCTCCATAGTCTCAACATTCTCAGCTAGCTTTCTTCTTAATGAGTTGCAGGTCTGGCTTCTTCATTTAATATTCTGCATGAAAAAAAAAAAAAAGGAGCATTGAAAGTACCACTATTCTACTGCTGACCTTTTAGTACTTTTTGATCTATGGTGGGTATGGGGATGGATGTAGTTAAAAATAACTGAAGACTTCTGCAATATTTATTGATCTCTCATCAATCTTTGATTCCATAGACAGGTTCCACTTAGCCAAGTCATACGATTTTGATATTGATTCAAGGTTTTTAATCTTCCCTCAGAGCTTTTACTGCCATAGAATCTCAATCAGTGTTCATTTATTCCTCAATTATGTATCAGTGCCACTATTTACCAAGCACTGTGTTAAGTGCTGTGGATATACTGGTGAGCAAAAGAGTCACCACCCTGGGTAGTTATGAATTTCTTTAAGCAAATTTTAATTCGAGATGTGATTAAAAGCATTCTTTGTCCTCAATTCTCCTTTGAAGCATTTATCCAAATATTAGATGCAGATTTTGGCTTCCTCTGTCCTCCTTCCATAAGAAACAAGCTCGACATCTTTCCTATCTAGAAGAAAATGTATTTTCTGTCTAGATAGAAATACCTGTCTCTACGTATAATATCCAGAAATATCTTCTCTGTCTAGAAGAAAAGTATTTTATACTGTAGGTACTGCCATAACACTTTTCAAGCAATTTTTGTCTGTTTAACAATATTTATTGAGCTCTTATTATATATCTGACACATTGATCTAGGACCTAGACCCAGAAGTTATTTTTTTGTCCCATGGACCCCCTTAGCAGTCTAAAGTCTAGGAATGCCTTCTCAAAACAATGTTTTTATAAATGCATAAATTAAAATACATTGGATTACAAGGAAAATTTCCATATACTTTGATTAACAGTGTTAATTTATTTCTATAAGCCTTGCCGTTAAGTAAAGTCTTCAAAAAAAAAATCCATTCATTTTAATAGGAAATTTTATGATGTAGTACATCTTAATCTAAGACACCCAAACAAATGTCCAAGTTTTAACTAAATAAATGTGTGTGTTGTAAACCAAAATTAATTTTAGACTGCCATGAAGAATAAAAAAACATTCACTTGAGCAAATGGAGCTCCAGCCAGGAGACACAGATTTAGATAGCAACTTAAATTGCGTTCCACCGAGACAAAAGGGAGAATGCCTTCTGTAGCGGAAACTCCCTCCCAAGTTCTCAGTTAGGACCCTTTGTGTAAATGAGGTATCCAACCTGCACAGTTCTGATTGGCTGATACAGATGTAAACATGAATGCAAGTCCTGTAATTCTGACTGGCGGGGGCAGGTCTCAGTCATTGGTAGCCAGGTGAAACCAGGGGTTCCCTGTGGTGGTTGACTCAGACCTCATAAAAAAGCCAAGCATGGCCCAGCTGGTGTGGATCAGTAGTTTAGCGTGGACCCATGCACCAGGAGGTCACCCGTTTGATTCCTGGTCAGGGCTCATGCCCAGGTTGTGGGCCAAATCCCCAATGGGGGGCATGCAGGTGGCCAATCGATGTTGTCTCTCATCGATGTTTCTATCTCTCTCTCCCTCTCCCTTCTTCTCTCTCTAAAATCAATAAAGAAAAAAAGAATTAAGAAAAAAAAAAAAAAAAGGCAGGCATGTGCAGAAGCCCAGAGCCCAGGCTGAGTTTCTTCCTCAGCACATTCTTATTCATAAAATTTGGGCCCTCGGTGGACCATGGGGAATCCATCTCAGCAGATAAATTCCTTCTTGGGGTCCACAGTGTGCATATATATGAATATTTATCTGCATATAACTATATACAGTTATATATTCACACACATAATAAAAATAAGTTTGTATAAGCAATCATAAAACATCTGAAAGTAAGCACACATAGTCATCCAATGAAGGTTTTACTGTACCTACCCAAAGAGGAGAAAATGACCTGATAGCGAGTGATGTATGTACAGAGAAGGAATGAGGGGGTTTGGCATTGGAAAGCTCGTTATTTTTTCTGCACTATTGTCTTCACAGATTTTTCAGTCTTTGGGGGGAGTCTTCAGTCTTTAACCTCGTTATTATTGAGGTCAAACTGTGTTTAATGAGAGATTCAGAATTTATCTGTAGAGCAAAAATGAAAACAAAACGCAAACACTGCAATGCACGTGGAGACAAGGGTTGTAAGAAATGAAAACGCTCTGTCTTCATTCCCTACTTGGTGTCCACAAGCAAAGCAAACACGTCTGGGTTGGTGTTCACAGGCTATCAGACAGAAACTGTTCCCTGTGATACTTTAACTACAAAACACTGTGGAGTGTATTGGTGAGTGTGTCTTTGCCTGAAATCATAACATTGATATCATTTCTCATGACGCATAGATTTAATGTGCTTGGGGGTGATAGTTTTCTTTATACTGGGAATTAAAAAAAAATTTTTTTTTTCCAAGAGTGATACGACTTTTTAAAAAATATATTTCTGAACATTCATTAACTGAACATTCCTTCTGTGAGGTACATCTGTTTTTAGCGTATTATTCTATAGACAAGACTTGAGGACCCATGAATTCAGCTGGGGGTAAAAACAAACAAAAAGAGACACAAACATCTGCCTTTAAGAAGTTTATATTTTTGACAATCTGTATGAACGGTGATTGTGTTCACAAGGCCAACTCGGTCAGCTCACAGAAGGTGCATTTTTCTCTGATTTGTAGTCCCGTCACAACACGGTCCTCAAAACCCAAACCTCAGGGGAGTAGAGTGAGCTCATTAAAGGTTTACTTGCTTATATAGTTACCATCTCTTCCAACATCTTTTATCATGATCATGTTTTATTTGTATTGAATTTATTAGGGTGACATTGGTTACAAAAATGAAAAAGTTTTCACGTGTATGGCTCTATCATACTTCATTTGTATATTGTACTGTGTGTTCACCACCCAAAGTCAAGTCTCCTTCCATCACCATTTATCCCCCACACCATCTTCTACCTCCCCCTCAGTCCCCTTTCCCTCTGGTAATCACCATACTGTTGTCTTTGTCTATGAGGGTTTTGTTTTGTTTTGTTTTTGTTTTTGTTTAATCCCTTCACCTTTTTTCACCAGCCCCACAACCCCCCTCCCCGCTGACATCTGTCAGTCTGTTCTCTGTCTGTGAATCTGTTCTCTTCCTATTTTGTTTGTCAGTTTATTTTGTTCATTAGAGTCCATATATGAGTAAAATCATATGGTACTTGTCTTTCCCTGACTGGTTTATTCCACTTAGCATAATACTCTCCAGGTCCATCCATGCTATGACAAAGGGGAAGAGTTCCTTCTTTTTTATGGTTGAGTAGTATTTCATTCTATAAATGTACCACTGCTTTTTTATCCACTCATCTACTAATGGACACTTGAGCTGCTTTGAAATCTTGGCTACTGTAAATAACACTGCAATGAACATAGAAATGCATATAGTCTCTCAAATTAGTGTTTTGGTTTTCTTCAGATATATTCCCAGAAGTAGAATCACTGGGTCATAAGGCAATTTCATTTTTAATTTTTTGAGGTAACTCCATACTGCTTTCCACAGTGGCTGCACCAGTCTGCATTCCCACCAACAGAGCACAAGGGTTCCCTCTTCTCCACATCCTCACCAACCCTTGTTGTTTGTTGATTTATTGATCATAGCCATTCTGATAAGTGCGAGGTGATATCTCATTGTGGTTTTAATTTGCATTTCTCTGATGATTAGTGACACTGAGCATCTTTTCATATCTATTGGCCAACTTTAGGTCCTCTTTGGAGAAATGTTTCTATTCAGGTCTTTTGCCCATTTTTTAATTGGATTGTTTGGTTTCTTTTGGTGTTGAGTTTTATAGATTCTTTATAAATTTTGGATATTAACCCCTTATCATATGTATCATTGAAAAAAATGTTCTCCCATTCAGTGGACTGTCCTTTTATTTTGTTGATAGTTTCCTTTGCTGTGCAAAAACTTTTTGGTTTGAGTTCGTTCCATTTGTTTATTTTTTCTTTTGTTTCCTTTGCCCAAGGCAATATATCAGAAATAATATTGCCAAAAGAAATGTCTGAGATTTTACTGCCTAGGTTCTCTTCTAAGATTTTTATGGTTTCGAGTCTAACATTTAAGTATCATGATCATCTTTTTTTTTTATTTACATTTTTATTGTTGACACTATTGCAAATGTCCCCCATTCCCGACCCCCTTTTGCCCACCCCCACTTCATGATCATCTTTGATGCTACTTGATCTCACTAAGTGATAGGCAAAGTATTGCCCAAGCACTAAATCTATTACCTCCCGTTTTTATAAATACAGTTTGTTGTTGTCATCGTTTTTTAGAGAGGGAGAGAGATAGAAACATCGATGTGAGAGAGATACATTGATTGGCTGCCTCCTACTGGGGACCGAGCCTGCAACCTAGGCATGTGCCCTAACTGGGAATCGAGCCAGGACTTCTCAGTCCTTGGGATGACATTCAATCCACTGAGCCACGCTGGCTGGGCTATAAATACAGTTTTATTGGAACACAGTTATGCTCATATTGTCTATGACTGCTTCTGCCCCACAACAGCAGAATTGAGGAAATGTGACAAAGATCCTCTAGCTTACAAAGTCAAAAAATATGTACTATGTGGCTCTTTATAAAAGAAAAGAAAAAGTTTGCCTATCCCTGACCTAGATTTCTGGGGCTTCAAGTATAGTATTACTGAATATTTGAGCAGATCAAAGAACCTTCTTAAAAGATGTGACCTTGGTTACAGCTCTCCTACAAAACAAATAAGGGATAGAACTTCATAGGAATGAATCTTGACTTCTCATTTTTCTCAAATATCGGAATACTCATTGCCCTGGTGCTTAATGTGTGTAACTCCTAGTATGCAAATCTGTCATGTCACTCCTTGGCTTAAAACTCTTGGGTGACTTCGCCCTTATTCTTTGGATAAGATTAATATCTTTTTTTTTTTTTTAAGTTCCTCACCTGAGGATATTTATTTATTTATTTATCATCAGATAGAATGGGATGGAGAGAGGGAGAGAGAGAGAGAGAGACAGAGAGAAACATCAATGTGATAGAGCCACATCGACTGGCTGCCTCCCACACGACCCCACCAGGGCTGAGGACAAGCTGCAACCGAGGTATGTGCCCTTGACCATAATCGAACCAGCGACGCATTGGTCCGCGGGCCGACGCTCTAACCGCTGAGCCAAACCGGCCAGGGCTAAGATTCATATCTTGAATGCACTTTTACACAGTACTCATGCTCTGGCCTCACATAATTTTCCAGCCTCCTCTTTGGTGTCTCTTCTCTTATTCTCCCTGCTGGAACCACAGGGTTCTGCTTTGGATAACTCTATGTTGCCTTTGTAAATTGTTTTTCAGTCTGGAGAGCAACTCTTATCCTTCAGCCACACCACCCCCCAGGTTAGCTCCTCTGTGCACAGCCCCACATATTGTCTATCCAGTGTGACAACTAAGACCTCCTAAGTCACTTCTTGCTTCTCTGGTAGGTTGGTTTTCAAGATACATCTCTTGCGTCCCTAAGAATAGCCACTGGGGAAGAGGAGGTGACTTACAGAGCTCATCCCTTTAGGAGGTGAGGGGAGTGAATCCTAAGTTGGGACTTTCTTTAGATGATTAAACAATGAGTGTCTATGAAAGTCAGAAAAATGTTTTTCCCCCAGAGTTTTCTTTTTGGAGGCTTCTCTGTATATTCTGGCTCATTTAAAAAGAGCCCCTTACGGCACTTAATTTTTTTACACATATATTGCCAGAGTAGTTCCTGTTTTGGTTCAAGTGTGCTTCTTTCTTAAGTCAAATGAAAGAGGACTTTCTTTTGAAAGGATTTGTCTGCTGATCTTGTTTATTAGAGTGAGCCTAAATAAAGCTTCTGTTAAGAGTTGAACTTTTGAGTTAAATCCTCTTAGCGAAATTATCTGGCAGATTCCAGTGTTAGTTAGAGGATGTAACTAGAGTGCCCTTGGTACCCTCTTTCCAGCCTGAAATTTCTGCGTCCCCTGAGGACTCCTCTGAAGACAATGTCTTGAGGAAGAAGATTTTCCTCCCAAACATCTGACCTATTCCTTGCGCAGTTTGGTGTTGGGCTATGGATGCGTGAACTCTGCTAGGCACCAAAAGTGAGCAAGTGATTAATCCATAGCAAGGAATGGCCTTGGAGAGCAGTGTCTACGTGAAGCTATGGGGAAATGACATCTCGTAGGCTTTAGAGATGCTCGAATAATGTCTCAAGGAAAGGGGCCATGGAAAAGAGCAGTGAAAGTAGCCCCAAAGTTGGCTCTTGTCAGCCTCGCATGAAATTATAAAATTAAGCTTTCTTAATATGGAGTTTCCCTCAGAAGGAAATGTTAGGAAGATACCACAAGAACAATAAGTAAATAATGAATTCCTGCTACATGTGGAACATGGATGCATCTCAGAAACATGCTAATTGGAAGAAGTCAGACAGAAGAGACTACATATTGTATAATTTCATGTATATGAAGTGTCCAGAATGGGCATATTTATAAAGACAGAAGGTAGAATTGTACACTTGACATGGTTGAATTTTATAATATGTAAAATGTATCTCCATAAACCCTGATTTTTAAAAAAGGCAAGAAGATCATCTGGACTAAGGATAGAACTTTCTAGTATAGAGACAGAAGTGCCTTAACTGACGTAGTCACTACCATCTGAATGTTGGACAGACAGCTTTGCTTCTACAAGAAAGAAAACCGTGAAGAGCGCCACTCCCTGAGCGCTTTAATGCTGTACCCTGACCAGTTTCACTGCTGGAAATGTACTTGTGCAATAACCAGTAAGGTCAGATGTGAAACACAGCATGGAAAACGTTCCTTGAGTTCCAAGGTCAGCATCAGAGTCAAAACTCACATTGATTTTCAGAAGATAAAACTATGTCCTACATTTTGCTCAATGGAAAGGTTTTTAAAAGAGGCCTCTATTAAAAAACATGCAAATATGGAATGTTTTCCAAACACACTGATGCTAATACATGATGCTGAACACTACTTCTGCTTCATTTAGGGAAAACAAGTATTTACTAAACAAATGAATAAGAACACAAGACGATGGGAAGTTTCTTACTTATGCCCTTCAGAAAGTAAATGCAATTTGACATGCTAATCATAACTTTTTTTTTTTCCCTAGCCATGGACTTCTCCACCATGCTAGAATAAGTCTTATCAGGAATCTGAATTACCCTAACATGATATACCCCTTAAATAAATACATCCTTAAATTGCATTTTCCAGTGGGATCTCAACCTTTGAATTCCTGCTGAAGTACACCTAAAGACATAATAGTTTCCCCAATCCTTGTGGGCACCTACATGTAGGAGCTCTGTATTTATTTATTGCACTTACTTTTGCAACTTGATGTCCCTTCGTTTTAGTTGACTGTCAAGAATAAAGTGACATACTTAATGCATGTAAATGTTAATTTACTTTGAGATATTGAATTCAAGTTCCTTAAAAAGGACACGTTGCTGCTTTTCTTAGCAGTGGAAATAGAAGCCTGGACCATGCCAACATTTAATTCGAGGATTATTTTACCAAGCTTCCTGAGCATTATCTTCTCTCTTGAGAGTAACGTGTATTATCATTTATGCCCCCCTAGCTTGCTTAATGTATCCATAGCTGGGAAGAATGCATTTCACCCAGACTGTAGAACTTCAGGGAAGCAAATAACTACTCACTTAAAACTTAGCTGACACTTAAAGGCAACTTTTGTATATTAAATTAGTGTGCTAATTTTTTCTTTAAAGAGACAAGACTTCAGATTGAGATAGTATATGCCTGGATAAAAAGCTTATTGGTTGGTTTTAAATGATAGAGTTTTGCCATTACTTTTTGGAGAGCAGTTGTTCTGAAACATTAGTGCTTAGACAGCTGCGCCTCAACCCTAGAGTTTCTGACTTAGTAGATCTAGAGAGAAACGTTGTGTTTCTATGAATTTGCTGAGGTGATGCTGAGACTGCTGGTGTGGGGACCACACTTTAAAAACTGAGACATTTTGTCCAGTTAGTGTGGCTCAGTGATTGAGCGTCGACCCATGCACCAAGAGGTTGCTGGTTCGATTCCCGGTCAGGGCACATGCTCAGATTGTGGGCCCGATTCCCAGTGGGGGGCATGCAGGAGGCGGCCGATCGATGTTCTCTGTTATGGATGTTTCTATCTCGCTCTCCCTCCCACTTCCTCTCTCTCAAAAAATCAATGAAGGAAAAAACAGATTTTTTTTAACTGAGACGTTTTGATGCCCTGCCCCATTAGTTTGAGGGGAAGGGGAGGTCCGTGTGTTCCACATTCAGAAAGTTGTAAATACTATAGGCCGGGATCAGAACTTGTAGGAACTTTGTGTAATTCCTTAAAGTTCACAGTTTTCCAAAGTTCATCATCTACCTCTTTCCCCAGACTACTGTTAAACCTTGAAACTGAAATAGGTCTTCAGTAGCTAGGGAGATGCAGGTAAACATCCCCTAAGTCTGAACTCTAAGGGGTCGTCCCAGGAGACAGAGGAGGTGGTGGCAACTTTAAAAAGAGGAAAGTAAATGGAATCATGGGGTTCTGCAAAAAGGCAGGAAAGGTCTTGGAAGGAAGCCTGGCTTTGAGAAATGGCCTTGAGGCTGAACAATAGAAAGCTCAGTGAGAATTCCTGGAGGGCAAGCTATCAGGTTGACCAGTGCCCTGTTAAGGTAAGACAAAAAAACAAAAACAACAACAAAAAAAAACAGCCTTGTTGCTCTCCTCCAGCAACCTGCACCTGAACTCTGACGTTTCGGGACTCCCTGCAGTGGCTGGGAAGAGGGAATGAGAGACTGACCGCTGCCTGGGTCCTCTTGCCAATTTAAGCCAAAGGAGAAGTGAGATGCTTAAATAATCTAACCTAGAAGGCATTTTTTGCTGTTTTCTCTTTTCTGTCCCTAGGGGTAATTTTCATCCCAGAAAAATTATTTTATTTAGCAGATTAATGTTTTCCTATGTCCTCTGATTCATTTTTCAGTGAGTTTTTGAATAAATGTAGCTGTATTTTTCAGGATCTGCCGGCCATAAGAAGTCTCCTTAGCTGATTGGAGTTTTTTTGTTTTGTTTTTTTCTTCACTGTCTCTACTTATCTCCAAATGAGCTTCTAACTTTATTTTTATTTCTCACAGTCCCTTTCAGAAAAAGGCTTTTCAGGAAAAGCACAGTTCTGCCGTCCATGACTTGAGAGTTCAAATCTGGCTGTCAAGACCTTGGGAAAATGACTTATTTTCTTTAGTATTGAAACCTCACATGTTAAATGCTGGCAATTACACTTTCCTGGTGCTATTTCTTGGAGAATTAAACGGGAATGTCTCTGAAACTTACTTAGCACGGTTTCTGGGGCACTGTCAGTAATGTTAATCTGTGTGATCATTTTTGTTGCTGTTAGGCAACTCTCTAATCCTTTTTCCTCCCATTCTCTCAAACAATCTGAATTGCTCTAACAAAAAGAAACATTTTAGCACCAAACCTGTGTGTGTCACCCTCTAATTTCTAGTTCTCTGAACCCCAGTGGATATAAACCTAGTACAGATGCCTTAGTTTGTGCCCTTGGATTCATACCTAAGCAAAGCCAGGAACAGTGCCAGATGGCACAGGCTGCTGAAAGTGGTCTCCTTCCTGTAGGTAACCAAGAAAAGAATAAATAAAAGGCACACACAGGTCTCTAGTTGAAGAAATAAGCCCACGTGAAAGTGAAATTACTTAAAGATTTAAATAAGAATTAAATACAAATATAGAAGTCACTTCTACATTTCCATCACCCCCAGGGCTTTCTAAAAGTTAAATCTGATTCTATTACTTCCTTGCTAAAAACACCCCTCAGCACCCAATGCCCCCTCCACCCACCAGTTTTTCAACAATATTTATCTTCCCTATATTGGTTCAAGCCATTAAGATATTCCAAGGTCAGGCTCCTCCTTTTCTTCCTTCCAAAGAGACTTAATTAATGGCTGACTTCACTGGTTTAGCAGAGATCCTTTCCTTTGGGGACTTCCTTATCTTCTTCTGCCCCCAAATACACACCAAAATAAATGCCTTATCTCTCTTTGCTATTAACACTCTGTAAATAACTCTCCCACTCATCCCTGTACTGTTGTTTAAGCTGTGAGTTTTCTAAAGCAAGTACCACGGACACCTAGGACTCTATTTGGAAGTTCACAATAAATATAACTGTAGTAAATGTGTTGCTGGAGGACTGAGTGGGTCCAATTTCCCCGTTGCTAGTGCAAGTGGGGTTCTTGCAATGTCTTGAGAAAATAAATTTTCTGAGACTCACACGGGAGAGTAAGATGTGATAAAAGACTTTGTTTTCATGGAGTTACATTCCTTGGGATGTAAAGTCCCATTTCCCTTCAGCCAGTCCTGGAAGAGGGGCAGCTGGGAATTTAGCAGAGCTAGAAGTAGGGCCAAGTGTCCAAAGTTTCCTTTCCACAGTGGAGTGGAGTCCGGCGGAGCATCAGGCTAGATTCAGTCCATTAGCTCATTGTGTGGGTCCCACATGGCCATACAGGGGAGCATGCCCCCTGCAACAGGAGAGCCAGGAGCCCAAGAAGGCCAAGAGAGAGAGCTTTCTTTGTTCAAGGGGTTAAGTATCTCAGATTTTCTGCCCAGTGACCAAACCTATTCTGGTCAATTACCTGTTCCCGGGTGTGATTGACAAGTAAACATCTTCCCTCATCACTCAGACCTTACTGGCCATGCATCTAAACTGCCTTTGTCCAGTCCCTTTGCCCATCAATTTGCAGGGAATAGACCTGGAGAGTGTTAATTGCAGCTTCCTGGCAAAGCTGTATAAATGACATGCCTATATTTTCTGGTCTTCCCTTTATTCCTTTCCTGTTATTTAATAATCAGGTTAATTATAACAGTATCAAATGCAACTAGCTGACTGACAACAAAAAGTCTACGGGCCTAGATGTGCCTTTAGCAGAGGGAAGGCTCCAGATACAGGACTGCACCTTTGCTAGGTGGGATTATACAGGGAGGTCGGGGGAGGCCTTTCAGACAAACTTGTGAACTGTAATACAGCCATTTAAAAAATTCTGGGACTTTCCAAGCAATAACCCAGGAATCCTGGATCACATGGATGAAGTGAGAGACTGGTACATCAAAAGGTTACCTCGTGAGCATCTTCAGGATAGAATGGCAATATGAGAGAGCCGCACACAAGCAACCGACACCCATGGGGAACCTGAGTGTCCCCCATGTGTTGAAATAGCATAGGGAAAACAAAGCAAAAGACTTTAAATGGGGAAAATGTGGATGATACCACAACATTCCTGAGCAACACACCTCAGTCACCTTGGTCTCCATTCCATTTGCTGTGAAAATGCAGTCTAGCCTAAAAAAAAAAAAAAAAAAAGATAATCTACAAAAGCAATTAGTGCAATAATCTAACACATGGCAGTCAGGAAGAAAGTGCCATAAAGTTAACTTATTTTCTCCCCTTCAATGTTGACTGATTTTAAGCAGTAAAAACTCTCTCTACATCATTTTTCACCCGACAAATTGCAAATCGTGGTTTTATTTAGACATTTGTATCTAGATACGTCTATTTAATATCATAATATAACATTTACTATGGGTTGGGCTGTTGCTTAGGCATTGGGAGTATAATAGTGAATGACATGAGATGCCTGCCCTCAAAGAACTTACGACTAGGAAAGAGGAGAGCCTGGCTGGTGTGAGTCAGTGAGTGAGCATCCACGCATGCACCAAGAGGTCGCCAGTTCCATTCCCGGTCAGGGCACATGCCCAGGTTGTGGGCCCGATCCCCAGTGAGGGGTATGCAGGATGCGGCCAACTGATGTTCTGTCTCATCAATGCTTCTCTCTCTCTCCCTCTCCCTTCCTCTCTCTCTAAAATCAATAAAGAAAATGAAATTTAAAAAATAAATAAAATTTAAAAAAACAAGGGAAAAGAAGAGAGATTAGTAAACATAGTAACTCAAGTATGTCTGATAAGTACCAGAGCCAAGGCAAGGGAAATAGAATACTACAGAAATTTACTCAAGTCCAGAGAGTCAGGGAAGGCTACTTGGAGAATAAGAAGAAATTAGCTAGGTAAAGGGGAAAGGGACCAGGTGTTCTAGGCAGTGGGAATAGCACATAAAATGAATGTCATAATAGCTTAATTTAGTGCTATCATAGTCATAGATTAATAGTTTAGATAAGTTCCCAAATATAGGGTCATGATGAAATGCAAAAAGTGACATTTTGTGACTTTAATTAAGAAGACCATGCTTTATTCTGGTATGAATACCTCTCCTACTTTGTGGATGTTAAAATGTCATCTTTCTCTCCAAATATAGTAATAGTAGACAGTAATGTGATTTTTTTAAAAATCTTTGGCAAAATAAAAGATTTCCAACCTTGTGTTCCCTAAATTTTACTAGTTTATGAAGTAGAGAAAGAAGTTCATTTCCCTATACTATATAAATGTTTGTCTTTCTTTTTCTCTTTTTGGTTAAAAATACAATACTCAAAAAGTCCGCAGGGAACTCTGATTTGTTAGTACAGAGCAAACTGTTCCAGTAACATTAGAGCTGAGGGACGGGAATATAAATCCCAACCCTCTGAAATTTTAGTTAGTTGTCCAATAGTTACCTCTATAGAAGTACTTTCTGAAATCTTCAGCATTGTTTCCGAAGACCTGACATTTGTGCTTTTCTTGCAAACTTATTTTGAAATTTAGGTTCATTTCCTGAATTTGTTTTGACAGAATTCCTAAGATTTACTTTTAGTGCTTTGATTGAAAACTTTCTAGGTTTTAGAAATTAATTTCATAATATTAAATTGCCTGATGATAATATAAGCCAGCCAATTATATATATATGTATGTGTGTGTGTGTGTGTGTGTGTGTGTGTGTGTGTATTTGAATGCTGGAGACAGTGCTAAATAGTTTCTGTAGTTATTACATTTAGTCCTTACACCAATCTTTATGATTCTTAGGAAATTACCATGCAGAGAGGTTAAGTAACTTGCTTAAGGACACCAAGCCAAAAGTTGGGCTTATAAGTAGTTGGGATTGCCGTGTAGTTTAGCATAACAACCTGAAAAAGTGTCTTTATAATCTAAAAGCTGTCCAGATATACCAACTTGTTTCTTGGAAGGGAAGAGCCTGACTAAACTTCTGGAAAAATATTACTAAACCTATGTATATCCAGAATTGAAAACTATCAGCAATTAACATTGTGCACTTTCTAAAGCTTGCATTTAGGACCAATATTTATTTATTTTGTCTAAGTGCTCCCTAGATTCCCCAAATAAAACAGTAATTTCTTAAATCCACTTGTCTCTTAAAAGATTGAGTTAAGGTGGGGAATACACACATACAATAAAAATCAGTGGGAGTGGGGGATAGCCTTCAGAAATGTGTGAGTTAAACTTTCTGTTAACCCTATTCAACTGATTTTAAAGAGCTTTCAAGGAGGGGTCCAGCCCAGGCTGGTTTGGCTCAGCCTTTAGAGTTACAGGCCCCTGGACAGGAGGCCAGGTCAAGGGCACCATAAGGGAGGCAACCAATCTGTGTGTCTCTTTCACTCTTTCACATCAATGTTTCTCTGTTTCTCTCTCCCACTCCCTCCCTTACACTCTATCTAAAAAAATATAATAAAAAATTTAAAAATCAGTGGAAAAATATCCTTGGTTGAGGATTAAAATAAAAAAAGAAGGGGTCCAGCTGCTGCCTGGGAAGGTGGCTAAGAGTGAACAGAACATGGGCTTAGAAGACAACAGTGAGTTCAAATCCTAGCATTTTGTTTCATTATTTCTGTTTTGTAGATGAATCAATTTAAACTCAGAATTATTGGGAGTCCATGTTGGAGACCAGTCTTAGAAGAGAAAAAATTTCACCTGATTTCCAATCTCTGCTCAAAAAAGACTGATAATATAAGGGAAATGAACAGAGCAGATGATTGAGGGTGGGTGGTGGTAGGAGAGATATCAGAACACCTTGTTCTAGGCTATGGTGATTTTAAGGATTTACTTCTGTTTCCCTAGCTCCTTTCTGAGTAGTAAAAGAGGTTTCTGGTTCCGTTAATTACCATGATGCTTATTTTTAAAGTACAGTTCCATTCGAAAATTCCTAGAAGGAAACAAATGTACTTTATTTACCATTATTTATGACTTTATCCAAAGAAAATTAATACTTTCCAAAAGTTAGGGAGTTTAACAATACTATTTTTAAAGTATTTTCACATGTAAATACATAATTATGTATAAATAAAAAAGTAACCTAGAAATAAAACTTTTTCTCCTTCTGCTTTATAACAAGTCCTACTTTTGCTTCATTTCTATGCCCTTTGGCTGAGTATTAAGAGAGAAAACACTCAAAGTGGTGTGTTTTGCAATATTGATGACCGACTAAGCTCAGGATATTTATTTCCATCTGGTAGAGTTCAACTTCTGCCTCTTGTTTGCTTTCTCCATCTGCTCGCCTCACCATCTTTTTTTTCTTCTCTTCCTTAATGGAGTTCGGATTAACCCTTTTCTAGGCCTAATTGTTTTAGCAGGCTCACGCCTTTGTGTCAGTCTTTTTTTTCTAGTTTGCATGAACGGTTTCCAGTAAACTTAAATGCCTGTGCCTAATACTTTCACAAGCTTCAAATTTTATCTTTATTTTCTTCTGTTTTCATGAAGAACATCAGAACTCTAAGGTTCTATTTGGACTAGAAAACAGCAATTTTTGCTTTTGTGTATAAACAGTGAAAAATACATTATAGTTTTTTTGTTTTTTTTTTTCAAAACAGTGAAATTTACAGGATCCACGTTGCTCTGTATTTACTATCAGGCTTTCCTATCAGCCTTAAGTTGAGTCAGGAAGGTGTCCACTCTTCTCTCCCTTAGCTCCTGAAGTTACTGAAACAGCAACCACAGAAGGCTAACCAACCTTTTGTTTATTTATTTCGCAATTAAACTTTTACAAAGACATCCCCAGACTCCTCCCCGAGGGTGGAGCAGAAACGGCTCGGTGGCGTTGGCTGCACTTCTGCGAGGAGACCTGGGATCCCAGACTGCAGAAAGCCCAGCGAGAGCCCGTCCCCTCCACTTTTCTTTGCACCTCGCTGTGCGCCCCCAGCATCAGCATGGGAACCCGCTCCCCCTGCTCCGCCCGCTCCTCCAGCTAGGGGAGTCAGCTAGGTACATCTGGAGCGGGCACGGGATGTAAACACCGAGTACGCGAGGGGGCTGGCGCTGCGTATTTGCAGCTCGATCCGAGCAGCCGGCGTGTGTATAGACAGCCTGAGCAAATCGGCTTTCATCAGCACTGCACTAAGCCTCCTAGGAACAGAGCCCGGGCAGCGTACTCTTGCACAGGATGCACTGGCACAGGGCCTCCAGTAGCTGAAGCGGGAAGGCGGAGCTAGGACTGGGGGCGGGGCTTTCACACGCGCACCAGCAGTTTCCTTCGTTCACCGCCACTGCTCCCCGGTCTCCGGCTGCCAATCTGGGTTTATTTGTTTACAAGCGGATTACGTCAGCTCCTCCCTCTCTTCCTTGACCCTGGGCCCGCCCCCTAGCCCTTTTCCCGCCCCCTCCGGCTCCGAATTTGCTTGCGTCACAATGGTGCGATCTCAGGATTGGCTGGAGTCAGCCGTCACGCTCCAGCTACGCACTTCCTTTCCGTGGCGCTATAAAAAGTGCCGCTCGGTGCCCGCATCTCTTCGTCCCCCAGAGCTGGAAATGCGACTGTTGGGAGCTTTCGAGGCTGCTTAGCTGGAGGCGGAGGCGGCTGGGGAGGTCCGAGCGATGTGACCAGGCCGCCATCGCTCGTTTCCTCCTCTCTCCTGCCGCCTCCTGTCTCGAAATAACTTTTTTACTAAAAAGAAAAGAGAAAAAAAAGTAGCCATCTGCCCCCCCACGCCCTCTCTTCCTCTCAGCCCTCTGACCAGTGAGGGAGCCCGGGGTGGCCGCTCCGCCGTCGGGGCCGCGCCGCGAGCCCCGGCCGCCCCCATGCATCCCTTCTACACCCGGGCCGCCACCATGATAGGCGAGATCGCTGCCGCCGTGTCCTTCATCTCCAAGTTCCTCCGCACCAAGGGGCTCACGAGCGAGCGACAGCTACAGACCTTCAGCCAGAGCCTGCAGGAGCTGCTGGCAGGTGAGCGGGCCGCCTGGGAAGGCGAGGGGTGCCTGGGGGGTGCGGGCCCCACACCCCCGGGCCGGCCGTTGGGGCCGCGGGAGCCTGGCGGGGCCTCGGGCCGGCGGCGCTCGGGTCCCGACGCGGGACCGGGATGGAGCGCAGGGCAGCCGCTAACGGCGGGTTCCCGCGAGGGTTTGGGGGCTGGGCCGAGGGCGCCCCCTCTCCCCACGACTGGTAAACGGAGGGGAGAAGGAAACAGACGCACAACAAAGAAACTAAAGTCAACCGAGGCGGGAGCTGCGGTCCTCGGACCGTCCGCCGATCTGGGGACAAAGGAGCGACGGGGCTGGGGTTGTTTCCGCGCCCCCTCCCCCCGGCCCCCTCCCCCCAACTCCCTGCAACCGTTGAGTGCTCGGCGACTGGCCCCGGGGTGGGAACCCGCGCCGCTGTCCCGGAGCCAGCCCGGGACGGACGTGCCGTCTCCCCTGGCCGCCTGCTTCTGCCCATTAATCATCGGATTTGTCACCGGTACAATTACAGCTCTGCCCAGAGCGTGGTTTAGGGTTGCTTGTTTTTCTTCCCTTCGGGGTTAACAGTCCGGTTGCGCCTCTGCCCTCCAAAGCCATAAACCCCATTGTGTGCCGGTCGGGTGGAGAAAGTACACAGGTTCCCGCCTGGCGAGGCTGCGCGCCTCATCACTGTTTTTGGCGGCTCGAGCGGTTGGTTCCTGAAAATTTTTTTGTCCCGTGCTATATCATTTCTAAAATCCTGCCTGATCTTCCCCCCCATCCGCGCACACGCACAGCCGCAAATGCAATGCTGGGCATGTAAAAAAGTTGCTAGTTTTCATTTTCCCCCTTCAAAGGAGCTAGGGGGGAAGGAACCTACAACGGTAGCTCGCAGTAACCATCTAAGTATTGTTTCTCTGTTCTTCTCTTCCATAGAACATTATAAACATCACTGGTTCCCAGAAAAGCCGTGCAAGGGATCAGGTTACCGTTGTATTCGCATCAACCATAAAATGGATCCTCTGATTGGACAGGCAGCACAGCGGATTGGACTGAGCAGTCAGGAGCTGTTCAGGCTTCTCCCAAGTGAACTCACACTCTGGGTTGATCCCTACGAAGTGTCCTACAGAATTGGAGAGGATGGCTCCATCTGTGTGTTGTATGAAGCCTCACCAGCAGGAGGTAGCACTCAAAGCAGCACCAGCGTGCAAATGGTAGACAGCAGAATCAGCTGTAAGGAGGAACTTCTCTTGGGCAGAACAAGCCCTTCCAAAAACTACAATATGATGACTGTATCAGGTTAAGATATAGTCTTATGGATGGATCATCTTATAATGGATGGATAAATTTGATTTTTGCTTTGGGTGGGCTCCTCTTGGGGATGGATGGATTATGGAATTTAAATCATGTCACAGCTGTGAAGATCTGGCACAAGATAGAGTGGTAAAAATTTTTTTAAGTGACAGTGCCATAGTTTGGACAGTACCTTTCAATAATTTAATAGCCTGTGAGTCCAAGTAAATGATCAATTTATTTGCTAGGGAGTGAAGTCCTAGGGTGGTTTCAGTTTCTCCCAGATGTTATACCTAAATTTTTACATCGATCCCTTTAATGCAAATCTGTATTTCAAAGAACTGTTCTCTGCGATAGATCTTGCAGAGGAAATTTGCACTATTACACTTGAAAATTGTTAACTTTTTGGCAGCTGACTAGGAAAGCTCAATATTTTAAACATGGTAGTACTGGAAATTTTATGACAAGACTTTTACCTAGCACTTAAATATGTATAAATGTACATAAGACAAACCTATTAGGCATGACCTGGGGAAATGGTCAGACCTTGTATTGTGTTTTTGGCCTTGAAAGTAGCAAGTGACCAGAATCTGCCTTGGCAACAGGCTTTAAAATTTAAGACCCTTAAAAAGACACTGTCTCAACTGTGGTGTTAGCACCAGCCAGCTCTCTGTACATTTGCTAGCTTGTAGTTTTCTAAGACTGAGTAAACTTCTTATTTTTAGAAAGTGGAGGTCTGGTTTGTAACTTTCCTTGTACTTAATTGGGTAAAAGTCTTTTCCACAAACCACCATCTATTTTGTGAACTTTGTTAGTCATCTTTTATTTGGTAAATTATGAACTGGTGTAAATTTGTACAGTTCATGTATATTGATTGTGGCAAAGTTGTACAGATTTCTATATTTTGGATGAGAAATTTTTCTTCTCTCTATAATAAATCGTTTCTTATCTTGGCATTTTAATTAATCTCTTGTCATGATTATAGAGGTTCAGCTAAAGAAATATATTTCTCAGAAGACAGGTTCTGTAAGCTATGTGAATGTCAGTTGCACACTGGTCATGCTGAAGAACATTTATTTGATAAGGAATGAAGATCTGTATATACATATTTAGATGTTACAGGAAACACAGGGTTATGTTTTTAAAAAATCTCTGAAGTCAAAACATGGACATATTCCCAGGCCAAATGCATGAAATGAGGATAAGAGACAAAAGGTAACATCTACCAAAAATGATACTCAAAGGATTACATTTCATTGCTTCCCAGTTGAAGTGAAGATATAAATGTTCCATTCTGACCTACCTTTGAAAAACAATTATTTTGCCCTTATGGATTCCCTGTTCACTTAAACAATCCTGGGGCAGATGACCCATAGTCTTAAACAACAGGCTAATCACTGCAGAGAGATTGGTTGCTTTTTGCTTTTCATCAGCTGCAAGATTTACATAAAAAATCACTTAAGCTGGAATTCAACAAAAGGTATGTTTATACATTTTTATTCTCAAAAGTTGTAATGCTGAGTTTTTGATTTCTCATTTTCAGACTTTTATTTCAGTTAAATCCTAAGAACCTAAATGAAACAAATGAACATTGCTGGAGTGTAGATTACTCCACTGCGCCACAAAATAGAGACTTGGTAATTCAGTTCTTTGGTTGTAGAGGATAACATGGTTTTTCTCTACACAGTTGAGTAACTTGCCATAGAGTGGCTTTTTTTTTTTTTTTTTTTGGTATAAATGTAAACATGTTCACACTGGAAATACGCAATCTAGATTACTTGAAATTAGTGATCCCAAATAAATATGGAGGTTAAATTCTGATTTTGTAGACTACACAGGAATACACAGCTAAACCTGCAGGTATTTGGAATACAGATGATGTCTGTGTACTTGATTGGCAGGCCATCTTAGGAGTTTGAAGTATAACCATAACACATGGAATACCCTTGCCAATTACGGTTTTATTTTTCTGTCCATTCTTTGAAAAACCTCACCTCCAACCCCCTCAGTCTTTCAAACTTTAATTTACAGTAAAACAATCAGTAGGCACTACAGTCTTTACACAGGCCTCACACCAGTGTTGACTACTATTGTATACCAACTGCGTTTCATATGATAACTCCTTTGAAGCTAAGTAACTGATAAAGCTGTACACAGTCTGGGACCTAACACAAAAGAGGATGACTTCCAGACAGTTTAGGACTCTTGTCATTAAACCTTTTCTCAGTTGAAGAATTGTTTTTGAAGGTCTTGACACCAGACTTTTCAGTACTTGAAACTTGGTGGGAAGAGAGCTTAATAAAAACATTATATTTTTGAATTCAGGTGATGTCTGGCATGTAAGGAGCTGTTAGTTCCTCTTTGAAAGTCAAGCATCACTGAGACCTAGCATCCAGCTGTTTCCTGTGACTTTAACCATACAGTCCCCAGACAATTGTCTACAGTACAGTAGCTGTTTGATATTTCTTGGTCATTGCTTCTGGGGAATGTTTTGCCCAGCTATTTTGATGAAGAATTTGAGTGTCTGCAGTGTGCACAGACAGGTGTGTGCCAGGCCTGTACATGTAGTTTTTTATACCAGTTGTGTACTTTCAGTTTAATAGTGATCGAATTTAAAAGGCTTTGACACACTGCCTGAGTTAAAAGATAGTTTCTTATAAACCATTTTAGAAAAGGCTGTCTGCTTTCAAAACCATTAGTTGCCACTGACGCCAGGAATTCAGTTATTGGCAATAAGTTTAGGAATGTTACTTTCTGAGTTTTAACAGGTAGTTGTAAAATTATTTCCTCCATATGTAAGTATTATCTTGCTCTAATGCTGAAGGAAGACTTCGGATTGTATGGCAAGTGTTGCCCTAGTTTATGCAGGATATTGTGGCTGTTTTCCCAGCAATCTGGAATGGAATCACATGTCCTTACTCTTAATTTGCAATATTTTTGTAATAGTAGACCAAAAGGCTAGCAGAAAACTGCTTTCTAGTACTATTGCACAAATGATTTCCTTAAGTCACTATAACGCATAAATTGTAATTTTATATAGATGTTACAGATCATGGAATTGGCCTTCAAGTTAAAAGGAAGCAGTATTCCTTGACTATTCTAGTATTTAAAGGTTTTCAGGCTTCCTCTAATCTTAGGAACAAATACCATCTGCCATTAGACTTTTCCCTTGGTGATTTTTTAACATTTCTGGTACTTCCCTTCCTCTTTGCAGAAGAGAAATAGTTTAGTTTATTGAAGTTTAATGATATTTCCCCTCCTGTTGGCACCCCTATTTCAGATGATGTGATAAGATGCTACTGATAAACTCTGGGGGAAGAATTTGTCAGTAGTTCTATCTATATCCAACAGACTTCAAAAAGTGTATTTTGGATTGTCTGAAACAATAGATTTATTTATCTGAAGGTATACGGACTGCAAATAATTGAGCATCATCTCAGCCTCGGCAGTTGAACTTTTGTATATGGCTGCCACCAAAACATAACAATGGTTCATTTTTCATGTTTGGAACATGGCAGTATGGAAAAATTTTTTTGCAGTTTGTGCTCCTAACTAAACTGAGCTGCTTAACTGAGTCCTTAAGTCATTTAGTACAAATAGGCCAGAGGAATTTATATGTTATGCCAACAACATATAAATATGTTAGATAACCTAGTTATAATTTCTGGTGATTTCTATATATCTTTATATCTTCTTCTGATAATATCATAAAGTTTAGCAAGATGTTAAATTTTGTATTTTTGAGATGTTCCTAAACAAGTAAGCCTTAGATAAATTGTAACAGTGAGGATTGACACCATTTCCTCAACAGTTTCTGGAGTGTAATTGACACCAGTTTTTGGTTTGTTTGTGTGTTTTTACTGCAGTTTTAATTTGGTTTACTAATTTCTTTTGGCATTATTCAACGTGTCAAACAGGAATAGAAAAATGATAAGCTTTTCAATGAAGTCATAGGATTCTCAATTTTTTTTTTTTAATGCTTTTCTATCATCTCATAATTGAATGCATCTTACACGGAATATCTTGGACTTCAATTTCTAACTTCTATTTGCTTTTTCATGATATTTACTGGTTTAGTATTGAAGATGCAGTGATCTTTTGGGAATTCTGTACAATTATAAAGAGTAATAAAGCTGAAGGATGAAGTGATTCGAGTCTAGGGTTAGATAAAAAGGGCAAGGATGAGGGAAATGAAAAGTGGGAAATGGGAGAGGGAGGAATTTAAAGGTTTGGTAATAAAAATGCATTTGCTGGGGTCATAGATGTTTATCAAGAGAGGTTTGCACAGCAAAGTCTTTTGGCAGAATGTTTGGATAATGAGACTGTAGGGATTCTGTAATTCGTGAATCTGGGACAAAGTCTGCACTCAATTTGTGAACATGCAGGTCAAAGTACTAGTAAGGTTTATGGCCCATACTAAGTGGAAACGGGGCTTGGGGGAGGAGCGGATGGGAACACGAGTAAAGCATACTCCTAAAGGTGTTTTTGAAGAAATTCAAATATAGTGCTGGGCCTTTGTCTCAGGATTTTCTAAAGGGGAAATATTTTTTAAGCTGTCTGTTATAAACCACTTGATGGTTTATAGCCTCTTATACCTTTAAGTTGTGAAGGCCATTTGTGACCCCTTGCCTGATGCTAGAAGGAGGATTAAGTATAGCCCAGACACCTAGCATCGCAATAAGGACCAGCAGGCAAGAAAATAATAGTGGAGTTAGCTGCATTTCTGTATTTAGAGACTATGACATCAAACACTAATATTTCAAATTGTGACATTGATAGAAGAGATGTTCACCCTTGGGTATATTTGAGTTTAATAATTCTCCAGATAGGCCATCTCCAAAGTTATTTTATGGCATTGTTTTAAAATATTTTCACATGTGTTTTCATGTGTGTATGCAAAAGCACAATGGCACCTTTTATAAACAAATATACATTAATTGGGGATATGCTAAAATTTTTTTTTATGGGGTGCACGATCAGAAATGTTTAGAAATGATTTCTCTAGATCAGTGGTTCTCAACCTTCCTAATGCCGCAACCCTTTGATACAGTTCCTCATGTTGTGGTGACCCCCAACCATAGAATTATTTTTGTTGCTACTTCATAACAGTAATTTTGCTACTGTTATGTCTTAGACAACCCCTTGAAAGGGTCTTTCGACCCCCAAAGGGGTCGCGACCCACAGGTTGAGAACCGCTGCTCTAGATTATCACTAAAGTAGATGAGCGTTTGCTCTCCCAAGAATAACTCACTATTGTCATGTTAAGTGGTAAGTCTTAAAATGAGAAGCTGTTGTAGCAATCCAAAGAGGGTTGTGTTTTCTAACTTTAGCTTATCTGCTTAAGTCATTTGTAGAACGAAGACATCTTTTGTAGTCAACAGATAACCCAAATTAAGTGTTATACCAATTCAAAGTCCACCTGCTCCTACATATTAAACTATGTATTGCTGTGTGTTGAAATTCACATTTTATGTTTTTAGGCATTTTCTTCTTACGGCTTTTGTAACATTTTATTTATTTTCATGGTTGTAAAAGAACTGAGTTAATGTAGGTTTACATCAGTGATTAAATTTGTTTTAGCAATTATGGTTTAACCAGAAGTCCCCTGTATCTTGTTTCTCTTGTTCAGAGCAATCCCTAAATTTTTAGGAAGGAAAATGACTAATAAATTGAACTTTATTTGAGAAGATTCTGTTAATGGGCATAAACCTAAAATGATAAGATCTGACAGTTGCACTATAAACAGGATTGAATGCATTTTCCCGTCTTGATTTATGGCAGTTTTGTCCCCTCAAGTCAATAGACTAAATGGAGTTGTATTTTCTATAAATTGCACTTGTGAGCCTTCAAGTTACCAATATATATTCTTATGTGACCTCCCAACAACTGGGTGAGGTTGGCAAGTGAGTAGGTTAGTATTTTTTCATCTTTATTTTATGGATAGAAAACAGGCTCAAGAAGTTTAATTTGTTCCAAACCTAAATAGCTAATAAAGAGCTAATTCATAATTCAAACTCAGGCTTTTCTAACCCCAAATCCAAGCTCTTAACTATTGGTATATTGTGGAGTGTGATTTATTTATCTTGTTGCCTGTTGTGGGAACATGCATGTTTTAGCTTCTCATTGCTAGCTGGCTATCTTTGGTCATTTTTAGTCTTGAGACACTTTGACTCTCTGTGTCCACTAGGCCTACAACTGTCTTAAACTAGGCTTCATTTAGGAGGCAGTTGGGATGTAGCATAAAGAATACTAGCCTTGGGCTCAGAAGAATGAGCTGGAATCCAGGCCTGTACCAGGAACCAGCTTGTGACTTTGGACAAGTTGCTTAGCTTTCTGTGCCCATCACTCCATATGTAAAGCAGGGGATAAAAATAAGTCTCTTGTCAAGGTCAAACATGAAAACCTCTAGCAATGACTGGTTGGATTCTTGAAAGCTGCGAATTCTATATCATGGAGGCAAATTAAATATAGCAGATTTGTTTTCTTGGTTTCTTGAAAATTTGACGTTGCTGTGATTGTGCTTAGAGTTTTTTGAAAGTCGGCTTTAGCCAATAATTGCAAGAAATGTACTTCTGTTTTTGAAATAATATAGGAAGGAAAATGAACTTCCCTCCTTTCTTAAGGTTGGAAATAGATAACCCAGGCCTTGCCTATTTATTTTACAGACTTTCCTGATCTGCGTCTTTAATATTATGCTTTTCATAGCTATTTTTTTTCAGTAAAGCAAAAAGGGAAGGAATCTGTCAGCTATAGCAATGCAGCCCTGTACAAGGCCCGGCTGCACTCAGTGTCTTGTTCAAGCCTCACAACAACTCTGCTGTCTAAAGTAAGTTGACTTTTCCCAGGCTTTGCAGCCCTTCAGGCTATTTGTATTTGGCCACGCTTTTGCAAGATATTTTCAAACTGGTTTTTAAACAGAACTCAATGGTTGTCAATCTCTTCTTAATCTAGAGTGGTGTGAGTACTTCCTTTCCTGCAAAGAAAAGCAGCCTTTTTAGAAGTTATCAGTTTGGGTTTGAGTTTCTTCTTGTGATGTAACCTGATGCAACCTTTGCTTGAATCACTAATAATGTAATTGATTTCTTCTAGTCAGTCATAAATGAATCATTGACCATGAGTTCTTTTTAGTTTAAACTCAATTCCCTTTTTCTGTGGGACGATATCTTCCTTGAATAGCTTGCTGCTGGGTTGTATAGCATTACTGCATACCTCCATGAAGTAGGTACTTAGCCAGCAAAGCTTCTCGCTAATTTATTTTGCAATAGTATAGGAAACAAAGGGCCCCATTCTTAAAGGAACCTCAAGAGACTTATAGGCAAGATTTCTTTGACCCTTCCAGAAGTCTTGGATCTTAAAGGCCTGTGTGGTTCAGGCCTTGTGCAGCCTTGTAAACTACTCTGTGTGTTCCTATAATGTTTAAGATTGTGAGGTAAGAATAAGAGCTCGGAATTAATTAAAACACGGGTTAGATGGCCGGTTTTGTCAGAACAGTTATTCCTTGAGGCAGGAGTTGTGGTTCCAGAGTTAGAAATGGAGTGCTTCTGTAATATTGAAACATTAGATACCAGCTATTCCCCTAACTCCAAGATTCCTGCTCTTTCCCCCCGTTATCCTGTCCTTTAGAAGTCTTCTGGGATCCTTTCTCATGGTTAAAATATGATTGGTGTTTTTTGTTGTTTTTTTAATCCTCACCCAAGGATATTTTTCTTTCTATTTATCTTCAGATAGAGTGAGAGGGAGAGAAAGGGAGAGAGAGAGAAACATCTATGTGAGAGGGACACATCGACTGGTTGCTTCCAGCACGACCCCAACCAGGGCCAGGGATGAACTGTGCAACCGAGGTATGTGCCCTTGGTCGGAATCGAACCCGCAACTCATTGGTCCGCGGGCTGACGCTCTTAACCGCTGAGCCAAACCGGCCAGGGCATGATTGGGGTTTTGTCCTGCTTCTATCCCATTCAGTTAACAAGTACTCACCGAGTTCCTCTGTGTGCCCAGTACTGTGCTAAGCACTGAGGTTGCAACACTAGTCACCTGCCGCGCCCTGAAGGGGCGTAGGGCCTCGTGGCAGAGAGAAGGTTACCAACTAATGTCAAAACTGGGCCTGAGACATACATACGAAGGAAAGGAACGTGCTAAAGTGGTGTCCTGAGACTATAATAGATGAGGCTACCATAGAGAGGTTTCCCAGGGGAAGGGACACTGGAGCTGAGATCTGAAGGATGAGCAGGGGTCCACGTGAAGAAGGCGGGGAAGAGGGAGCAGGACACAGATCTGGTTAGAGGGCGTGCTGTGAATGAAGGAAGACCAGTGACTGGCGTGGAGAGGAATGAGGGCAGTAAGGCCAAATGATGCGGGTTTTATAGGTAGAGTGACCATATGCTTTGTTCGATACGTTTATCAACCAAACTGTAACTCTTGAGAGGAAAACAGAGTGCTATTAATAATTAAACCCAGATTATGAACATCAGCCAGAACAGATAGTCACCTCACTTTCATATGTTAAGAAGATTATCTTTGAATAAGGGCTCAGCAACCAGCACTGCGTCTACTTTCCAGTGAACGTGTCAGGGAGTTAGAACACCTTATCTAGTCCAAGAGGAACCCAAATAGAATTTAGTGTTTTTTTGGAACAGCTAGGTTGTGAGGGTTTGTTTGGGCACAGACATGAATTACATTCATAGTTTAAAGGTTTAGCATGGAAAGTTGGCTTATTTAGAGTGAGCTGCTAGATCAGAGGTACTTTCATGGTGTACAAAACAGCACAATTTAGCCATATCTTGAGTATTTTCCACATTTTTTTTTTTTGTTATAGCACTTGCTATTCTTGCAATGAGTGTTTATTTAAATATAATTCTTAAAAAATGGTTTCATTCTAGGCTTACATTTTGAGTGTAAGTACTACCTGGCCATACTTTCAAGGTGTGAGTCACTTACATTTTTTTCTTTAAATTGATGTGAAAATTGTATACAATTAAATGCATAGAGTTCAGTAAAATTTGCACTCCCATGTAATCCACTCCCCAGTCAAGAGGTAGAACATTTCTATCTCCCCAGAAAACTCCCTTTTGGGGCACTTAAAATTGGATAAGTGATATGGTTGTGGAGCCCGGCCTCAAATCAAAAATGAGTTGTTTTCCCTCTCCTTTCTCTGATTTTATTTTTGCTTCCTATCCATACGGTAATGGTTACTTTACACATGAAGCAAATTGTCACCAGGAGAATTTGTTGCCTTTTAACTAGTTATGATTTAGTGGTTACTAATATAGTGCGTCCCTGCCCAATTTAGTATGGCTTTTTAGTCTTTTAAAGTGAGTAGTAACATTTGAGTCATATCCCTATCGCTGACTCACAAGCTGATGTTTATTATTAGGCCGAAACTTTAGAATCATGATCAATTGAAAAAGATTGTGATAATGCCAAATTTACATAATGCCCCCCCTTTTTCTTTTTCTTTTTTTGTTTTTTTTTGTTTTTTATTATTTATTTTTGTTACAGATGTTTCTCCTTTTTCCCCCATTGACACCTTCCTCCCGATCCCCCACCCCCAGCATTGTTGTCTATGTCCATTGGTTATGCATACATGCATATAAGTTCTGTGGTTTATCTCTCCCCTCTCCCTCATCCCCCTCTTCTGAGGTTTGTCAGTCTGAACCCTACTTCTATGTCTCTGGGTCTATTTTGTCCCCCGCCCCCTTTTTTTAGCCTGATTATGTCACTCTATATTAGATTTGGCAGATAGGAGGAGATGAGTGTTAAATCTATCTATAGCTGAGCCCTAGCCTTGAGGACTTCCTTCCATCTCCAAATTCTCAACTCCAGTTGCCAAAGAGCAGTTAGAATATTGACCTAAGTTGCAGCACAATTAGTTGTGAAACAGAACTCAAGAGCTGTGTGTCACTGTTTAAAGATTCTTGAGTGCAGAGATGGGAATTCTTGTCCTAAAGAGACTTGATGAGTCTGGGATTACTGAGGGATAGGGAGCGGAGATAATTCACCAGTGACTGAAAGGGAGATTAACTCCTTTTCCCCCCTGTAGATTTAGTGCTCTGATTAGGAACATGAACTGGAACCAGATCTTGAATTAACTGTTTTTTCCTGAGAAGGACAATGTGTTCTGCTTATTAACAAAGCCTCTGCTGCCAAAGCAATGGTAGGCTGTGATGGTGATGGTGGTGAGTGGCTTAGACATTTCTTTCTCAGGGCAATAATGCCCAATATTTTAGAAAGAATGCCAACTAAGTGAAGGTGTATGGGAGTTTACAGCCAGATTTGGTTAGTAGAGAAACTTGTCAACCCATTTTCAATGGGAAAAGTCCTATAAAGTGATTACATATTCATCTTACTTGTTTTTAAAAAGAGGTTTCTTGCATTGCCCTGGCCGGTGTGGCTCAATTGGTTGAGCATCATCCTGTGTGCCAAAGGGTTGCCCATTCAATTCACGGTCAGGGCACATGCCCAGGTTGCAGTTTCGAAACCCAGTTGAGGTGCGTACGGGAGGCAACTGATCGGTGTTTTTCTCTCTCTCTCTCTCAAATAAATACAAGTTTCATGCATTAAACACAAGAAAATTTAATATGACATTTCACTGTATGCATGCTAAGGACAATTTTTCCTTCATTTCTACCTCCATCCTCCTACTGGCAAGCCTTCCCAGGAGCACCTGACTGCTCTGGACCCTTTGCTGTGCTGTCTACTTCTGTAAGAGTCTGACCCGATGGTGCAGGCACTTCCTGTAGACGTCCTGAGTGCCAGGACTGTGCTAAGCACCTTCACTAACTCATCACAAGCCTGGAAGAGTAGACATTTGTTCCTATAGTCATCTCTGATTTGAAGAGGTTGTGGTACCGTGATGTTATATTGTGACTTGCCGAAGGTCAGAGAGCTATGGGACCATTTGAGACTGGACTCCAGGTTTGTCCAAGGTCAAGCACCAGCTCCTAACCAATATCGCATCCCGGTGCACTGCTTTCTGATCCCATTGTATTGTAATTGTTTGCATCCGTGTCTGATTTTCCCATTAGACAGGAAGGCCTTGAAGTCAGGAACTCAGACCAGAGCTTTAGAAGATGTTAATATTAATCTATTCGTTCATAAATATTTGTAGAGTAACACCTATGTGCCTAGCATTATTTTGGCCAGAGACTTTCAACCCGTGTGCCGCAAGATTTTTTAAACATGAGTCTTGAGTCAAGGTCACTGACCTCTTTCCCCTTAGATTGTCAAATAAAAAAATGACGAGAGCGAACACAACAATAGCCCTCAGTGTGCGTGAATCAAAATGATACCTATCTTTTATGTCAGATTGACAAAAATATATTTTTTGGTGTGCCACAGAATGTTAGTAGTTTGTTTATGTGTGCCATAAGTTGAAAAGGGTTGGAATTGCTCTTCTAGGCATTTAGAAATATAGCAGCAAACCCAACAGAAATTCTTCCCCTTGGAGAGGGAAGTAAACAAGTCAGTGTGATATATCAGATAGTGATAGGCTCAGGGGCAGGGCTGCTGTGTCGGTGCCGTGGATGTTGGAGACCGTGGGACACCCAGCAGGAAAGGGATATTGGGGCTGCAGGAGGAAAGTTGCTGTTATAAGTAAAATAAGGAGGTGATATTTGAGCAGAAACTTGGAGACCAGAGAAACAGCCTAGGAGATAACTGGGGAAAGAACATTCCATTCAAATAACTGAGTGAATTCCAAAATTCTGCCAGGCTCTTTTCTCCCCAGATACATAATTGTGAGTTGGTATTCTTGGACACCATTGCAATGTCAAGTAACCTGGTTGATGGCAGTTCTTTCCTGGCCAGTTTTCTGGTCATTGTATGCCATAGGAATCAGCACAACTTTTATTATTCGAATATCCAGTTTGATTTTTTTTTTTAAAAAAACCTCTCCATTTTAGAAAGAATGACAGATCGTAATAAACAGGTTGATAAGAAGACAGTTTTTTAGAACAGAATATATCTGATTTTTTTAAAACTTGGTATCTATAATACATATGAAATGAGAATTGATGTTCAGTAGAATGATACAGTCTCAGCAAGGTGCTCAATATTTTGTTAGGACGTATAGCTAGGCAAGGCAACAGACAAGCATTGAAAAGATAACGGTTTTCTTGCTGACATTTAGATAACTGGAAAATTCAGTTATCCAAAATGCCTTTTCCTTACAGAATCTGAGATTAAAGTAGAGACTTGTTATCATTTAGAGCCCCTGCCATTCATGTATGAGACGAGATAAAAGCAAAGGTAGGCATTTGGAAACGTACCTTCATCATGCAGTCACTCAAAAATCACGGAACACTTGCTCTGTAAGGTGCTGGCAGGTATCTGGCCTATTCTTGAGTTATAGAAAGTCCCTGATGTTCGGATATAAAAATGGATATTTCCCTGGTTCCACTTGTTTTGTCTAAGATGAATGAAAGCATACTATCTATGAATGAAAGCATACTATCTAAGCATACATACTATGAATTCTCCAGCCATGCTCTGAGCCCAAGAAATAAGAGTATCTCCTTCCAAACAGTTTGCAACTTGATGTATCCATCCAGTCTAGGTTGTCTTCCTTTGACTGTATAAAAATTGGATGCGTACTTTTAGCATTTTAAGGTTGAGTCCAAGTCAGATATGATTCTCCCTCATCCGGAAGTCCAAGCAAAGCTATAAAGGAAGCAGAAATCCAGGTTTCTGGGTTTAAGCTTTTAAAAGCTCCTAAACATGAACCAGAACCAGGTAATTCTGGCCATTTGACTAATAATAGTGTGGTGGGATAGAAGAGAATGAATGAAAAAATGGGAAAATATACTTTGAAAAGCAGTAGTGATGTTATGGAAGATTTTATGCAGAACTAGAAATTTTATCCAAAGCAAACATTTACCAAAGGTGCCATAGGAGCTTTTTTGGGGGGTCAGTTAAGTAGACTCTTAAAACCCCAAAATTGTTCTTGTGTGTGTGTGTGTATTTTTTTTTTTTTTTTGGTCTAGTGATGATAGTACCACAGCCGAAATTCCCTAACATTAAATTGGGAATGCAAGCAAAATAAACATGTTAATCTGAAACCCGGTATCATGGATACAGATAGTGATTACAGCCTTGTGATTCTGCTAATAATATTTAGTGCAATCATCTATGGCGTCTCTCCCAGAAGATTTCTCAGATTCATCTGCGCAGATTAAAGTTCATTCTGTTTATCAAAATGCTGCAATGATTCTCTGGCTTTGAAAGGTGTGCCTTTGCCCTTCTGTTTTCATGAGAGACGGCCACCCTTCCTTTCTGATGAATGTCCCTTTGTTTTTCTTCCTTCCACCTACTCATGCTGAACTTGTCAGTCTAGATAGGAAAACACTGTGCTGCGCAGAACAAAATAAAAACATCTAACTTGTGGTTGGACAAACTTATTTTTAAATTTATCTTTATTGTTAAAAGTATTATAGTTGTCCCCCCTTACCCTCATTGACCCCCTCCACCCCACTCCCATCCGACAAACTTATTTTCAAAAAAAGTTTTTTTCCTTTATTGATTTTAGAGAGAGGAAGGGAGAGGGAGAGAGAGAGAGAAACATTGATGAGAGAGAACATCCATTGGCCGCCTCCTGCATGCACCCATTGGGGATAGGGCCCACAACCTGGGCATGTGTCCTGACCTGGAATCAAACCGGTGACCTCTTGGTGCATGGGTTGACACTCAACCAGTGAGCCACACCAGCTGGACAGCTGACAAACTTATTATTATTATTTTTTTTAATTTACTTTTGTTACAGATGTTTCTCCTTTTCAAACTTATTTTTAATAAGAGTCATTTGGTGTAACACTTTGTGTTAGGCGATAAATTAAAGTTCTGATAAAGCTAAGAGAAATGGAGTTATTTAGTTGCCTATTGAATAATTTAGAGGTTTCAGGGTGTTATTAGAGTAAAAATATATTTCACTATCTTGAGTCCAACTCTCTGGCCTAATACAGTGCATGTTTTTCCGGTGAAAATGTTCATTGCACTAGACGTTTATTTCAGAGGAACAGACACACGTGTGTGTGTTACACATGTTTGCTGGGGCACTGGAAGAGTAGAGAGTTGGCATTGAAAAGAGGAGAGTACATTTTGAGAAGTGGAGCAGGGGAAGTCAGGTGTGTGTGTCCTTCTGAAATTATCGCAGGGGAAGATGTGCTGATTAGCTTCAAATAAAACTGTTCATATATGGTTTATTCCAATGCCTGGCCACTGGTTTTGGTAAAAGGAAGTTTACAGAGAAAGAAAAACAAGATTTCTTTTACCACTGTCTATTATCACACACACACACATAAACAGAAAATAAGCCCCTGTGTACATAACATTTAAAACCTTATCCCAGAGGAATGCACCTGACAAGGACAGTGTGTGAGCTGGGAGGGTATATTTTTCATAAGCTTTCAAATCACCACATTTAGGGAGTGCTGACTGTGCAAGGATTCTCTTTCACTGGCTCTGAGTTCTCTCCACGTCGGAAGCAGGGATATACAGATTCGCACATTGTCAAGGCCTTAGCCACACCTCGGTGGTGAAGTACAACATTAAAAAAAAAGACGAAGCAAATTGAGCCTCACATTATGCTTGGACCTCAGTCAAATGCCCCTCTATGGACTTAGCACCCAAGGGAGTGACGGAGAAGCACTGGTCTGAGGGTGCGGCTGCCCCGGTTCCCAAGACGGAAAAGAGACCCCAAAGCTGCTGTGCGAATGCGAGGCTCTGATTCCTGAGGGCTTGATTTTTTTCTGGCATTAGTTTGGCCACCGAGCTCAAGTTTAACCATTAGGATTAGAAATGAAGAGCACCAGCAGTGGGTCTCAATCCTTTTCCTGCTTTAACAGGCAAGGCAAAAAGCATTCCCAGATCGCATGCTCCTGCAGGCATTTCGGGGTGACCTGTAATTTCAGGTACACTCCTTTCTCTCCCCGGAGAAAGCATATTAGACTGTAGGAGGGGAAGAGTCACTGCTGAAGATGCTCTGTGGGCACGTGGAAAATTACCCATCCCCGAACCCCGGTCCCTATGTTTGCCAGGGCCACCCTGTAGATTGATTAAACCACCATGCTTCTGACCTGCTGAAGTCCAGTGTCATTCCCTCCATTTGCACACATTCCTAGGCAGCACATCCTCGCCTCTGAGCTCTGCTAGGTTGGATCAGTCTGGTGACCCTTTCACCAGCCTCTTGTGGGCTGTCCTTTTTGCATGCCAGCCAGATGTGAAGCTTGGCCGGATCCTCATTCTGGCAAAGGTTCACTCCTGGAGAGCTGACTTCACCGAAGGCGTGAGAAGGGAGAGACTGACCCTGCAGCAACACAGACGTGTTCAATCATTAGCAGGTTTGAGATGCTTGGGTCACTTCTGGATCCCAGGATTCAGGTCCTCTCTCTTTTCTCCTTTTCCCTTCCTGCCCCCACAACATCCCCTCTTCTGATCCCCTACCTTTTCTCCCCTTCTTTCCTCCACTCTCTTCTCCTTTCTCGCCTCCCCTCCCCTCCTCTCCTCCCCTCTTCTCTCTCCACTCTCCTCCTTTCTCTTCTCACCTCTGTTTCTCAGGAGTGAAACTCAAATTCCTAAGGGGGTAAAGCGTCAAGGCTGATGCTTTCTCTTTCTGCTATCACTGAAGGAAAACTTCTTTTTCCTTCTTTTTACAATTACTTTCTAGGTGAGGTTGCAGAGAAAGACAAGTAATGAGGAACAGAAAAAGACAGTTGAAGTCTTCACAATTGGCAGAAAGACTGCAGACACATCTGCCTTTACTTAGACGCCCAAAGAAAGCCCGAGGGGCAGGACCGTGGGGTTTTAGGCACAGGCTCTAGAATCGGAGATTTCCTGGTTGAATCCAGCCCAAACCCTGCGGCCGGTGCCAGGAGGCAGGCACGTGATTTTCATGCAGTCCCCGTTTCTCTGCCTGTAAAACGGAGTTGAAAATACATCCAATCTTCAACTCTGAAATGCAACCTCTGAAAACAGGGTTGTTGCTTTTTTTTAAATCTAGGTTTGGCAAAAACACCTTGGGCAATGCAACCTGACCTGACCTGAAGAGATGTGGCCTCTTCCTCCTCCTGTATCTCTACACGTTTCACTGGAGGAATGCTGAAAGGGGTCCATTCTCTATGGCACATACTCCGTATTGAGTTTGTAAAACCTGAAAAATGCTGAATTGCAGAAATACAAGGGGCCCTGTGGGTTTGGGATAAGGTTATCCACTTCAGTGAGTATTTGGGATCCTAAATGGGATCTTTGTGAGGGTGTTAACAGGACCCGGGACAGGAATAATCACTCAGTAGGTGCTGGCCGCTGTCACCGGCGTCACCGTGCTTTGAAAGAGTGCTCCAGGGCACAGTGCCCCCCCTCCTCCCCTGCAGTCTTGTTTTCCGCGGTTTCAGTTATTCACGGCTCACCGGGATCTGAAAATATTAAATGGAAAAGTACAGAAATAAAAAAATTCATAAGTTTTAAACTATTTGCCATTCTCAGGAGCGATGAACTCTCCAGCGTCCCGCTCAGGCCCACGGGGTCGTGAGTCGTCTCTTTGTCCCCATCTCCACACTGTATCAGTTCCCGCCCTTCGTCACTTCCCCCTATCGGATCCACCTTCGCCACAGCACAGTGCTGGGTTCGAGTCACCCTTATTTTACTTACAAATGGCCCCAAGTGCAAGAGCAGTGATGCTGGCCATGCGATGTGCCAAAGGGACGCTGTAAAGGGCTGCTTCTAAGTGAACAGGTGAGAACAGTACAAGAACATATTTTGAGTGAGAGACCTCGTTTACATCACTTTTACCACAGTATATTATGATTGTCCTATTTTATCATTAGTTATTGTTGTTCATCGCTTACTGTGCTGGATTTATAAATTAAACTTGATCAGCCCGGCCGGTGTGGCTCAGTGGTTGAGTGTCGACCCATGCACCCAGAAGTCGCCTGTTCGATTCCCGGTCAGGGCACATGCCCAGGTTGTGGGCCCGATCCCCAGTGGGGGCATGTAGGAGGCGGCCAATCGATGTTCTCTCTCACTGATGTTTCTATCTCTCCCTCTCCCTTCCTCTCTCTCTAAAGTCAACAAAGAAAAAAAATTTTGTTTTAAATTAATTAATTAAACTTGATCATAGGTATGTATGTATGGAAGAAAACAGTATATGCAAGGTTTGATACTAACCGAGATTTAAGGCTTCAGTGGGGGGTGGGTAAGGGGGACTACTGTCTGTCTACTCCAGGAATAACTACAAATCTTATGTTAGGAAGTACATGAGGCCATGCAGTCTACAATCAGCTTATTTTATATCTGTTGTTTATATCTATCTTGAGTGCTGACTTCTGATTTTCTTTTCAGATACCCCCACATGCCCTCTGACTCCATTTTTTTTTATCTGAGGAAAAATAGCATTTTCTGTCTCTCTCTCTTCCCCTACCTTTGTCCCTCTTTTCTGCCTCCTCCCACCCCAAATACTTACGTGTCCTTTTTCCCTGATCACAGGGAACCAGATTGCTGATTACTGGCCAAGCTGCGGCAGCTTTCTCTGAGCACGGTGACTAATGGCCAAAAGATGCTCAATGTGAAACAGTAATTCAGTAAAGCTCTCAGGACATTTTCTCAGGAGTCTAGTGCTAAGAACTTCTCAACGGGGACAAGTTAGTGGGAAAAATGGAAAAGACTTAGGCTATACTATTAGGTGATTTGGGGGCAGAGGGGTATTTTGTTTGGTGTTTTCTCTATTACAAGGCCTTTTACCTGAGATAAATAATTTTTTTCCTTGCACATAAACTTAGGAGGTTGAGTATGAGAAAGGATACGTGGGTGTAGGCTGGAAGAACTTGATGGATTGAAATGGAGAATCAAAAACCAATGTTCCATGGTGAGAAGATAATCAAAACATTCTCTGTTGTAAGAAATCTTGCTATTCAGTTGAAAGCAAGAGCAAAAACCAAACAACTGGCAGCTACTTGTGGATTCATTTTGCCTGTCTGTGCTGGTTTCCCCAATGGATGGAGACTGTTTTCTGAGTACTCCATGGAATATTTTAAGTTGTTAGAAGCATTTTTTGTTGTTGTTGTTGTTCTGATTTTGTTGTGTTTGGTTTTGCTGTGAAGATTTTGGATTCTCAGAACCTAATCTAAGAGCTGATTTTTGTGTTGTCTTGATTTAAAAAAAAAACACAAGAAACAAAAAAAAACATGACAATGAACTGAATAAATCATTCTAAGTGGAAAGGAGATGCCAATAGAACACTGAGAACCTCAAGTTTTAATAACATTTTATGTTTACCTCGAAAACTCAGCTAAGATTCATTTCTTGCTGACAGGTATTTTGGAGGCCAAAGAAATAAATTTGCCTTAAGCACAATTTTTATGAATTTTTTACAGAATCTGTATTTTTCCTCTTTAATTGTGGTGGCTTTCTGGGTTCTGTATAGCATACCCTCTGCCTCCCCTAGCTGTATTGTGTCAAGACAGAAATAGAGATTTTGTAGAAAATTAAAACACTTATAATTGGCATTAGGAGAAAAGAAAGAAATCACAAAAGCTCTCCCCTTATCCTGTAATGGAAAAGTGCAAGTAACCACATTTTTCTTGGCCTCCTCTCAGGGCGCTCAAGGCCCATGGAATCCACTTGAGAATAAATCAGTAATCTCCATCAGAAGCTTTGCATTTATTCAGTCTCCAGGTACTCGTCTGACCTTCCCCTCAAACAAAATAACATTTAATCTATTTTTGTTTCTTAAATCTCTTTCTGCATTTCTGAATCCTTTGCTTATTAAAATTTTTTTTCCATTAAGTGATTGTTTTTATTTTGATCTTAGTTCAAAGGTAAACCTAGCTCCTGGAACCCCTCCCTCTTCTGTACTAAAAACACGTGCACGATCACTTTCCAAAGAGCAAGGAGAAAACGGCTCATTCTTGAGTGATAGGTTCAGTAGAAAAAGAAGTTAGGATCTGGAAAGATCTGGAAGCTCTCTTGGGTTGTTAAAACTTTGTTTTACTCTGTTGTTGAGTCCCTTTTAGCCCATCCAGGTACATTTTGCCTAAATCTCTTGTCCTTTCCTTTCTTTTTAAATATGTGTTCATTATCTGATTCTTTGAGTATCAACCGATGCTCAGCTCTAATGAGAATTCAAAGGTCATGAAGACAGTCATAACCACCAGGAGTCTATAATTTAATGCAGAAAAGAGCTTTGAAAAATCTACCAGTAGGACAATATTTTGTCTCATGATAAAGGTGCAGAGTGAAATGCTTAATTTAGGGACGTCTTCATAAGAACAGTGGCGTTTAGATAAACTGTGATGGGTTGAAGGATGCCAGAAGTGAAAAAGGAATGATGTCAATATTGTAAAGCTGAAGTTCAGTGAATAGAGTATTCCAGTGTACCTAGACCTCAAGATATGTCTATAAAACAAGACCTTGTATTAAAAATAAATAAACTGCAGTCTAGTGAGGGAGAAGTGTAAATAAAAGAATGTGTGAGAGTACATTTGCATAAAGCTTCACTGGGTCTGATTCTTGAAGTAGCCCTTTGCCCATGGAAACATGACTTCCCCGTTTCCTTCTGACTTGTCACACACAACTTCTTTGGGACTTTCTAAAGACATTTTTTCCCCCAAGATTCTCTGTTCTCTAAATTAAAATGTAAGGACTCCAAGTTCTGCTTTTTCTTTTTCACCAATTTCTCTTAGCTTTTCCTCTTATTATTCTTACTGGTAATTATCCCTTTCCTTTCCTCAGTAAACCTACACTCACTTCTCTTTCAACTTGGACCTTATAGGAAATGCCAGTACTGTTTTGCATGTCAGAGGACACTCCCAGGCCATCTTCTTCAACATCCCACAAGTTTCATTAAGCAAAATCCTACTTATTATAAAACCATGGCCAGATCCTTGCTTTCTGTAGTAGAGTAGAGTAACAGATGGCTCCAGGAGATGATGTTTCAAGTTGAGGCTCTGAAATCAGATTGCTCAATTCTGACACTTCCTAGATGTTTAATCTCAAATTACCCAGTCCTTGTGTGCCTTAATTTCCTCTTCTATAACATGAAAATAATATAGTACTTACTTCACATGACCACTGTGAGAATGAAATGAGAAAATCCATGCAGAACATTTAGTGCTGTGGTTAGGATGTAGTCACATTTTGATAAATATTAGCTATTATTTTCAATTTTTTAGCTAGCCATTTAGTACTTTTGTTTTGTATGCCTCATGATTACAGCCTGTGATGATTAATTTTATGTGTCAAAAATTAACCAATTTGACTGGACCACAGGATGCCCTGATAACTGGTTAAACATTAATTCTGGGTATGGCCATGAGGATTTTTCTAGAAGAGATTAGCATTTGAATAGATGAACTGAATAAAGCAGATGGCCCATTCCAATGTGTGTGGGCGTCATCCAATCCACTGAAGACCTGAAATAGAATAAAAGGCTGAAGAAGTTTGGATTCTTGTTCTGCTAACTGTTTGAGCTGAGACATCAATCTTTTCCTGCTCTCAGCGCTCCTGGTTGTCAGAGCTTCAGACTTGGACTGGAATCTGCACCATGGACGTGCTGGCCTTCCAACTACACTACAGGCTTTCTTGGCTCTCCAGCTTGCAGACAGCCAATCATGGGACTTCTCAGTCTCCATAATGGCATGAGCCAATTCCTCATAATAAATCTCTTGGTAGGTATATATCCTATTGGTTCTGTTTTTCCGGAGAACCCTGACTCATGCACAACCTTTCTAATCAAAGTGTGGTTTGTAGCTGGCAGCGTCTGCATTATCTGGGAGCTTATTAGGAATACGGATTCTCAGGCTCGTCCCTGCAATTTTAACAATATCTCTGAGTGATTCAAATACATATTAGAGCACACAGTTCCCTTACTCCTCACGAAAACTCCATGTTTATATCAATGCTGCATCAACTAGGGAACAGCCACCTCCTTGTTCCACAGACTTTGAAGATCTGCCCCTTAAACTATGACAATTTCAGCGAAGATGCAGAGTTAACAAAGATCTAGCCTCCTTTCAAATGGTGCAGTTATTGGGAATAAATTCTAGGGTTTTTAAGACCTATCTAACAATTCTCAGAGAGGTGAGGACTGGAGAGATGGATCCCTACTCAGTACACTTCCACACTGCAGAGAAATAAGGGAGCTGGAGGGGAAGATACTTTCTAACTAGGGGCAGTGTTCTTTACTCTGTTCTTACAAAATGGTTAAGAAAATCAGGGGAATTGAGGAGAGAGGAACACCTGAGAATCAAATATCCACTGAGAAAAGTTGACTAAACAGAGGTGAGTAAGAATTAACCATGAACAAAAGGCCTTTGAGCCAAGAGCTCCCACACTGACCTGGTATCCTATGGAGTTAACTTCACCTTCAAAGGGTAAATGACAAAAATTTAAGCAGAGTTTTTCTTAATGGGATTGACTAGGGTGGAGATCAAGGTATTTGTTGGAAAAGTGCCTATAGGCAACATAATCATACCTTCAGCTGCTCACCACCTATATCTACCTTCTCTATATTCGCTCCCCTCAGTTTTCTGACTAAAAATATACTACAACTCTCAAGTGTCCAGATTTCCAGCCTGAGTCCTAAGCAACAATTCAAGAACAGGTAAACGTCGAAGGGACATGATGGAATCCACCAACGCTGTTGGGCAAATATCAGGACCAGAAGAAATTGTGCCCAATAAGAGTTGAATAAGAAGCAGGAAAATGGACTTCCTTACAAATCACACACACACACACACACACACACACACACACACACACACACACACACACAGACACGAAAAAGGAATGTGGCATGTAAAAGAAAGGTGGCACATAAAACACATTAGAATGATAATTACTTCAGGAAATAAAAATAATAGACTGAATTTCCTCTGTTCTCTCAAAGGAATCACCATCATTGTGAATGAAAAGGAGAGGTGGAATGCTTAAAAAAGAAATTAAAGGGGAATATATCATCAGTGTTGAAATGAAAACTGCTTGAGAAGCTGAGAGGAGACAGCATCAACACTGAAAAAAAAATCAGAGATATGAAGGGTAGGCATGAGAAGAAACCACCCAGAAAGAAGTGGAAAAATACAAGGCAGTGAAAGAAATTAACTAGGAGGTCATAGATATGGAGACGCAACACTGGGATGAATTATATACTGGAAGAAGAAAAACTAGAATGAGCTGGAGATAAACAGTACATCCACATCTTATAAACATACTGTTTTCCAAAACAAAACAAGGCAATGGCAGAAGAATGCCTGCAGATTTTTATTATTTATGCAAAGTATAAAAAACATAAACATTTCTATATGTATAATGTGAAAATATAAAGCAATGAATGAGAATGATAAACACGTAATTCAAGAGAGTGGCTACTCAAGGGATTGGGGAATGGAATCTAAAATGTATAAACAGTGAGCTTCAACTGTGTTGGTTATTCTTTAGATAACTTGGTGGGCTGTTTATTATTTAGAGCTCTGCGTTTTGTGCTGGTGAGTGTGGAAGAACAGTCCTTCTCATACCTTATAGATGAGAGTGTGAGTTCTATTACATTCTTTATAGAGCTTAGTGGACATTTTTAAAAAATTACTTTTCAGTTATAGTTGACATATATAATATTATATTAGCTTTAAATTTACAACATAGTAATTAGATATTTTAGTGGGCTTTTAAAAAATTCATGTTAAGGAATTCGCTTACTCAGGAAATTTTTCTTCTATTATGTCCTAAAATGTTGTATTATAAAATAGTTAATGTATACAAAAAGGTTTAAAAAAAACCTTTTGAAATTCTAATTATAGTTGTATTAAATTTATGGTCTTATTTGGACAGATTAACATTTTAATGATATTAAGACTTTCTAGCGAGGAAAATTATATCTTTACATTCATTTATGTCTTCTTTATATATTTTGTTTTATGTTCTTTTCTTGTTAAATACATTTCTAGATAACTTATACTCTGTATATCTACTGTATATAGTATAATTATATATGTCTATTTCTAACTCCATAACAGTAATATAAAGAAAACTATTAGTTTGTCTATAGTTTTCTTGTATTTTGATGCCTTGCCAAATTTTCCTATTAGTCTTAATAGATTTTTAGTATTAAGTATTTAGTGTATATATATATATATATATATATATATATATACACACACACACACACACACACACACACACTATTAATTTAATTTTCTAGCCCTATTATATTAGTCAGATCATCTAACATAATTTTGAAAAATAATAATGATAAAAGAAATTCCTGATTTGATTCTAATTTTAATGACAGTGGCTTTAAAAAATTACCATGATAAAATATTTTTGCTGTTATTATTAAAAATTCTTTAATATATTTAATTAGATTTTTTAAAAGAAATATAAGAATAAGAATCAAAAATAAAGAGTTTTTAGATAATGAAAGATGATAATGTATTCATATTTTATTCAGTGTTTATTAGAAAATTTTTCATGATACATTTATATAAAGTATTTACATTTCTGTATTTATAGACATAATATTTTCCCTTGAATCATTTGAATTGTTACTATACTAATTATAGTTTTAGAAATGTATCTACATGGTCATGCTATATTATTTTTTAAATGCCTAGATATATTTAATATGCTAAAATTTTATTGAGAACCTAAGTAATTTTTCTTTCTTTCTTTTTTTTTTTTTAGTTATTTAGTTTGGATATTCTTGTGCTAGGTTAGTAGACCATCTTGGTAGTTTTCAGTCATTTGGGGGGATCTAGAATATTTTGAATAAGATGGATAAAATAGGAATTAACAACTATCCCCTTAACATTCAAATCTTTTTTAACCTGAATTTAGAAAGTGAAAGTTCAGATAGAGATATCAAAGTATTTGATCATATTTGGTTTTTAAGGTTTGGATGGTGCGTAGTAAGAGTTCAAAAACCAAAGGACCTGTTAAAATGTTCTGACTTATTCAGCTCCCAAGTTGTATAGTGAGAGTTGAGATAGTGAGAAGTACTACCTGAACTTTCATTTGTTATTTTGAAGTTTAAACTTTGCAGCAAAACTGATTGGGCCTAGGCCCGTTCTAATGATAGATCCTTCATGATATTCCAATTTCTTCTTTGGTGAAGAAGAGAAGAAGAGCATTAATTTTTTTTTCATATTGTCTTTTTTGTGTTATTTTTGTATTCTGTATATCCTCACTTATTTGTATGTGCTTGATCCATCAAATTCTAAAGCAAAATTCCCTACTATGACTTGTGATTTTTATTGTGTCTTTGTCAGAGTTTTGCCTTATATGTTTTGCTGCTGTAGTTTTTGGTGTAGAGAAATTCATTAATTGTACTTCTAGATCTCATAATATGCCTCTTTTCCCTGCTTAATGGTCTTGATTTTGAATTCTTATCTGATTTTGATTCTGCCATTTCTGCTTTCTGTTTGCACACATTTGTGTGGTGTAATTTTCCACATGCGAGTATTTTCTAACTTTCTTTGTCATTCTTTTAGGTGTGTTTCTTGAATATAGCATTGGGCTGGCATATCTGTTAGATTAATTTGGGTCGAAAATATGTGCACTAGTTTCAAAAAATAAAGGGGAATACATTTGCTCTTACAAAGTAGTATGATAGGTTTAGTTTCCAGCATGGCTTTTTTCAGTGTTGCTACTTGATTTCTCTCAGTTCTTTCAGTTCTGTTTCTTTCTGTGTTGGATTGCTTCTCTCACGGGAGCAAAATGGCCACAGAAGTCCAAGGCCTTCCATGTGCTGTACTTTACAGTCCAGGAAAAGAGAGAGCATCTCTTCTGAAAACCTTGAAAATTCTTTCATCACATGCCAAACCCTAAAAAAATATCACTATGACCAAGTGGTTGCCATGCCCATTGGGCCCGGGCCTGTGTTACTCATCTTGGAACTAATTACCTTGGTGAGATTGATATTATAATAAGTGGTAGTTTGAGCGAATTAAATCTCAGGCCTAAAACTAAATTTTGGGATTTATTTCTACCTGAGCTAATGTGTCATTATTCAAGACAACAAAGGAATATAAATATTATAAAGAAATTAACCCAATCCTTACTACTAGATAACAATATAATTCTTCATCTTCAAAAGCTAAGTGGATCAACTGATAAAACATACCAGAAATAATTAGAAATAATAAATAAGGTTATTATTACAATATTAATATTAATAATGGGAAAAATCAATAGCTGTCCACATAGAATAACCAATTAGAAAATATAATTGGCCTGGCTGGTGTGGCTCAGTGGTTGAGCATCGACCCATGAACCAAGAGGTTGCCAGTTCGATTCCCAGTCAGAGCACATGCCCAGGTTGTGGGCCCGATCCCTAGTGGGGGGCATGCAGGAGGCAGCCAATCGATGTTCTCGCTCATTGATGTTTCTATCTATCCCTCTCCCTTCCTCTCTTTCTAAAATCAATAAAGAAAAAAATATTAAAATATATATATAATTGAAGAAAATATTTATAAAAATTATAAAATTATTGAATAAATTTATTAAGAAATATGCAATATTTATATTAAAATGTATGTACTTTAACTGAGAGATTTAAGATGTTTCTAACTAGAGAAACTCAATATTGCAAAATTTGTGCAATCCTAATCAAAGTCACAGCGAGATTTCTCTTTTGGGTGTGTATTGGGAGAAGGAGGTTTTTCAGTTGAGGCAAAGTATCTGATAAAATTAATTATGCTAGACCTGCCAGGAAATATCACCCCCAACAACAAAAAAGCAGGTGTAATGCGCCATGTGGAAGAAGAAAGTCTTTTCTTGCTAGATACAGACACATAATATAAAGTTACAGTAATTAAAAAGAATGAGGTAGTGGTGCAAAAATAAAGAGAGAAAAGAGTAAAATAGAATAGACAACCCAGAAAAAGACCAAAATAATATAAAGGTGACTTAGCACATTAATGGAAGGTGTGTGTGTATAAAATCCAAGAGAGTATATGAATTATACAATATATAGTTAGGCAATAACTAGTCATTTGGGAAAAAATATACAGCCAAATCCTTATCTCACAGCTCATACTAAAATCAATACCAACTATAAGTTGAAGTAGAGTAGGCCTTTCTATGAATGTTGGGAAAAAAAAAATCAAGAACTATGACTATATAAATATTTTAAATTTATATATGTGAAAACAAACATATTAGTAAACAATCCTTTTCTTTTTGCTAAGGAAATTATAAAATCTGGACAAAATTTCACCACTGAAGTCACTGGAGAGCCAACAAGTCAAAGAAAGAAAGAAACCCAGAGAACAGAGTTTTGCATTTGGGACTGCTTTTCTCCTAGAGGCATTTGCTAATGTTGAAGGTTAGGTGGGAGGCTGAGAATGTGAGCTGAACTTTTGAAAGACCCTTGGGTCTAAGGGAGGGAAAGGACCTCAATGTTGCCAAGAAGAAAAACATTGATAGATTCACAAGTTTTAGGTTGGGACTCCAACCTAAAAGATTGCACTCCATGAATAAGGGTGGTGCTGAAATAAATCTTTCCACAAAGGATTAAAGCCTAACTTCTAATCATATCACTTTATCACTGAACTGGGATAACCCAGTATTGCTAATGTCCCTAGCCACCTGTCAGAAGCAAACAAAATCCTCTTTGAATGAAGATAGTATTCTAGTCTTAAATTATCTCTTACCATTTTTCATATACAATATCTGACACTGAGTGAAAAATAACCAGACATATAAGAAAGCAAGACAGTGTGATGGAAAATCAAAAGAAGCAACAGACAGTATAAGGAACTCATCAGGAATCTTAAAAATGGAGTTTTCATACATGGATTTTAAATTACAAATGAATAATGTAGCGGAGATAATAAGACATGAGATTGACAATTTTAACATATAACAACAATATACTCTAAAAAGATACAAAATGGACATTCTAGAACAAATATATAACTAAAATCAGAAACCCAGTGGACAGATTTCACATGAGGCTAGACGCATTAAAGAGAGAATTAGAGAGAATTAGTGAACTGGAAGATAAATATGAAAATATATATTTACAGGATGAAGCACAAAAAGATTAACACACACACATACACACGCACATGCACACACACACAGGAAACAACGTAAGAGACATAGGGGAACTAGTGAGAAGCTCTAAACCTGTATATTAGCAGAGTCCCAAAAGAAGAAGAGAAAGTTAAGTGAGAAACAATATTTGAAGAGACAATGAACGATATTTTCTTTTAAAAAAAAATCTGTGAATCCAAGCTGGATAAACACAAAGAAAACTACACTAAGGCACAATGACAGAGAAGGCATTATATAGCCGGCTAAGAAAAAAAGAAAACTTACCATCAAAGCAGCAACAATGAAACATATAGTTGACTTCCCTCCAGGAGGAAAAGAAAAAAGAAAGCCTAAAGACAATGGAATGATATATTAAAAATGCTGGGAAAACATTTGCAAAAAAGTTTCTATAAGCTGAAAAAACATTTTTCAAAAATGAGCATGAAATAAAGGTATTCTCCAGTACATACAGGAAAGTTTTGCACCCACAGACCCATGCAGAAGGAAATACTTTCTATCTGTATGACCACGGGAGAAGAAAGCTATTCTAAATGGAAATTCACAAAGATACAGGACAGATTTAAGAACTTCAAACAGAATAATTAGGTAATTTTGATATAAAACTATAATATTATCCTGTAGGGCTATATTACAAATAACATGAGTTAAGAGGATAAAGGCAGTTAAAGTGTTCTAATGTTTTTGCATTGTTTGAGAAGAGGTTATATTTATTTATCTTAGACTACAATATGTTATCTATGCATGTTGTGATCTCAAGGGCAGGAATATAAGAGAATATATAGCTACCAAGTTAATAGCAGGAGAAGATGGAATTATAAAAATAATTAAACAAAAGAAAGACATATAACTTGAGTCGCAGACCTGGCACTCACTACTGCTTGAATCTGAGTCTCAGCTTCTCGCCTTCCTCCCTGAACAACAGGAGCTTCAGCACCTGCTCCAGCTTCTCCATAAACCACCTGACCCCGTGCCCCATGCAGTCACCCAGCCACCAGGCCAGCTGGCCAGCAGCAGTCAGCATCTATGCAGGCGCTGAGGCCTTAGTCTTCCAGATCTTTGTGTCCCACTCCACCAGTGTGTGGGGCGGCTGGGGATGTAGGGGCCTGGCTGCAGGGATTGTCAGGGGTCTGGCGGGCATAGGGGGCATCCAGAGCATGAACGAGACTATGCTATGCCTGAATGACCCACCTGTCCTCCTACCTGGAGAGAGTGAGAAGGCTGGAGGCTAATAATCAAAGACTGGAGAGCAAAATCCAGGAACACCTGGAGAAGAAAAGACCCCTGGTCAAAGACTGGGGACATCATTTCAAGACCATCAAGGATCCGAGAGCTCAGATCTTTGCAAAGTCTTTAGACAATGCCCGCATCATTCTGCAGGTTGACAATGCCCATCTTGCTGCTGACGACTTCCACTTCAAGTACGAGACAAAGCTGGCCAACCCCAGTCTGTGTAGAGTGACATCAATGGTCTCTGAAAGGTCACTGATGACACCAGTATCACGGGGCTGCATCTGGAGACAGAGATAGAGGCTGTCAAGGAGCAGCTGCTCTTCATGTAGAACCACAAGGAGGAAGTAAATGGTCAGCAAAACCAGATTGCTACTCTGGGCTGGCGGTGGAGTTGGATGCCCCCAAATCTCAGGACCTCGGCGAGATCATGATGGACATCAATGTCCAGTGTGACGAGCTGGCTGGGAAGAACCTGGAAGAGGTAGACAAGTACTGGTCCCAGCAGACTGAAGAGAACACCACAATGGTCACCTCACAGACCACTGAGATAGGAGCTGCTGAGATGACATTCACGGAGCTGAGACGCACAGTCCTATCCTTGAAGATCAACCTGGACTTGATGAGAAATCTGCAGGCCAGTTTGGAGAACAGCCTGAGGGAAGCAGAGACGTGCTGTGCCAGCAGATGGAACAGCTCAATGGGATCCTTTTGCACCTGGAGTCGGAGCTGGCCCAGACCCAGGGAGAGGGGCAGCGCCAGGCCTAGGGGTAGGAGCTGGCCCAGACCCAGGTAGAGGGGCAGCACCAGCCCTGGGGGCAGGAGGGCCTGCTGAACATCAAGGTCAAGCTGGAGGCCGAGATCGCCACCTACCGCCGCCTGCTGGAAGAAGGGGAAGAGTTTAATCTTGGTGACACCTGGACAGCAGCCACTCCATACAATTCATTCAAAACACCACCCCTGCAGGATTGTGGGTGGCAAAGTGGTGTCTGAAGTCAACGACACCAAAGTTCTAAGGCGTTAAATGCAGCAGAAGTGGAGAGCCCCTTGGGGGTGCAAGAGGCCCATCAAATGTTCAAAGATCATTGGGAAAAAAAGAGAAAGGAAAGAAAAAGAATGTAGAACAGGTAATACAGATAAAAAGCAAATAGCAAAATCATAGACCTAAACCCAAGTGTATCAATAATTACATTAAATGTAAATAGATTAAATATTACAATGAAAAAACCAATATTGTCAGAATGGACTAAAAAAGAAAAGAAAACAAGAGCCATCTATATGTTATATGTAAGAGAAATACCTAACTTATACAGAAGAGATTGAAAGTAAAACGATGGAAAATGTATATAATGTAAAAACTACCAAAAAGGAAACTATCATCACTATATTACTGAAAGTAGGTTTATGAAAAGTGGAGAAGAAAACGTAAGGGGAAGGAGGACAGGGAGCCCAGGCAAGCAGTCTGTGATCTTTGTGAAGAACCCATTTCTCTGCTGAGGGCAGCCGGCAGAGGGGCGGAAGGCCGGTGAACACGGAGCATGGAGATTCGTAAAATCAGTGGGACATAGGTTTGGAAAGATGGGGCCAGGTTTAGGGAAAGCCTGTGAATATTTTCAGTGGATATTATATGTCATGGATTTAGTCATGACTATAATCAAAGTTGGCATATCTGTACTTAACGGTTATGAAAAATAAGAATTTAAAACATGTCATTATCAACCCCATTAATCGCCTTTAGATTATTGGAATAAGTCTTTACTATCTACTGTAAGTGTTTTTTCCTTTTTTGTGTTCTTTCTTTCCATTTGTTTATTTTCTATTGGGACGATGTTGATTCACAAAACCATACAGGTTTCAAGGGTACAACTCAACAAAACATCAGTGTTAAACTTTCCTTCACCAGCTTCAAACAGTGAGAAGGGAACCCGGCACTGCAGAAAGTGTCTGGGTTCAAATTCTGCTGTCACGTTTTGCATCCATTTCTTCCTGGCTGTGTGACCACGGGCAAAGACTCTTAACCTCTCTGTGCTTCTGTTCATTGTAGTTTTTTTTCATCTGTAAAATGGGAATAATAGGAGAACATAACTAATAGGCTTGTTCTGAGAATCACATGTGTTAATTGTCATGACTTCTGAGAACAGAGACTGGAGCATGGTAAGAGTAAACAAATGGCTGTTATTTTTATTGTTATTGTAATCGTGATTTTTAAATGGGAAATTGTTTTATTATCTAAATTCAATGCTGATTCAGTAAGTCTAAGGACACGAAGTGAACAGCCGTTTTCTCTGGACTTGCTCTGTCCTCAACCCTGAACCAGAAGGTTAGTAATATGTCGTGGGTCTGGTCTTTCCTCCTTGAAACATATTTGTTGAAATCTGGCAAACAAGGCAGAGTCCTTCCTATGTGTGGGCCTTCTGCTTGGCAGGGGGAATACTGTGCAGTAAGACACAGGCTTTAACCCTAAAGGAACTCGCAGCCCTGCAAAGAAAGAATTTCCATAAATAAAGGATTTCCATGCAGTGAGATAGGGCTAAGAGGAGGAAGGATGTATCTCAGCAGTAGGATAAAGAATGCACCTTGCAAGCAAAGGTGAGGAATACAATAGTCCCCCCTTATCCTCAGGGGATAAGTTCCAAGACCCACAGCAGATGCCTGAAACTGAGGATAGTACTTTGGTATATATATAGTTGTTGTTTTATTCCTATACATACTTACCTTTTACTTAAAGGAAGCACTTTATGTCTTCTTTTTGGTGTATCCAAATCTTCAGTACTGCTACTCTTGCACTTTGGGGCCATTAAAATAAGAGTTACTTGGATATAAGCACTGGGATACCATCACAGTTAATCTGGTCACTGTCACCAAGACGGCTACTGAGTGACTAATGGCAGATGTGGTGGTGGTGGGAGGGTGGCGAGTATATACAGCACGGAGAGTCTTTGGACCAAGGGGTGATTCACGTCCCAGGGTGGACGGAGCGGGATGGCATGAGATTTCATCTCACTAACACAGAATGGGGCGCAATGGAAAACACGAATTGTTTGCTTCTGGAATTTTCAGTTTAATGTTTTTGGACTGCAATTGACCGTGGGTAACTGAAACTGTGGAAAGCAAAGCTGAGGATAAGAGGGGATTACTGTATTTTCTGGCCGGGTAGGAATGGAAAGGCTTTACGATGGATTTGGAAGAAGTAGGAGAGGATTTCTGGGCGTAAAGAACAGCACGCACACAGGGCGGAATGGCGTGGAAGCACAAGGCATGCCTGGGGAACGGCTAATTGCCCTTTGTGCCCGGTACATCAGATGGACAGAGTGACAAGTAGCATTTGTGAAGGCTGGACAAGTAGGCCAGCATTGGGTTGTGACTCCTTTGCCACGGAATTTAGAATTTTTCAGAATTATTTTAATGGCCAATCTTTGTACCGCAAACCTTCAAATAACGTCCTACTTAAGGTATAGTTAGTTGTACTTTTCAGTTTATGGAAGACATTGAGTATTGTTTCCTAAGTAGTCAAGTATTGATAGGAATTTAGGGTTAAGAAACAGAATCATTCTTTCTTAGACTAAATTATATTATGACCAACTAAATGTCAACTTGAACTTGCGAAACCGTTTATTCGGTATATGGTTATGCAAACTATGACTATAATAACAGTGACAAAAATAATACCATGAATATTAATAATACCATCTAACATCTATTGGCAGTGTTTTATGTGCTGGAAACTGCGATAGTCTTTTAATTTCATTAGTATATTTCTCAGAACAACTTTTTGAGGCAGATACTATTACTATTACCTCAGAAAATATATTTATAAACCAGCCCGGCTGGTGTGGCTCAGTGGATTGAGCGTTGACCCATGCACCAAGAGGTCGCCAGTTTGATTCCCGGTCAGGGCACATGACCAGGTTGTGGGCCCGATCCCCAGTGCAGGGCATGCAGGAGGCAGCCAATTGATGTTCTCTCTCATCGATGTTTCTATCTCTCTCTCTCCCTCTCCCTTTCTCTCTCTCTAAAATCAATAAAAGAAAAAAAATAAAAGAAAATGCTTTCACCTCTCTCTCTCTATATATATATATATATTTATAAACCAGTAAAAACACTACACCAATGGTAATGGTAGGTTATGTCATTTTCTTTATATTGTGGACCCTGAGAAGAAAGATTCATTTGATGTGAACTCTAAGAAGAAATGTATCTGCTGTGATGGACCGCACACAGTCTCAACCTAGGTGAAATCAATCGAGAGCCCAGATTTTACGAATAATCAGAGTCTAGCAGCTGATAGGGGCTTCTCACACACTCTTTATCGCAGGAAGAACCTCAGACTGAACTTCGGCTTCCTGAGCTATGCTCTTCTCCGTTGCAGTGATCTCCCAAGTCACCTGTTCTAAGGGATTTCCTGGTTTCCTCTTCCCACTAGTGGAATAAGACCTGCCGCATCTAATCAGAACTACTCCACAATTCAGACCAATCGGAAATGCACGAATTTGGATACGTCATTTATATGAAATGAACCTAATTGGCTACTTGGGCAGGAACTTTCTAGCTATAAACAGTGGCCTCCCCTTTGTAGGCAGCACACAATTTAGGTTGCTAATTGAATCTGTGTTTCCTGGGCTGTATTTGCTCAAATAAATGCTTATTATTCTTTATCACAGCCTAAAATTAATTTTGGTTTACAATGTGTATTCTAGGCCTCATCTCCTTTTATTTTCCTTGAATGCCCATCTTTTCTCTAGTTTTATGATATAGGATAGAGAGAGAGACAGAGAGAAATAGGGAGGGAGATGGAGGGAGAGAGAAGAAAGAGAATCAGGAGAGGGGAAGGCCTTTAGAAAATTCTTCTTCTTAACTGATTACAGTTTGAATTTTATTCATCTTGTAAAACTGATTTAGAGAGAAAAGTAAAGACAATTCTATCATGTAAGAATGCTATTCTAACTTGGTGGTTTTGCCTAGGTTGAGACTGGTAGGTGCTGAATTAGAGATTCTGGAAGATAAACTGGTATTCAAGCAGGCTGAGAGTTTGTCTTCTGTACCTGCCTATCAAGCCAGACTCAAAGGAAGTGCCAGAATATTAATTATATCATTTCCCTTCCCACTCACCACCTTTGCACGACATCAGGTACCAACTCAAGATGGTCACTAACTTTCCACTTACGAATATTCACCTGTTTGTGGGGAAAATAGAATGAACATTTGAGTCTCTCATAGTACTACCAGAAAAATGTCCATGGACATCCCCTAAAGATCGGAATTACTTCCACAGGGAATTTGTGATGGAATAGTCGATTTAGAAATTTAAATCTCGGACTTAGATTCAGAAATTAAAAAAAAAACAAACCCTTGCCGAAGTAAGTATTTGCTTCAAGTTCTTTTTAATTCCTAGCAACTGTGGGTTTAAGATTTTCACAAAATGAGAGGAAAGAAATTATGTGTAATTTTCTCATCTGAACCAGTCTCTTTTTACCCACTGCTTTCCAGATTTCAGCTAACTTAGCCCGTCGGCCAAAGCCTGTAGTGAACGTCACTTTCCAACAATCTGAATGGGAAACCACAGAGCCCCAGCACTTTAAAATTACGTACCGACAAATCCAGAATAATCAGAGGAAGCACAAGGCAGATTAAGTTTTACCTAAAGTGGAATTTAAGCCACGCCACAAGTAATTGATTCTCTTTCTAGGATAATTTGAGGACAAAGGCTTATTTGACTTTTTAAAACACAATGGCAGATCACTATTTTAACATTACGGTAAAGTCAGAATAGTGAAGACCTTTTCTGTGACACTGATCTATTTTTTTTTTTTTTTCTTTTTGCCACCATTGTCCTGCCCCCTCTATGTGAACATCTGTCACTCTGGGACAATTCGTAATTTGTGTGCCTGTCTTCACTATCAGATGATTAGTTCCTCCAGAATAGGAATCTCTTCTTATTTATTCTTATAAAATGTATCTCAGCATTTGCCACAGTATCTGTATATGGTGGGCAGCCACCCAAAGCTGTTGAATGTATGAATGAATAAATGTATGCATGCTACTGAGACTCTGAATTCTATTTCAGCTCTGTTGTTAACTAAGTTAGTCTGAACAGCTGATTTAATGTCTCTTCATCTACAAAAGGTGATCTTGAGAATTTCTTCCAGAAAACTTTTATTTCTCTAGAAAGTGATTTACAGCATTTTATAGACTGTGACATGGGAAGCATATATTGTGAATAAATAATTGAAGTGTTGCTATCGGACCACCATGTTTTGGAAACCTGACTATTGTGTACCTTTTTTTCCCCCTCGCTTTGCCAAAGATTTTAATCGCTTCTGGCTCGTTTTGTTTCTTTCCCACTGATTCTTAGAGGAAGAAAATAAGTGAGGAAAATAGTTATTGTACTGAAAATATTGAAAGTCAGAGAACTTTGGTGGTTTTTCTTTTTACTTGAATTTTTTCATTGAATTTATTGGGGAGACATTGGTTAATAAAATTATATAGTCCCAGGTGTACAATTCTATAATACATCATCTGAATATTGTACTGTGTGTGTACCACCCCACTTGACTTGGAGAGAACTTTGTTCTTAATGCTGGCTGCTGGGGACCTCATTTCTCTGAGCACAGTTTCCATGCCAACCTAAAATAACAGTCTAGCCCCTTCTGTATCTTATAATTCTACTATAATTATGACAGTGAAGGAAAAAACAGTGGGAGAAGATAGATCAAGTTGGATGTTTCAAACCACAGGTTGGTGATTAGGTAATATCTACTTTGTTTTTAAAATCATCTAGATTCTTACATTTGTGTATAGGTGACAATTGCCCCAGAAATTTTCCATGCTTTTGAAAAGCTTGCATAATTGCTTGTGTGGCAATTGTGAAATCACCCCTTGATGTGAACTTAGCCCGTAGAAGGAAATTTCAAAAATTGTCTTTCTCAAAATTTCAGGCTTTTGCTCCTGCAGAGATGGAAAGGGGAGGGGGATGTTAGTGGAAGCTAGGAAGGGGGAGGAGTTTGTGTAATGAGTGGAAAAATCATTGGAGAGTTTATAAACAGTTGCAGTGCATTGAGGCAACCACATTTCAGGCGATGGAAAGAAAATACCATAAACCCATCATTTGTCCTCATTTCAGCAGAGAAGGAGATTGTCCATTTTATGTTTTGGTCTTCTGTGTTTCGAAGATTGATGTCAAAACAAAAACAATAAGATACTCGTGGTATTTTCTTTCCTAATTTGCCGATTGAAAACCAGCTACGCAGAAAGCAGGATTCTGAGTGTACTGCAGATGAGTTTATTCAGAGCCTTTCTATTAGCTGCCATTTCAGGAAAGTTTTTTTTCTCCTTAATTGCAAGAGAGCAAAGAAAGACCCAGTGAGAAACTGGTTACCAGAAATCAGTTTTGAAGTCTCTGATTTGGGGGAGAGTTGGCGGTCTATAATAAAAAATTAAAGGCCGGAGAGATTTTTAAAAAAATTATCAAAAGCAAGTCGATACAGAAGATATTAAGCTGATATAAGAGAACCTCCTTCAGAGATTTCAAAGCCAGCTACTTAATGTTTCCCCAGAAAGTCTTGAAGCTTGAAAAGGAGAAGCCTTTATATTCTTGTCCCTTCCTTTTGTGTGTGTGTGTGTGTGTGTGTGTGTGTGTGTGTGTTTGCTAAATAATTCAAACAAACAAAAAGACAAATATAGCACCTTTCCCAACTCTCCTGGATCTTTCCCCCTTGGGCAATCTCCTGTGTAACCTTCCCTTTTGCAGGTTCAGGGCAGTTGGGCCTGTGTAAAACAATAGATATGCAAGATAAGAACAGGGCAGTTGCTCCAAGGCCTCGGCCTTTATCAGGATTAACTGTTACACCAATGAGCAAAACAGGACGGCAGGGTTTTTCCACCACTGGCCTTTGCTGTTCCTGGGTGCCAGATGGCATTATATGCATGAAAAAAAAAAAAAAAAAAAAAACACTGCAAGTTATAATGTTGACCAGGCGCTGTTACTTCCACTTGATCACACTGTTTGGGGCTCTCTTTGATGTACAAAACACTTCTAAGATAATGAAATGCGTTGGCAGCTGGCTAATGGCTGGGAAAGTGCAAACCCTGCACTGAACTCTTCCAACAGACTATTCAACGGCAAGGTAATGTCAGACCCACGCTGGAGAGGGAGCAAAGAGGCTAGTTGCCAGGCAGGCCCGGGACTCCTGGGCAAGCGGCTGTGGAGGAGCTGGTATTTTTCTCTCTTCAATAGAAGTGGTCTGTGCCTGCAGCAAATGAGAAATAAATCCATCAAGGCCAAGCTCAGGCTTATTTTCTACCAGCTGCTGGAATTTGCATAAGAGCCTGTGCGCACAGGTAAACAAAGACAGCCTACCCGTGTAGACCTGACAACTGCTAGTTTTTGTTTGTGTACAAAGTAGGGCCTCATCTTTATGCAAAAAAAGAAAAAAAAAAGAAAGAAAAGGTCCTATGAATTAAATTTGACTTTGCTGCTGCTAATCTTTTCACTGGCCTGATTCACTGGGAAAATAGAGCATGCATAATTGGATAGGGAGGCATTTTCTCACCCCTCTCTCCCCTGATGCTACAGGCCAACTCCACAGAGAGACACCCTGGGTACCAGGCCCTTTGGGAAGTCTTCCCGTACTTCTGCACCTTCTGGCCCCACGATCCTACTTCAATTCCAGCTGAATTTCGGCCACCAAAAATTCTTCCACCACCTGGACTCCCCCCACCCCCGCAACTCAGCAGAAATCCTTATCCACGAGGTTAGAATGTAAACTTGAAACAGAAACTGCGTTTAGTCCGAAGGTCAGGAAGCTACCTGACTGCAGGTGATCCAGCCCGGCTGCTGCTTCTGTGCCGCCAACAAACTGAAGAAGACTTTTTATATTTGTAAATGATTGGGAAAAAAAATCAAAAGAAGAATATTGTGTAATACATGATCATTCCAATTCAAATGTTAACGTCCAAAAGTAACGTTTCCTGGGCACCCTGCCACATCCGTTTGTTTATGCATTGTCTATGGCCATAGGGCAAAACTGCAGGGTTTGAGTAGTTGCTTCAGGGACTTGAGGATAGCCTGCAAAGCCTAAAATCTTGGCTGTCTGGCCCTCGAGAGAAAAAGTTCCATCCTGCCTTAAGCTTTCGGCAGAATTACAGAGTGGGTGCCTCAGACACCTTTCTGACCATTTCCAGAGTCTGAGAGTGTTCAGCTGGGTGAAAAGCTCTCCTCAGTTCCAGCATTTCCATCACCTTGATCTGCAAAAGTTGTTAGTGTTACCATCTGAGACACTCTCCTTCCCTTCTAGCTTAAAATGGAACCGGTTTTTTGAAGTTCCTGCTGAAGCTTCCTTTCTGGACTGTGTCTCTCCAACAGTCAACTCCTGCGCTGGCCTTTAAACAGATACCTCAGGTTTGAAACGCCCCACTGGTGTCTGTTCAGCTGGAGTGGAAAGCTAAGGGGAAGCATCGGGGTGGGAGGGGCCTGATGCCCAAGCTGCTGGTTGTGGCGTTGTCGCTGTCCAGACTCCCTGTGCCAGTCCTCGGTGTGTGCTGTGCAGGTTCGCAGCTCAGGTGGTGAGCTTATCTGAGCCAGCAACTGCCCGGCCCACAACTGCTGGCTGGTGTTTCTGCTCAGAGTTCAGCCTTTGTGAATGCGAACAGTGTGCTTTTTTTTTTTTTTTTTTTTTAAAGCCACTGACCACGTTTTGTTTCCTCATCCTGTTTGTCAGGGGGTACTGGGTGTGTGGTCTGCAGCTTCCGACCTAGACCTCCGCTTTATCTCGTGGTGCTGGGACCTTGTTATTGAACTCTGGCTTTTGCAAGACTGTTGGCCACAGCTGTTCTGGGTCTTTTAAATATGGAATCGTTCTTCATCACAAGTTTCGGTGGTTGGCTCTGTGTGGGGCATTATGGGTGACTGTTCTGTTTTTGTTGTTGTTGTTGTTGTTTTTGGTACATGCCCCTAGCGGAACCGAACCCGGGACTCTCTGGTCCGCAGGCCGGCGCTCCAACCGCTGAGCCAAACTGGCCAGGGCGACTGTTCTGTTCTTTGTGTTTACTGTGTTTCCTAGAATGTGGATCTCTTTTATATCAAACATAAAAAAAAAAAAGTTTTTAAGAAAGGTCCTAAAAGTACCGGTATAGTAGTAATCTCTACTTACTGCTGTCTCAATTCCTTCCTTCCATCTCTTCTTGAAATATGCCCAGATATGTACAGATAATGTTTAAATCTACGAAACTACATAGATCAACTCTGTATATTATGATTTAATTAAAAACTTATATGCGTGAGAGCGAGACATGTATTGTATTTGCATTAAAAATAAAACAAAACCTGGACTTCTGGTTTCTGGGTCCAGCCTCTAAGGACAATGGTAAAAAGAGGAACAAACTGAAAAAGAGACTCGGAACGATTCTCATGGAATTATCAACAGTATCTGTAAGTTGATTTAGAGGTAATAGGCACTTTTACTTTATGCTCAACTTGTTGGATTAGTTTAAATTTTAATTGCGAGGATGTATTACATTTGTAATGATAAAATATTTGAAAATCATTTAAAAGCCCCAAGTTGCCCTGGTAGGTTTTGCTCAGCGGTTAGAGTGTCGGCCCATGGACCAGAGAGTCCCGGGTTCGGTTCCCGCTAAGGGCACGCGCCTCATTTGCAGTTTGTCCAGCCCCGGTTGGGGTCGTGTGGGTGGCAGCCAGTCAATGTGTCTCACACTGATGTTTCTCTCTCTCTTCCACCCTCTCTTCCTCCCGCTCTATCTGAAGATAAATGCAAAAAAATAAAATAAAATAAAATAAAATAAAAGCCCCAAGTTTACATATATTTTCCACAGACCATTGACTATTGTCCCCACCTACATCTGTTAATGATCAGCCCCTGCTCCCACCTACTCCTATGGCAAGAAACCCTGACATTTAGGCCCCCAGATCACCCTCCATGTGACATTTGAAAATGTTGGGGTTATGGATCATTTAGGGTGGGTAAGTAAGTCAATCTTCCTTTCTGGTTTCAGATTTGTGGGTTTAACATAGAAAGGCTTTTTAAAAATTGTTTAAGCAATGTTTAAAAATTATTTGTATTGATACACCAGAACAAACATTTCTTTGGGCCAAATCAATGGAATTAAGATGATTCTTTTCTGTGGAGATCATACCTTATTTTTCTATAAGTTGATTTTTATTCTGACTCCATTTCTATAGATACTGATAAATCTTCACAACTGGTTTGCAGTGAACCTTTTTCGCTAACTGAAGTCACATACTTGAGTCTATGTTTGGACTCTGTTTTATTTTATTGTTCTGCTTGCCTAATCTGCACTGTTTTTAATTGTTGTAGATTTAAAGTAGTTACTAGTTGGCTCTGGCTGGGTACTTCAGTTTTTGTTGGAGCGTCTTCCCAATTTGCCAAGGTTACTGGTTCGATCCCTCCCCATTCAGGACACATGAGAGAATTAACCAATGAATGCATAAATAAGTGAAACAAGAAATCTCTCTTTCTCTCTCAAGTCAATAAATAAAAATAAAAAAGATAAAGTAGTTACTAGTTGAGTAAGCTCCCTCTGCCCCCTATTCGAATTATCTTTCAACGTTTTCTCACATTTACTCTTCCAAGGAACTTTAGCATCAGCTAGTTAAATAAACCAGAGATTTAATAACTCGTTGACGAGCTGTATGATATAGACGTTTTAGTTTAAATCTCTTGCTTAAAATTTAAAAAATATATTGGCTTAATTTTATCTATATCTATATATCAATATTTATATCTATAATCTAGTCTTTATATAGCTATACATCTGTGTATATAGTTATATACTATATATGTAGACATAAGCTTGGTTTTTAGCTTTTAAATTAATCAAATTTATTTTATTCTTGGTTTCATTTTTTTCCTTCATTTAAGCCCTTAATACTTCTTTGTGGTTCATTTTCTTTTTAATATAATTTTAGTTGATATGTTATGTTTTGTCCACTATTTATTTATTTCTGAAAATGGTAAGGCCTGAGAGTCCTAGCACTCCTGCTGTTCCAATATGATATAGTTTTGGCACCTACGTGAGAGTAAACATGGCAAATATTTGTTTTTTTCCTGAAATTCAATATATCCTCTGAGTGTTGATGAGGAGCCAAGATGTTTAAGTGTTTTTACTAAGCAGGATTTTCCAATGTCTTCTTTTTTCTCTTCTCCAGAGAATAACAATCTGTTATGTATCCTGTCCTTTGCTGTGTGCTCTACATTCTGGGATGAAATTCACAAGGAGCTTTTAAAGTCTACCTCTCTTTTGATGATAGTTGGTGACTTGAATTTGCATTCTAATGTCTCTCCTAAGAGGAGAGCCTCAATATTCATAATTCTATACATTGTGAATTTTATACCAGATAATGGACACGTCTTTGAACTGTTGTCCCACTTATATATCACTTGTTTATGGTTTATTTGGGGATTAATGTAACCTTTGGGTTCCTGTCTATTTTTTTTTTTTTTTTTTTGCAAACTACCTTTTATACACAACTTATATTCCAAGGAGACAGAAATTAAGTCTAATTTCTAATTCTATCTTCAGTGTATAAAATAATGCCTGGTATGTACTAGGCGCCCAGTGAACATTGTTGATTGACTGACCCGTGTACCTTTATTTCCAAACACAACTTTTGAAGAATGCTAGGTTATCAGAACCAGCTACTTGTCTGCATCAGATGTCATTATAGCATATTTGAAACAAATCTGATCCCCTAAAGCCTCTGGCTCTTCTTATTCCCAAACTCTGATATTGGTGTCCTCCTCATAATGTTTAGGCTCAACCCTTTTCAGTCCTTTCCAGCTTCTTCTCTTCTGTCTCTCTCTCCCATCCCCTTCACATCCATGGGCAATTACCCATCAAATTATTTACCATGTTCCTACACCTGTTCAGTTCTTTCAGCTCTATTGCCTTAGTTTAAGGTCTTGCTCCCTCTTACTTGGGTGTTACAATTTCCGCCTAATTATTATCCCTTTCTTCAGGGGCTCTCCTCACCCCCTCATTTCACCAAAATCCATTTTAATACTGCCTCTGGAACAATCATTCTTAAACAAGTGCCCTCATCACTCTGTGCCTATAATGATTTCTTGTTGCCTATAGAATACAGTGAAAACCCTCTAACCTGCTTTGCATATTCTTCCCGAATGTGAAGGGCCCCAGTCATTATTTTCACTTTAATCTGTATCCTGTTGTGCATGTTTTTCTCTAGTCGGTGTGGTGTACTGTCATTCCCTGGACAAACCCCAGAATCTCTTTGTTGCTGAAATCTTTGTTCCATGTCTCTGTGCTCCAGCCACACAGGTTCTTTTCGGTTGACTGCCCTCTCCCACTACAGCCGTTGCCAGCAGTGCCCTCCAGCTTGTCTGCCAGCTGCACTTGGTTGTATAACTGTCACTCATTCTCCAGATCTCACTCCAAAATCGCTTTGCAGGAGGCCGTTCATGACCCCTTCCCAGGGACCCTTCCCTGTTTCCCGCTCTTATATTAGTCAGATTAAACACTATCATAGCCCTAGTACTAAAAGATGCATGGTTTATAATTATATGCATATTTGTGGGATTATTTGATTAAGGACTGTTTCCCCACTTTAAACTCTGTGAGTGAAGAGATGTGGACCACTTTGCTCACCATTGTATCCCCTGTATCCAGCCCGGGAGCACACACTAAATACTTAATGAATGAATGAATGAATCAATGTCTATGAAAGTCTTGGCCGATTCTTTTTTTTTTTACAATATGGCCTCATGCCATTTTTGTTTTCTTTTTTGATTTTAGAGAGAGAGGAAAGGAGAAGGAGAGAGAGATAGAAACATTGATGAGAGAGAACATCAATTGGCCGCCTCCTGCATGCCCCCCATTGGGGATCGGGCCCACAACCTGGGCATGTGCCCTGACTGGGATTTGAACTGGCGACCTCTTGGTGCATGGGTCGATGCTCAACCACTGAGCCAACCAGCTGGGCTTGGCCATGATTCTTGACCCATTTCCTCTCAGAAACTGTCCAAGACCCCTCATTTTGAATTCATCTCTCTCTTTCCTCTAATGCCAACACTGACCTCTTCTCCCCTGGATGATAGTTCCTAGAGAGTAGTTGTCCGTCTTATCCACGCCACAGGCACACCCTAGGAAGCCAGAATGGTCAGGTTTGTGTTTCAGGACGAGTACTAACGCAAGGCTTCGTTTATAAGAGTAATATGGGGGTCCAGAACAAGTCACCCCAAAATGTGCCTTTGTGGTATGCAGATTGTTTTGAGCTAAAGGCACAGTTGGTCATAGGCTCCACAGAAACTTCTGACCCTCCCTTGACTACTTGGAAGAACTTGAATTAGAGACCTTGCTCATAAATGGGAGATTATCAGAGATAACCTTTTCTGACTAATCTGCAGGGCAGGACAAACTTTTATTCACTAAACATCTGCTCTTCTTATCATCCTGCAATAACTCTTTGGAACCCCCAAGGTGCATTATCTCATCCCTCGCTCAGGTTTTTCGTACCTCAATCTCGCTTTCTATCTCTGACTCTCTCAAGTATGTGAGGTTCCCATACAAATGTATGTATTAAATTTGGTTATTTTTCTCTTGCTAATCTGTCTCATGACTCTTTGATTGTTAGACCAACCAAAACAACCTTACAGGTAGAGGAAAGGTTTACAAAAGTTGAAATATTGGTTAAATTTGCAATGTTCAGAGTATTACATCATGCTTCTAAATGACACCAAAGTTTGGTTCAAAAGCCCATCTGAGCCCTAGTCAGTTTGGCTCAGCAGTTAGAGGGTCGGTTCGATTCTTGGTCAAGGGCACATACCTGGGTTGCAGGTTCGATACCTGGTCCCAGTCAGGGTCGTGCAGGAGACAGCCAATTGATGTGACTCTCTTACATCGACGTTTCTCTTTCTCTCTCTCTACCTCCTTCTCTCCCTTCCACTCTATCTAAAAAAAAAAAAAAAGATCAATAGAAGCCCATCTGAATCAGTGTCCTCTGCTTATATCCTAATCTTATCCAGTCAATTCACAAATGTGTGAGGATGTTAATTAGGGGGACAGGGATGGCATATGTGATGAGTTCAGTGGGAATTCATACCCACTAGTAGGAATCCATGCCCTAGTGCTGGTGAGTTAATGATATCTTCTTACAGTTTTATTTGGTTTTCTTTTGCACACCTAACTTGATAATCTTGTTAATAAATTCTAGTGGATAATGATAGTCAAGAAGTAATGATTAACTAGTCTGTGTTTATCCTATCAACTGCATCTTAGCTGAGGACATAAACCCTCATGGAAAAATTTGGCCTTTGTCTATTTAAATCTGCTCTCACAAAGCAAAGCTAGTGCTGGAGTTTTACGGAGGCTGCAGGTTCATTGTTTTTCATTCTACTCACGACAAAATGAGTTGTTCTTCAGCCTTGTCTTGCTACATACTTCATTTGGAATAATAAATGGTACATTTAAAAAAAAACCATCCAAAAGTGTTCAAAAAGTGATATAGCACAATTAGCTTTGGACTACCGCAGAGGGTTTCGAGAGCTTCCTGGAGCCTGTGTGCTAATTTGAAGTCACAGGAAAGAACATGGGAAGGGACAGGAAAAACTGTGGCTGTGCTCCACCCTGGAGCTTTGGAGGAGGTAGATATGAATGGCATCTTGCAGGGCTGCGTTCTGGGGATGTTCTCACTTTAGCCATTAGAAAGGTGGGGGGCGGGGGTGGGGTGTAGGTTTTAATAACAGAAATAGACTCATTTATTGTTTTTGCTCTTGAAGATTGTGAGAAAATACCTAAGAGATATTCTTCTGAGAGTCAGAAAAGGTATTATTCTGATCTCTGTGGGTGCTCAGATATGCAAATTACCCAGTTTTGCTAACATAGCACCTAGGATGCTCATTAATTTTTTATATATATATATAAAGAGAGAACTTTCCTGAAAGATAAGGGCCAGAAGAAGGAGAAGTCAAATTGCAGTGCTCTAAAAGAAAAAGCTGAGGTCTTTGGGATCTCAAGTAACCTGCTTAGTGGGGAGTCAGGATCTACAAACCAGAAAGAAAGACAATGAGCTCATTGACAGGTTCTGAGACTTTTGTAACTTGTCCGATTGCCACTGTGGTCGTTCCCTGTTCCTATTGTGACTCCAAGACAAATGCTTAAAATAAAAATAATGTATGGACAATGTGTTAGATATGGTGAGTTAATGAATTAATTTAACCAATTTTTATTTACTGTTTATGCCAGGGATTCCTCCAGAGCCTGGGGATATAGCAGTAAACACAGCGGAGACCTGTGCCTTCACTGAGCTGACGTTGTAGTGGAAGGACGGACAGTAAAGGAAGTAAATAAAACCCATTAAGTATTAGATGCAGATACATGCTGCAGAGGGGAAAAAGAGTGGCTCTTTTATTATGAATGGCACCACCCAGGAGAACAGGAAACTAAGGCTCAAAAGCCTGAACTTCCCAATCCAGGGTTCAGGGCAGGTATTTACGGGTATAGGGGGAACAGGTAGGTGAAAACTCTGGCGGGGCAAGTTTTCATTGGAGGACCTTGGAGCTTGGCCATTGAAGTTAAGCGGCGTCAACACAGGATCGTCCTGGACGATGGACCCTTTGCTGTTGAAAGGGTTCTGGGGTTCAAGTTCCATTATATCCCGGTCCTTTGGTTTTGTGGAGGAGGGGTGAGACTTTGGTTCTGGGTGCCGTTGGAGGTCAGAATTCTCTCCTCTGCACATGCTTCAGCTGCATGACTTGCAGTTTTGGTCTGTTGTCTCTGAAAAGCAACTCAGTATCTCCTTGGAAAGAATAGGACCACTTTGAGCTGATCCTGTGGTTACAGATGTTGAAGGTGAGGGTTGCAATTTTAAATATGGCAGTCAAGAAATGTTTCATTGAGGAGGTGACATTTCACTAAAGATTTGAAGGAAGGGAGAGAGCTAGCTATTGTTGCCTGGGGAAAGGGTGTTCTGGGCAGAGGAATATGAAGTTCAATGGTGACTTCTGAAACTAGGTTAAAAAAAGGAATTTATTGGCTCAATGTATCTGAAAACTCAAGGGCTCAGGCTGGCTTCAGCTACGGTGTGAGAAAGCGACTAGGAAAACATTCTCTTTTCTGTTCTCCTTTACGTGATGGTTTTATTCTTACATAGGTTGGCCTCTTGCCAGCTATAGGGTAGCTGTAGTGTCTCTGGTTCTTACATCCTCATACTTCGATTCTATGGGGAGAATAAAGGTCTTTGTCTCAGCATGATCAGAAAAATCTCAGTTTGTCTCTTTTGTTCTGATTGGGTCGTTGCCTACGTCTGAACCGATTATTGTGAAGTGAGCAAAGGCTGAGTGCTGACAGTTTCATGCTTGTGCCACTTGCTTTACCAGAATGACTCAGACTGAGAAAGTAGACAGGTGTCTTTTGGGGGACGGCAGCATTCCCCCTTGGAAAATTGAGGATCCAAGAAAAGGGTAAATGCATTTTGGATAGTAAAAGCTTCGAGTCCATTGTGCCATGTCTTTTCGCTTAAATAAGATCTTTGATAGAGCTTTATCTATCACACACTCGCTGGGGAAAGTCATTTCATCTCCATTGAATCCAATGAAGAAGATGACTTCGTGAACTTTAAGGTCACATTCTAATTTATACTCTATGACTAAGTGTATTTTTAAAGTCTTAAATTAAAAAAAAAATTATATTGCATTCTGAGATTATAAATATAATCAGTTAAAGGGACATAAAATAATATATTTAGCCATTATTATGGCTGTTGATATTTGGCATAGGGCCAGCATGCATTCTTGACTATAGGCCTGAAAGTTTCTTAAAAGTTGGTGTGCTCAATCCCAGATGCCTTTGTCTGCTAATTTACTATTTCCTCTACTTGATGAGCAATAGGAAGAAAGGAACAAAGAAAGTGTGTGTACTGGGATTCTTTGTGGACCAATTTCCAGCCTGGAGTTGGAGGACTCATTGGAAAGGCCAGCTCAAGGAAAATATTTTGTATAGCTTTCTATATTTTAGACTGAGAATAGAAAGCCTATGCACCCTTTTGTGTCGGCCTCTGTGACATTATGATAATAGGATCTGCTAAAGATAGAAGACCCTTGGTATTCATTTCCTGGACTTTCAGGATTGCACAGCCCTTTCTAATGGCCAAAGGAAATGGCCCCTCCCAAATGCAGCATCTTGAGCCTTAGACTCTAACAGTTGATACTTCCAACACAAGGGACCTACACTTAATAACAGAGCTCAGCATTTTATCTTAAACTTTATATTAAATTTGTGAATGTGTGTGTCTGATATGTGGCCTTGCATAAGAGAAACAGGTAGCTCCTTCAAGCTTCCTTCATGATTCGAGCAACACCTAAAACAACTTCATGTGCAATTTCCATGTGTCAGGGACAATGCATTAGGTGACTGAAGACCTGCCTCTGTGAATATTCTTTTGGAAATTTCCATGCTCTTCAGCATAGTACACAAAGGCCATGTTAGCCCCAGAGTATCCTTCTTCATCCATGACAGATTCAGGGATTTATGTACTCTTGGCTTCCTTAACCAAATCAAAATAAATCCCTATCCAGTCTCAGGAGGCCTTCAGGGCCCCATGAAGACCATTTGCTTTCTTTCAGTCAGCCTTTGTTTCAAGTTGGAAGGGCAGGCAATACCTCGGGAGGAGAGGGGGCTTCTGAAACTCCCTCCTCACTCACTCAAAATATTCTTATTGTGGTTGACTCATCAGAATGATATTCGTCTCTGAAATATATTCCTGAAATAAATATATGTAATAATCTATTACAGTGCACTGTGATCACATATTGTTTCCATACTCTGAGTGTTATCATATGCTCTCATCCAGTAAGAGCTGACCCAGCAAACTATACTATACATGTTTGATCAGTGAGAACTATTCTGTATTTCCTGAGTTGAGTGTGTGTGTGTGTTTTGTTGTGGGGTTTTTTTGGTGTGTGTGTGTGTGTGTGTGATCTCTCTGCCATTTTTGGTATTCTTTTTATGGCCAACATAAAAAACTAGCAATAGATTTTCTGCAAGGAAAGGAAGGCATTTGCAATAGATATTAAAATGTAAGTTTTATCAAGAGAAGAATGAGAAAACAAGCCACAGACTGGGAGAAAATATTTGCAAAAGACATGTCTAATAAAGAACTGTTACTTAAAATGTGCAAAGAACTCTTAAAACTCAACAGTAAGAAAATAAAACACCTGATTAAAAAATAGGCAAAAAAGCCTAATAGACACTACATCACAGATAATCTACAGATGGTAAATAAGCATATGAAAGGATGCTCAACATCATATGTCATTAGAGAACTGCAGATCCAAACAACAATGAGGTATCACTACATACCTATTATAACTGCCAAAATCTGAAACACTGACAACATCAAATGCTGATAAGGATATGAAGCAATAGGAACTCTCATTCATTGCTTGTGGGAATGCAAAGCGGTTCAACCATTTTGGAAGACAGTTTGGTAGTTTCTTGCAAAACTAAATATACTCTTATCATATGATACAGCAGTTGCACTCCTGGTATTTACCTAACTGAGCTGAAAACTTATGTCCACATAAAAACCTGTCTATGGATGTTTATAAAAGATTTATTCATAATTGCCAAAACTTGGAAACAACCAGGATGTTCCTTAGTAGGTGAATGGATAAGTAAACTGTAGTATGTCCAGACAATAAAATATTATTTAGCACTAGAAATAAATGAGCTATCAAGACATAAAAAGACATGGAGGGAGCTGGCCTGGTGGCTCAGTTGATTGGAGCATCCTCCCATACACCAAAAGGTTGCAGGTTCGATCCCTGGTTGGCGCATGTGCGGGAGGCAACTGATTGATGTGTCTCTCTCACATCAGTGTTTCTCTCTCCTTTCCTCTCTCTCTAAAATGAATAAAAAAAATATCATTGGGTGAGGATTAAAAAGAAAAAAAGACATGGAGGAATCTTAAATGCATACTGCTGAGTGAAAGAAGCTACACACTACATATATGATTCCAACAATCTGACATTCTGGAAAAGGCAAAACCATGAACACAGTAAAAAGATCAGGGGGTGAGGGGAGGGAGAGATGACTAGGCAGGGCACCAGTAATTTTAGAAGCAGTGAAACTGTTCTGTATGTCACTGGAATGGTCAATACAAGGCATTTCATATTTGTTCAAACCCATAGGATATACACCACCAAGAGTGAACCCTAATGTTAACTATGGGCTTTGAGTGATAATACTAAGTCAAAACAGGTTCATCGATGGTGCAGATGTACCGCTCTGTGGGGAATGCTGACAGCGGAGGAGGCCATGCCTGTCTGTGTGGCGGCAGGGGGTAGACGGGAAATCTGTACTTGGTACTCCACTTTGCTGTGACCCTAACACTGATCTAAAAATAAAGTCTATTAAAAAATGCAAGTTTTATGAATTTTTGATGTGTCTTCATGTTGAAGTTATTTGATGTTATGAAGGGCATAACCACCTCTTCACGGGAAGACTAACGTTCATCTGCACAGAGAGAGGAAAGAGATCACGGTGCCAATGCCTCTCCTTACGGGCTGTGCAGTATCAACCAGCTTAGAGCCATTCAGTGAGCAGGTAAGCTTTCCTGCATCTGCTATGTACCTGCGTTTGTTCCTCCAACAAGATTAAGGAAGGAAAGTGGAGAGGAAAACTCACTCTGAGTTTCCCAAAGGCCTTCACAGGAGATAATTCTCCTCCCTTATCAGAGTTGGGCAGTATCAAGGCCTGTCTTATCTGGGAGCACAGCCTAACAACAGCTGGAGCTGTGTTTACCTGTGCAGCTGCCATAGCAACAGGAGTCCACTCCCCTGCTGCTCCCGTCCCTGCCCCTTGCTGGCTGGACTACAGACGGGTATATAGAGTGACTTGGCTAATGGTTATGGCGATGGCCAACATACGATATTGTACCAGCCAGAACACTAAGTATTTTAAATGGATTATCTCAATCCTGAAAAGAATAATAGCACGTAGTATATACCAGGCATTATTCTCAGATATAGATACACACACACACACACACACACACACACATATATATAACTAATATATATATTACTAATGCATGTATTACTAATATATTACTAATATATATTACTAATATTAGTAATATATATACATATTACTAATTTCATCCTGATCAGAACCAAATGAGATGGTGCCATTATTTTTCCTGGTTTACAGATGAGGAAACTAAGGTTTAGAGAAACCGAGTCCCTTGCCCAGTATCGCACAGCTGCTAAGTGGCGTAGCCAGTAATCAAACTCAAGGACAGCATGACTCCTGAATAGTCTTTGAACCATAGTTTTGAAGAGCTGACCCATTATAATTTAATCTCAAAATATTTTCTAAAAATAAAATGTGTATGCAAATCCATTATAGGATACCGTGAATACACGTTTCCCCCCATGTTGTTCGTGTACCGTATGTTCTTGGCTAAGGAGAGCTAGCATAACACACTGTATCACACACTCCTGATCCGTTTGGGTGACTGTGTCCCACTACCATCGCGATGGTTAACATTTAGAAAAGGAAGCACGAGGCGAGTTTGGAGAAGAGGCAGGAGAGGTGGGGTGACTATCCGGAGACATTTTATAGGTTGCCACAATCTTGGCAAGTTTACCCCATCTAGGAACTAGCTTACGCAGCTGCGGAAACCTGATTCAGCCAGTTCAATGGGAGGCTTAAGTCTGTCTGGGATGGGCTCCTGGAGACTACAGTAAAAACCAGAATACTAATTTACCAAACATGCAGTGAGAATTATAACTGTCAGGGGCCCCAGGGCCTCTCCTCTTTGGGTCAGAACATGCTCTCCTTATAGACAAGCTTTACAGAAAGTCAAATTATCATTAAGTTATTAGATGAGGATGGGATCAGCCTAAGGGAATTTTTTTCTATGACACAAATATCTCAAGGTTATGAGAGGTGAGTACATTCAACTCCCTTGCACCAAGGAGCACGTAGCTTGAATCTTTGGGCTCAAGTCAAAAAGTGGCCAGTGTAAGCTTTGCCCTGGACAGAGCTTGCCTATATGAATTATCTGGATGTGAGTGATAGAAAACCAAAACTAGATGTTTGTCTGGACTGAGGGTGGGCCCCATCCTGGCATAATGTTACATTGTGTCAGAGACACACATCCCTTTATATCTTGTTTCTTTGCCCCACATAGCCTCGACCTTAGTGTCCAAGATAATGGTTTTTGTGTTTCAGAAGTAGGCCGGAGACTGAGTCAGAGAAACAGCAAAGAGCACACACACATTCTTCTCTGAAGGCAGGCTCTCGGAAGCTGCCATGTGGCACTTTTGCTTATAACACATGGTCCAGAATTTAATCTCATGGCTACACCCTCCTGCAAGGAGCTCTGGAAAAAATGCAGTCTATATTCTGCCTAGCCAGATGGCTCTGCAAAAAAAAATCACAGGCCCCGTCAGCATCGGCATAGTGGAGAAAGGGTATAGGGGTGAGAGGTAAGGGGTCATCATCCAAGACCGACCTCCCAAGGCTTAGACCCCCAGCCCTCATCATGCCAGAGAGAGCCTGTGTGCTCTCTATCCACGAACACAGAGGTAGCTAAGCCTGCTGCTGCCTTGCTACAGCACACAGCTGCAATGTCAAAGCGTGGGTCCCAGCTCCCGATCCCTTTAAAGAAGGCGCTGGGGACTTTCTTTCCCTAAGCTCCTAAAGCTGGGTCAGAGGACAATCCTGGTGGGCCAGGTTCTTCCATTTCTGGAATTTGATACCATGGGACTTGATTCTTCTTTGAAAACAAAACCTAAATTAAATATAGTACTAAGATTGCCACTAGTGCACTAAACATCGCTTACATCTGTTTCTGCCTGTTCATTCATATTTATTCCTCCCAGGTGTGCTCGGGGCCGTCGTTAGCTTCACTCTTCGCTTTCTCCTCAGTCAGTTTTCTTTTCCTTTTCTGTCCGAGCTAGTTTCAACTTGTGGTCTCTAATTTTAGGCCTCTCCCTCTCCCCTCCCGAATAACTTCCTACATAATTGCCAGAATGTTCCTGTTAAAGTGCTAGTGCATTTTGGATCATCGTCTTCATGGTCTGACCCAGGTTTTCCCTTTCAGCTGGGCCTCCTCCCCCTCCCCAACCTGTCCCGTAAGACCAGCCAGACCAAGTTACTTGCTACCTCTCCCAACTCACTGTTCCTACCTTTGTGCCATTGCACAGACTCCCCTCTGCCAGGCACTCCTGGTTCCAGACGGAACTCCTCTTCACTCTCAGTCCCAAAGTCAAGCTACCTTTGTTCTGATTCCTCTCGCCTCATTTCTGTGGACTCGTGGGATCCTGGACAAACCTTGATCTTAGTGCAACAGGTACGCGCTTCAGCTCACATAATTTTTTTCTACTGATCAATTTAATATGTACATTTTGAACCCTCATGGTGCCTCTTGCTGGATACTTAATCTCAGGGAAAGCAGGGTACTTTTCCCATCTCTTCTCTGGGGATGTAAACACCTGTGACTTACGTGACTCAGATAGACCAAAAGCACTTGTTTTAGGGAAGGTGTCATCGGCCATCGGCCGTTCTTGATGGCCTCCACTTGATGCCCAGTGTCTTCATTGATCCTCTGATTGTCAGTCCTGACAGGTGGCTCTAACTTCACCCTCATTTCCAGAATGATTGATCAAAATTCCCTGCTTTAGGGCCCTTCCTGGGCAGACAGAACTATATGTTCCCAAGCTGTGTTGGGCAATGGGAAAGTTTAGGGTGCCAAGGCCCGCCTCTCTCAATCACTCTGAAACATGAGACCATTCTGTTAACTCAGTGAGGCTGTCTGAGCCCAGACCTTCTTGATCAGTGTGCTGCTCTTTCCTCTCTGGGGTCTGGATGCTTCTCCGGGGCTCTCTGAGAGACGGAAGGACAATTCCTCCATTATTGGAGCTCTCGATTTCATCTGAAGGTCCTGTCATCCCCTCTTTCTCAGCACAGTGGTCCTTCTCGCAAGCCCAGTTGCATGAAGTTGTCCTCTGTTTGTCCTGACTGTTCTTCCTCCCCACTCGGAGGAAATGCCATTCAGTAGTAGGTGAGACACGTGGAGGGTGGCAGGTGTGTGGGAAGTCCAGTTCTAATTCCATCGTGTCCTCTCTATGTCCTGACTTCCCTTAAGCCTAAACTTTGAAAGTCAAAAACTTTGACTTTACTTTTTTTTTTAAATAATTTTTCTTTATTGATTTTTAGAGACAACAAGAGAGATAGAAACCTTGATGAGAGAGCATTGATTGGCCGCCTCCTGCATGCCCCCCACTGGGGATTTGGCCCACACCCTGGGCATGTGCCCTGACCAGGAATAGAACCGGCGACCTCTTAGTGCATGGGTCAATATTCGACCACTGAGTCACACCAGCCGGGCTAATCACATTATTTTAAAATAAATCTTGTTTTTTGTCTGTGATCCTATACCTTTATTTTATATTACCTCCTAAAATCATGGCACAGCCCCAGAGAAAAGATGGAGGAAGGACCCTGATTTGCCTGAGTGTAAGTATCTACCAATAGACAGAATAAGAATGAGAGTTCAGAATGTAAATTAAATTGAACAATGGAAGAAAAAGTTATGTGAGTTGAAATGTGTACCTAGTGCCCTAAGATCTAGGGTCCTGTGAAGGCACAGTGCAGGGGAGAGAGTAGGAACTCAGTGTCTGGTGAGTGCATTAAGTAACTATATGACGAATGCCAACAGCTTTCATTTCTCCAGAGCCCATCACGTGCCGGGTCCAAGCCAGTCTTCTCAGCAATCTTACAAGAATGGCATTCCCCTTGTTGATACTTGAGGAAAGCAATGGAGGATCAGAGAGGTAATATCGTTTTCCCCAAATCAAACAGCTAAGGAGTAGCAAATACAGAATTCTAACCCACATCGATTTGATCCCAAATCCTGAATTCTTTCCTCTGGCCGCACTATGTAATCAATTTTCTTGAACTGTTTAAAGGTGCAAGATCCCATGTGCAGTATGTATATGTGTATATGCATATGCATATGTGTGTATATATGATGACATGTCTTGTTTTCTAGGGTATGAAATGCATTTTCCAGCCACCAGATAGGATTGTTTCAATACCTTGCCTTGCTCTGCTGTTCTTAGAATTTTGGTGTTATGTTCTGCAAGGCTTATTGATTCTCTAATATTTACTGCCTCGTGTATCAATAAAAACAAGATGCAATGTCACCATGTTACACTTGGAATCTTAAGACTTGCAATCATGGTATGTTTCTTAAGCCATTTAGGCTTCGGTGGGGATGAAGAAAAAAATGTTTGTGTGAGTTACACGGGGATAAATGTTTCCTTTTTGCACTGCTTGGCAAGATGGTGGCAATATTTTTTACAAATAGGATATGTAATTGTGTGTATATTCCAAGCAGCTTGTTTATATTTTCCCCTAGGGTTTGACTTTCTTAGATGTCGAAAACACTCTGAGGGGAGGAAGGAATGCATAAATTTTTACAAACAGACATTGTCCTTGTTTCCCAGGCAAATTCAATGCACCTTCTGTTGGGTAATTGGAATCCAAGAAGTAACATGGAGTGTTTTAACAAAATGTGTGTGAATGAGCTGTATTTATAATGGAATGGCAGAGATTTGGAAACCCAAACTATTTATGTGAGAGAAAGTGATTAAAAAGACACAATGGGAGATCAGAGTGTATTGACTCAGTTGCAGAATTTGGCATTTAACACAGTAAACATAGGTAAAAGTGAGTAAATATTTCTAGAAGACTGGTCCCACACCTCTTCTATTTCTGGGGTCGAGTCTCATTGGATTACTGGTAATACATTTTATTCTTTTTAGGGGTGGTGGTAAACTGCACCATGAAAACTGCTATAAAAAGTACATCTCAGAGTGGTACTATCTTTGTTTTCCTATTTCAGGTTAATTTGATAGAAAAGAGCCTGGGAGCTGTGAGTAAACCTTACATTACTTTTTTTTTTTTTTTTTTTAAAGTAGTAATAGCCTCTCTTACAAAAGGCCCTGTGCTTGCAAGTGTGTGTGTGTGTGTGTGTGTGTGTGTGTGTAAATGTATCTTCAGAATATCAGCTTCTAAGGCTTTATAAATGCAGTACCTTTACACTTGAGACCACTATTCTAAACAGTGTCAAGAACCAAAGGCCAAGGCCAAATGCCAAGTTGCTAAGGGCAACGGGAGGCTAGGCTGGGCTGTGTGGTAGAGGAAGAGGAAAACAGCTGGTGATTTCAAGAGCTCTGTGAGCTTCCCACTTCTTCTCATATTCGTTTCTGAAACAGTCCTTTCGTGAATATTTACTCATATGAACATATAAATACCTCCTGCCCCCTCCTCTTCTCAGTCATTCGTTCCAGTTTTCCCTTTGACGGGTTGGTTGTCTTATCTCTCAAAATTCTCAGGTCACTTTTTTTTTGTCCGTAGGGAGAATAGAGGTTTTTTTAGTGTTTTTGAAGTCACTGCCTCTGAGGATCCTGTGAGTGGTAGGGTCTTTTTCCTAAGAACTGTTCACTAATACTGACAGAATATTAGGGGTTCTAAGGTCCCCAGAAGATCACCGGTGGACCTTTAGTTAAGAACCACCATTCTCTATGACCTCCTTTTCCCACTTAATGCCATCTCACTGCTTCTTGTCCTCTTATAACATCTTCTTCTTGCAACTTGGCTAATTGTGCTCATGTGGATTGATCAAAGATGCGCTGTTCCCTTTGTATCACGGAGCAGTGGAGGGACAGGAGCAGCAATGTGAGTTCCTCCAGTCCCACAATCCCTTAGTAAGAATCTCCTCCTGCATTATTCTGGAAGTGGCATCTAATGGTCTCTTCCTTCTGCCTGGTGAAGATGATGCTGATACACAATCGTAGAAAATAATTATGGAGTCATTTTTCCAGGAATGGCCATTGATTTTGTGTCATACTGTCTGTCCTCCTTAACATGGATCCTCTTGAGTTTACAGTGCATATTCATACGGTAGCATCCCTGTCGGATGGAGCTGTTGGTGCTGGCTCTCAACAAAGTTAACTGGTTCCCACAAGAATCCTGTCTCTGATTAGATAGCAGGTCTAGATGGAAAAAGCTAAATGTCTGCATGTTTCAAATTAAGAAATATCTTTAAAATATTATATATATATATATATATACACACACACACACACACACACACACAAGATTGTGTGTTCACGTATTCCAATTTGAATAATGCTGATTTATGAAGATAAAATATTATTTTAAGAAACTTTAAAAATTTCCAATTATAAATTAAAAACAAAAACTTTTGTGTGTGATATTGCCCCCATCCCCAAAGACATGTACATCCTAATCTCCCGATCTTGTAAATGTGCTACCTTACATGACCAAAGGGATTTTGAAAATGTGATTAAGTTTAAGGCTCTTAAAACATGGAGACTTTTCTAGCTGGGCCCAATCTAATTCCTGAATCATTATACTCGGAGAAGTTTCCTTTCCAGGATATGGTCAACGGAAGAGATGTGATCATGAAAGCAGGGTCAGGGAGATGCTACATCACTGGCTCTGAAGATGGAAGGAGGCAACAAGCCAAAGAATGTGGGTGACCTCCTGAAGACGAAAAGGTAAGAAAACAGAATCCCCCATTAAGCCCTCAGAAAGAAGTCCAGCCTGGCTGACACCCCAGTTTTAGCCCAGTGAGACCCGTGTCAGACTTCTGACCTCCAGAACTACGAGATAATAAATTTATGTTGTTCAACCCAGTAAGTTTGTGATAATTTGTAACAGCAGAAATAGTAAACAAATACGGTTCTGTTCTTAAAACTGTAAAAGAATCTAAAAATATATCATTAACATTAATATGCAAAAAATTAAAAATTTTACGTATAACCCCTGAACAGATGCTCGTGGATTCTTCAAGAATCCTTGGGTCCCAGAGTGAGAAATACTACTGTTGATTTATCTCTCCTCCCATTTTCCCCATGACCTCCTCCTCCCTGAATACTGCTGTATTTAAATATTCAAGAAGTAGATGAGTGGATCTACAGATTCTTTTCATCTTTGCTTTTGTGGGTGGATTTGTAAGTTCCTTCGCTCAGTACTTCAAGTTTAGTGGGGCCGTTTTGTAAATATACATCTTTCCCCATGTACTCAGCCACTTTCCCTTACATTGGTTAACTTTCTTATCTCTCAGCACTCAGGTTACTAAGAGTAGCCTATAAATGACATATCGTGGCTTCTAGTAATTCTTGGTAATAAGTAATACATTTTTAATAATAAGATTTTAGCAATGCATTTTATAGTCACCAGAAGCAGCCATTACTTTTTGCATAATTCAAAGTTGTTCTGTTTAGGATTAAAATAACGGATTGGTTTATCTGCAGTGAGAGTCTTTTATCTAATAAAAATATAGCTAGCTTTTCTTAGTAATACCTTGAACTGTAATTGTGTTATCTCTTGGAATATTTCACTTGTACCATGTGGAAAAATATGCATCTCATTCAGACAATATTGTCTGTCTAAATTTACTGATAAATTGATTAAAACTTAGCAGAGAGAAAGAGAGAGAGAGAAATAGGTCAAAAAAGGATTTTGAGAGGTCATCTTTTTCTTTAGGCAGGACTATATTTAAGGGATTCGAAACAGATAAATATGTATTCTAGGGACAGAAATGGAAAATTTCCCCCCAAAAGAAACCCTAAATGTATTTCAGTCATTTCATTTGCATGAGCCATTTACATTGATTTTCATGAACCATTGCTAGGTCTCTATTCTTCATAAACCCTGACTTAACAAGATCTCTCACTCTCTCTCGTTCAATTATTCATTCAGTTCATATTGAATTTCATATTGAATGTCTACTCTGGGAATGGTCCTGTGCAAGGCATCATGAGAATCTCTGAGAAGTAAAATGAAGAGTCTTCCCCTGGCCAGTTTGGCTCATTGGTTGGAGTGTTGGTCCACGGACCAGAGAGACCCCGGTTCGGTTCCCGCTAAGGGCACGTACCTCGGCTGCAGTTTGTCCCCGGCCCCGGTTGGGGTCGTGTGGGTGGCAACCAGTCGATGTGTCTCTCTCACGTTGATATTTCTCTCTCTCTCTCTTCCTCCCTCTCTCCCTCCCGCTCTATCTGAAGATGAATGCAAAAATGTCCTCGGGTGAGGATAAAAAAAAAAATGAAGTGTCTTACAATCCACTGGGGATGACAGAGTTTGGGCCTTAAGGAAAGGTTAAATGACTACACAAGAGATGTTTTGAAAACATCATACAATAAAATGCAAATAAAAGATGATAATGGATATGTGTGGGTAATGCTGATGGCAGCACAAGCATCTGCAGAGTACCTGCTATATGTCAAGCCTCTCGTATATGTTACCTCTTCTCATTCTCAACACACTTTGGAAAGAGAGAGTTGTATCCTCATTTATGTAATTACAGAATGTTGAACTCGGTATGCCAATGGGCTCAGATTTATCTGAGTCTAAAATACATGCTCATTTCATTGGGACACACTGTCTTTGATGTGCAACATGGAAGGAAGTTCTCCCCAAGGATTGAAAATGTTCTGGGAAGATGAAGTGATTGTTAGCGTCGTTTATCAAGCATCTAACATGTGCTGGGCACTTGCTAGACCTATTCTCCCATTTAAAAAATGAGGAGACCGAGGCATAGACAGGTTGAGAAACTTGCACAAAGGCACTTATTAAATAAGTGGTAGAGCCAGGATGGACTCAAGTGGTCTGATTCCCAACACAATACTGTCTTCTTGGCACTGTGCTGGATATCAGGACGATGGTGCTGATGGGACAGGAGGTCTCTTCACTCCTTTAATAACATGAAAAGGAAACAATTCAACAAGCTGTATCATGAAGTGTGATAACAATTGTGATAGGGGAAGTAGAAGGCTGTGGGGATAAGGAAAAGGTTTCTAACATGGACAAGAATAAACAAGGAATCCTTCCCCAAGGTATAAGCTGAAACCTGAGGGATGGGAAGAAGATAGCCAGAGGAAGAGGGCAGGGACACATACAATTTGTCAATAAAATCAAAGCCCCCAACCTTAAACCAGTGATATGTTCAGAAATAAGCCAACTGTGTTTATTCACCTCTCCCCTCAGATTTCCTCTTGGTTCACTCCTTAACTGCATTTTAGATAACTCAGATGTCATCTTCTCACTGAGGTCTTCCCTAACCACTTATTTAAAGTTGTACCATACCCCTAACCTTCCCAATCTCCTTGAATGGCATCTGTTTGTCTCCATGGCATTCATTTTTCTTCATAACATCTATCTAACTTATTCATGTTTTCTTTATATATTGCTTTTATATATATTCACTAGAATATTTGCTCTATGAGGGCAAGGTTGTTTGTTGTTGTTGTTGTTGTTGTTTTGTTCACTGCTATGTCTCAAGAAATTAAAACAGTGCTTGTAACATAGGGGACTCTCAATACATACTTGCCAAATGAATATGAATATATCCACACATTCTTGATTTCAGGGCCACTCTTTCATGTATCAGAGGTACTTTCTCTTGGGTTCTCACTGGAGACATCCTGATGCCCGTAATATGTCAGGATCTATTCCAAACACTCGGGGAGCCACCAGGCCATGTGGTAGGCAGACACCTTTCATAGGGGTGCTTCTTATCTCCTTAAAGTCTACATATCCCACATAGAATTTTCTTCAACTTCGTGTGGAACAGAGTATTAGTGTTTGTTTCCACCCATCACTTGTACATTCTCCTTTCCATTTTCTTTGTATTGATTGATTGATTGAATTTATTGGGGTGACATTGGTTCATGCAATTATATAGGTTTCAGTCATGCAATTCTATAATGCATCATCTGCATATTGTATTGTGTGTTCCCCACCCCAAGTCCTTTCTATTTTCTTCTTTGAAGAAATTTGTTTCTAGATCTCTTTGCCTAGTCAGTCCTCTGAGGCTCCTCCCTGGGCTACATTCCTGTGCCAGGATGTTTATTGCACCAAAATGTAACAATGCCCTTTCTGATTATTACCTAACTAGTAAGACCTTTGGCTTCTAGTTGACTAAAAATCTTTAAACCTTAAAGTGTACTATCAAAACTATTTGGCATAGCAGAGCTACCAAATACATCTTGTGTCTAAGTTTACAGCTGTTATTATTTTCTCAGGTAGTCTAGTCTACTTTATAAACATGAACTGACAGTTGGCTTCATTTACATCCAGGTGGAATGTAAATGAAGCAGAGAATCCAAGGCCTATGTGCAGAGCACTCATGGTGGCGAAGGTATCCAAAGACTGGAGAGAGAGAGTGAGAGAGAGAGAGACAGAGAGAGAGACTGATGCTATAGTATATTAGTTGCCAGACTAGAAATCTGCAGGATGTAAGTATTCCTTTACCCTTCCAGCATGGAGGTTTCAAAGAGACTTGCAATTTTGTGGCTTTGTTTTTTATTTTTTTTTATTAATTTATTTTTGTTACAGATGTTTCTCCTTTTTCCCCCATTGACACCCTCCTCCTCATTCACTCTCCCCCTCCTCCCCATCCCCAGCATTGTCGTCTATGTCCATTGGTTACACATACATGCATATAAGTTCTGTGGTTTAGCTCTTCCTTCCCCTCCCCCACCCCCTCTTCTGAGGTTTGTCAGTCTGTATCCTACTTCTATGTCTCTGGGTCTATTTTGTTCATCACTTTGTTTTGTTCATTATAGTCCACTAATAAGTGATATTTGTCTTTCTCTGATTGGCTTGTTTGCTTTGTTGATCTATTCCTAATGTGAGAAGATTTTGGTTATGGTTACTGTGTGACCTTTGGAGATAGTTTGTAGAATCACTGGTTAACCAGGTCGACTCCATCCATACTATATCATTAGGGTCATTATGCTAGACGAGAACTAGCATGCTAGAAAGCAAAACTGTAAAGAAAGGTATGAAATAAACTTTAGTCTCCAACTGCCAGAGGCGACCCGGAGTTCTGAATTATGGTAGCCATACCTAGAACAGTCTGAGAAGGCCAAGGTCAAAATAGCAAACTGTTCTCTGCTACTACTTTCCTGTTAACCTCCTTTTAGTCCTCGGATACAAAACAGGATTGATTTAGACTTTTCCCAGCTGCAGAGGCATCAACTGCAGATTCCTTCTCAGTGGTCTCTTTCTTGTTTCTCCAGTATTAATTTAGAAAAAAAGCAGAAGATCTATTTATGTCTCTTAACCAACCAATTCAATATTTTCCTTAGTATTTGAGCAGACAATTAACACAGAATCCTGAAGGCCAAACACGCAATTCTGAACAAAATATAGACGAGGTTTCAGGTTTCATAACTGTTGAATTTGTGGGTAATAGTTTCCATGTGTTTCCTCTGATGAATCAACCTATAGTCACTTCGTAGTTTCATTAAAAACATTTTTTTCTTCTCACAGTTTTGTTTTTCTATTACATATGTGTTTCTTTTCATCCCACATAAAATTTTCTATTCCCCAAGAGAACGCATGAATGAGAAAGAAGAGAGGACAAAGCAATAAAATGTTGAGCACAGAGTCAGTTGGGCCAAGTCCCGAGCCTCTTCACACATGAACAATAACAAGGGTGGGGCACACACCCAGCAGGAGCAAAGAGTGCCTGAGTCACACAGGGGTTAGTGTTCCACGCTGGGCTCAGAAGAGTGTGGCAGACTGGTAAGGACTTGTCCACAAGTCTTCTCTGAGGCCACTGGGATGCTTAAACCACTCCCTCTAGTCATACAATAATATGACATCCAACAACTCAACTTTTAGGATTCTTCCTTTAGACTCATGTGTCTTGCTGCCTAATAAAGACCATTTCCTGAACTATTTGTGGTTCAGAAAGAGGCATGTAAAAAGTCTGAAAGAGTGCAAGGTAGCTTCTAGAGTTAGTTAATTCACATCTATGTATGGAACACCCGTTATGCACTGGAAATGTTTTTTCTTCTTGTAGGAATTAGTGATATAGTTATGGGTCTCTGCTCCATGAAGCTTACATTCCAGTTGTGGGTGGGGGGTGGTAAAGAAAGCTATTCAGCAGTGAAGACAATACAAATACGATGATTTCCAATGGTAGCATTTAACCAAGGGCATAGACATGGGAGTTGTGATTGAAAGTGAAGGTGAGGTGAGGTGGAGCATTCCAGGCACAGGAAACAGAACATGCAGATACAGTGGCAGACAAGGGTGTCTTCCATCCTGTCTTCATCAGCCTCAAAGGTTTTCTAGGACTCATGCAGAAGTTCTGACATTGCCAGGGGCCAGGGCCCTCCGGTCATCTAGGAAAATACAAGTCCCCTAGGCAGCAAGGCCTGTAGCTAAGGACAAAGAGGGTCAGTAAGCAGAAGGGTAATTCACCTTCTGTGCTCTTTTCCATCTTGCTATTTTACTTCTCCTCGGCCTCTATTCACTTTTAGAAAACCTCACCCTTAGGGCAGCTGCATATACAGCCTCCAGGGAAATGCTAAATAAAGGCTTTGAGGAACTTCTGTAAATAACTTTGAGAAATGATACCATAATCACACTGGGTTTAGGTAAAAATGCTACACTATAAGATGATGACTTTTAGTACATTAAGCCAGCGGTTCTCAACTGGGGTGACCACCCCCCTTGCCCAAAGAGGACTTTTGGAAATGTCTGGAGGCGATTTTGATTGTTACAACTTGGGCAATGGGGCAAGTGAGTGAGTAGAGACCAGACATTCCTCTAGACATTTGACAAGGCACAGGACAGTCTTCCACACCAAAGGATTATCTGATCCTACATTAAATGCTGGGTCCAGGTCCTTCCAATTCTTCTCACCAGCGTGAAGCTAATCCTCCACAGCAGTCTCCAGTGATGTCAGGGGACAGAGTAGATCAGGAATTTCTGGATCCATTACTTGAGTTCAAAGCCCAGCTCTGCATCTTCTCAGATGTGCAACTAAATGTGTGTGTAAGACCTTGAACAAATTAGTTAACATTCTGTATCTTCATGTCCTTATCTGTACAATGGAGATACTAGAAGTAAGTCCCTACTCATAAAGGTATTTTAAGGAAAAAGTGGAGTTGTGCATGTTATTATTGACAGGGTCTGCCATACAATGATTGCTCAATAAATGTTAATTTTTTTTTTCTGCCACAGTCACCTGGTTTCTGGGAATGTGATTGACAAATATCAGAAGGTCAGGATGCCCCACAAATTCAATGCCACCCCTCTGTTGATTAGCTGCTGCATGCCAGGCATTCTGCTGGGGATATGGAGATGGATGACAAATGCGGAGTGGATAGACACTGTGGAAGTTTTCTCCTTGGGTGCAGCAACACGATAACCCTAGAGAAAGTCAGTAGACATATTTATCTCTCACTTGAAAATAGAGCTGATGCTTTAAAGCCTCACTGAAGCATCTTGGCTCTTTGAAATGCTCATGTGTCATTACATCACTGTCCGCTGCAGCTGACCCTTAAGCATCATTCAAACTGAAATTGAATTATCTTTAGTATCTGCTGGAAGGTTTATTAGACAGCTTCTGGGGATAAATCTCTAAGTGAGTGTGTTAGGTTTCTCCAGAGAAAACAGAACCAAAAGGATGTGTGTATATATAGAAAGAGATTTATCTTAAGAAATTTGGCAGATGTGTTAATGGAGTTACCAAGTCTAAAATCTGCAGAGTGGGCTGGCAGGCTGGAGACCCAGGCAGAGCAGATATCTCGGATCAAGTCCAAAGGGCGTCCATTAGCAAAACGCCCTTGTGCTTAGGGGAAGTCTGTCTTTTGTTCTACTCAAGCCTTCAACTGATTGGATGAGGCCTACCAACATTATGAAGGGCAATCTGCTTTACTTAAAACCCACCAATTGAAATGTTCATCTCATGCAAACACACCGTCACAGAAAGGTCCAGAATAATGTCTGATCACATATCTGGGCATACTGGCCCAGCCAAGTTGACACACAACCACCACAGTGAGTAAGAAAGTATGGCCAATTACTGGTCAAGGAATAACATTTGAAACTGGCTTCGTTCAGAAGTAGTGGCTATCTCAAAAGTGTTCTTGGCAGAGGTATGCTTAGTGTGACCAGCCAAGGGGCAAGACTTGCTTTTCAGTGGCATGTGTTACCTGGCAGAAGAAACCATCATCACAAAGAGCTACAGTTTCCTTTTTCTAGAGGAGTTGAGAGGCTCTGATTTTCTTGCTGATGCACCAACGTCCTAACCTTTTGTTACAATCATCCGTGGCATTTTGGTCAAATCTTTGCCATGTTCAGATAGTTCCTTAGACTTCTGCCATCTTTTCCCAGCTTATTGATAAGGATAATCGGAAGCCCCGTTGTCCTATCTGAATGTCCTACTTGCTTAGAATTGTCATTTAAGAGACTCAATTCTTACGGAAACATTCTCTAAGGAAATTGAGCAGAGACATGAAAAAGAAATTGCCATTTGTTTATAATCAAATCCATAGCTCTTTAATAAATTTTGTATAAGCAGCTGCCAAATCTAGTTGCAGCTTCCTGTTCCTCCTGCAACCTGGATGCAAAAATACCTCTTTCAACCACCCCTGGGGGTCACGGGCTCCATGCTAGAAACTCCCAGCATGCACTGCCACCTGGTCACCTCTCGGTAGCTTGAACTCACCCTCTTTCCTAAATTAATGCTAAAATGTTTATTTCAAATGCCAGTCCTTTGGCTGGTTATTTATGCAGAAGCTAGCTCCAACCTAATTCCAAGTATCAGTATCCACTCCCTATTCTCTAGGATTCTTCCAGAAACAAAATAAGGAAACCAAACCTGTCAAATGAGTGACCAAAGTCAGTTACTCAAAAACAGCACTGCAAGTGTGTATCCTGAACAGAACATGTGAATTAAATTAGATTATTTGGTATCAGCTTTGCACTGAAGGACCCTTCAGAGGAAAATCCTTACTCTGCTCTTACCTTCTTCAACTGCTATTGGGTTATGCAGGCACAAACGTCCTCATCTCAAGCCTTTTGGGAAGAAAAGTTTCCAGATCAATAGTTACTCTTTGTTTTTCTTTCTATTTGGGCCTTGAGTAGAATTAGCCACTTATTGTTATGTTGGAAACTTCTTATGAACACTTTTTCCTTTGGAAATTAGAAAAGACAGAATTCAAGGAGGAGAGGAAAATGGGAAGAAAACCCAACTCTCCTCGAATAGTTCTTCTCTGTCCTTTGGAGATGCTGTGCAGATAAAGCAGAGAAAAGATGTGTGGTAGCAGGAGGTGATCTTGACAGAACCTAAGGGCATTCGTTAAGGATGCCACAACAAGGTACGACAAGGAGGTTGGCTTAAACAACAGACATTTATTGTGTCACAGGTCTGGAAACTAGAAGTCCGAGAAAAGGTGTCAGCAGGGTTGGTTCCTTCTTAGGGCCATGAGGAATGTATTCCATCTGGTTCCTAGTTTCTGCAGATTTATTGGCAATCCTTGACATTCTTTGGCTTGTCTGTGCATCACCCTGATCTCTGCCCTCATGCTTACATGGCCTTCTCCCTGTGTGCCTGTCTGCTTCCTCTTTGGCCAAATTCCCCACCTTTTATGAGGACACAGTCATCTTGGATTAGGACCCGCCCTAATGACCTAATCTTAACCTGATTATCTGCAAGACTCTATTTCCAAATAATGTCCCACTCTCAGGTTCTTGGGATATGGACTTCAAGATATTTTGGGGGGAAACAGTTTAGCTCATAGTCCTAGGATTGGCTAGAGCTGGACAAGCCCATTGTCTTCTTCTGCATCAGACTTGAAAAGGAGATTTCAGGATGATTACCCATATACATTGCAGCATGAATGATTTGGGTGCTTAGCATTACCGTCAAACCACGGAGACATATAGGCTGCTGTCTTCCACAGGGCTTACATTGTACTGTTTTCTTATATAACTATTTTTATTACATTTTTGCTATCAGTGTCATTTTCTCCAAAAGTATGACTACATACAGTTTTGGGAAAAAGTAACAAATGAAACTTTTCATTTCAAGTGTGAGAAATTGATCCAAATCTTACAGCACTTAAGAGTGTAGAAAATAAGAATTGCTTTTGGGTCCTCAGTAACTATTTTTTCAGGATCTTTTCACTCAGAGTTTCCCAACCCCCTTCCACACACACACCTACACAATCCTAAGGGACCCATATGCGTGCACGTGCAGACAGACAAACACACACACACACAGAAAAAAAATGTAGTTTCCCAAATGAAGCGCTTACCTTGGTCCTAAACAAAGCTACTTAAACAAGGTATTGATTTTAATTCCTCTTATATGGTAGTACTCCCTTTATGTTCTTTTGTTTGTTTGTTTAGTTACCTTCCATGGGCAGATGGGTGTCTATTAGATGCCTGACCAGCTATATGTCAGCAGCAGAGCAAAAACATAGACTGCTACTGGTTTCCCCCAGAGAAAACCCACTTTATCTCAAGGAGCTGAACTGCCAGGTGGAACTGAGTAAACTCTGGACTTGCAATACAATTGGGGCACAAAGTTCACCACCAATATAAAACAGCCAACCCAGTTCTGCTTTTTAATGGGCTCCGAGCTAACGGAGCCGAGTAACATAAACAAGGGTGAAGCAATAGCTTCAGCAGAAAAGGGTCATCGTATATTGACGACTAATGAGCACGCTGCTATGTGAGCACCCTTATGAGCAGAACACATAGTTGCTCATTTTCTCCCAAAGTTTACATGGCTGAGAAGGGAAGCTATGTGAAAATTATAAGAAAGCAATTGTTTATTGCCTGCTAAGTTGACTGATACATGGGCTTGCAGAGTTAGAAAGACCTTTTGGACAGCAACAATTCAACCTTCTTGCTTTCTTAGGTAAGGGCCCTGAAATATGAGCAAATTAAATGGCATTCATCCGTATGGTTTAATGTAACGTTAAGGGACTTTGGGTTCAAGTCTCTATCTTTGCCAAATGGAGATATTAATATGTAGGTCATAGGTTGTGATGGGATTAAGTGAGAGAGCCCTGTCTGGGTTTCTCATGTGTCACCTTTGTGAGTCACCTTCCCTCCTTTGAGCAGTATCGTTCTGCTAATGAGTTCCAGAGAAGGGACTAGACATCATTTCTTAGTTCTGTGTTTCACCTTTGTCCATGTCACCTCGGCGTTTGGAGGACAGGATTTCAGAAATCCCCCATCAAACGAACCTTATGGTTAAACTAAAAACCATTTTTCAGATAGTTGTTTCCACAGGCCCCACCAACCACCGTTACCAGAGCTGCTAATAATTAACCAAGGGCAGTGACTGGATGGAAACTTTTCCAGGCCTCTCCAGGGCGTACCTTGCCAAAAGTGGTGTGAGAAGTCGCCAAGGTAAGGACGAGAAGGGAGGGCCAGGGCCTGCAGACACTCACGTGCGCGACGGAGCGTCTGGGCTCTTGGACAGAGCTGAGACACCGGAGCGTTTTCTTCATGGTGTATTTACAGATTCAAGATCTCACTTAGGATCCAAATTCAGAGGAGTGGACCAGTGCTCTGGGTTTTCTCAGCCGTATTTACTCAATAAATTCATGAATGACTTTTGCAGCCTTATCTGAATCACGATCTCTGTTTTCACACCTTGGCCTTTCTAAAGAGAGATGCAGTGGGTTTTGGAAGAGAATGTATGTAAACAAGTAGAATGGGCAATCGTGCTGGTGTTCGAGCCTAAAGCATTGTGCTGCAGTTGCTCTGTTGCTTGGCATCTTTTCATCGAGATTGGAGGTTAAAGAATGCTTGTATTAGATATAAAAATAGGAGAGAAAAAACTAGCAACCCTTAACTGCTCTCTGAAACACTAGTGAAGAAATGATTGTGGCCTGGCCACTGTCACGATTCAGTTCCACTGGTCCGTTCGGATAAGGTAGAATTGCTGTGTCACTGGAGGCTGCCCCTTTCTTAGGAAGGATGGAATCCTGCCCCATAATGTCAAAATAAGGCCAGAGAGCCCCGGCCAGCGTGGCTCAGTTAGTTGGGCATCATCCTGTGCACTGAAAGGTCGCCGGTTGGATGCCCAGTCGGGGCGCACGCCCAGGTTGCAGTGCATGCCAGAGGCAACTAATCGATGTTTCTCTCTCACATCAACGTTTCTCTCCCTCTCCCTCTCTTTTCTTCTCTCTAAAATAATAAAATCAATAAAAACATTTTTTTAATTAAAAAAAATTTTTTTTTTATTTTAGAGAGAGAGGAAGGGAGAGGGAGAAAGAGCTAGAAACATCGATGAGAGAGAACATCGATTGGCCGCCTCCTACATGCCCCCCACTGGGGATCGGGCCCACAACCTGGGCATGTGCCCTGACCGGGAATCGAACTGGCGACCTCTTGGTGCCTGGGTCGATGCTCAACCGCTGAGCCACACCGGCAGGGCTAAAAACATATTTTTTAAAAAAGTAAGGCCAGATAATATTTTCCACCCAGTTTTGCTGAGAACAAGAGGTCAAAATGCACTAGGGCAATGTGAGTTGTAAATGACCCCAAGCTATCAAACACTCAGAGGCGGTCATGCCACTGACAAATCCCCAGGGTGTAGAACAGAGCAGAGGTGTTCAGTGGGTCCTTGGAGCACAAATGAACAACACAAGAAGCTGCTTATGAAGACAGTTACCCTCGATTTAGATGACTTGCACCAGCCTTGGCTTATTGGGTAGATCTAGGTTTATTTGTGATACCCTGCTGAATTCCATCTTCCAGTCCCAGGCACTAAACAAAACAAACAAGATCACTAAAGAAGCAAATGAGATGATTGGTTTCACCTAAATTTTTTAAATGTTCTGCTCTAAGGTTATGAAGGAGTAAGTTGGATTCTTCTCTTATTGAAAGCAGACATAGTAATATCTCCATTGTAGAGTTGTGAAGATTATTGAGTCAATACATGTTTAAGGCAGTGCCTTTCAATAGTAGAAGATTTAGATTATCATTATTATTCTCTTCTGAACTTGCTTATTTATTTAAGTTGTTTTTATTATGATCTAAAAAAATGTATTTTCAATTACAGTTTACATTCAATATTATTTTATATTAGTTTCAGGTGTGCGGTGTAGTGGTTAGACAATCACATACTTTACAAAGTGTTCCCCCTGGTATTACCGGTAACCAGCTGGTACCATACATAGTTATTACAATATTATTGACTATATTTCCTATACCGTACTATGCACCCTGTGACAGCTATTTTGAAATTACCATCCTGAGCTTGCTTTTGGAACAGAGTTTCACTCTTTTGTAATTTTTTTGTATACCCAAACATACACATAATTTTGCATAAATCAGTGGTTTTTAACTGGTGTGCCACAAGAACTTTTAAAACATGCAATACCTGACTCTTTGTCAGGGGCACTGACCTCTTTTCCCTTAGACTGTCAGATTAAAAAGTGATAACAGCCAGCACAACAAAGACCATCCAGTGTGAATGAATCAAAATTATACCTATCTTTTTTTTTCAGATCAGAAACATATATAATATATTTTTTGGTGTGCTACAGAATTTCAATAGTTAATTTATGTGCCATGAGAAGGAAAAGGTTGAAAATTGCTGGTATAACTGCATACATGTTATCTCATATATATATATTTATGTTATTTAGAGAAATATTGTTTTTCGTAATATTTAGCATCAATTTTCTCTTCTTTTCTCCTTTGCATCCCCTCTGCATCCCTCCCTGCCATGTAGCTATTGATAGTGACCTGATTTGTATGCCTACATTTCCCCTTGCTCAAATAATCATACATATGCATGTTACACTAACACATATGTATGAGAGAGGTTTGGTTATTGTTCATTTTCTGAACCTTAAATAGTGCACATTTTCTCTGTCTTATTTTTTTTTTAGCGGGGTGTAACTGTATAGAAATCCTTCAAAAGCAGCAGTCAGCTGTCACTCATTCTTCGGAATGGCTGCATAATAGTCCGATATGGATGAGCTGTGATCTGCTTAGCCATTCTCATTGGTTAGCATTTACTTTGATCCCTGTCCCCCTCTCCATGTCTTGTCATTACAAACACTCTGACATCAAGCGTCCTTTCACAAAGGCCCTTGTGCATGGTGAGAGGTGTCAAGGAGGGAGATTGCAGTGTTGAATGGCACATGTATGTTTAACTTTTTATACCTGCCGCTAAATGGCTTGTCAAACAGTTTTAACAGTTCAATTTTTTTCAACAATGTATGAGCACCCATTTCTCCCCATATTAGAACAAATAGAGTTCATTGGTTATTTCCATTTTTGCCAGTCTGATGGGTATAAAAAAGATACTCCATTGTTACTTTAATTTGCATTTCCCCAACTGTGATTTAGTGTGATGATATTTACATTTGCGTGTTGGTCATTTGGATTCGATTTTCTGTGAATATTCTATTCTAATTATTTATTCATTTTTACTTAAGTTTGCTTGTTTGTTTTTGTTGATTTATAGGAACAAAACAAAACAGCCCTGTGGTGTGGCTCAGTGGTTGAGCGTTGACCCATGCACCAAGAGGTCGCCGGTTCCATTCCCGGTCAGGGCACATGCCCAGGTTGTGGGCCCGATCCCCAGTGGGGGGCATGCAGGAGGCAGCCAATCCATGTTCTCGCTCATCGATGTTTCTATCTCTCTCTCCCTTCCTCTCACTCTAAAATCAATAAAGAAAAATTATTCAAACAAAAAACAAAACAATGTCATCTATGATACAAATATTTCTGAACCTATCATTTGTCTATTGACCTTGTTATGGAATCTTTGTTTTGCCAAAAAAGGTTTTAAATTCTTATATGATCAAATATGTTTATCTTTTCTTTATAGATTCTGTATTTGGTCAAGAAATTCTCCTTCCATTTGAAGATTGTATATATATGTACATAAAATATGCTAGATTTTCTTGAAAATATTTTTATAGTTGTCTTTAATCTAAAAGCTATTTATTTTTGTGGATAGCCTAAGATTGGGCTTTAATTTTTTAAAAATACAGTTGAATAACTTTTATAAACTGTTAAATACTTATACGTGTGTGTGCACATTTATATTTACATATGTATGTGTACATATCTCCATATATGTATGTGTGTGTTTGTGTATATGTCCATATGTATGTGTATATTTATTTATATATGATGGATGTAAATGCTATATGTGTGTATGTGTGTGTGTGTGTATAATGTGTTTATTTATCTCCATATATGTATATGTATGGATATATATATTTATATATATCCCCACATATATGTATATGGGTATATATATTTACATATATGTATATATAATGATTTATTCTCTTTATAATTTTACTGATTTCTGCTACAACCATTTGATTCAGGAACCAAAGAGAAATTTGAGTTAGTTGTGGAAGGGAAAAAAATTATGTTCAAGTCTTCACTGATTCAAAACCTTCCCTTTCAAACATTTTAATCCTGTGACACTGTAACTCACAATCTTCTCAAAATGAACCATAATCTTTTCTCATGGACGTTTCTCTTGTACTATTACCTCTATCAGACATTAGAGAAGTTTCTTCATGTCCAGTTAGACTCTAAAGATTCCACACCTCTGCTGCCCACTTACTGTTTCTATAGACAGTAGCTAAAGAAGAAGCAGGCTATAAGAAAAAGTTAACATATCCAACTTTTTTATTTCTTTCACTGTGTTCTCCCATCTTGGTACCTCCGACCTAACTTTACTTATAGTTACATTGAAATGTATCAGTTTTGAAGATTTGCTAGCAACAATTATGCCAGTAAAATTATAAAGCACTTTAGAAAAGCACAATTTGATGTACTTAGAAACATATTTTAATAATCCAGGTTCATTTCAATTTGAATTCTATTTAAAGTCATGGGGAAAAAAGCAAGACATAATAATGTAATTATTTAATTTCAAATGTGACAGGCAATAATCCTAGGACAACACATCTCATGCTTGCAAGAACTAAAGGGCAATGACTTTTATGGGTTTTCCCTTTGATGACCTTTACAAAAAGTCCAAGGTAAAGGTCTAATTCAGTTCATTCCTCCTCCTCCTCACTGCCCTAAAATAAGTATTAGAGAAGTGTCATTTCTACAAATTAAGTCCTGACTCAATACCAAAGAATTTTAGGGAACAGAATTCTATATGCAGATTGCCTAACCTAAGACAACTTTGTAGTTCGTTGGATTTTTTTTTTTTCATGTTATTCCCTGTGAAATTTTATTAGATAAAGCGTATCCTTTTCTTTTCTGTACTTATATAAGAAAATTGATTTTCTCTTTCTCATCACAGAAACGTATAGAATCCTTGGATCTTAGGATTAGAACGGACCTTATCCATCAGCCAGTATTAGAAATCAGTTACTTTAAACTCATGCTAGATACTTTTTTAAAAAATGCTGCCTGTTGATTTAAGGGAAGGGAAGATTCTGTGTGGCACAACTCTGCTCCTCGTCTCGCGTCCGTCTTCCTTCGAACATTGTTTAAATGCCAGGAGGACGTCCCACGGGTGGGGCTCTGAGCTTGAACTCCTGTGAGACTCCACTTGTGTCCTCCATTCTAGGAGGAGGTGACTTCACAGGGGATTTTTGCTTCAGGAAGGGAGAGTGGATGAGTGCGTTTTATTACTATTTTTTATTTGTTTGTTTTGTTTTGTTTTTTCTCCTGGGCACAGCTGGTAGTTTCCTACTGACTGGTGTTTATTTTGCAGTCACGTGGCAAAGGGGGTTTCTGTCAATGTTTACTCATTACACATTCAAATATGACACCCCGAAGCCCATTCACAGGACAGCTACAGTGTTGTTATCTCATTCTCCTGCCAGACCGGGAAAGTTTATTCCCAGAGTGGAAGTTGCTTTCTTTGCAAATGCAGGAGCTTTCATGCTCCACGGGCATTTTTTTTTTTAGAACCATTGCTTTTGAAATGTTAAATGTATTTAATTATTTAACTTTTGCATTGTTTAAGTTGATGATTTGGCTGATTATATCTGCACTATTTCTTTGTCAGTGTGCTACATTTATTAGAGAACAACTTCATGGCACAAGGAAGGACGGCTCACAGCTACTTTGTATATTACTAACCTAATGTAAACTGAAACATCCTCACTCGTATTTGGGGCCCCTTCCTGGGGAAGGATAATGCATCTCTGCTATATCCTCTGTGGACAAGACCATGTGACTTGCTTTGGCCAATGAACTGAGAATGACAGTCACTTTCTATCAGAGAGGCCCGTCATTCTCCCTTTCCCTTTGCCCCATGACTGCCTGTGTCCCACACGGAGGCTGCTCTGTCAGCTGGGTTCTGCCGCAAACACAAAGCCGATCAAAGCCACAGCTGACATGGAACCTGAGCAAGAAATCAAGCCTTATTACTGTGAGTTCCCGAGATCTGAAGGCCAGTTGTTACTGCGACATAACCTAACTCTTCCTGACCTGTGCAGATTGCATACCAGAAAGAACCTAAGTTCAAATCCTGGTTCTGCCATTAATTAGTGGTGTGAACTCGGACATTTCTAAAGTACCAGGAACCTTTACACATTGAACCTCAGTCTCCTCAGGAATGGGTATAAGAGCCATCACTTTCTGCATCTCACAGGATTGGTCTGAGGTTAAAAGAGCATCATTTAAGTTACAGTACACAGAAAGGATCATGTCCTACCTAAACGTAAGGCTCTATTACAACTGGGTTTTCCCACTTTAGTGAGTTGTGTGCACTGAGCTTTGCCTCTGTTCAACTTTCTAATAAATAAATGTTTTTAAGTGTATCATCTTTATAAGGTTTCCTAAGCAGCCAAGCACAGATGCTTATAGCTACTTGTCTCAGAATGGCACTTCTGACCGTAGAGGACCATTCTTTTTAAGCATCCAGCTTTGAGAAGGGGACACACGGATATGCTGAGGCATGCGGGCACATGTCTGGCCAGGCCAATCAGCCTGACGTTCTGTACCTCGTGTTCTGGCCAAACCTGCTTTCACGTTTTGAGAGAGCATCGTAAGTGGTAGTAAATACTCATATATATAATTTATTTTACTAGGAAGAGTTACACAGCGGAAAGAACATTAACTTTAGAATCCTAGACCTGGCACATAGTCGTCACTCAATAACTATTGAATAAATACATGAATCAGTTCACATATCACCAACAATTTCTAGCTGTTCGATCTTGTGCAAGAGAATTAACTTCTTTGACCTTCAGGGTGCCCACCTGCTACATACAAAACAGTAATCTCTACCTAATAGGGCTGTGTGAAAAGTGGATTAATGAAGTGGTAGATGGATGAGGTCTCTCAGAGTGCTTAGTAAGAGTTTAACAAACGTGAGAATTTAGTGCATTAGCTATGTTATGCCCTGGCATGGGTGGCCAGCTTATAAAAATAAAAGAGTGGGCTTTTGAGCTTGTTTGCAAGGTTCCATTAATGAGGTCTCTAGGTTTCTTCAGATAAAATTAATAGCGTTTTGATAAGACCACGCTTGCTTTCCACAGAAGCAATACCGCGAGAGCATCGGAGGAAAGCATTTAAAATGCTTTTGACACCCACAAGCTTCAAGGGCTTTGCCTTAGAAAAGCTTTTGTAACAAAAGGGACCACACCGCCTCCCGTTGCCTGGTTTCTAGATTGGTTTTCCATCTCCTCTCGACAGTACGGCTTTCCTTGTGCCAGTAACTGCCTCTTTGACATACTTTCAGGTCCTTGAAAGGCCCTTCTGCAGGTGTTCCTTAGTATCAGACTTAGAAACTTACATCCACAACAATAAGGTAGATGGCAAACTTTTAAATGATCTGCCTCAACAAAGGGGGAGACACTGGCTGGATGTTTATTAGACACCTGTTGCTTTGCCAGGTATTTAGCATTCGTTTAATTCTTAAAGCAACCCTGTGAGATAAGTGGCTTTCTTTATCGATTTCTTTTTTTTACAACGGTGATTTTAAAATCAGAATATTAAGGTACAAAGAGGTTTATGAATTTGCCCTAAGTTCCGTAACCAGTAAGTGGTATAGTTGGAAATTGAATGCAAGTCTGCTCAACTCCAAAAACATGTTATTTCCTTCACATCCCCCTTTCTCACTGTGTACTGACTAGTCCTCACCTCAGTGCGTGATGCAACAAAGACTCTGGAAGCTGGGTGTGTTGTGGATGGAGCCTCTGGAGCCAAGGGACCTGGGTTCTCAAGCTGATAGTGTCATTTACTAATTATGTGGCCTTGGGCATATTACTTATGTCTCTGAGCCTCAAGTGTTTCATTAGTAAAAAAAAAAAAAAAGTAAAATCACCCTTTTCAGGCAATGTCAGTGTGAGAACTACAGAAATACAAGTAGAATGAGTGCCTGGCACAGAGGAGAATCGTGGAAACGACTGATGTTATTATTATTGTTATCCCCAATACACAAATCCCTGGATAGGATGCTTAACTCTACAGAGCTGTACTTGATACACGTAAATGGGTGATACAGGTGCCATGCGTATTTCAACGGGGGTGCATGGGAGATGTGTTCTTGCTCGAATAATTGGGACAAGACTGAAGAATAGACAGTCACTAGGTTGCAAATTCCCTGATGGTAGGGATCGGACCTGCCTTTCTTTTCCTTGGAATTATTTTTCTAGAAGGGAGAATAATGGGTTTGAGCACAAAGCAAGTGCTCAATAAAAGTGTGTTAAATGATTGAATGGAAGTTGGTCTTCCAAGGATGGGTCCTGAAGGGGCAATCAAGGAGACTGAAGGGGCTGTGAAAGGTGATTTCAGAAGGTGTGACAGTCAGAACACTGACAGCATTTACGGGGACGCAGACAGTAAGATGATGTGGCTAGAGGAGAGATATGGTTGGGTAGGTACCTTGGGAGGTCACAGAATATGTGACTTTCAAATACAGTGTGGCAGTCAGAGTCTTTGATGGTCATTCAGCACGCAGGCAAGGAAGAGACCAATGGCTGTCCTTGTAACGATTACAGAACTAACGACCTGGTTGTCATGGGCATTACATGAAATATATGTAAGGAGCTTGGCACAGTGCCTGGCACATACTAGGTACTCAGTACATTAGCTGTTATGGATATCAAATTCTTATTTATCACTTCCTGACATTTTGGTGAGTGACGACAGCAGAAGTCACAGTGTGGAGGTAGGAGCAGCAGACCAGAGTGTGGAGGTCGATGTTTGTGATAAACCTATCCAGTTCTGTGCAGACCTCACCAGGACACGGAGGGGACACTTCCTGCCTCTGCTTCCTGTGCACTGAGCCGTCGTCCCTCAAGGACCTGTGTGGGGCAAATGCCTGCACGATGAGTGTAATATTACCAGCCAGTTTTATTAATTGATCTTGAGAACCCTTTCCCATGTCATCTCCTGAACCCCATCAGTTCTTCTCCTGCCCCCAAATGCATGCTGGGAAAAAAAGAGGAATAGAGAGATCTAGGGCCTGGCCTTTATCCAAAGGTGACTGACTGGGTTACTTACCCAAAGCAACTGTTTACAGGGGTGATTCTAAATTCTGTGATCAGCCTGAGACTACAAGATCGGACTAACGTTGACTTTGATTTTTTTCTCCTGCTTGCAGCAGCGTGAGGTCTCGTGAGGAAGTACAGAGAAATTGTAGACTAAATAAAGAGCAGTTTTAGAAGAAGTGTTCTCTGCATAGCTGAGGATTGCGTTCGCAATTTTATGACCCGCTATGCGAGTACGTAAATAACTCTAATACAAGGTAGAAAGTGATAAACGCAGAGTACATACGTGCTGTGGGAATTCGGAGGAATTATTGCAGCTAATTCAGAAAAGGCTTTGTGGTGGAGATAGACTGGAGCTGGTTTTCCCTCCAACACTGGATTTTGAAAATTTAAAACAGACAGAAAAATGGAAAGAATCATAAAATGAACACCAATATGCCCTGCAGTGAGATTCAATATTTAGTAATATCTTGACATTTACTTTCCCTCTATGTATAAAAACTATATGCATACACACACACACACACACACACACACACACACACACACAATCCAGGGGCAGGCAAATTTAGGTTTACATTTGTTCATATGGAAAACAATAATTAATCAGGAAATAATAACAATACAAGAATAAACTCTGTGTTTTGCATACTCACAACTGTAATCTACTCTTGCCCACGACTGTGTACATATGATCTATTTTCCGAAACCACTTGAGAGTAAGCAGTAGACATCATGGCACTTCCTTCCTGAATACTTGGGCGCACAACTCACAAGAACAAGGACTTTCTCCCACAGAACCACATCATCATCACCAAAGAAAACGAGTCATGACCCAGCTGGATTTTGGAAGAAAGGTGGGGTTTGGATTTTTTGACGACCGGTGACAGGTGTTCTTAGGCCGAGGACACAGGTGAGTCCAGGCCCAGGTGTACTGGTCTGTTTTCATCCAGTCATTTGCCAGGAAACTGCTCCCAGACCAGAAAGCTGAAGTGATTGGCTAAAGGCCACAGAGGTAGTTTGGAAAGAGCCCATGTCCTGATTCCTTCTGCATCGCTCGCGACCACACTCCTCAGCCCAGTGCTAAATGTAGACCACGACACTCCTGATTTCTTTTTTTTTCAATTTTTATGAATTTATTTTTGTTACAGATGTTTCTCCTTCCCCCTCCCCAGACACCCTCCTCCCGATCCTTCCCACCCCCAGCATTGTTGTCTATGTCTGTTGGTTACGCATACATGCATATAAGTTCTTTGGTTTATCTCATCCCTTCCCCCGCACCCCTCCTCTGAGGTCTGTCAGTCTGAACTGTACTCCTTTCTGTGTCTCTGGGTCTATTTTGTTCATCAGCTTATTTGTTCATTATATTCTACAAATAAGTGAGACCATGTGGTATTTGTCTTTCTCTGGTTGGCTTATTTTGCTCAGCATAGTACTCTCCAGGTCCCTCCATGTTGTCTCAAAGGGTAAGAGCTCTCTCTTTCTCACAGCTGCATAGTATTCCACTGTGTATATGTACCACAGCTTCTTCATCCACTCATCTACTGATGGACACTTGGGCTGTTTCCAGACACTCTTGCTTTCTGCACAGCGGCACCTTTAAATCAGTCTCTGTTAGAAAAGCTTTTCGGACGACACCTTTCCGTGTGGGTTTCCAAGTTGCCAATCTGATCCTGCCAGTTCTCCTAGAAGATCAAGGTTTAAACGGGTGGAGGGATAGAAATAGGGATGACTAAGTGCATAGTAAGTCATGGAAAACCCAGGAGTAACGCCGCAGGGTCCTGGGAAAAAGCGGTGTGGTAACCTGGCCTCCTTGGGCCAGGGCTTTTCTGGTCTAGGTGCCCCGTCCCCGCCTTCTGCTTCCTGCAGCAGGTGCAGGGAGCTTGCTGGGCTGTGAACCAGGACTCCCGGGTGCTGTTCCGCCTCTCCTGCTGATTACCAGTGTGACTTTAGAACGGGTTCTCTCTCAGGGGTGACTTTGCCCCCCAGGGGACGTTTGGCCAGGATTGAAGACGCTTTACGGGTTGTCACAATGGAGGGATGCCCCTAAACACCCTGCAGTGCACAGGACTGCCCCCAGCAACAGCAGTACTGTCCCAAGTGTCAGCGGTGCTGAGGCTAAGACACTGTTCACACTCGTCGCTCATTTCCTTCAGGCCTTGACACCCTCACTTTGAAACGGAGGCACTTGGGCCAGCTCGGTGGTGTGGGACCTTGAGAGTGCTTACGAATCCCCTGGGATGCTTGCCAAGAAAGGCAGCCCTTGGCCCCATCTTTAGGGGTCGTGTAGTCGGCTGCCAGAGCACACCTGAGAAAGGCTCCACTGGAAAGTTGCAGAGATCCTCCTGGGCCGTCCCGTTTTCCCGGGCAGACAAGTAACACCTGTCCTCAGCCTGAGCACAGGGTGAAGGTGGAAACAGAAAATAACTCTCTTTAAAATCTCCGCCCACACACATACCCCTGCCACACAGAGTGGTTAGATGTCTAAGAGATGGGACTTGGGGTCAACTCCTCTCTCCCTTTCGATGGTTCTGCGGACATGTGGCCTGTTGTCCTGGGGCAGCGGGTTTGACTGACAGCAGGAGACCACACGCACTCCTTTGAATTCCAGCACAGACTCCCCAGGCATCTTTTCAACAGAGAGTCTTTGTGGCACACACGCCGTCACCTGGCATTTCCAGGTCTGTATGAATCTGTTTACAGAGGACCATCAAAGAAGGAGTAGACATGTTTGTTTGTTTACTGTGGGATATGAACCATATGCTATTCTAGGGTAGGGGCAAGGTTGGGTGTGTTGCTACTGTTGGTAAAAGCATGACTCCAAGTGTACTCATAGCCACTGATGACTGAACATCTTCTATGTGCCAGATGCTACGTGACCTCGTTCAGCTCTCCCAGATCACTGCGAGGAAAAAACCCTATTCTCGCTTTTTCAGATGAGGAAGCGAAGGTTTAAGCACATTTGGTAACTTGCCCCAGCTCACATTGTTAGGAAGTGGCAGAGTCCACTTATCAATCCAGGACTGTCTGATTCCAAAGCTCACCCCTTTGTCATCATTTCTTCTTTCCTCCTGTGAAGACTTGGAAGTGCCCGGAAGGGCAGAGGCAGAGGAATTAGGAGGACATCAGACACAAACATCTCCACGTGGTGACTGTCCCCAAACACCTACGTTTGTATGTTCCTGAGCTTGGTTTTTGCTTGGAGCTTATGTGGTTATTTGGAAATAAGATGTAGTGACTATTTATGTCCTCATCCCTTCAGTATCCAAACTTCTCCCCCAAGACTGGTGTCTTCTGAGGTAGGAGAATTAAACACACACACACACACACACACACACACACACACACACCCTGTTTATGTAGATACATTTATTTTTCTAAGGCCTCACATTGGAACTACTGAATTAGAATCTCTGGGAGTTGGGTACAGGGTTGTTTTTTGTTTTTTGGTCTATATGTTCACTAGTAGGATCAGGATTCTATGTTTTGCTTATTTTCTCCAGAAGGGTTCAGTTCAAATACAAACATGTTACCTGGAAGCAGTGATGGGTGAGTCATTATCTCTGCCAACACACTGACCGGGCGGGTATCAGATTATATCTTGAGAGAAAGAAACCTACAACAGGTGAGAATTGATGTGAACTTACATTTGGGAGAAATCTATCCATCCTCCTCAAAGCATGCTATGGAGACAGAATCTGGGCAGGTTCTTCAGTGGGAAATTCTAGGTAATCTTTTAATACTGTTGGAAAAAACTAAGGTACATGCCTTCTATAATAAGGTTTGATTAGAAGGGTTGATTAGAAGGAGGTGCCGAAGATGAGTTTCTTTCATTTTATTAATAAATCAATGGTAAGGATTCTACATTGTGTTTTAAAGGGATTTAACACTAAGTGATAATTACATTGACAGTTTATTAGATGCAATTTAAAAAGAAATAGAAATCTCAGCCTTTCACATGGTTTTGTCACTAAAAGGATAATAGCATGCTTTACATGTTTTCTTATTGGAGCGATCTTTCTCTTTGCAAATAAGTGTGTGTTCACAGTCAGCGATAGCACACGTTTTAGCTAAAGCAGTCAGGGATGAGTCTTTGTTATTTTTTCTCTGGTATTTAGAATCTTTTAACTGAGAGTTCATCTCTTTCCTTTTCTAGGTTCCCTGGGACTTGGTTCATATCTCTACAGCAGCCCTTACCATGTTTTATTGCCCTTTATCTGCTATGCATTTGCCTCATTATACAGTGAGAAACACCTAAGACACAGAAACTTGATATTATTCATTTTTGTATACCCAGTGGACGGCACAGAAGAAGCATTTAATAAATGTATCAAATAAGAAAAATGAACCTATTGTCTTTCCAATATGAGCCAAGTCTTGCTTTGGTAGGCTGTCATTGGCCGTAAACTTGTGAGAAATGTAAATGAAAGTATTTTCTGTTTGTGCTGGAAGGTCATACCATTGATCTGCTGTCACTGTGAAATGACAACATGGGGAGGTGATTTACGAGGAAGTAGAGGTCAAGCCTCACATTTAACCCAGGTTTTCTATAGTCAGACATATTTCAGCCCAGTACCTTTGACTGTTTTCAGTGTTACCAGATCTGTCATTTTCATGTATCTCTTTATTTGTTTATTGTAGGAAATAGAAGATACAGACATGAGTCCGTTAGGGTTCTTTGGTTATAAGTAGCAGAAATCAACAAGGTCTAATTTAGCCAACAGAAGAAAATTTATTGAAAGGATATAAAGAAGCTTCCAGAATGGTCAGGAGGCCAGAGAACCAGTTTAGAAATAGAACGAGAAGGGGGGCAGCTCCTGGCATTCATGTAGGAGGAACTGGAAAGCTTAGCTCAGGTGCCACTGTGGGATTGAATGAAATCTGACATTTTTTGGTCCCAGTGTAACCCAGCTCAAACGCCTTACTAGCTGATCTTAGGATGCATGCAAGGTCCTTGGCTTATACCAGGCTGGTGAGTTAAAGGATGTGGCTGGGGAACCGTTCGAGACCCTCATCAGCTTCCCTAGTGAGGAGCAAGGAACCTTGATTATTATTTCATCAACATCTCCAGGAGGAAGAGGTGGTGTTCCAAGGGAAAATCAGGGGTGCTAGTGGAGAGCAGGAATGAATGCTGGTAGAGACCAAAAAAAAAAAGAGACTTATTTAAACTCAAATTCTGCTGCTCTGCTGCCACATGAAGGTAACAGTTGATGTTTTTGGTTTTCTTACCAGACTTTACCTTAATCATAATGATAAGGACCCGATTAGGATCTCACTATATATATATTTATGTCACACTTAAAAATTAATATATGTCATGAGCATTTCCCTTCAAAAGCATTTTTCTAATTGTAGCATGAAAAATGTTATCTTTCGGCCATTCCAACTACTCTCTAGGAACACATTTTGGCTATTTTCAGCTTTCTGCTATTGTCACACAATGACAAAGTGACATGGTGGATCAGTGTGGGCTTAGGCAGAACTGTACTTGAATTCCAGGTCTGACATTCCCTAGTTAAGTGCTCCTAGGTACACTGCCTGACCGCTGAGTCTCGTTTCCTCATCATAAAATGGGACATGCTGAATTTGAACTGATTGTGAGATATCCATGTATATACAGAGGGCAGAGTTTGGGAATGGAGGTATAGATATTTTTTAAAATTATTTTCAGGGGACAGTTGGTGTCCTAGGAGGAAATGAAATCAGCCAGGAGGAGAGAGTAAGGAGGGGAAGGCAGGGAGCCAAGGACTCAGTGACCTGGACACACAATAGTAAGTGGCAGAGGGAAGGAACCCACAAAAGCCATGTGATAAGGAGCAGATGGTAGAGGCCTGAAAGAAGAAGCGTGAAAACAGTATGCAGAGTGAAGGGCATTGTTCTAAGGAGAGAACAGAGAGGGGACAACCAGAGAGGCGCAGTGGGAAGGAGAAGGAGGTGGGAGTCAGACTGGAGGCAGCAGAAATACCACCAGATGCAGCCGCGAGGGGCACTCAGGCCGTGGGGTTTGACAATGAGGAGGTCTTTTGTCTCCACCGCTGGAACAGTTCCCATGGAGCGGAGGGTCAGAAGCTAGAGAAGGCTACACTATCATTGAACAGTGTACTTTTAAAAAGTTTTTATAAACAAGGAAGGAGAACGAATGGAGAAAAGCTAGAGGAGATCAAGAGAGACTTCTTTATAATATGTGAGAGCCTTGAACAAGGTGACTTTCCAAGAGAAAGTTTTGGAAAGGACGTCAAGAGGAGAGGTGACAGGCACAGGAAAGAAGGAGAATTCACTGTGTTGTGCATTTGTGTATTCATTCACCAAATTAGAACACAGTGCCTACTATGCACATTGAAATCCTTTCTATGCAGTGTGGACACAGCAATAATTAAGTCACTTTAGGTCACTGCTTTCACTGGAGGGTCACACACTAACAGGGGTGGGGGACCTTTTTTCTGCCAAGGCCCATTTGGATATTTATAACATTATTCATGGACCATACACAATTATCACCTTAAAAATTAGCCTGCTATATTTGGTCAGGCTACTTTGGTGAGGCATCTGATGTTAGCTGGGATTGATTTCGTGGGCCTTATATGGCCCACTGGCTGGAGGTTCCTCACCCCTGCTAGGAGAAAAAAGACCATAAACCATAATGACAACACAATAACAGCACCACGAAAGTAACTCAGGGAGGAAAACTCAAGGAGTAAAGATGTATTCAGACATCAAAATAGATTCACTGTTTGGTAATGAGTGGCTGCTTTAGATGGAATAGTCAGAGGTGGGCTGAGGGCTGGTGTTTCACCTAAGGCCTATATGACAAGAAGAAGACAGTTTCGCAAAGATCAATAAGGAGGGATTCCAGGTAGAGGGAAGGGATGGTGCGATGGCCCCCAAAAGAGCTTGGCATGTCTGGGGAACCACGAGGAGGCCAGAGTCATGGATGAGAAGGGTTGAGATGTGACGAGAAAGGAAGGCACAGGCCAAATGTTGAAGGACATTGTGGGCTATGGTTTTATTCTAAGTGAAACTGGAAGCCCCCTGGAATGGAGTGATATGATCCTATTTATGTCTTAAAAGGATCATTCTGGCTCCTGTGAGAATATAATTTGGGGGCACCGCAGAAGATGGGAGTCAGTTAAGAAGTTATTGCTGTAGTCAGAGATAGTGCAGCATGGACTACATTGGAGATGATAAGAAATGACTGGATAAGGCCGTATTTCAGAGCAGAGTCAAAGCACATGCTGATGAATTAGACATGGAGAGGGGGTATTTTAGGAAAAGAAGGATCAGGAAGGCCTCATGGCTGGAGGACTTGAGTGGACAGTGGGTTACTTTCCTGAGATGCAGAAGAGTGGAGGTTATTTGTAAATCAAGTCAGTTATACCTCAATATAGCTGAAACAAACAAACAAAAAAGAGTTAGCCCTGAACATAACAAGGGGATCATTGCCGGAGAAGTGACTTGGAGGAACTTTTATTGTCTCCCCTTTCTCTAGCTCTACAAAGTCAGTTGTACCTCCAAGGCTCCAGGTGAGTGAAGGCATGAGAAAACATTTTGGAGTATCCACCTTTTGGCTTCACCGACTATTTCCTGTGGCCATGTGCCCATCCTTCTGCTCTTTGGTTCCGTTCTCTGGCTTCTGACCCACTTGCCTAGTTCTGGAAAGTCATCTATCCTTTTTCTGCCTTACTCAGCTTCCCATCTGAATCTCTGCTCTGGAGACTTCTTTGATCTCAGATATTACCTGGTCACACCCCCACAGAACCAGATCAAAGGAATTTTGCTCTCCAGCTTGTCCTGCCCCCGACCTATGGAGGAGAATCCAGCCATTTTTAATCTGTTATACAACGCGGTATATTCAGTTAATACCTTGCACATTCTGTTATTGTTCTTCTTAAGAAAATTCTCCTTTGTTACAAGTACCAGTTTAAAACAATTCCTTGTCAGGATTTTTATAAAAATGTACGGATTCAGGTATTCATTAAACTGGTATGTTGACACCACCCGATTCTAAGTCACCATCTTCTGTTACTTGAACTTTTGAAAAATCTAACTGGTCTTTCTTTGTCCAGCCAATTCCTTCTCCACAATATAGCTGGATCCCAGTGGCCCCCTGCTTGCAAGGTTTTAGTGAATAACGCCTGCTTGTCTTTGGCAGAGATATTGGAGATCACTAATGTGCTTCCTACATTGTCTAGACATTGCAGTTAGGAGTGTGTGTGGACAGTAGTGTGTCTCTTTGGGTCAAAGCATTTAATAAGAGCTGGTTTGCTCCTGTCTCCACCCTTTTCACCTGCTGTAGTGACTCTGAAAGCCACATGTTGGGACAGCAACATCAAAAAATGGTGGGATCCTGGGTGTCGAGTTACCCCAAGGAGAAGAACTTTCCTGGAATGCCATCTGACCTGCGTTAGAATTGACTTCACAGAGAAATGGCTCTTTTGTCGGGTCACCCGCTGAGCTTTAGGTTTTATTTCTGCAGCACAGACGGCCTCTGGAGTAATACAGGCCTGTGGGGTCTAACTCCAGCCCCTGTCTCCAGCTTGTTCAGCCTTCCAGGCATGTAGGAGGCCTTTCACTTCCTCCAAGGAATCGTGCTTTAGGCTGCCTCTGGCTATTTCCCATGTGCTGGACATATTTCCACAGGCTGCTTCCAACATTCCAACTTTGGCTAAATCTTACTCACCCTCAGGCCACAGCTAACCATCACTTCCTCAGGGAAAGCCCCATAGTTTCCCATCAGCTTGCTCGTTATACATCATTGCAATTACTTGTATTTAGACAAATTTGTCTGTGGTGCCAGGCTGTGAGCTTCTCCAGCATGCAGACACTGTCCTTAGGTGCCCCAGACGCTCTTCCCTATACCTGCCATTTCAGTGAGCGCCCAGTGAATACTTGTTGAATGATGGCATGATTGATTGAATGAATGTTTGGCAGGAGATAAACCAAGGTGAAGGAATTAGAGATTACAAAGAAGGGAGAGGTGATATATGAGAGACAGATGTTCCAGTTTGTGCAGGAACTAGGCTTGGCCTTGGTGGGGGCATCCTGCGTAGCTGTATAAAATACTGAAAGTATTATAAAATACTTTCTCATCTATACTCTGCGATGCCACCTGAATTATATGAATAAAAATGGTATCGTTCCTCATTAGGAGTCCCTGCTGCCTTTCTATTGCATAGGGTAAGATTCAAATACCTCATTATGATATAAGACATGAAGGCCGGCCCCTACGTTCCGTCATCTCCTACCACCTTCTCCATCCATCCCATACTCTGTTTTAATCAAAGCAAAGGCTTCACCCTCTCCGAAACATGTGCAAAACTCCCACCTTGCCATTTAGCCAAAGCTTGCTTACTTCGTATTGGAAGACTCAGCTACAATGTCACCTTCTCTGTAAAGACTGTTTCAAGCCCCCCCAGTGTTAGGCTCCAAATAATGCTGCGCCTTTAGGTAGCACTCAGAGCATAGGTAGCTGCTCTGGGTGGGGCTCTGCACACCTGGCTCCTCTGTTACTTCCTGTTACAGTGCCTAGCCCAAGAGAAACTGTGAGTGCTCCCTGAGTGAATGAATGGAAAGAAACACAGCTGGACTATTACAATGGAAGACATTTCTAGTTTTGCTAACTCTTACTCATCCTTTGTTTTACAATACATTTTCTTTTTCTTGAGTGAGTACATGGGGATGGGAGTGGAGGTTGCACAGGGGAAAGTAGCTTTGTGTTAAAAATCTATTTTCCAGCCCGGCCGGTGTGGCTCAGTGGTTGAGCATCGACCCATGCACCAAGAGGTCACCGGTTCGATTCCCAGTCAGGGCACGTGCCCAGGTTGTGGGCCCGCTCCTCACTGGGGGGCATGCAGGAGGTAGCCAATCAATGTTCTCTCTCATCGATGTTTCTCTCTCTCTCTCCCTTTCTCTTCCTCTCTCTCTAAAATCAATAAAGAAAAAAAAATTTTTTTAAATCTATTTTCCACTTTTATGCTTCCTTGTAGGACCAACTAGGTTGCAAAGTGTTACATAATACACACAGCGTATCTCATACTTCATGGCTATTTACGGTTTGGTAGCAAAGTCTTTATCCAGAGTGCACATGCCTTTGATTTCTGACAAATAGAAAATAGCTTTTCCTAATTACCTGAAAAATGAATGCTCTCTGCCTATATTTTGAAATCTGAGATTTTCTTTGAAAAATTTCTTTCCTTTCTGGGAAACATTTTTTCCTATGTCGGGAATGGGAGGGGTTGGGTTTACATTTATCTTTTCTTGTAATTTTAAGTGTTCTTTGAGTTGTTATTATTATTTATTTATTTATTTATTTTACTTTTTACAGTCATTCAGCCCTGAGCCCTGGGAAAATCCCGTTTCCCCTTCTGGGCTGAGGATATAATTGTGCAAGATAATTACGTTAGTCTTGAGAACTCTCCAAGATTGTGTCATTGGCTCAGGACACTAGACTGATAAAAATTCCACATAGCTCAGTGAATTCGCTTCTGGAGAACTTGCTGAAATGCTCGCCTAAAGCCCAGCGTAGGTCTGGTTTGCTCACACGGCGTGTCCATCTCCCAGCCGATGACTGAGGGTCTGCTCCTCCCTCCCCCCCAGGAGCTCAAGCACTGGAGCAGAGGGTTAGAAATAAAGAATGCTTCGAGGCACACCAGATGTAGTTCTGGAGCTCCAATGGACAGAAGGGGCCGAGAAGTTCTGAAGGAGAGCGGTTCTCACTCTTTTCAGATCAGTGTCAGGGTTCAGCAAGACCATCAGAAAATAGACATGAAGATGTCGGTAGGAGTGGGGGCGGCTGGTTGCAGTTACGCATGGTCCAGAACTGTCAAGCCCGACATAACCCACTTTAACCTGGCTAAAAGATTCCTAACGTAATCTCCTCCAGGACTGTCAAGAACAATGTGTGTGTGTGTGTGTGTGTGTGTGTGTACACACATCCTGCAGGGACAGCTGTGTTTTGGATTACAAGTACAAAGCTGTGTTTTCCTCTGTCAGGTGACCATGGGTTTTGTCATACTCAGCAGGTCTTTTGTCTAATGCATTGACACCTTAATGAAAAACAAAGGGTAGATTCATCAGAGGAGACAAGATTACAGGAATCATAAATGGAGAACCTCACGGAGGCTCGCAACAATAATAATAATAAATGGCAGCTATTGCCCACAGAAACTTGCTTTTCTAAGGTACTTTGGATAATTACCTGTCAATGTTTTAGTATCAACACCCACTCCTTGAATGGATGGCGTCCATTTATATCACATGAAATTCTTGTATTTGTCTCTGGAAGTGCATTCCATTCCGAGTCGTGACTGGGGCAGGGCTTATTTGAGTTTTCCAGGAGGGGAACGTGGTGTTGTTGAATCCGACACATGTAGGCATTGCTTTCTGGCCGAAGGGAAGCCATAAACGCAACAGAGAAACATCAGCCTTGGATGGTTTGGGGGCAAGGTGTGTCTGTGTCTTCGGCACAGTGGGACTTGTTCCTCTCTCCGAGGTTGTCTAACTCAGGTGATGTCTGACTTGTTATCTCTGTCAGGTGATGTGTTGACGTATTAATGAAATATCCGTACAAAGAGCAGCAGGGGAGATGGGGAAAATGGAGTCAGTGCAAATCTGTATTAGGAATGTAGGCACCTCAAGGATTATAGTTTGCCTTTATTTAAAGAATGTTCTCATATAAATAAATGACTGAATTTAATAAAACGACAAGCATTGAAAAAGACTGGAAGTCCCATTGGTTTAGATTTTTTTAAAGATTTAACTGATAAAAGTAGATGTGGGGGGATTGTTTGCACAGGACGAGGTGGCAGGGACCCCATATTGCCATCGGAGGAGGAGAAAGCCTCAAGCCTGGAGGTGTCCTGGCAGCAGTGGCACTGCTGTGGGACTTGGGACAGCCAGGCTGTCTGCTGTGGGCCTCAGATTCCTTATTTGTTAAATGAGAAAATTGGGCCTGATTCTATCCAGTTTTAAAATTTATTTTTTAAAATCTTAGTATCCCTAACTATTCACACAGTGTCTGACATGAAACTGGGGATCAGTCAGTGTTTATTGAATAAGTAAATAAACAAGTAAAGGAGCATTTCTCTTAGACACGATGTACCTGTGCAGGTGTCTTGTTCAGTCCATTTGACAGATGGATTTCAGAACTACAAGGATTATCGATAAGTTAAACACATCTAGCCCGGCCGGTGTGGCTCAGTGGTTGAGCGTTGACCCATGCACCAAGAGGTCGCCGGTTCAATTCCCGGTCAGGACACATGCCCAGGTTGTGGGCCTGTGGGGGGCATGCAGGAGGCGGCCAATCGATGCTCTCTCTCATCGATGTTTCTATCTCTCTCTCCCTCTCCCTTTCTCTTTCTAAAATCAATAAAGAAAAAAAAATTAAAAAACAAACAAACAAAAAAGAATAGCACATCTAATAAATAGACGTTTTCTGATTTCTCACTACCCTACGTGTGGAAGGCAGCCTTCAAGAAGGCTCCAGGGACTGCCCCTCCCAGTCCTCATGGCCCTGAGCGGTCGCTTTCTCCTGAGCACAGGCTGGAAGCAGAATCTAGCACAAGTGAGGGGTTGTCACTTTTGAGATTAGGCTATCAAAACACAGTGACTTCTGTTTTGTCCTCTCTCTCTCTCAGCCCTTGCTCTGGGGACGCTGGCTGCCATGTGCGCTGCCTGGTGAAGAGGCCCACGTGGTGGAGAACTGTGGTCCCCAGGCAGCAGCCAGTAGACCTGAGGCTGCCAACAGTCCCGAGTGAGCGTGGAGGTGGGTTCTTCCCCAGTGAAGCCTTTGGATGACGGCAGCCCTGGCGGTGCCACGCTGGCAAGCCTCCCCGGGGGACGCCGAGCCATGCCCACATTTCTGACCCACAGAAACTGTGAGATGATAAATGTTTGTTACTAAACTAAGTTTTGAGTTAGTTTGTTAAAACAAACTAACGATAGATGACTAACATACTATATTGCAAAAAGAACCTAAGTCAGACAGATAATTCAAAGTGCATATAATCTAAATAAGAGATGTGGCCAATAGACCAATAATTGTGCACATTCATACAGTAATAACAACCAGTTCCTCTACAGAGCTTGCAAGGTGCCCCAAACTGATATATACACATATATAAACATATACACATACACGTAAATATACATACACACCTAAATACATATGTATACATATTAAAATACATACACACATGAATACATGCATATATAAATGTATATATAAACTTGCTTATGAGTCACAACAACACCGTGAAGTACATAGCATGACTATCCTCATTTTGCAGACGAAGAAATGGATTCACAGAAAGGTTAAGTAAATTCCCCAAGGTCACATAACTAGTAAAGGTGAGAAATGGTAGCATGGTAGACCAAGAGCTTAAACACAATTTCCAGATTCCTTGCTTGTTAAGGCTAAGCTGTAGTGTCCCCATGAATGAAATAAGGGGAGTAGCATAAATTGATAAGAGGTTCAAAAGGCATGACTGCATCCAATTTGAGGGATAAGAACAGCATTTTATGGAGGACGTAAATTGTGAGAAGGGAAGGATGCAACACAGCGAGATAGAAACATGATATACAGATAGAATTCCCTGTTGCAATGGACTGAGTATGCTCTCCCCAAATTCATTTTTGTATCTAATTATTGCCAAAATTGCTGCTTGTACTCATTCATTCTTTTGGTGATCGTTTCTTTATTGACCTGTGCCAACCATGTGAACACATTGCGTATCACTCAGCTCAACGTCACCCAGCACAGACGTGAGGTCAGCCTGCAGGGTGACAGCAGGCTGCACCTTCCCCGTTTTCTTGCTGGGTGTGGACTGCCTTCCAGAGAGGTTTCAAGGCTCCCATTCCACAACCGGGGCTCTCAAGAGTTCAACTCAGATGCAGAGTCTCATTTTCAGAGGTGTTACATTTGCATAATTTTACAGCTGGGGATATCAGTAGCTCAGGTAAATCAATTAGGTTTGCACTTCTGCACAAATAAGAACTTGTTCCCTTTCCCCAAGCCCCCATCATACTCTTATAACCATTCTTTGGCTTCTGGCTTTTTCTCAGACCTCCTCCCATATTGTGTCACATGCTCGGAAATGATTGGCTCTGCAGCCGTTTCCTTCTCTCCTACCTCTGCGCCCTCCGTAGGAACACAAGGCTCAGCGGTGGTGGTGGAGAGGGCCAGGAGCCTCCGTCCTGGGTGACTGGGCTCACATCCTGTTCCTGTATCTTCAGAAGCCAAGTGCTTGACATCTCCTGCCTGGCCAGTTGCAGCAGCCTCCTGCCTTGCCTCCTTGCACTCTTGCCCACCTTCAATCTTTCTCTACATACAGTGGACAGAGTATTCACTTAAATTAATCAGTTTACAATTTTTTTAAGTTTAAAAACAATGTATGAATATAGGTTTTAAAAAAGAAAAAGTTCAACAGTGCATGCAATGAAAAGTCTCTCTACTAAGTCAGCCCTCTGGTCCCCAAGGACCTCTTCCTATAGGCAACCACACTTACCAGTTTATTACATATTTTTCAGAGATAGTCCATGTATATACATATATGCATAAAATATATGCATATATATTTGACAATTTTTTTCCTTCCATACATGAATGACTTTTTAAAAATATGTTTTTATTGATTTTTTAAAGAGAGAGGAAGGGAGAGAGAGATAGAAACATTGATGTGAGAGAGAAACATTGATGGGCTCCCTCCTGCATGTCCCCTGCTGAGGATCGAGCCCACAACCCGGGCATGTGCCCTGACCAGGAATCCAACCGGGACCTCTCAGTCCATGGGACTGATGCTCAATACACTGAGCCACACCATCCTGGCGGAATGTTTTTTAAATACATAAATTTGATCACGGCATACCACAAAATCTCTCCATTAGCCTTAGGAAATTTTCCAAAATTTTAAAGATGGAATTTAAGCCCCTGCATGATCTGGCTGATCCCTGACTGCAACCTTGTGCTATGCCTCTTTATTTTCTGTTTTTCACATGGGGTTGATATCAGATCCTGTACCATCTAAGCTAATCACCTTAGGCTCTTTGAACATATTTCTGTCCTTGGTGGAAAGAGTGTTCTGCCTGGACTGGAAATGGTGGCTGCCTTCTCCACACATAGCTCAGCTGTGTTTAGCAACCATATAATTGGGATGGAACAGACCCACTCTAGGGACGAAGGGTACACAAATCCCATTCTTTTTTACCAAAGTGATTGGTTCAGGTAACCAACACCTAAGTCAACCGAGAGTCCTCTGCGGGTTAGAAGGATTGGTTTGTGTGTCCTAGTCAGCGTAAGGAGGGAACTCTCTCTGTCTCTCTGTTAAGGTGAACAAAAACTGGGCTGTTGTTGGTACACGTTATCATGATAGAAACCAAGAGACTGAAACCGCCATATAACATTTGGCAGAACAGTTAACTCTTCTTAAAGAAACAAAGCCAGAGCCTTGATCAAACTGTGCTTGAAGCTGTCCCAATAAATACATTTTAGCTTCTGAATTTGCGTTGGGTTTTATTTGACCCATAGACAACTCAAAGCTTCTGAATATACCCGTCCTTCCCCACATTGACCATCTTAGATCTGGCTCTTACCCAGTCTCCAAGCTTCTTAAATGTTACTTCCTCAAAAAGGCTTTTTCTGACTTTCCCATACTAGGTTGGATCTTCCTGTAATCTGTTTTCCTTGCATTTAATCTGTTTTCTTCCTGCATACATGTCACAGTTATAATGAAAAATGATTTTTTAATGTTCCTCTCTTCAAAGGACTGTAAATTAAATGAAGTCAGGGTTATGTCTGTTTGGCTCACTGCTCTAGCCCCAGGTTCTGGCATGTATCTCACACTTATTAGCTGCTCAATAAATATCTGTTCGATGGAAAGTAAATGAATGGTAGAATTTAGTATGGCTAACTTGATAACCCACAATGATTTTTAAATAAAAGTTAATAGCCTTCCCTTGGATCAAACTAGAGTCTTTTTTATCTTTGGTCAAACTTGGGCAAAATATTCTGAATTTCCAAGATATTTTACTGGCTGTAATTCAATTTCCATCACTGAATCTCTGTAGAGAGGATAGAATGTGTACTAGTTAAGAGCCCATTCCAATGTACACAGGAATCCTGGATTAGAAAGCTGAATCTCTCATATACTGGGTTTCTGGTCTTGGGCAAGTTACTGGATTCTTTAAGCCTCAGTTTATCTTTAAAATGAGGATTATAATGGTATCTGTTTCAGAGAGTCTATCTGAGGATTAAATGACATAATGCATGTAATGTATCCATCTCAATAATAAGCATTTGCATACAATATTTTCCATTACCTAGTAAATACTTCATAAACATATGTCATACATATAGCTACTTGTTATTATTGTTATTATTTAGAGTTGAGCCTCAATCTCTAGGGCGGCAAAATGAGATTTCTCTCAACTACTCCAGGGCTTTGAGGGACTTTACTTATGAATGATTTAACATACATAGGATTGACCAAAGGTCAGATTTTTAATTATTTCTGCTTGATTCAGATTTTTGTTTAACCCCGCGAGTTTGGACAGCTATTGTTCTCCAAAAAGAAAGTAGACTTGAAGGCGTATTTATATTGATTTATTGTTGGTTGTCTGTTGAAGTGTAAATAGCCCTGAATGTGCCACTCACTGGGATAGGACAGCGCTTTTCATAATGGACAAAATAGGCTTGTTGCACGTTAATAACCTGCTTGTGGTCCAACCAGTCATGGGATTCCTTAAACACAGCAGAATGCCCGCTATTGTCGTTCACGTGTCAATGACCAGACATCTCTGCCGTTGCCATTACACAGCACTGAATTTCCCTGACTCGGGAGCTGTGCTGGGGGATTGAAATGTGAAATGCACATGTCTGTCTCCTTCACACAGACACGCACATGACTGAGCAACTGCTTATCTATTGTGTATTTGTGGCCGTTGCAAGGGTTAGAAATAGATCGCCCATCCCCCCAATACCCTATGAACTTACATGCGTATATTTCTTTTACCAAAGTATGCATGAATAATCATTTGGGGTTTCCAAAGCTAGATGCACTAGATGAGGTAAGTTTAAGAATAAAAAACAAAAACAATATTGCTTACTCAAGAAACTCTCTGACTTTAAAATTCAGAGGAAAAAACCCAACCCTTGTTTCCTCTGATTATCTCCCTATCCCCCCTCATGTGTTTTGCCAGAGTTGGAAAGATCCCTTCCATTGATTTTGAAATAAACTTGCATGTTAGTCTCTGACCCAAGGGCCACCGAGGGCCACGTGGTTGAGCTTAGAGTTTTGCAGTTCTAGGCTGAGGTCCTGCAAGGACTGCTAATTCTCTGGTCATCTCTATGACAAGCCCTAACAATAATCTTTTTAAGTGACCTTAATCGCTGCTGCAGCATGAAACAGCAGTCCGACCACAGAGCCATGATGTGGGCATGGATTTAGTGCTCAGACCAGTTCAGGCGAAATGCAGAGCAGAGGACACAGCGTCTCCATGATAATAGCGTCCTAGTCGCAGCTGTACTCCACGCTGTGAAAGAAATCAAACATGGTGAACAGCCGTGTGGTAGACCGTTTGAAATTGAAATTGGTTATCAGTATTGTATCCATCCCTAGAAAAATGTGAGGAACACACACACATATACATACACACACAAAATGATTACAAGCACACTTCTTATCTGCATGACACTGTTCTAGAATCTATCTGGGAATTAACTCATCTAACGCCTCAGCAACACAATGAGACATATACTATAATTGTCCACTTTTTCTGCTGAGCAACAGAGGCAGGGAGAGGTCCAGTGCTTTGCCCGTGGAAGAAGCATACATGTGAAACGTACATCTCTGTCTCTTTCATGCAGACATATACATACTAACAAGAGGCAACAGCTGCTGGGACAGTTAGCCAATTAATTTATTGTGTAGTTATAGAAGTTGCAATGGTAAGAAACACCCCCAAATCTTGCTATACAGATAGTAGATGTTAAAAATATTAATGATAGCCCTGGCCCGTTTGGCTCAGCGGTTGGAGCGTCGGCCTGCGGACCAGAGAGTCCCGGGTTCTGTTCCTGCTAGAGGCACGTACCAAAAAAATATATATATATTAATGATAATAACAATAACATTACCTGAGTATTCCCTAGGCCAGGCACTCTTCCAAGGGCTGTATGTGTATTATTTTATTAATCATCGCAACAGCCCAAGGAGAGAGTTATTATGCTCATTTCAGAGCATCAGAAGTTACATACTTTGTCCTAAATCCAGGAAGCAGGAGAGCAGGGATTTGAACTCCTGAACTGGTGGGAAAACCACTCCTCAGTAGTGCCTCAGTCTAGATGGAGACAGTCTTTGGTCCGGTTCCAGGGAGAATGGTGTGGGCCTCCCTGCTCGCTGGCTGCACGGACACTGCCCTTACCTGTTGGCTTTCTTCTCCCTCTCCCAAACCACAGAGGCTTTCCAGTCCCCCTTTCTCTATCCCTGGCCTCCGTCGCACACTTCCTCTTCCAATATTCCACGTCTTCCAGAACGAGCTCGGGCTTGTGAGCAGACGGCCAGCCTGAGAACCTGCTTCACAGCCACGTATCGTGGGAGCAAATGAGTTAATAAGTTCCAGATACTTCCATAGTCTTGGCCTAGAATCTAACCAATATAATAATCACGGCTTATTACCCTCTGCAGGCAACAATGATTTTTTTCTCCGCGCAGTGGACACTGAGCGGCTGTGCCGGCCGGTGCCCTGCGTTAGCGGTTGCGACAGAGCACTTTGGAAACGTGACGCCCCGTGCACGGGAGCGACAGGAACGGTGGCAGCTGCAGGCAGGCTGGCAGGCGGGCCTGTTGGCTCCTCTCAGGTCACATCAACTCCATGGGCACTGGTTCTGCTTATCTGAAGGGCTGGTCTCCCTGCCACCATGTTTGAAGTGACAGAGTTTGGTTCTACTGCGGAAAAAAAAAAAAGAAGAAGAAGAAAACGGCGTGTCTGGGATTAGACAAACTCCTTCAGTGGTAGAAGTGCCATTGTTCGAATGGAAACATAAAATACATAAAATGGAACCTAGCTGACAAGACGTCATGGAATTCAGCTTCAGAGCAGAAGTTGACCTGCGTTTCCGTGACGGGTTTGGGATAACATTTTTCTAAGTTTTGCTGTTGATAATTTGTTTAAATAGCTGGGTTTTCCTTCTGCCATTTCTGGGAACTAGAGGGGCTGTTTCTGTGGCCGGGTCTTGCCATTGCTGCCCTGTCAGTTACCCCCATAGACTGGATTTTATTATTTTATTTCATACAGCACTGCCATCCCCTGTAAGGACTTTGTCGGGAGCCCTCCCCGACTCCAGGACAGCCAATTTACTGTGACATCAACAAGTCAGAGGACTCAGAGCTCAAACCAGCAGGGTTTTCAGATCTAATGAGGCCTCTGTCAGGCCCGCTTTGGATCTGGTTAGTGAAGGGCTGATCGAATCTGCCACCTTCCTGATATTGGGAGGTCTTTGGGACCAGTCAATGATTTCCCTTGTTTTTCTGCAGGGACCAGGGTGAGGTCGCATTGTCAATGGGAGCATCTGTATGCCACGAGTCGTCAGGAGCCGGGTGTTGGCGGAGGACTTGCTAGGTCATCTTAGATAGGCTGGTTAATCTTTTTGTGTTTTCGCTGCCCCATCTGCGAAAGCATGATAACACACGCTGGGCTTCTAAGGGAAGTTCTATTAGAAAGGATACAGAAGGTATGTTACTTGAGAGGTTTTGCAAAAGAACTTTGCGTCGCTCTGCTAGAGAGATGGTCATCTTTCCACTGTCAGCTTCACGGCAAGTTCATTTCCAGGCTTGCTTGGCGGTGCTCTAGTTACTCCTGGGACACACTGAAATCCTGAGAACACCATTGGAGAGTTCAAGTCACTCACCCACAGTTTAAGAAAGGCAAATACTTAGGTGCTCAGCTTCAGATTGTAAATCTGCAATAACACCTTGGCAGTTTGGGGGGGACCTTTTCAATACATGTGAGTCAAAGTCAGCGGAACCCCTCACTTTCCGCCACCTCCTCGCTCACCGACTCTTCTCCTCCCTTCTCCTTGCTTTGAAACGACTTCGATGAGCCCTGTTGCTTTCATCTGTGTGAATTTCCCATTGGCAGCGCCCCAGCCCTCAGAACCATTCCACTTCCCTGAAGGGAATCGCCAGCTGCTCCGTCTGTGATCAATGTGCAGTGCTGTGAGGCTTTGCCCGGGCTTGCCTCAGTGTCCTTGCGAAAATGTAAACAGAGATGCTGCAACTCTACCTGGGGTGATGGGCAGGACTTCAAGTCGGTAACAAAGTCAGACAAAGGCAGGAAATGTTGCTCTTTTCCCCACAAAACTGGTTCTTGCGGGAGGATGGGCTTCCTCACAGATCCAGGGCGTTCGTTGTGGTGTCTGAACAATGAGTGTTCTGAGGGTAAAAGGTCACCTACTAAGAGCTGGGACAGTCCATCAGTCTGTGCTGTCCCCACACTTGAACATTTCCCAGCAACTGCATGTCTGCCAGTGCCAAGGGGAGATGGTTATGTGCTGAAACTTTAAAGGGACAGTTACATGTACAGCATGTTATTTATAACAACCAAAACCTGGAATGGACTTCCATGTCCAAAACGGAGATTTGGTTCAATAAATCAGAACGTCTATCTGTATGTCTTGCTGCCAGATATATCTATTTCTGTCATTTAAAATGAGGGTATGAAGCAGTGTTTTTTTTTTAATTTTAGACTGTGGATACCCTTGGAGAGCTTAATGACGGTTATCAGCTATCTCCCTGGAAAATGCTTGTTTGCTCAACATTTTCATATAATATCAAGAGATGTTAATATAAACTGGTCTAGCACTCAGAGGTTAAGAACAGAATATAAAAGGGGACTGAGTGAAATAAGGTGAAGGAATTGAGAAGTACAGTTGGTAGTTACAAAACAGTCCTGGGGATGCAAGTTACAGCATAAGGAATATAGTCAATAATATTGTAATAACTACTATGGTGCCAGGTGGGTACTGGAAATTTGAGGGGGGGGATTTTGTAAAGTATATGATTGTCTAACCATATTCTGTACACCTGAAACTAATACAAAATAATATTGAATTTTATATATATATATATAAGATTATACCCTCTACCAAAATCAATCAATAAATACATAAATATACTATAAAGAACTTAGTAGAAATGATATTTAATAATTTTGATATATGGCGTCGTATGACAAGAAGATTTTAAAAAAGTAAAATCTCATTTTTGTTAAAAAAGAAAACAAAACCAACTATATATGTATCAAGGAGGAACAGGTTTTTCTCAACTCTCTTAGGGTCCCTGACTGGGTCTGAAAATTAAACTGACAAAGACAGATTAACAGGAGAAATCATTCACTTTATTGAATGTAAGTTTTACATGGCTTAAGAGCCCTCCTAGGGCAATGAAGACCCACAGAAACCGTTAGACGTGAGTATTTCGCGCTAGGTTTGGAGAAGAGAGCGTGGTGGTGGAGGAACGCACAGGTGAAGGAGAATGAGGTCATTGTAATAAACCAGGGGAACCTGAGCAACGCCTGTTCGGATTCTTCTCGGCATCCCTTTGTCTTCAAAGAAAAGGATGCTTCTTTCCTCTGGGTATAGAGAGGCCTTTTTTTGATCTGTTTTAGGGGAGAAGGGAGACTGGGGGAAGGTCAGACTGACCTTTCTGCTTTTGCTGTTTTCTCAAATCCCTTCAGCTTAAAGTATTCAATATACAAGGGTGCCAGATTTGGGGATGGCATTTCCTGAATCGCATCATATGTAAAGAAAAGGCTTTGAGAAGCTGAACATAAAGATGCTAACAATAGCTTCTCTGGGGAGGATACTGTAGCCTCTCTGCATGCTTTTTGGTATCCGCTAACTTCTCAGCAACTATACACAGATTGCTTTTAGAAGAGGAAACATACCGCACAAGTTTGTTTAAATTTAAAAAAAAAAGCTGTACTCAGTTTTGGAAAGCACATTAGAAACCTGGGGACATGTGTAGTATTCCTCTTTAATCACCAAATGATGAAATGGTAGGATGCAGGGACAATATTTCTAAGTGAGATTTAATTAGGGCCAAATAAAAAGGTACTAGATTGATGAACTTCTTTTCAACATGAAATACACAGATAAAACATATTTAAAAGATTCAGATCAATAGAACCAATTCAAAAAAAATATGCCAGGATCACACTTAGCAACCTAGCAAAGCCTGTATTTAGGTAACATTTAGCTTGGCATCAACAACATCACCACTCCTGGAATGGCCCCTGGGGTAGCTATGGCAACTCAGTGTCTTGAGATGATGGGCCTGCCATTCCTCTTTAGTTCACCGTGGGAAGCATCTGGGAGAACTTGCTCCACCTTTGCAGTCCTTGCACGTTCAATTCGAAGGTGAGGTTTGCATATTCTCTATTCACGGACACGTGTCTTTAAGAAAAGAGAACTTAATTTGGGGCCTGCAGAGACATTTACTCAGCATCTGTTCTCCCTTCCTTGGGTAGCAGAACACCCTCAGCTTCCTTTGGGGACCTCCTTTCTCCCACTCTCCTGTGCTGTGCCTTCCGCGAGGCAGGCATCACCCTCCAGCTCCACAGTGAGCACGTGGCTCAGGCCTGAGCAGGGAGCCCATCCTCTCTCTCTGGCCACAGCGATCGGCTCCGGGATGGGCCTCTGGATCCATCAGTGAGATACAAAGAGGGAGCTCTTGACAGAGAAGTCTCCAGTCAGGGTTTCTCCTCTGGCAGCACGTAGGCCTGGAATCACTGTGGGATGAGCCTGCAGGAGAATGAAGGCAAATAGCACAGCAGAGGCACACGATGGAAGGAGGTGGAAGGAGTTCAGGTTGGGCATCAGATCCTGGGGCTTCATTTGAACACCCAGATCCATCTGTGCCTGGAACAAACGTGCCACTGGAGTTTTCAGTTATGTGTGGCAATACTTTTCCTTCCTTGTTTTACCCAGTTTGCGTTGGGTTGGTTTCACTTATAACCCAGTGGATCCTGATAAATATACAAGGTTTAATCATAATAACACTGTCGAGTGCTTCTCAAACAACAGGCCTTGAGGATACCCTCTATGTGCATTCTCTTATTTAATTCTCCAGGAGTTCATCTTAAGAGAGAAAACGGAAGCTCAGAAAGGTCAATGAACTAACATAAGATCTATCAGCAATTAATAATCGATCCAGATTCAAGCCCACATGTGTTTAAAACCCTTTGTTCTTATCAGAATTCCATCATCAGAGCAGTGATACTCGAAAGGGGAGGCATCAGCGGGTGGACCGTTCATCCTGAGCATTCGTTTTCATTTGTAACTTACAAAGGGATGCACTGGGGATAGCAAAGCATGGCCGATTTTAAGAGTTACACTCTCTTCACCTTCAGTTTTCTTATCAGCACCCCCAAGCTCTCTCCCTAGCTCCCCCCAACCCCTGCTATTATTTTGTTTTGCTTTCTGAGTACCAGGAAACGTTTAACAGAAGATTCTCAACTGTCTTCATTTCATAGTCAAAGGGTCCGGGAGAATCGTGTTGACCTGATGCATATCCTACGCTCTGCTCTGGGGCTCACTTTGGCTACAAGCGAGCAAACTTGAAAAGAATGGGTCCTTTAAGAGTCAAGGGGGTGTCGGCCTGGTCCCCAGTGGGGGGCATGCGGGAGGCAGCCAGTCGATGTTCTCTCTCATGGATGTTTCTATCTCTCCCTCTCCCTTCTCCTCTCTTTCTAAAAATCAATAAAGAAAAAAAAAAAAGAATCAAGGGGGAGCTATAGACCACTTTGGTTACCTGTTGTTATCAAGCAGAGTGGGCTTTCTTTTCATTAATAAAATGAAAATAAGGGCTTCATCAGCTCTGCATTGCTCTTCTCTCAGGTGGGATTTGCTTATACTCTATAGAACAGAAGAGTGCTCTTTTGAAGTTTGAAGAAAACAAGGTAAACACACGTCTGGGAAGCACCGAGTATGGTTTTGACTCTAGCTCTGAGGTTCACACTGTACTCATAACATCCTGTTCTTCTCTGCTGGCTGTGATGTGGTAGATAGAGGTCCCTCCTCAGGCTGTGAACAGCTGAGCTCATTTTTCACAAAGATGCTGCTTCGTGAGACCAAGGAAACGGGCCTCTGCTGCCTCCCCCTTTGTCACTCTTTAGCTGCTTTGAGAAGGCACTTTCTGTTCTCTCTAAAATTAGGTCTTTAATTCTTTGGGGATATTTGACAAACTTCAATTTTCCTGGAAGCCCAGAGTATCAGTGAGTGGGAAATAAGCCTTAAAAAAAAAAAAGGTCCCTGCAGCTATAGAGTCAGGAAAGGAAGCGTGGCTTTTGGGGAAAGGTGTGATGAAATCTGATATCGAGAAAACACAGTGTAGGTGAACTCAGCAGCCTTCTAGGGAGTGAGATTTCTGATTTCTGATCTACCCCTTCCGTGGAGGGCTGGAGGGGGAGGGTGTGACTTTTTGTCCAACACAAGGTGGGGCAAATGTAGGTTTTCAGTTGTGAATATGCGAAACACAGAGTTTATTCTTGTATTATTATTTATTAATTAATGTATTATTTTCCCTACCAGCAACTGTAACCCTACTTTCCCCACCCTGTATAGTTATTAGCTTTCAATAACCCTGTATAGTTATTAGCTTTCAAATAAACTCGCGTTTACAAAGCACATCTGTTGCAAAGACATACATGGAATAAGGAATACATTTTCACTTCCATGGCCAGGGAGCTGACCCAAAATTAGCTCCTTGCATTTGCAGAGTCTGAAGGCATCACTAGAACAGGAATGACTTCTGCTGGCCAACCACAAAGGAAGGTGCTTCCCTTCTGTCCCCTCCACTGAGTGGCAGAGTCTTGGCTTTGTCATGCAAGAGCTGGACAACAGTGAGGTGTGTTTTGGGGGGCGCTTGGTTAGAAAGCATGCAATGCATCCTGTGATTGTGCTTCTCCTTGGGCATTTCCAAAACTTGCCTCATCACTGGAATTACGAAGGTGCTTTACGGAGGACAGAGGGATTGTGAAACCCAGACCTACTAAATAGAAATACATAAGAACAAGGCCTGTCATCTATAGTTCTATGTAGGTGATTCTTAGAATCAAACAGAAAGCCACCGCTGTAGTCTTTCCTCACTGGGACAGAGAAATGAATCAGATCAGCAACCCGCCATTGGGGATCTGTAGCTATGTCTGGTAGGACGGGCCAGTTTTCACTAGGGGCAGAAGGTGGGGTGGAAGGTGAAGATTTGAAGGACATGGCAGAAGCAAGACTGGCAGCATGGAGGCATCATCCAGGAAGGCTCAGCATGGGCTGAAGTTGATTCTTGGGATAGTTGTCTACATTGGATAGTTGTCTAATTTGAAGATTGGTTTGTTAAAAGAACAGAGAGTGGCAAAGTCCACTTGGCCTCTTCAAAGTAAAAACAAAAAATCTTGGTTCTGTCTGGCTGTAGTGTCTACTATTTGTATGCTAGTCTTGAAATCAGAAGTCGGAGGTATGTATTAAAATCCCATTCTTGCAAACAGAGACATAAAAGAAAGTCTAAGCACAGTCACTTCAATACAACATGCATGTAGGTGGTAGTTCAGTCTCTGCTTTCCACACAGCATGCCCATTTACTCATTCGGTCGTTTAATTAATCATCATTTAATTGAACCAAACCACTAGCTGTCAGGCTTGGTGTCTGGTGGTGGGGAAGGAATATATAAAACATGGTCTCTGCCCTCTAGATGGTCACAGATCCAAGGGTACATAAGAAATTATGAAGAAGAGGAATGCTTAGCTTTGCTGAGCAGGAAAAAAGGTATGTCAGGGAAATCTTAGAGAAGGAGATGCCTGACCAAGGTGTTTAAGAATGAAAGGGAGCCCTGGCCAGTGTGGCTCAGTGGGAAGAGCCTTGGCCCATGCCCTGAAGGATCACTGGTTTGATTCCCGGTCAAGGGCACATACCTGGGTTGCAGATTCGATCCCCCTTGCCCCAGTCGAGATGTGTGTGGGAGGCAACTAACTGATGGGTCGCTCTCACATTGATGTCTCTCTCTCTCTCGCTCTCTCTTTCTCTTTTTCTCCCTCTCCCTCCCTTCCACTCTCTCTCTAAAAAAAAAAATCAATTCAAAAAATATCCTTGGGTGAGGATTAACAACAGCAAAAAAGAATGAAAGGGAGATTCACCTGGACCCAGTCTTCTTAGTAACAGATCCAGGTTCTTGATACAACAGCTTGAATGAATGCAAAGGACCAGGTGGTCTGCAGAAGTCGATGTGATTTGCTATTACAACAGGAGAGGGGAGAGCGATGGGCCATGCTCTGGTGATTTGGCAGCATCCAATCATGCAGGGCCTTGAATGTGTCTGCTTCTGTTCTAAGGAAAAGAACTTGGCACAACCCAAACATCTGAATTTATAAGCACAGAGAGGAGAGAATAGAGGCTGCTCAAAGACAGGGGTGAGCATGCAGAAACTCTTGCTTTCATTATGTACATACCTTGGGATTAGGGTTGTAGGACTTTACCTGTCAGATAAGCCGGGTTTATTAATGTGGCAACTCACGGCGTTTAGAGAACTGTTCTATTTTTTCTTTCGCTACAGAATATGTTTAAAAAGAGAAAAACCACTTCCAGCTTCCATTTTAAATTGCTTTCATTTGAGAGACCATTCGTCACGAAGGTGTTTGCATGGCAAATGTGTGTAGGATGTCCTCGCTTGGTTGGCAAGGGTTCAAGGGAACTTATATCATTAAATTGGAAAGAGGCCGGGCATGATGGTGAGAAAATTCATGGCACTGTTCCCATAACATGAGGCCCCCATTAAAGAGCAAGAGAAAGGAAAAGCAAAGAGCAAGAAGTGAGGGAATGAACACAAGTAACAAAAGGAAGATAAAAATGGAATCCCAGTTCAGTGCGAATAATAGAAATGCAAATAGTGCTGCTAAAATGGGAAGGAACATTACTTTTCAAACAGGCAAAGCAAAGGAAAATTGTAGTAGCGAAAGCATTTTGCATGGTGAAATTATACACTGTGTGTGCCTCTCAGAAGCAAAACCACCTACTCTAATTTTTCCCAGCACAATGCTGTGAATTTGGTGAGTCATTTCATGAAAGTTTACTACAAAGCTCCAAACTGCATATTTTTTTTTTTTTAATAATACACTTGGATTAAATTTTCCTTTTCCCAACAGCTGCCTACTTATGCTCCAGTTTTATAGCCAAATTTCTTACCTGGGCTCCAAAATAATACGCTTTTAAAAATTAATACGTTTTTATGGAATGATTAGTATTTACGGTTTAGTTAAAAAAAAAAGTTATGGGGGAAGGAAGTGCTTATGGTATGATGTGAAGATGATCTGAATATAAATTTGCATACATCAAAAAAACTCAGGAAAAGTTGTATATGAGCGAGTGAGGAAATCAGGTGGAGGCGACAGGAACAGAAGTTCGATGTCTCTGAATATATTTTGTTTTTGTTTTGAATTTTAAAATGTAAATATTTAACATGATTACGAAACCACATTAATCATGAGACAAAGCAATCTCTAAAAATTAAAAGGAAAATGACACAAATGAACCTGAGTCTCAAATTAGTGGTATGGTCACAGAGGGATTATTTCAGGTGACAAAGCCATGTGTCTGCAGGTGTACACTCTGAGGGGAAAATTGTCAAAAAATTTAGACTGTTTTTCCTAATTTATTTTTTGAGGGGGTTGGGAGGATAGTAATGTTACTGTTTTGGATGTCTTATTTCTCTCTCATTTCTTTCTTTTCTCCCTCT